>BPTQ01000004.1:202243650-202777334 GCA_019973895.1 Chrysanthemum seticuspe | reverse complement strand
ATATAAAAGGGTAAAAAAAAAAAAAAAAATTAAATGTGGTGAGGGGTAGGGATACATGGTTGCCACTAAAAATCTATGATGAGGGCCTGAGGGGTGATGTGGGGATGAGATGAGTTGGAAGAATGTTATTGGTGGATAGTGAGGGATGATAAAGGATGGTGAATGAGGGTTGCCACCACCTTAAGGGGCAATAAATGAGGTGTGGGTCGTGATATTAAAGTAAGGTTTCAACACATGAATAATAAGTTTGATGACTTCGTTGACTCTTTGATACCGACACAACTCCTACTATTTGATGCTCTCACTCACCCATAATTTTCGATGGCCGTCCGGTTAAGGTAGTCGCCCTTTTCCTCAAAAAAATTTATTGCTAATACATTAATTTAAATACTTAAGATATAATGCAATTAGTTTTCTAAACGTTCTAATATATTACTAATTTAAGATATTTTTCAATTTAAATATCTTTTTTTTGAAAAATATGTTTACACATGCATATAATTATTAATGGGACAAATTTTGAAGCATTAAAAATTCTGGAGTCTTGAGCGGTCGCTCACCTTGCACACCCTCAAAAACAGTCATTCTTAAAGTTTCAACAACAACATATCAATTCTCAAAAGAGCGGGATATGAAAAATTGAAATATAGACATATACTACATTTATCTTCAGAATAAACTCGAGAGTAAATAGACCGATTCCAGAAGACCTCTTTCTAAAGCTTTGCAAGTTGTCAATATATATGTTTACATTGTACTTTCCATTGTGTGTATTTACATATTTAATCTTAAATAAACGCGTAAATTAAAGGTTATTGATCCATACAACCTGACTTGGGTCGAGCCGGACCGACTCGGTCACGTCCTTGTCAGACTCACAGATCTCTCCAACATATAAAAACATAAAAATATTCTCTCTCTCACTATCTCTCTATATATATATACACGCATATATAGATATGTGTGTAGTGTGTATGGTAATAATATATAAATAGTAGTAATAATACAGCTTGCAACTATACATTTACTACTCTCTTTCTTCTTAAACTAGTTCTTCTTCTTCTTCTTACATTATTCTCAGTTAATGCTCACCGTCGGTAAGTGATCATAACCAACATTTTTGTTGTTTTATTTTTATAATATTATAATGTGCATGTTTCACTTTGTCATTTTTTTCTTTAGATTTGAGTTTTTGTTTTGTTTTTTTCTTAATGAAATGGTGATCCATGATTCCATGAATGAGCATAAGGTAAATTTGTATTCACTGATTAATGATTTTGTTTGGGTTAGTGTGAATTTATTTTTGTTTACTTTTTAGTTGTTACCGTTTACACGATTTGATTAATTTATGTTAGTGTACTTGATTTATACTCCGTATTTTGTTGAGAAAACTTAGTTTTATTGTTATGAGTTTTAGTTTGTTGTTTTTGACTGGTGTGATGGAAATGTGAACTGTTCACACTTTACCAACATGTGTTGACTAACTCAGTGGATACATTTTGACTATTTTGCTTGAATCATACATTAATCATATGGGTTGTAATTTGTGCTATGCGTGATTATAAGAGTCTAGCATTAATCATTTATGATTGTAAACCACGAGTAATAGTTAACTAAATATGTAGTAGTAATTATTAGGATGGATTGCATTGTAAGATCATACCATGTAACTGTATGTCTGTAGCAACTAGCAACTCCAAATGATTTTTCTGTAACTAGTTGGATACCTGCACAAACAACGGCGGCGATAAATATAGTTATATTATAAATATAGTAAATGAATTGATAACCCAACTCTCCCTGCAATTCCCAACCCGCTTAGTGAATTCATTTCACAACACCCCGAATGTATATGTGTTAGTTGTATGTGTTTGTTTGGGTTTCTCGTATATTTCCCGTGACATCATTATTTCCGCATATAGAAAGACCCTCGCAATCTAATACCCGTTAAACACTCCTCCCAAAAGGTATATGATTTTGACGAATCAAGTTTGTATTGATTGAAATAAAAAAAGTTGTAAAACTTTGAATCAAAATAAAATAATCTCATTAAAAATGTAAAAACTAAAAACTTATAAAAAAAAATATCAAAATGAATGTTGAATTAAAGAGCACAAAATTTAAGAAAATATGATGAATTTAGATCATAAAAAAAATAAATAGATAAAAAGATATTTCAATTTGAAAATAAAATTGATTTGTTAGTTGATAAGTGACACATGTCACTCCATGATTGGAACTCCTTATCTAAATTTTTTGTGGATACCACAACTTAAATGTTTTATATAATAGTATAGATAAACGGGTAAACGGATAAGGTTTTCCCTGATGAGGTTACGCGGGGAGGATGACTTTGTGACCCAAATGTACACTGCCTAATCAGGGTATTCCGTGGCCGTTTCCAACCCTTTCCCAGCTACCCGGCGGTCATTATTTCGTATTTTCTGTACTCTTATGTGAAATTGTTATTTTTTTTATTTCCCAATGAAAAATGATTATAAGTTGAAGGATTAGTGAGGTGCAAAGGATACAGCTTTGATGACAGTCGATTTTAGTCTGTATATACCAATGATATAGGTGGATTTCTCATATAAGATTTAGTATTTAATCAAGATTTAATAGTTATGCAAACAAGAGAAGAAAATGTTTGCTGCTCTATATATTATATTATATTATTCATTGAAACTTGTAATGACTTTAATATGTAATGGTTAGTCCAGATAACAGATGAGAGATATTATGCATCTTCTGTGTACTTGGCGCTGAGTTTGTGTATTTAACTTTATCAACGAGGCTGCAAGTTTGGTGTTCTTCTCACCCTAGATTTTCAAAAGAGGTTGTGACGACTTCCTTCTGAATTGTGGCAGGCCCTATATGATCTAATATACCCATACCCATACGTTATTTAGGAATGACAGAAAACAAGTCATGGCTTTGGAAGAAAAAGTCAATCGAGAAGACTATGCTTACGGCTGACAAGGGGAACAAAGGAAACGAAGATGAGGTATATAAAGCTTCCTCTCATTATTTGTTCACCCTTCTTTTCAGCTCCTCTTGCAAATATGCAATAGTTAATATACGTTTTGTCTTCTGACACTAAACCTATGACACTAATTCTAAACTCCAAAACCTGAAATGCATATTTTTCTGGAAAGAGAAGTTATATAAATCATGATGTTGTATACCCCATATTGTTGGACAGAAAGATTTTGTTGTGCACCCAAGATTCTAACCGTCAAATAAGCTATCTTTAGTTTTCGAGAATTGGTTGGTTGTATATCAAAAGTACCATTTTTTAAAATTGTAGACATATGACTCTTTTCACAATGTCAAGATCACGATTTACTTACAAATTCATTATCTTTTAAACTCGAGTAAGAAATGCATTATTTCTGAAAGAGCATTGATTGACATGCCTAATTATATGCCTATGTACACCTTTTTTTCAAAATTACATAGCAAATAGTTGAAGGTGACAAGCAGGTTCTTGTGGAAGCTAGTAAGATCTTTGCATACACACACATTTCTTAAAAATAGGCTCGTTTTTAGTTGCAAGGAATTCTAGCTTATGAAGCCGAACTGGAGAGGAACTTGAATATTTCAAATGAGAAGCTTGCAACAGCACTTGCTGAGATTAATGCTAAAGATGACATTGCAAAGAAGCAGACAAACATTGCACGAGAAGCCATTCAAGGTAAATTTAGCACTCTTAAAGTTTTGAGTACCAATGGACAGCTTACTTACTTATAATATATCTATGATGCGAATTCTTCTTGCTTTAGCATTTATTTTTCTGTATATGTGGTACTTACACAGGATGGGAAAAGGCAGAAGCAGAAGTTTTAGCACTAAAGCAAGAATTAGAAAAAACTACACAACGGAATATAGCCGCTGAGGAAAGGCTATATGGTGTTGATGGAGCCTTAAAGGAGTGTATGCAGCAACTGCGTTTTGTTCGTGAAGAGCAGGAAAAAAGGATTCATGATGCAGTGATGAAGACATCACGAGAGTCTGAAAAAACAAGAATAACTGTAGAGGAAAAGTTATCAGAGTCCAATAAACGGATTTCCAAATTAAGTTCTGAAAATGCTCAATTGAACAAGGCTCTATTAACAAAGGAAAAAACCATCGATGAACTACATGCGGCTAGGTGTCAGCTAGATTCTGATCTAAGTGCTGTTATGAATAGACTGGAGTCTATACAAAGAGACAATGCTTCTTTAAGTTACGAGGTTCGAGTGCTGGAAAAGGAGCTTGAAATCAGAAATGAGGAGAGAGACTTCAATCGACGAACTGCTGACGTGGCACATAAGCAACACCTCGAGAGTGTCAAAAAGATCGCAAAGTTGGAAACAGAGGCCCAAAGACTACGCCTACTAGTTAGAAAACGTCTTCCTGGCCCTGCTGCCCTGGCAAAAATGAAGAATGAAGTCGAAATGCTGGGAAGAGATCCAACTGAAATCACGAGAAGAAGGTCAGCCCCTTTTGACCACATTTCTAATGCTTCTGGGAAACAAATCAACTTTTTGACTGAGCAGTTGTGTGCACTGGAAGATGAGAACCGACTTCTCAAGGAATTCATCGACCAAAAAACAAACGAACAGTCAAAAAATCAAAATAGAAATCTCATTACATGTCATGATTTTTCTATGGCTGCTTCATCGTCTGACATAGGTAGTGACGAAAAGGCCAGTGTGGCTGAATCATGGGCTCCATCTTGCAAGACTGTTTGTGCTTCAGATATAGATCTGATGGATGACTTTGTTGAGATGGAAAAGTTGGCAATAGTCTCTGTTGAGAAACCATATACAACTTCTAATCTTGTTTTAGAAAATCGCTCTGGTTGGCTTGAAAATATATTGAAAGTCATCTCAGAACATGCTAGAATAACACAAAGAGATTCTAGTGACATACTGGGCGATATCACAATTGCGCTCACACAAAAAAATGAGCATAAGCCTCCTAAATCTACAGAAGGGACGGATGCAAATGGTGATGGAACTCCATCAGCAAAACTGAGCAACAAAATGTTCAGTTCTGATGTGAACAGATCGATAGAGAGGCTAATTGAACTTATTGAGGGCATAAAATTGTCTGGGAAGGATGATGGTTCATCTCCATACAAAACATCAGAAACACCTACAGGCTACACGGTGCGTGTCCTTCAGTGGAAAACTTCCGAGCTTGGTGCTGTTCTAGAGGCATTTCTTCAAAGCTGTACTACTTTGCTAAATGGGAAGGCAGATATGGAGAATTTTGCTAAAGAGTTGGCTTTGACTCTAGAATGGATTGTGAACCACTGTTTCTCCCTTCAAGATGTCTCGAGCATGAGGAATGAAATGGAGAAGCACTTTGATTGGGATGAAACACGCAGTGAGAGTGAAGTGCAGGTGCCAAGTCCTGTCATGGTTTCTCCTTGGAATGTGAGAAACAATGCTATCAACATGGAAGAGCTACAGCTGAATTTCCGGGAAGAGACTAAGAAACTGAAAGATGATCTTGATAGTATGGAATCTACAAAGATGGATTTGGAGCGCAAACTACAATCGGAAGCTTGTAATAGCGAGTCTTTGGTTATTCAACTTCAGGAATCAGAGAAAACAATTGAAAGTCTGAAAATAGAAGTAAAATCATTGAAGCAACAAAAGGATAAGATCGAAGATAGAATGGAAGTGGAGATGAAGGCGAAAGAAGATCTTGATGAACAGCTCATCGAGGCCATTGGTGAGTATAATGATGTTTGTAGAATATCTATGTCTAGCGAGGAGCACCAAAATAGCAATGGTAGCTCTAGTGAAGAAATGGAGGACCGAAATGTAGATGGACCCGTCCCACAAGAAAGGTAATATCTCTCTTTATAAGCATATCCAAACACCCCCTGAAATAACGCGCACATAATGAAAATGTTAGTTGGTTAGAAGAAAACATTATGGCTAACCCTATTGACATTATTTCAGTATAATCGAAGAGGATATACAAAAACGTGAGGTGGACGATGAAGAAAAGAGGCTTCAAAGTGTAAGTTAATCATTTTTTGATTCCGTTATTTATTTTGACTCACAATCAAATCACCATTTCTTTTCAATAGAAGAAAATGATAATTGACCAAAAAAGTAATGGTTTCACTTATCACTTACTTGAATATGCGTGCAGGAGCGCGAAATAATTGCAGCTTCAGAAAAGTTAGCTGAGTGCCAGGAAACCATCTTAAACCTTGGGAAGCAGTTAAAAGCATTGGCTTCACCAAGAAACGCAAATGTCCCTGAGAGAGTTATTTCTAACCCACCATATGAAGCACCAGCATCACCCATACCCGACAAAACAAACCACCAACGGATTTCTCTACTCGACAAAATGATGGCTGAGGACGCAGCACGTGCTCTTCAGTCATCACAAACCAAAGAGATTACACGTACCATAACATCACCCGCCATTATGAATGGTAATCTAAATAATGTGAAATCCCCACAAAGGTTTATGAGTGTAAATGGAATAAAGCATCAAGAAGATGAAGAAGCTTTGGTAAATTTTTTGTCTATTGTTCCAAATAAGAAGAAAAAGAGTGGAATGCTGAGGAAGTTACTTTGGAGAAAGAATAAAAAGTAACAAGTAAATGACCCTTTTTATCCTTAATAAGCATTATAGTTGATTTAGTTGTGTGGGAATAATGATTTGGTACAAGTGAAATCCCTAGCTAAAGATGGATTTTTGTGGTGATTGATGTACATATAACTGTAACATAAAGAAACAAGATTGCATTTGAATGAAGATTTATGATGTCAAAACAGGTTTTGTGAATTAATAAATTGTGGACTTTACAAGTAGGTGTTAATGAGATGCATTTTTGTATTAATATGTTATGAAACACTAGTCCTTGCAGAATATATCTCTTGGACCATGTTAGTAGAACTACACAACTAGACACTTTTAATGTCCGTGCCTCACAAGAATCCAGCAACTTGCGCTACTATGTTTTACTCGTTTAGACATTTTATACTTTCAGATTTTAGGCAATTAGAGTGTTGGTAGCCTAATTACTTGATGTGATTAGACTAAGGCTATAAATGAGTCTTGGCGAGCTTCAGTTCAACTCAGTCATCTTAGCCTGAGCTCAAACTCTGTTAAGACACCCTACCAGCTTGAGATTTGATCTAGAAAGATTGAGGTTCTCGATTAATGCTGAACTGATTTACAACCATACTTACGTATGTAATTGTACTTCATATTACTCATCTCTTTTGGATTTTTAAGCTTATTTATTCGAAATCAAGCTCAAAAATCCAATTTTTTACTTGAATGGGTTTGATTAACTTGATGAAATCTCAGCTGCTTTATTCTTTATTTAAAATCTGAAAATCCAACAAACCAATCAAAAATTGCAAAACAACTTATTATCATGACATCCCAAACGCCAATTATGATTTGATCTTCTTCGATGATCATGTGAGAATGTCAATTATGATTCTTTTCAACTTTGACTAGTACCTAGTCAATGATATCATAATTAATATTGTTCGGGAGACATGCCATTTGTGAATCCAGTCAATCTTAACTAACATTAACTGAAAATGTTGTCATCTCCTTGGACTATTTAGGGAGAAATGTCATTAAGGTCTTACAACAATACAACATGACTTGACTTAATAAATATAGAATGTTGCAACAACAAATTATTTGTAATACAATGCTAAAAAACCAGAAATGTACAAACTTTCCTGGCAGCATTGATCTGTCTTGTATTCACTGAATGCTATATCAGTCTCTATATTTGACAAATTTGGCAATTTCCGGGAGCCCACCCTCCTGATAACATTCAGCAATCCGTTCCAATTGTTCATCCCATGTCCCTTCAACCGATGCCAAGTCCAGCAGAAACGCAGCTTCGTCTAATGAAATCTGCGTTTTCAGAATAGCTAAAATTGCTTATTAACCGATTGTTACCACCTTGCAGTTACTTATATATGAATCAATCGTGTTTAGTTAAGAAAAAAAGTATCCCTAGTCATTTGATTAGCAATTGTACAAGTTTAAACTACATTATAGTCGAAAATTGCAATCTTTATGAGATAGCAGCAGACTACCAAAGTACGGGAATGCCAGTATGGCTAACGATAATATCACCTGAGCAGCATCCTTCCCTTTCAGCAAATCTTCTTGCTTTCCTTCCTCTGAAACCTTTTCCTTTATAAACTCAATTTGCTCATCATCCCATTCAGCCATATCAGCAACTTCCTAAATCAAATAAATTCAGCACTAAATACATATCCTGCAACTTAAATATTTGTGTGAATGACTAATTGTTTATAAATCAAATTGTTGTGTGAATGACTAATTGTTTATAAATCCTAACAGCCAGACCTGATATCGACAACCTAAAGTCCACCATGGTGACTTTAGTGCCCCTCTCGCAGCATCTTTAGCTTCTGGTTTACGCCCAACCCTACATGTACCACAAATGGCTTCATAAGCAAAACATAAAATCCTTGCATCAATATAGTGTAAAGCAACCCATCATGACATTTATCATACTTGAGCAAAACCTGGGCATTGAAAACAAACGGCCGTCCAAATCCAGGAAAATGGTCCTTTTTGGTATAGAACTCTCCGGTCACCATGGCTGAAACCTTTAACATTTTGTGTAATCAATTAACAGCAATGCAAAAAGAGTCAAATACAAATAGCTTAGAGACAGGACGAACAGGGTCATCTTACATGGTCTCCTTTCTCAAAATGGTCCATCACTTTACGTTCCAAGATGTCTGGAAATAGACCAACCTGCCAACATATATTATGTTACTTATGAATGGATTGACTTGGGTCGTCTATGGTCTCAAATAGGTCAAATAAAAAAAATAATAAAAAATAAAATAAAAAAAATCACTGAAAGGGAAACAGATTAAATGCCCAAAGAACTGGTTGAAAGTCACCTCAGAGTCTATTCTTAATGCATACAACCTCCTAAATCGTTTTAATTCAAAGATTTTGGTTGTTCACACTAAGTACATATTAACAATTTTTGAAAACTGGCTCTTTCCAATCCGAAACCATTATGACCCTTTATCAGACCCACCCATCTTGCCACCACTAAATGGTATTTGTATCTATAAAGTAAGAACAACATCATCTTAGTACCTTTTGGAGAAGGTACACGTTTAAATTTGGATTGCGTGATTTAGCAAAATCTCCCTTAGTGTACAGTTTTTCACCAACTTCACCAGAAGCATTAAAAAGCTCATCGATGCCTTCAGTAGATCCTTTAGCATCCTCTTCGACCAAGATTCTATGGATATATTGGTCTACCTGAAATAAACAATACGAGATCATAAATCTTTAGATGCTTGACCAGTTAAACACACGCGGCCAATGTTTAATATGCAACTGAAAACATATTAAAACTCACAGTCTTGGCCAAAAGCCACACACCATAACTACGGACCTCCACCACTGGCATCTCAAACCTGTATATGAAAAAACTAGATTATTTGACAGAAAGGGACCCATATAAATGGGCAAAAGTGTCAACTAGTTTACCCAGGTGGAGCAGTAGGCCATCTCAAAAGTGCCGTCACAGAACCTAGAAACCGATACAGTGAATATAAGATTATTATTTTGCACGGACTTCAGTTTCAAGTCTTAAAACTTTAACACATACCTAAGCTATTTTTGGAAAGCGGAATTGCCAGGGGAATCATTCCTTGCTTCGTGGCCGGAGAGATTATAGATTCACCTATAACAAAAAATGACGATATTTAGATACAACGTATGCATTTAATATAAGACGTCGGTTGGTGCAGAGTTCCATCATGGTTTTACCTCTCACCTGAAGCATCTTTAAAAGGTGACTGAGGTGCTCAGGAGGTTGAGCTACAGCCACGTCCTTTATAAACGAAACATGGTCTGCAAAATCAGAACGGGACAAAAATATGTTCAGTTAAGTCATCATAATTTTCCTTTTAACCAGTTCTAGGAGTAATGACAATATAGCATTATATAATAGGGTGTATGTCATATTTTCTAGACGTGGGGGTAAAAGAAATAAGCATTTTGACCGGTTAGCACACCAAATGAAAATATAAATACCGCAACAAGAAAGAAAAGTATAATCACCGAATCAGAATATTAAGATAAGTAGGTTGCTACTTATTGACATACATTCGCCCCTTGTAATGAACTTGATGAACTAAATACCTAAACAATGTTTTGTGAGAAAACCTTATCAAGTAATTCTTCTAACTACAGCATAGACACGAATTAGTTCAATTCATTTGACGTTATAAAACGACTAACAGTAACTTAAAATAAAAAGTGATTCGGTAAAATAATAAAACACTGATAGAAGTAGAAACAGTAAAATAATTAATATTGCTCTGATTATATCAACTGATAGGTGAAATGAGGTTATCACCAGAGGAGGAAGAAGAGTAGCATCGGAAAGTGGCATTGCGACAGCGGAGTAGCGAAGGTAGAGCAGCGGCGCGTGGAACTCCGAACGCTAATCCACCGGCTTTCATTCTTCTTCACTTCACAACCAAGTGTTCGTTTTTCTCTTGTCGCGGCTACCTGTAGATAAAATAGAGGTCGTTATAAAAAAAAATTATGTTTGTGACATGGAGTTGGGCTTCCACTTAAGACCCAATATAAAAACGGGGAAATCATTTATAAAAACCTATAACTATGCAACATATTTAATTTACTCGGCTCATTTTTGGTAGGCCGAGCACGGTTTGAAAATCAGATTGGATCGAATTGAAAATTGATTTGACTTAAAATATTCGTTCCGGTCCAACAAAGCATAATGGCCGGCAGTAGCGGAGCTAGAAAAAATTTCGTGAGAGGGCCGAAACAATTTTTTTTTGAGAAATACATTAAATGGGAGGGCCGGAATAAATTTTTTTCCGAAAATACACATGAAATCGCAAATAAATACACTAACGGGCTTAGACCTAGGGGGCCGGGACCCTCCCCGGTCCTCACATAGCTCCGCCCCTGATGGCCGGTTTTGCGGAACATCGAACCAAACTGGACCACTGAATATGAGGAAAATGATGGCCCGAAGACCGGACCAAAATACGTTCGGCCCGGTCCGATCGGTCTAATTCAGTCCGGTTTCTCGATTCGGTCTGGTGTGTGGTCTATTATGCTCAGCCCTACTCTATACTCTTAGGGGGGAGGGAGTGGAAGTTTTGAAGCCTAATACCCTAAGGGTGCCACGTCACCTCTATCCAATAAAAACCTTCCAACTCAAAACTACCCCAATACTACCCTAACACTACCCTAACAAGTGGGAGTGGTACCTAGTACCCGAATTCCATTTTTTTTTTTTTTTTTTTTTTTAAATACATAAAATCACATACAATATTTAAAATAAAAACATACCATTTCATTAAAAAAAAAAAAAAAAAAAAAAACATTACATAATACTTAAAAAAACTACAACTTAAAAATTGAAACTACAACTTAAAAAAAAAAAAAAAAAAAAAAAAAAAAAAAAAAAAAAAAAAAAAAACATTACATAAGTTGAAATTAAAATTACTTGAAACTACAATTTAAAAATTGCAAGCCCATCCGTGTTTGGCCGCAAGTTCACGTTTCTGGGTAAGAATTAATTCCAACATAGCGGGATCGCGAATGTGATCATGCGGCTCCAAAAAAAACTTCAACTCCCGTTGTGCATTCTTGAACTTCGCCCCCTCGAGTTGTGTAGCCAACAATTGTTTCGCCATCTCGCGTTTTTCTTCCAAATATTGTGTCTTCTTTTGTGTGTACGCGTTGATTTCATCCGCAACGCTTGAGATAGACGAGGAGGATGCAGCTTGCTTCTTCTTCATTTTTCTTGATTCAATTGGAGGGGTGGGGTCTTCATTCATGTCGGGAATGGTGTTGCTTGCCGCGTCATACTCCCCCGACCTCCTTTTTGAAGAATTGCTTGCAGCACCGGCAATATCTTGAAAACATTCTTGCTCCGTCCATTTCTCATGTACTCTGACAACCTCCCACGCCCTGGTATGAAGAAAATGTTTTTTTCTTGCTGTGTAGAAATCCATTTCAGCTTGCCTCACCACGTCCAAGTCGTTGCACCCACTAGCCTTAGCACGTTTCTACATTATATACAAAATAATTTAATTGTAAATAAAAACTGCGGATTACGGAAAATAAAAAAGTATAGCTAAAAACAAAATAATGTAGTTGTAAAAAATAAAGTATAGATTATGTACCGCTTGGAGGTAGTAGCCGTTGAAAATACCCATGGCCGTGTTCATTGTTCTCCACTTGGTATTCAACGCATGAAATGTTCGGGAACTCGAACCCAAAGTTGCCTCGTAATGCTCGAGAATCCGTTTCCAAAAACCGTCGGACTTTTGTTCATTACCGACAACACCACAAGTGGAGATTTGAACCCATGCTTTCGCCAACGCCTCCTCTTGTGCCGGCGTCCAAACTTCACGGGGCCTCCTCCCGGCGAAAGCTTTTTTCTTCCCTCTAGGATCGACTTCTTGAACTTCCTCATCTTCGTCTTCTTCATTTGGTAGTGGTTGTGTTTCGGGTACGTACTCTACGTCTTCACTAAGGTTTTCGAACGGGGAAAACTCGCTTGTAGCAGTGATGTTGTAGTGTTGTGGATTCAATTGAGGAGGACCCATATTATATGGGAAAAATTGTGGAGATTGTGGTTGTGGAACATAAAATTGATTCGGGGATGGTTGAGAATAAAATTGGCTAAATCCTAACGGATTTTGTTTTGGTTGATTCAGAGATGGTTGAGACCGACCTTGACGCGAGGTGAAAGTTTTTTTAGCTCTCCTTGGATCCATAGTTTAGTGTTTTTGAAAGATTATTGTGTGTTGTGGGTTTTTATTTTGAAAATAGATGTGAAATATTAGTTTAAATAGGAGTGATTTTTTTTTTTTTTTTTTTTTTTTTTTTTTTTTTTTTTTTTTTTTGGGTTTAGCCGTTTAACAACGGCTCTATTATACAAACGGTCGAATTTTTCCAACGTCCTCAAGCGGCTTCGAAGCTCGCAAAAGCAACTCGCCGGCCGAACCCGAGGTAGGCGGACCGGTGTTGCCGCTCGGGTTCATGAACTCGCTGCCCAACCCGATGCCCACTCCGTTAGGCCTTATGTAAAACGTATAGAGACTCATAAATCACTAGTTTTCGACAATTGTATATTAGAATGCCAAGTCAAATGACACCAAGAGAAAATACCCAATTTTGAATAGATTTGAGATCAATATAGAACTCATATTTGTCATAGAACAAATGAACCAATCATAACCCTCCATTTTTTATCTAAATTAATACAAAATCATTTTTCACCTTTTTTTTAAAACAACATATCTTACAAACGGTAAATCTTCAAAATATAAAAAATACACCATCGTGACGAGAATTAAATTATCTTTCTATAGATATGCACTTTTACATATTTTCGACAAACATTTTTTTTCAAAAATTCCGTCCGAAAAAATCATATACGATTTTAAAAAATCATATATGATTCGATTTTTACGAATCATATATGATTTTTACAATCATATATGATTCTCAAAAATCATATATGATTCGTAAAAATCGAATCATATATGATTTTCACAAATCATATATGATTTTTGTTGACCGAAATTTTGAAAAAAAAAAAGTTGTTAAAAATATATAGTAGTACATATCTATAGAAAGATAATTTAATTTTCGTCACGATAGTATAATTTTTATCGCGTAACGATTAACGGTTTGCGAGATATTTAATTTTTAAAAAAATGGTGAAAGTTTATCATAATAAAAAAATGAATGGCTATTATTGGTTGATTGGATCTATGGTAAATTTTGGTTCTATATTGAACTTTTGACATTTTGAATAAGTGATCCATTTTCTAGAAGGAAAAAAAAACGTTTTTCAAAATAGACTTGTGCGACTCTATTAAAATCTTGACACGTTTCTCATTTTTTTAGTTAATATGGTACGATGGTTGGTGGGTGGTGTAACCAGCCTCTATATTTTTGTGCGACTGACAGCTAACTCCTTAGATTAATATGTAACATTTCAAAACCAAAAGCGATATTAGCCCAATAATATTAACCCAATAATATTAACCCATGCATTGTTTATTATTTTACTATCAGGCTTAGTGTCACGACCCGCCTATTTTTACAAATATGTTCGGGATTCCGGATTATTCTACACTTCTCATGAAAGGCCTTGGATAAGCTTGGAAGACTTTGGAAGCTCATGGAAGATGGTGGATAATCTTGGAAGCTTTTGGAAGATATTAGATAAGTGGAAATTCTAGAAGCTTACTAGAAGCTTATGGAAATATCATAAGCTAGAAGCTTCCTAAGGAATAGTGTAGAAACTTGTATAGACTAGTATAAATAGGTGATGCCTCATTTGTAAAGTTCATCCATAGAAGTTCATTTGTAAAGCTACCTTGTAAAGAGTTCTCTTAAGCAATACAAAGTATTCCTTACATTCCACTCGTTCCATCTTTGAAGTTTACTTTCGTTACATACATCGTTGAGTATTCGAGCAAGGCTGAGCTTAGTCGAGACTAAGTGCCGCACGGGAGACCTTGTAGAGACAAGTCCGTGACAAGTGGTATCAGAGCGAGCGTTGATTCAAGACGATGGCAAACGAGACCGATAAGATTGGTGCTAGTGGAGGTGCGAATGTTGATGAGAGGCAAGGTCGCGATGACAAGCGTCAAGACCCGAAGAAGAGAAGTGCGTCTAAGGACGTTATGTCAAGCTTTGAAAAGAGATTAGCGGGTGTTGAGACATCCGTGTCGGAGTTGAAGACCCAAGTTGAGGGCTTGGATGGTCTAGACACCGAGTTTATGACTATGAAGGATGACTTTCGGGAGGTCATCAATACGCTTAGTAGTGAATTTAAGCGTGAAATCAATGGTCTAAAAGAGTTGTTCGTAGGCAAAATCTCCAACATTGAGAAGACCATCGAAGACTTGCAAGCCGATGTAGTGCTATGCAAGCGATCCATGGCTAACGGAGGTGGAAACGTTGGTAATAATGCTCCGAAGATTGATGTTCCAAAACCATCACCGTTCGTGGGAAAGCGGGAAGCTAGGGCGGTTGATGATTTCTTATGGGAGATGGAGCAATACTTGGAGGGCGTCAACATTACGGATGATGATATCAAGATCAAGATGGCGACCCGATACTTGAAGGATACCGCGGCGTTATGGTGGAGACGTCGATATGGAGATATCGAGCGAGGTACGTGTACTATCGATACTTGGGCTGATTTTGTTGCTGAACTTAAGAAACAATTTTACCCCGAGAATGCTAAGAACGAAGCAAAGAGTCGGCTTCGTAAACTTAAGCATTCCGGAACGATCCGGGATTATGTTAAGGAATTTACTACACTAACCTTGGAGATTCCGGATCTTTCCGAACAAGACTCTCTCTTTTATTTCCTCGATGGTTTACAAGGATGGGCTAAGACGGAGCTAGAGAGACGTGGAGTTCAAGACCTCGCTACGGCTATCGCCCATGCCGAGGGCTTGATCGACTTTAGTTCGAGAAGGGAAACGTCTAAGCCGAAGGATCGAAAGGCGAGCCACGATAAAGGTGGGGGAGAGAAAGTCGCTCAAGCAAAGCCCGACAATACACGTAAACCACCCACCGGAAAGAACAAGGAAATAAAGACGGCCTTCAAGAGTGGTGGATGCTTCATATGTGATGGACCTCATAGAGCTCGAGATTGCCCCAAGAAAGCAAGCCTTAATGGAATGATGGCTCATGACGACGAAGGCCCAAGTGATGGCGGATGCATGAGCTCGATGAGGATCTTGAATGCAATCAAGGCCAAGACGGAGGTACCGAAAGTTGTAGGGAAAGGATTGCAATTTGTGGAAGCAACCATCAATGGGACCAAGGTACGTGCTTTAGTAGATTCCGGTGCCACTCATAATTTCGTGTCGGTTGATGAAGCCAAACGGCTAAGGATTAGCACTACGAAAGGGAGTGGAACGTTCAAGCCGGTAAACTCAAAGGCCAAGCCTATGGAAGGAGTGGCCAAAGATGTTCGAGCCAAGATTGGAGAATGGGAAGGGACGGTTGACTTGTCGGTGGTCCCGATGGATGATTTCGATGTGGTTCTTGGGTTGGAGTTCCTCGATAAGGTACGAGCTTTCCCTATGCCATTTGCTAATTCTTTATGTATCCTAGATGGTGGGAAGACTTGCATGGTTAGCACGGAACGGGATTCTAAGTGTGGAGTGAAGACCCTTTCGGCCATGCAATTCAAAAAAGGGTACAACAAGAGCGAGCCTTGCTATTTGGCGGTGACAAGGCTGGAAACGGATGGCGAGTCGGACAAAGTAGAGGTACCGAAAGAGATCGAGCGGGTACTTGAGGAGTTCAAGGACGTGATGCCCAAGGAGTTGCCCAAGAAGCTACCACCTAGGAGGGAGGTGGATCATACCATCGAATTGGAACCGGGTTCCAAGCCACCCGCTAAAGCCCCTTACCGAATGCCACCACCCGAGTTGGAGGAGTTGCGAAAACAACTCAAGGATCTGTTGGATGCGGGCTATGTTCGACCCTCGAAAGCCCCGTATGGTGCGCCGGTGCTATTTCAGAGAAAGAAGGATGGATCCTTGCGGATGTGCATAGACTACCGGGCACTTAACAAGGTAACAATTAAGAACAAGTACCCTATTCCTCTTATTGCAGATTTGTTTGATCAACTTGGAAAGGCGAGATACTTCTCCAAGTTAGACTTGAGATCGGGGTACTACCAAGTACGGATAGCGGAGGGAGACGAAGCTAAGACGACGTGTGTCACGAGGTATGGTTCTTATGAGTTCCTAGTAATGCCTTTTGGCTTAACTAATGCTCCCGCTACTTTTTGCACCCTTATGAATAAGTTATTTCACCCGTTCCTTGATAAGTTCGTGGTGGTATACTTGGACGATATTGTTGTTTATAGTCATACCTTGGAAGAGCATGTCTTGCATTTGAAGCAGGTGTTTCAAGTGTTACGAGACAACGAACTTTATGTGAAGTTGGAGAAATGCTCTTTCGCCCAAGACGAAGTCGAGTTCTTGGGGCACAAGATCAAAGACGGTGGATTGATGATGGACGGTGCAAAAGTAAAAGCTATCCAAGAGTGGGAACCACCAACCAAGGTAACGGAGTTACGATCTTTTCTTGGCTTGGTGAACTATTATCGAAGGTTTATCAAGGGGTACTCGGCAATAGCATCTCCCTTGACGGACCTATTGAAGAAGAACAAAGCTTGGAGTTGGGACGAAAAGTGCCAAGCGGCGTTCGAGAATTTGAAGAAAGCGGTTATGGAAGAACCGGTGTTGAGACTACCGGATGTAACTATGCCTTTCGAGTTACACACGGATGCATCGGACTTTGCTATTGGAGGAGTTCTAATGCAAGAAGGACACCCGATCGCATTCGAGAGTAGGAAACTAAACGAGACGGAAAGGAAGTACACCGTGCAAGAGAAAGAAATGACGGCGATCGTCCATTGCTTACGGACTTGGAGGCATTATTTGTTGGGTTCGAGATTCGTGATCAAGACGGACAATGTTGCTACAAGCTACTTTCAAACCCAAAAGAAGTTAAGTCCCAAGCAAGCTCGGTGGCAAGACTTCCTAGCCGAGTTTGACTATCACTTGGAGTACAAGCCGGGGAAGGCTAATGTGGTAGCCGATGCATTGAGTCGCAAGGCGGAGTTTGCGGCAATCACCCAAGCCCAATTCTTCCTCCAAGACCGAATTAAGGAAGGATTGGAACATGATCCTTTTGCCAAGAAGCTCGTGGCCCTAGCAAGAGATGGAAAGACTCGGAGATTTTGGCTTAAAGGAGACATGTTGTTTACCAAAGGAGATCGGCTTTACGTGCCTAAGTGGGGTGATCTTAGACGGCTAATCTTGAAAGAGTGTCATGATTCGAAGTGGGCCGGTCATCCGGGGATTAAGAGGACGTTGGCATTGGTCGAAGGCACTTATTATTGGCCAAGGATGGAAGACGATGTAGAGACATTCGTGCGAACGTGCCTTATTTGCCAACAAGACAAGATAGAGCAAAAGAAGTCCGGAGGACTGTTGGAGCCTCTACCGACGCCCAAGGGACCATGGGAAAGCGTTTCCATGGACTTTATCACATGCTTGCCGAAGTCGGAAGGAAATGGGAGTATTATTGTGGTGGTCGATCGATTCTCAAAGTATGGAACTTTCATTGCCGCACCACCCGATGTTACCGCGGAACAGACGGCTAAGCTTTTCTTTAAGAATGTGGTGAAGTATTGGGGAGTGCCACATGTGATCGTTAGTGATCGAGATCCAAGATTCACGGGGCGCTTTTGGACGGAGTTGTTCAAGATCATGGGAACGGATTTGAACTTCTCTACGAGTTTCCATCCCCAAACGGACGGGCAAACAGAGAGGGTGAACGCACTATTGGAGCTCTATCTTCGGCACTATGTGAGTGCCAACCAACACGATTGGGCTAAACTCCTTGACGTTGCTCAATTCTCGTACAACATGCAAAGGAGTGAAGCCACGGGGAAGAGTCCTTTTGAGTTGGTCACGGGGCGCCAACCATTGACTCCGAATGCCTTAGCCGCATCATACGAAGGGAGTAGCCCGGCCGCTTACAAGACGATGAAGGAATGGCACGAGCAAGCGGACTTGGCCCGGGCTTCGTTGGATAAAGCGGCTAAGAAGATGAAGAAGTGGGCGGATGGAAAAAGAAGACACGTTGAGTTCGAGGTAGGAGATCAAGTGATGGTGAAACTCTTGCCTCAACAATTCAAATCACTAAGGAAGGTGCATAAAGGCTTGATACGGAGGTATGAAGGCCCTTTCTCGGTGATTGGACGTGTTGGAAAAGTTTCTTATCGACTTCAACTACCGCCCAAGTTGAAGATTCATCCGGTCTTCCACGTTAGTCTTCTCAAACCCTATCATAAGGACGAGGAAGACTCGGAACGAGGGGTGTCCAAGCGAGCACCAACAGCAGTTGTTACCTCGTACGATCGAGAGGTTGATGAGATCTTGTCGGATCGTACGATACGGAGACGAGGAGTGCCAAGCTATAAGGAGTACTTGATCAAGTGGCGTAATTTGCCCGAGAGTGAAGCAAGTTGGGAAGCCGAAGACTTGTTGTGGCAATTTGCAGACAAGATCAAGAAGTATCACGAGGATGGCACGACGAGGACGTCGCGAGCTTAGGTGGGGGAGGATGTCACGACCCGCCTATTTTTACAAATATGTTCGGGATTCCGGATTATTCTACACTTCTCATGAAAGGCCTTGGATAAGCTTGGAAGACTTTGGAAGCTCATGGAAGATGGTGGATAATCTTGGAAGCTTTTGGAAGATATTAGATAAGTGGAAATTCTAGAAGCTTACTAGAAGCTTATGGAAATATCATAAGCTAGAAGCTTCCTAAGGAATAGTGTAGAAACTTGTATAGACTAGTATAAATAGGTGATGCCTCATTTGTAAAGTTCATCCATAGAAGTTCATTTGTAAAGCTACCTTGTAAAGAGTTCTCTTAAGCAATACAAAGTATTCCTTACATTCCACTCGTTCCATCTTTGAAGTTTACTTTCGTTACATACATCGTTGAGTATTCGAGCAAGGCTGAGCTTAGTCGAGACTAAGTGCCGCACGGGAGACCTTGTAGAGACAAGTCCGTGACATTAGGCTATGTTAGTTATCTTATAATATAAGACTTGTGATGTATATATATTTAATCATTAATAATAATTGATTAAGAGGTTTTTACCAATTCTAATATGGTAATCAGAGCCTACCCCAAACTCTCTAAAAAATACCATGCCTAAAACCCTGACAACAAAATTGACGTAAGTTTTTTTTATTTTTATTATTTTTTTCTCTAGCTTGCTTGCTGCTTTATTCTTGCTTTGCCTCGTCTTTGCTACGCTATTGCTTGTCGTCACATTTTTGCTTTCTCATTGGCTTTATTATGCCTACAAAAAGAAAAAAAGGTTATTACTTTTGCTTCTAGGCGATCGTGCATAAAAACTAATAAAAAAATGTTTCAGTACCTTTTTTTTACGTTACACTTTATTAGCAAACGCTTTTGTTGTTTTGTTAGAGATGCAAAATTTCCAGCCCAACAGCTTGTGTAGGTCGCCCCACGACCAATTTGTTATGCTTATGCTCAACATGCCCAATATGGTTAGCCAACCCAACAACCTATTCAGCCAGCTCAGCATCTAGTCCAACATGTCTAACTTCCAATGGTCCAGCATGCCACTCAACAGTTTATGTCTATTGTTCCAGGGGTTATCCGTATGCTTCTCCCACTTACTTCCTGCTCAAGTGCGACAAACGAAAATTTTCCAGGTTAATATTTAACCAAAAACTTGAATTATTTCACTTTTGACACTTATGTAATTGATTTAAACTAAAACTGGGAAGTTATCTCGCGTACAACGAAAAACGACATCAAACGCGTACCGACACTGGACTAAGCGTAGTCTACACTACATTAGTACATTACGACATTTATAAACTTGTTTTATAGGTCATGGCATTTATTTTATAACTTTTGCATAAAACGCATATATTTTGCATTTGGCTCATAAACACATAGATTTTACATCACCCACCTGCATAACCATTTAAAATGCATAAGTAAATACACAAGTTCAAATAAAATGTTTCCCTCCCCCTTATTTTGTCTTGTGGTTGATCAACCCCACCCACATGGTTTTGTTTTTTATTTGTCCTCACACATAACCAATTCCAACATTTTCTCAAGCATATCTCAACCAGCTTTTTTCTTGCACTAGAATTGAACACCACACTATTTTAACTCTTAGTTAGGTGTTTTGGCTTATATTGAGTAGCTAGTCATTCACATTCATTTCACACAAACATTTTACATAGCTAACCAAAAAGCTCCCCCCCCCTTTATTCTTCTTGTGGTTCGACGACAACAACGCCAACACCATTGGTGTTCATCTTTTTGGTTTTCAAGACTTGGGTTGTACTTTGTTGATTAGTATCTTGATTTGAAGAGTTTGGGTCATTGGTTAATCACTTAGGTTTATTTAAACTCTTCTAATAATCTCTTTTTCTTTATTTTCTTGTAAGTAAACCTTCTTTTCATTTTATTTGTACTTTTCACATTTTCATTGCATATGTTCATCATCTACACCTTTTATTTACAAAATTTGCCAGAAAAGTTTAAAGATAAACATGTACATACATATACATACATGACATACATATATTTCTTTTTATAAAGATGTACCACCATGTTTGTGTTACTTATTTTCTTGTAAAAATGGTTCATAAGCTTTCCGTGCGGCTTATTTGGGCTTATCTTGAGTTTTAGTCTTATTGTTATGGTATAATTTTGGTTATTGTGATGTGAGTATGTTACTTCATATATTGTTGTTGTAAATTAGTGGAAGGGCTTAAGATTAGTATGGAGATGTTGTGTTGCGATATTTGATAAATTGGTGGAAGAGATTAAGTTAGAATGGTGTTGATTGAGTTTATTGTTGATTTAAAATACTTTATTTTATAAAAGCAAGTTGATGTTAGAAAATATTTTTAACATAAAACGGACCATAGGACTTGGTTTTGGTAAGCGATGGCTTGGGAATTAGAAAATATACTTAAATAGCTTTTCATGGACATATTATTCGTTAAAAACAGACTTATAACGAAAAAGTTACAACGATTTAACATTTTTGACGAGAACTATTTATTTTATGAAAAACTGCACTTTAAGTGATAAAAATTTATACTTTGAACTTGTTTTTGAACCACATAAAGCCGAAGTCGTTGAAAGTTTATAGAAGACCTTAGTTAATATATATTTAGACACTTCCGAAAAGTCCAAGAACTAGTTAAACGGAACTAAAACGAAGAAGTTATGGACTCGTAAAGTTGACTAAAACCTATGCTTTTACAAAAATTTCAACAACTATTTCTACTAAAAATAAGAGATGATCGAGTAACTTTGGGAGCGTTTTAGAGTCTGAATGAGGCATAAAGTTTTTAATAAATATTGTTTTGAAACCCTTGGGGGGTGAGAACACGCTTGCTTTTACTTTTGACACAAGTACTTTTAAACTGTTACGAATTAGCCTAAGTACCGTTAACCCATTATACCCACTATCATGAACCGTTAATTCTTGTGGAAACGTGAGTGTTATAAATAGATTTATTGGGGTTGACTCCTCCGTTCAGGTAATTAGCGCTTAATTGACCAAGGTTATTGGTCCAACGGACATATACCATGTCGGAGTTCTAAGTGTAGCGGGTTGAACACTTATTGGCCTACTATTTTATGTGCATTGATTTGCATACTTATATTATCATAGTTTCGGTGTTATGAGCTTAGTGTAATCGTAATACCTTTTTGTTTGAAGTTGTATTTATTATAATGGTCATATGCTTGAAATCTTGTGGTCCACGCTATTGAATTTACTTAAATCTATCGACTCACCAACTTTATGTTGACGTTTTAAGCATGTTTTTCTCATGTGCCTAACTTTACGGAATTAATGTGCATGGAGTCTGCATCACCATCATGACATCATTTATGGAAATTTCCTTTTATGCATAAAATATAATTCTAGTTATAATGTGTTGAACTATGTTTTCTTTTCTTTTGGGACCACTTATGTTTAAACTTATGTCGTAACGTATTTAAATTTCGTGTAACAACGAGAATATTTTAAATTACTCATGTAGAGGTCGTTCTTCGTATTCGTATGTTCTTTTCCCATGAAGTCATGCCCCTGATTACCTTTTCGTTGCGATATTTTGGGGGTGTGACAGATTGTCATCAGAGCCAAGGTTATAAAGAACTAGGTTGCATATTAAGCCTAGACTATAGCCACTTTATCCTATAACATCGCATCATAATGTTACACCTCGTGCCTGATTTGACTAGAAACTTTAAACTTTGACGCAGAAACGCATTGACTACGACGGAGTCACTTAAATCATTTATTAAATAACATATTTCAACAGCATTACAACTCTTTAATTGCGTTACAAGAACACATACTCGTTTATCCTATAAAACATTTTACACGATTACCGTAACACAACCTAACAACCCAACTGTGACCCCCAATACGCCGTATCCATAAATTAGGATACGACGTATTGGATCCTAGATCAATACGCCCTATCATCTCAAAGTGATATGCCGTATCACCATGACCACTTAATACGCCGTATCCAACATGATGGATACGTCGTATTAGCCATCTAAGACAGAACACCAGCAGGAAACCTGCATAAACTCAATCCACAACACAACATACTTTTACATTATTTCCATACTACAACCTTTACAAAACATTGTCCGTTTATCATATAACCATGATCATTCATACTATAACGCATTAGATATTATTTGACCCGTTTCAACCCAAAATGGGTAAAATATAGCATTAAACCAAACACCCCTTTAAAAATTACCATAGCATACCATCATCATTCAAATACTAAAACAACCATGACATACCATTGACACTCGACAAAAACTTACGACACATTTAAACACTCTCGGGGGTACAACATCGACGTTGAGCTCGATATTCTACCTAAGCTCCTAAACATATATACCTTATATCATTCGCGTATCCTATCCTTTGTCCATAATCCAAGCCATAACATCATATCCATAATACCTACAAAATATTGGTAACTTAAACCGTAAGCGATAACTCTTAGTAAGTAAAACGATCATAACATACCATTATACTTCAAACAACATATACGCATCACATATATACAAACACTTGCTTTACGATCCTTACACCTTAAGTCTCACTTAAGTACCTAACCTTAACTTCTCTATAACATCATAACATCACTTAAATCACATTCATCCCAATACTTAAGCATATCTTGTTAGGTTCCCATATTCATAACACAAGCATCAATATGTAAGAAAGAAAGAATAAGATGATCGGTTGAACAAGATAAATACACACACGAATGATATAAAGAAAGGTTATGCGTAGAGAGTGAATAAAATGAACAACCAACCCTCAAGTGAGGGTTTACAAGAGTATTTATAGGAAGGAACTAGGGCAACATGCAAGTTCCCTTCCTTTCCTCTATGGGCTTGGGCCAAGGCTCATGGGCTTTCTACATAAGCCTTGGCATGATTACTAACATAAAAGCCATATTAAGCTAACTATTACATATTAATTACTAACACTTGAAATGTAGTTTAGGAGTGATTCCAACAATCTCCCTCTAAGTGTTAGTGATTGATAATATAAACGTTGAAGGTGCTGATGTAATAGTAGCTTTGACGTCTTCTGACATTCTTCTTTCTTGTGAGAAGAGTTGCCTTGATTCGAACAATCTCCCCAGTGTAGAGAAATTGTTTCCTTTGAAAAGTTCTGCTTTGACGTCATCATTTTCTTTGTTCTGTGATCTTTGTTCTTTGTGATGGTAGTGATAGTATGTTGTTGTTGTCTGCATCAGGTCTGCTTCGTTGCTCCAGTGTCTCCACGTCTTTCTCCAACATGCTCACACGCTCTTTGACGTTGGATTTCAGTACTGATGAAGTTCTCTTAGTTTTTAAACTTTGTAGATTCTTTGACTTGACGAAGAATCATTCTGACTTTGTGTTACCTTTAGAGAGAATTTCCATTAGTGATGTTGTTGGTATGAGCATGTGGAGAATCTGCACGATCAGTCCGCTCCAGAGCTTCCATAAGAAGAAAAACATAAAAACGGTTAGTGATAAGCGGATTCCAGCACTTACAAGTTTGAACTTCGAGAGTGTTAACAGCATAGTGTGAAAGCACAACTCTAATTCTTACAAAGGTTGTTCCTGAACTGGAGTCCCACAAGTGAGATAACGCGATGTACCGAAGTACACCTATAGTTCAGATGAGTCGCTGAGGTACACCGAAGCATCACCTCACAACTGTAGACCGTTTGAGACACACTAAGCGTAATCCACGGGGAGTTACCGAAGTGACCTGCTGTCAGGGCTGTTTGATGTTGACCCTGGCAGGAGTTTCTATTCAATCACTGAGGATCACATATGTGAACCTCTCATAAATGTTCTCGACAGATTGCTAAGATCTGTGAAGTGTACCTAAGAGATCTTTTGATGAATCTCGTGGCTCTAGACTCAATAGTTCACTTTGGTTTTCCTGAGCGGAGACTAGGGAGAGGGTCTCCTTCTTCAATACCAGCAATCTCTAAGAGAAAGCCGATAGTTTACGTAGGGTTCCATGTGAGAATGAAACAAGCTTCTGTTGGGAGAAACTTGAGTGGCTAAGAAGGTTTAGTGCATGCGTCACTGGGTCCATGACGACTTTTATCTTCAATACCGGTGTCATCTAGTGACGACCAGTAGCATATGAATTGAACCCGGTGTCTGCCCTAAGTTGAATAATCTGGAGGGCTATTTCTTTTCACCTTTTTCTTTGCATTTCTTTTTAATTCTTCAACTCCTTCTTTATCCTATTCTCATATTCTCCTTTTTATAATCATACCTAAGGACTTCTAAGTACTAACTATTTGTGATGTCCTTGGGTAGATCCCTCCGGCTCTGGCGGATCATAGGACGGTTATTCCTAACCTTAGTCACCTTATAACTCCATGACTAACCTATGTTGCCATAAAACCATTTTCTTGAAAATCTCTCAAAGTGTTTGTGAATGAAAAACATTTTGTACCACTGTGAGAGTTTTATCTTATTACAGAAATACTCCCCCTCCACATGTGCTTAAGTGTTTAGACAGAAATCGGCACGGTGAGAGAAGAGCGCGCACTTTTGAATTGATCGACTCAAGATAGACAATCCCCCGCGAGACACGGTTACGTTGCATAGTTAAAGAGGTACATTGACAGCTTTTAGGTGACAACTAACTCTAGTAACTACCTTGAAGGTGTGGACAAACCTCGAAAGGTTGTCAAACCCGTCAAAGTTCATGTCTATCAAGAGTTCCTCGAATAGGTACAATCTACTCGGATAAGTCTAGGAAGACAAATATTTTCGATTTATGACAGTTTAGAGCTCGTCAATTCATGGGTTAAGTCTTATCACACGAAGATTCAATAGCAAATCAACATATTTCTTATCACATTAATTTTCTCCCTCTAAAAAATGGCATATAAATGTTATTTTTGATAACGTTTTGATATTAAATATGACCATTTCAAGTTTTGTGGGAAGATTTCCACGAAGAACATTTTGTTGAACAAAGATTTTAGCAAATACTCCCCCTCAACAAGTAATACTAACTTTTGAGGTTTTGAAAACGTAAGGGGAAGTACTTGTTATTTTGAGCAAAACCTTTTAAAAGTGAAAGGTTTGATAAGTTTTACTCAAAAGTAAGAAGCTTTCGCTCCTTTTATAAGGATTGTGGCACTGAAGCGTACCATAGGGTCCTTTCATTACAAGAACGGGTTGTACACTGTGATGTGTGCACAAGCCATTGTCAGATAATCAAACAAACAAAATCACAATCAAGAGAGTACCCAATGATTACAGACGATCAGCTACTTTCTGAGGACGTTGGAAAGTCATAATCAAAAAGTTTGGTCATCCTCCCACATAGCTCTTCAACCGTTGCATCTGATCCCGATGAATCAAACATTCATCAATCCTAGTGATAAATCAACGAACATCCTTGCGATCCTTTGAATTCCATCTCTTCGTCTGAATTATACCCAACTCAATGTCCTTCAATCGATATGTCAATCCATCTTGAACCATCTCCAGGGTGGCGTCATAGAACTTAGTGAATTTCATCGAAAGCCATGAAGCAAGTATGATGATTTTCACTTTGGTAGACAAACCCAAACTTTTGTATATGAACGATTTTGTACTGAGGTTCTTGATTGATTCCGATGAAGTGTAGAATTTAGGTAAGATTCGACCCCCGAGGTGGAGAACTTCAACACGCTCTTTGATTTGAAGCGTATGAAAACAAGGAGTGCAGTAATGTACTTGATCTAGATTTCGGTTGAGGTTCTGGTTGGGGCTCAGGTATGTCGTGATCCTCACCACCAGTGTATGTAAAGTGATCAACGGTTTTATCCATTGGTGGTGTGGTTTCTGAATCCCTTGGTTGATCAGATGGTGGTGGCTGTGTAGCTTGTTGTGTAGTGGTGATAACATGCTTAACCATTTGTCGAATCATTGGATGGAGTTGCCTTCTTAACAGATTTTGTTGTTGACATAGGTGTTTCTTATGTTAATGGAGGTGATGATTGAGCTGATGATTTAGGTTTGGTGGAAGTGTCAAGAGGTGTTTCAAAAGACTGTTGGGTTTGTGTATTGGATTGTCAACTATGTAGTTGTCTGATTCCTTCTTAAACTTTTCCTTCTCAGCTCAAGCAGCTTCTTTTGCCTCTTTTCGAATCATTTCCTCTTCAGCCGCCAAATTATCATCATCAGGGACTCTTTCATCCTTATCATGATCGTAATCTCCTTCGTCATATATTTCCACATCTTCACCATGATTTTCTTCTTGCGGATGTTTTAGTTGTTGTTGTGGTTGCTTCATTTCAACAGTTGTAATGACAGTGACACCTTGATCCTTACCGGGTTGATTAACCGGATCGGATGGGGTAAGAGATGTTTGCAATGGATCTTCCATAAGTGGAGGACTACTACTTGACCCTCCTGCCCCACCGGGTTGATTAACCAGAAAGGTTGAAGCATGGTATTCCATCCTTTTCTGCTTTAATGTCTTATGAAATTTTATTTCCTCTTCCATTGAATCATACTCATCATCAGGATGACTTTGTGAGCATGAATTTGAATGGATGTTGCAGAAGGATGTCCACAACAATTCTGCAAGATGATTATGAGCATATGAAGTTGTTGAAGATGACACGGAGATTGTTCTTGCCAATTGTTTTGACGTATCCAGCTGGGAATGTGTTTTCCATCAAGAGCTCTGCTGGGGCATTGATGATTGCTTGATTTGCAGCCATTTTGTGATCTGAAAGACATTAGACAAAAAGACAGACATATGGAAACACAATGTGTTTGTTTTAGTCTGATTTATTATCTAATTCTTTGTATGATGGTAACATGTTTATGTTAGTTACAAGTCCTAAGTCACATTATTCCAATTGATTGAAGTTGATGTGATAAGTTACGTGAACGTGTTAATTTTGAAATCTCAAAGTCCAAATTTTCACTTAACACACAACATATTAACTTTTGTAAGCTTATACGAAACATCAAGTATTTGTGACTTATGCGTAACATTTAACAAGTAACATATGCGTAATAGGCCAAAATGTAGTGAACAGTGGGTTATGAGTAACAAGGATCCTTATGCGTAAGAAAGGAGCTTATGCGTAGGAGTAAGCTAAAGCGTAAGACCAAGCTTATGCGTAAGAGTTTCTTACGCGTAAGACAAGTTCAAAGGCTTTAGGCTTACACGTAGGAATAAGCAAGATGTTACGCGTAAAGTTTACTTGTAAGAGTAAAGCTTATGCGTAGCAAGCCTTGTTTACGAATATCTTTCCAAGATACGCGTAATCCACTGTAGACCTCTTATGCGTAAGAGTTACGCGTAAGATTTCTCTTAGGCGTTACCTTTACGCATAAAAGTATTCTTTAAGCGTAACGGTTTGGACACCTAAAGATTCTGACATTACGAATAATTAACCTGTTAACTATAAACATGAGAACTTGATTGCAGTTAATACCAAACATCTTTTAGATCACAAAACAAGCATAAGAACATATCAGATACACACATAAAGACTTAGGCGTAAAATTACTTAAACCCTAAACCCTTAATCTACATGTAAGGGATATAGCTACACAAATCAAACAAGAATGTTTCTGGAGTGTCCTAGATGTCATATGAGTGCAATGGAACAAGATTTAACATATTTCCACCACAGAATCAGAAGATTTATGGGAGATGAACCCTAAAAGACCTAAAAACCTAAATTCATACAGTTTAGATGTTTCTGGGCTAATTTAAAGGTTCAAAAACATGCATATAAACTTATTCTAACACTTTCTTGACTACCTAATAACATGTCACAGAATAGAAAAACCCTAGATGAGCGCAAGAACCCTAGAATTCAAATGAATGAAATTTAAGATTCAGGATGGTTTTGGACGATTGAAACAAGTTCAATAGACACTAAGAAAGGTTTTAACACAACTCATTTCAATCCAAACACTTTTATGCACAAACACCCAATTCGTTCAAGTGAACAATTTTCCAAAATCAGTTTAAAGAGTTTTAACCGTTGGATTTGAAAGATTTTTGAAATCCTTGTTTAGAATCTTGATCAAAACAATTTAGAACTTACAGATTATGAACAGCTTGAACGGATTTAGAAGATTTGATTTGGGCCGTTTGATCTTGGTTGTTTAGGAGTAAATGATTTTGTTAAAATTAATTTGCCAAGTTGACACATTCAGTCCCTCAACCTTAAAGAGGTTCCAACCAAGATCCTTTAACTTCCGTTTAGGTTAGACAAAACACAGGTAACGCAAGAAACTTAACGATACTCCCCCTCGACTTTTGAAATAATGAATTTTGAAGACATTTGAGTCCGAGGAGAGTATTTGACAAGAAACGTATCCACCATTTTGGAAGAAACAACATATTTTTGAAAACATGGAAGTACAAGGTTTTATGAAACTGAAAAATATTTACTTTCTCCCCCTCAACACTTGTTCGGGAAAAATAGTGAAAGATTTGATAGAACAAAGTGTTGACTGAAGATTTGTACTTGCGATGTTTGAAAGAATTTAGATAGAAGAATATTTTTGAGATTTTCTGATTTTATATTTTTGTATTTTGTTTTTGAAAAATATTTACAAAAGATGTTTTGGTGTTTGACTGGGTTTTAAGAATGTTTTAAAGTTCATCCAGTTCCTCTGGAGTCAAACACCGCATACCAATCCGGTGGACCAACTCATTAAACCTAGCAGGAGCTAAGGCTTTGGTGAGAAGATTTACCGGTTGGTATTCAGTACCCACAAAGTATAATTCAACGGTACCCTGTTCCACGTGGTCCTTGATGAAATGATATCGAAGATCGATGTGCTTTGATTTCGAATGTTGAACAGAGTTGCACGAGATCACAATAGCACTCCGATTATCGCAGTACATCGGGATTCTGTCAAATACATAACCATGGTATTTGAGTTGTGTTCTCATCCAAGTGACTTGAGCACAACACGCTGACATGGCTACATATTCTGCTTCGGTTGAGGACAGCGATGTACATTCCTGCTTCTTCGATTGCCATGACACCAGTTTATCACCAAGAAATTGTAATGCTCCTGAAGTACTTTTCCGTGAATCTAAACATCCTGCGTGATCAGCGTCTGAAAAATCTATTAGTTCAAAACCAGAATCCTTCGGATACCAGATCCCCAAATTAATGGTTCCCTTGATGTATTGGATGATTCTTTTAGCCTCAGAGAGGTGGGTTTCAGTTGGTCTCGACTGATAACGGGAGCAAAGATATACGGCAAAAATAATGTCTGGCCTGCTAGCTGTTAGATACATGAGAGACCCAATGATACTACGGTATTTGGTAGGATCCACCAATTTCCCATGTAAATCAGCGTCTAGCTTCTTGGTATGAGCCATTGGTGTGGCATAGGTGTCACAGTTTTGCATTCCAAATTTGTTCAACAGTTCAAGGGCATATTTGGACTGACTCAAGAAAATACCACGAGGTGATTGATGAACTTGCAGTCCTAGAAAGAACGTAAGTTCACCCATCATGGACATTTCAAAATGTTTCTTCATTAGTTTTGCAAAAGCGATTGAGTACTTTTTATGTGTTGACCCAAAAATGATGCCATCCACGTAAATTTAAACAATTAAGATGTGTGCCCCGTGATATTGTATGAAAAGAGTTGGGTTAACCGAACCTTTGGTGAAATTATTGGCAATGAGGAAGGATGATAACTTATCATACCATGCCCGAGGAGCTTGTTTGAGTCCATATAGAGCTTTGTTCAGTTTGTAGACGTGGTTCGGGAACTCTGGATCAACGAATCCTTCTGGCTAGCTGACATAGACTGTTTCTTTCAGTTGACCATTCAGAAAAGCAGTTTTGACGTCCATCTGAAAGACTGTTATATTCATATGAGCCGCGAACGCGAGAAAGATCCGAACAGCCTCAAGACGAGCAACCGGAGCGAATGATTCTTCAAAGTCAATACCCTCTTCCTGTCTATAACCCTTAGCCACCAGATGTGACTTATTTATGATTACGTTCCCTTCAGCATCCAATTTGTTCTTCCAAATCCATTTGAGACCAATGACATAGACCCCTGTTGGTCTTTCAACCAGTTCCCATACTTCAAGACGTTTAAACTGATTGATTTCTTCTTGCATGGATTCAATCCAATTGTCTTTGGTCAATGCGTCTTTAATGTTTTTAGGTTCAGATTGGCAGACAGTGAGTGCATAAATGCAATGTTCACCATCTGTGTGAAGACGTTGTCTTGTTACGACTGGTTGATTTGGGTTACCAATAATGTTCTCAAGAGGATGGTCTTTTGTCCAACGATGTGTCGAGGGTTGATGTTGGTATACATTGTGCAGATTTTGAGGATTCAAATGACTTGTAGATGATTCCGCGACATCAGGTGCAGCAGTTTCATTGGCAAACGGGTTAAAGAACGCATTTGGATCAAAATCTGCAGGTGGGGGTACTTCATTGTTCAGAACATCATCAACGGGTTCAGCGTCGTTGGAAGCAGTTTGTTCAACTGTTGTTGTAGAGTCAACTGGTGGTGCTTCTTCAACAGTAGTTGTTGTAGCAGGTGTATCAGGTATTGGAATATGATCAGGTTGAGCAGCGGAAACAGCGGATACACCTGGAGCACGTTCATCAATATCATCACTAAACAGAGGAGCAAATAGCTTTTCCATTTGTTGACGAGTAAGCTGGGGGCTTGGTTCAGCTGATGATGGGTTTTGAGGGAAGTTTAAACGGTTGTGACCGGGTTCCAAGCTGTTATGCTCAGAAGCCATATTGAAGAAGTTTCAGAATCAGCTTCCCCCCAAACTGACAACTGTCTTTAGCAGATATGAAACTTTGATGAAGTCTACATTTCAAATAACACTGTCATCATTTCCTCTAAAGTCTACATTTCCTCTAACTTTTGAAGGTTTCAGTATGCAGCGGAATTTGTAGACGAGCAGTAAACCACACAAAGAAAATCTGACTAATTGCGGAAGATCCGTTCGAGGGTAACATGCCAGAAATCAACAAGATCTTCTCACGTATGTAGACGCATCACACCAAACAAACCACGAAAGACGAAATGATACGACTTTCCCCTGAATGTTGTGGTCTTTCGGAATACTAATCACCTGTGAATATGCAATAACTCGATACCAAGACCGTGTGTGAGGCATCATAACATCATATTTGGGTAACTTCACACAAGATCACCCATGAAATTGAGACGATAACACCAAAGTGAGACGTTTGAGCCACAGATCGTCTTATTTCTTCCCCCTAATTGAAGAAATTCAATAAGGCATTGGGTTTTCGCAAAGAAGCATGTAGAAGAACAAGGAAGCAATGACCACCTACACACTCTCTCCCCCTCGATGTTTTCAATGATTCAGAATCATACACCACGTATGTTGATGATGAATTGAAGACAACAAAACCATGTATAAGGAGACAGCGAAACCATGTATGTTCAATTAATCGAACAAGTGTGAAGTACCATAAATATCTCGTGAGAATCAACTGCTGATAAAAATGCTTTGTTTAATCATTTTGTTGATCATCAGTTGTGTCATTGTTGTTGGAAACAGTTTGATCTTATGTTATCGAAGATTCGATTGGAGGTGCAGTTACAGCAAAGGTTGTTGTTGTAGATTCAGGTGTATCAGAAATTAGAGTATTATCAGGTTGTGCAGCGGAAACATTCGATACATCTGAAGCACGACTTTTGACATAATCTTTAACCAGAGGAGCAAGCAATGTTCCCAATTTTTGACGATTAAGTATACTGATGGTGCAGCTGATGGATCATTAAGTTTTAGACGGTGAGAAACGGGTCCTACTATGTATTTGGCGAATGATACCACTGTTAGGTTCCCATATTCATAACACAAGCATCAATATGTAAGAAAGAAAGAATAAGATGATCGGTTGAACAAGATAAACACACACACGAATGATATAAAGAAAGGTTATGCGTAGAGAGTGAATAAACTGAACAACCAACCCTCAAGTGAGGGTTTACAAGAGTATTTATAGGAAGGAACTAGGGCAACATGCAAGTTCCCTTCCTTTCTTTTATGGTCTTGGGCCAAGGCTCATGGGCTTTCTACATAAGCCTTGGCATGATTACTAACATAAAAGCCATATTAAGCTAACTATTACATATTAATTACTAACACTTGAAATGTAGTTTAGGGGTGATTCCAACATATCTCAACACGTAACATACATAACACGTAACATACATAACACATACACGTTAGAGATCTATATAACAACATGCCATCATTATTTTACTTACCTTAGCTCCAAGCTAAGCATATCAAGGCATCATCATCATCATCAACATCTATAATCTCCATATAAGCATCCTAGGTAAAATCATCATAACATAAACATTTAATTACACTTAACCAAACTAATATAATAATGGTTTATACAACCATTAACTCACGTACAACACCACTAATCATCATATAACCATATATTAATGATGATCAGTCCCACCTTTATTAACTTAAAATTATTATAAAATCATCTCATAATTACCATAACCTTTTGATTAACTTAAAAAACCTTTTACCCAACTTTCCCAAGTTAGGGTTCATAATCCCTAACTCTTAAATCACAAATTAAAAACTAATTAAACATCATTACTTACTTGATAAACATGTTAGGAACCTTGCTAGGGAATTACAATCTTCAAACCATTATCATCACACATCAAATCCCATCTTCTTTCCCTCTTTTTCTCTTTTGGTTCGACACCCACAGAAAACACACTCTCTTTACAAGAGAGTGTGGAAACTTATAGATAAATGGGGAAGGTTCTAGCTAAAAGGGCAAAATAGTCATTTATGTCCATAATTGACCGATATGCCGTATTCACACCAGGATCCCAACACTCCGCATTCATTCTCACCGATACGATGTATCGATATTAGAACAAGCTGGTTTTACTCAAGGGACGATACGCCGTATCCATTCCACGAATACGTCGTATTAAGGCTTACAGGCATAAACTTAATTTTCTTAATTCAATCGATACGCCGTATTGGTACTCACCAATACGCCTTATCGGCTATAGCAGATCACTTTTACTCCTTTCCTTAACCAAATGTCATATATTCCACTTTACCCTTAAGATTTAGTACATTTTCATCTAGGTCCCCCACCCAGGATGTTTAGCTTACGGGGTCAAAGTCTTCTTTGGACTTTTCCAATTCTATTTCTTTTTCATCAATCGGGGCGAGAGGGAGCTGCTTCGAGGGTAACAATTCTACTTTCCTTATTTAGATTTCATCCTCGAAATCTCTTGACTTATACTAATCATAACTTAGACACATCTCTTCCTTTTTATTAACATACTCTAATTCAATATCCTAATTGCAACAATCTAAGTGATCTTGCAACCTGTTGGGTCAGTAAATTCCCAAAATCCCTGACACAAGGATTTGAAGATAAAATATCCTAAGTGTTTAATAACCTTGAACGTAAATAAGTCACTGAACGAACTGTTGTTCAGTAAGTCATCTTTAAGAAGCTCAGGACGAGCCTAAGAAGAAAGGTTCTCCATTCAGTGAGGCGGGACTCAGTGAATGATACCTGAGCCAAAGAAAAATATGATGAATTTAGTGAGTAATGACAATAGCTCACTGAATCCCCAAACTCCTCACCAACTATGAAGACTGGAGACGTAAAGACTGAAGACATGAAGACTGAAGTGAAAGCCGGATAAGGCGGGATAAGTTTAAAAGGATAAGGGAGTGTCCTTATCTTGCAAAGGTCAACTTACCATGAATGGATAAAAGACCAAGAGTGTGTCAACACTGACACAAGGAAAGCAGACATGCTCTTTACTAGAAATAGCCTTGTGTAACAGAGAAAAAATATGTAAGGTATTTTGTCATCTGAAGCTTATGTCAGTTTTGTCTTTTAGGAAAAAGGTTGTATCTTATACTTGTATAAATAGCACCCATAAGGTGGAGTAAAAGGGTTAAGCTTGTACACTAAATGCTTAGACATTCACAAGCCCTTTTACTCCTCCAAATACAACTAAGTCCCTCAGGTTAGCTCAGTTGGTTAGCATATTTGTACTTAATCTTAGCTTAAGTTTAGTGAGAAGTACATCATACATTGTCATTCAATCCCATGTATTGTTCCGCAAATACTTGGGTAATATATTCTTTGATTAACTTTCTAATAAGAATATAAACGTTGAAAAACCTCTTGTCTATTTTTACTTCACGTTTTAACTTGTTAAACTATTTTTCAAACAACATTGCTAAGCCATGGAGCTTGGATAGATTAACTTTGTAGCTAATTATAACCAAGTTAAAGGGAACAACAAGTGGTATCAGAGCCTCTGGTTTATAAAACTTTTAATTACATAGTCTCTTAAGTTTTTAAAGTCAAGATCCTACCATGGTTGATAGTGATGTGCCCCAAGTAGTCGATAAAAAGGGAGGAAGCTATTCAATTGTTTCTCCTCGACTGGAAGTTGGAAAATTCAATAAGTGGAAAAAGCGCATGCTTTGCTACTTAACATGAATGGAACCATACTACATCAAATGTATTAATGATGGTCCATTTGTTACTACAACTGCTGAAGGTTTACCCAAGCCTGAAGCTCAATGGACTCCTGATGAGAGAAGGGTGGTCAATCAGGACTAACGCCTCAAATGCATCATTATATCATGTCTCCCTGACAAAATAATGGAATTAGTTATTAACTGTAAAACAGCCAAACAAACTTGAATGGACTTGGTTCATAGCTATGAGGGTCCCTCAAATACCAAGGAAAACATGACAATGGACCTGAAACTTGAGTATAACACTTTTAGAGCCAAAGATTCTGAAAGTCTCTCAGAAACCTATACCCGTTATAAGACACTGCTCAATGAGCTTTCCAATGATGGTGTCACCTTGTATAAGCATGAGATGAATGTTGGATTTCACAAAAGTCTCTATGAGAAGTGGTTAAGCTTCTCTCAGGATCTCAGGAATGCTAATCACATTCAAAATTTTGAGCTTTCTGAAATCTTACGGGAAGTTTGTCTATGAAGACAACTTGATCTCTGATTTGATCAATATATTATATAATAAAATAGCTAGTCAACTTTGACAAAGAAATAGCCAAAGGAGTCAAACTACATATATCCCGGGAGTATTAGATATCCCCGGGTTCGTTTCCCAACGAGGTGTGAAATGGATAGTCGAATACGATTTGTGATCGGGTGATTTGAATTATCACAAGATATTTGATTTTAGAACTAAATTTAGAAAATATAAACTAAAAACAACTTAAATAAGCACTCAAAACAAATAAGCAAAGAGCAAATAGCCTAAAAAGAAAAAAAAATCTAAAAACGCACGTTACATGATCTAAAACGCACCTAAAAAGTTAAAGCCTTAAATTTTAACCCTAGAAATGTGAAAATATTTTTTCTAAGTCCAAAATGATATTAAAAAAAAATTAGAAAAAAGATTTGTATTTTTTTTTACTTTTATTTGATTTTTTATGAATTAAAAACTAAATTATACTAATTAAATGATTAAAAATATAGAAACCAATTGGAAAATTCTGAAACTTTTTGGAAAAAATATTTATGCTAAACTAAGCCTAGGAAAAATAAGTTGAACGAAAAAGCTAATCTGAATAAGCAGTTATTAAGCAAAAAAGAGTTATAAGCTAAATGGTTAAAAATGTATTTAAAAGAAGGGAAAATGATGCAAATAGACCGCGCGCCCTGAGGCTTATCACTTTCTGGACCACTTTTATTTTTAATTTGAAAATAGACCGAGGGCAACCGCTGTCATTGGGCAACTCATCGACATTGCGACAAGTGTCCCGTATGTGTAAGGTATTGTTTTTTTTGCAACTAAAAAGCGGTGGGCAACCGTATAATTTTAAAAAGGGTTCTATCGTCATTTTACGTTAGTCAAATAAGTACACATTTGAATAGTAAAAGTACAGTATCCATTAATTAAGAGAGTTCAAAATCCAAAAGTCACTGACCAATAAAGCATCCATAGTTATCGGTTTTCTCTGTTTTTGCTTCTCGCATTACTATTTTCACAAATCAAACCGTCTTTTTCGTCAGCCCCCTGTCTTCCTTGTAACGTCGGTTATGTCACCATCTTTAAAGCTACAGTGTTGATTGCAAACCACGTTCGATTGATCAAGTTTTAAAAAATTGTTCCCAAATATGGTACGTAAATATTCTTCTCGTTGTTTATTACATATGATTATTTCCAATTGGTTATGTGTTATAATAAATCGTTTTTGTTATTCGATGAATACCTATGTTAGATAGGTGTTAATTCCATTTTATAATCCATTGCTCTTTTTTATGTGTATCTGATTCGTAATTATGTAGGGTATGATACCTTAGATGTCGTTAGTTAAGTATGTAACATTACTTGGTTCATTAAAAAATTTAGTAGCAGTTTGTAGACTAATAAGAAGTGGTTTGTATGCATCATCAATGCAATTGTTTATGACGTTGGTATAGATTCCTTCTATGGCCTGAATTATTTTTGGTTTTTGTTGACCCTTTTTAGGACTACGAAGCTAAGTTAATCATTACGAGTAAACTGAACTGCTTTTCGTAATTATGTAGGGTAAAATACATCTGTTCCGTTTACTGCTCTTCTACAGCTTGTTTAGAGGCTTCTTCTGCTTTGCCCTTTCCTTTTCTGTAGCAATTTCTTTAGCATTTACTTTCATATGTAATCTTTTAGCAATTTTTTCATCAAAAGCTATCTGATCCTCTGTACTTTGAAACACCAAAGCTGGATCTGCAATCCCTTTACCCTTTCCAATATCAGTTTGAGTAACTACATCTTTCTGCACAGGTTCACCAATGTTTAGAGTCTTAGCAATAGGTCTAGGTGCAGGGATAGGGTGAGATTGCTTTTGGTTGACCAATTGTATGGCAATCTCATTGTCAGCCTTTTTTGGTTTTGGTGTTGGTGTTATTGATGTGGTTATAATTGTAGCAATGGTTGCCTATGCAGTGGAAACATCTGAACTGGCAGTGGGTATAATAATAGCAGCAGTGGTTACTCCAATACTAGCAGTGGATGCTGCAATACTGGCAGTGGTTGCCTGCACCCCTTCATTCTCCTTTTCTTCAACTGCAGCTGATGAGTGCTTATTCACTCATCATTTTTACCCATCTAAGCCCACAAAAATGTCTAAAAACACTAAAATATAACCAACTATTCTACAGATATCCTTGGAGTGTGTTTTTTATGTGTTTCAGATACAAAGGATCGAAGACAGGGCAAAAACGGACAGAAATTAGCTCGGAATGAAAAACGTGCATTGCGGACGGAGCTGGGAGATGATTTTCTACATTTTCGGAGCCCGGGATACGCATATTTGGAGTGAGAGTGGGGAAAACAAAATCAAAACCGAACTCGAACCCAATTTACCATTAAAACGTTTTTTTTACTAAAAACAATTATTTTTATTTTTAACCATTTTTTATTTTACAACAATTATTTTTATTAAAACCAATTTTCTTGAAAAATATTTTTCTCTCCTAAAAAAAAAAAAAAAAAAAAAAAAAAAAAAAAAAAAAAAAAAAAAAGTTTTCTAAAACAGAACACAAAATACATCTTTTTACTTTTACTAAACACATTTTAAATAAACTTTACCCAAACCCATCTTTACTCATAACCTGTTAATACCCTTGTTACCCCATTTGACTCCCTCAGTCATACAAACCCAAACCCAGAAAAACCTCCAAAACACCTTTGGCGCCCAAACTATTCCCCCTCCTCTCTCCCCATCACTTTCATACCAGGAAGAATCCAAGAGAGTGTCACATGATTCCCCAGTGCCATGTTGGCAATCCCAAATGACTCCATTGGCTTTCAAGAATCAAAGGCTGAGATTGAATCCTTTGTGCCCAAGGTTAATCCAATGGTTGTGATGGTTTGGGAAACAAGCACACATGCTCTCTCCTCACACAGAAAACACAAGCAGGAAGAAGACAAGAGACTGATGACCCTTTAGTTCTAGTTTAGTATAAAAAGACAGTGAGGCATCTTGTAAAAAACTTGTCTAGAATTTCAATTTCTAGTACCATTTTCTTTATTGTCATTTAAATTTACTCGTACTTTTAATTTCAGTGAAATGCAATTTAATTTCAGTTTATTTCAATTTCAAGTTTATGCAAATTTAACTTTTTGTTCATGTTTGTGAAATCTGCCCATTGTGTTCTTGAGTGTGTTTGAATTCCTTTTGAAGATTTTGTTAATGTCAAAAACAAGTTTTTAAACTTTCAAACTCTTTCCTGCTTAAGAAGCTTGGTTTTCTGCCCTTGAAGGGAGTGTTTGGTTTATGGGTTGAAACAGGCTAAAACCCTGTTTTGACCCATTTTGGGGTTCTTATCAGTTTCAAATTCATTATGTAAGTCTGTTTTTTAAGTTATCCTAGTGTGCAATAGTTTCAAAAAGCTTAGGCAAAGTTTTCATAAATCATTTTTTTTATCTGTCCCATTCTGCCCTTTATTAGCTTAATTTTAGGTTACTTAAAGTTAGATTTAGGATTAGTTTTTGATGCAATCAGTTAGTTAGATGTAAAAGCTTAACTTGTGTTAGCTTATCTTGGCCTTTTTAGCTTATTAGGAAGCTTATTTTAGCCTTGCAAAGTCTCCCCTTTTCTGTTCGACACTGCTTCAGCAGCCCCCTTAGCACCCTTTTTTTAGCTTGTTAAAAGCTTTTAACTAGGTATTTGTGGGGGCAAAAGCTTGCCCCCTAGCTTGTCTTCAAAAATCCATAAGCTTATAAGCTCATGCTCATTTTAGCTCATATAGATTATGCTTCAAAAAGTCCTTAGTGGCCTGTTTTATCCACTGCACTGTAGCAGCAGCATAGGGGCCTGCTTTAGAGTTTTTTTGTCCTTCCGTTTTGCTTATTAGATTCCCCCCCTAGTGCTTATTAGGTGCTTTAGTCTAGCTCTCGTTAGGTTCCAGCTTATTTTTTAGTATTTAGGTTCTAGCTTATTTTTTTTAGTAGTTTTTTGTTAAAACCAAACAGCCCTTAGTCTCCATTTTCTTTTTTTGCTTCTGTTGCTCTTATTTCCTTCTGCACAGCTTCTTTTCAAGTTTAGTATTTGTTGAAAAAGCATATTTTAGTCCTAAAATTAATTTACAAAAAGTGGAGGCCAAGGGATTCGAACCCCTGACCTACTCTTTTTAGCACGAGACCACATGACCAACACAAATTGCCAACTGATCCATCCAATGTTTCATGTCAAGTCTTGGATACTTAATATATTTAAACGTTAATTATTTTTTTTTAGCTTATTTACATTTGATTTTAATACATTGCTTATTATTGCTTAATTTTTACTACATTTTCAAAATTTGTAATTTTCATAGGAATAGAATTATTCAAAGTATTTTACATAAAATTTTCATAATTTTTAAAATAGTCTAAATAATTAATTTTCTACTAATTAGTTTTTAATTCGTAATAAATAATTAAAAGTCAAAAAATTTACTAAAATTATTTTTAGTCGTTTAGGTCGTAGGAAAATTGGTTTTGCACATGTAGGTTTTAAGTTGCATAATTTTTACTTTTGGAACTCGGGATTAGCCCGCGTTCTCAAGTTTTTGCATTTTAGCACCCTAGGACTTAATTTAGCTTAATTTTATTGTTTCATATGCTTAGTAGTAGTTAATTTGTTATTTACTTTGTTCCCCTTGCCTTAATTACTTTCCCGTTAATTAATTTGTAGAAAACATAATCAAAAACGAAAAATCCCGATCAATTCAAGCATTTTAATAACGAACCTCAAACGTCACCGTCAATTCACACCTCGTTGGGAAACGACCCGGGTAATCACTTTCCCGGTATCACTTATTGAGTATTCGCGGGTTTTGCGTGTCGCCGTTTTCCTAAAAAGGTTGATTTGTAATTCTCTCGCTTATTTCGTATTTGATATTTCTATATAATAATTGACTAATCAATTTTTGGCGCCGCTGCCGGGGAGGTGTGTTGCGACAATATCGTTAAGGTTTGACGATTAGTGACTTGAAGATCCTTCCTCCTGAAGTTATTCGCTTTCCAAAAACTCTAAAACACAAAAATATTTTTCTTTTCTTTTTGTATATATATAAAAGTTAAAAAACCCAAAAATATTTTCCTTTTCAAAATTTATTTTCCCTTTTATATTTTCTATTTATCAAAACCCCAAAAATATTCTTCTCATTCCTCTTATCCGTATAATTCTATTTCTCTTACCCTCTTTTGCCGTTTAATTCTATTCTTCGTTATCCTCCCGTTTGTTTAATTCTCTTCTTAACCCTCTATAAGTTTAATTCTCATGGCGACAATCGATTATCGTCGTTCTTTTCACTGTAAAGGCCGTATGGAAGAGGATCAGCTTTACTGTCTCAATCACGATTGTATATGTGAGCGGTGTGGAAGAGCTGGCGCTAGGAAATATTGCTATTGGTGCGAATTATCCGATAAAAACTCTCTTGATAATTCTCCAAGTTTTTCTGACCACCCACCTCAACCCAAAATACGTTCTAATGTTGACGAACCCGTTCAAACGTCGGAGTTTCCCCAAGCACCCACCGAGGGTTACGGGGACGATCTTTTTAAACTTCGTGCTTTTAATCACAAAATTGAAAAACTTCAAGCCATGGAGAAAAGGTCGAGAATTAGAATTGATCATGTTGAACCCTCGATTCCTACTCCCTCTCCGGTGAGGGAAATTGAACCGGAGACCATCACGGAAGTGGTGGAAATTGCTAGCTCTAAGAGCACACCACTTGTCCCACCTCCGGAATCTTCCAGACGTTTCTCAAACGAGGATGATTTCCTTAGGGCCGGAATGAACATGATTGAAAACTACTTTAATGAACTTCGTCAAGGTTTAAATTCGGCAATTACCAAATGTGAATCCTCGTTTCCTACTCCCGAACCCGAGATGCCTTCGTTCGATCAAGATTATTGCTACGGTTGTGGAGACGTGTTACCAAAAGGATTTCGTTGCTACAAATGTATGTGTAAGTGGTGTGGAAACTATCTTACTAATGGATTTTGTTCGATTTGTGCCGAGAATTCATTCGCTTATGATTCTAATCCAAATTCCTTCAATTATCCTCAAAACAATTTCAACTACCCTCCACAGAATCCATACGAACCACAACCGTACTATCAAGATTTCAATGATCCTTCATTTCATAATTTCTCCCCTCAAATTCCTTATCGTGCAAATTGCGGAGGTCCTCATTATGATTACCAATGTCAATCATGGAATCAAAATTACTATGGACCTGATCCTTGTTATAACACTCCTTGTTTTGATAATTTCCGACCCCCACAATTTCCCGTCATTGAACAATTTCCCGTCATAGATCAACATCCTCGTGAGAAAAGTATGCTAAAAGAACTTGCCGAAGACCAAACGTCTCGCAACGAAAAATCTATGCTAGAATTACTTGAAGAAGAGGAACGAGCGCTAAGATTCAAAAATGTCTTGAAGAAATACGAATCGAAGAACGAGCACTTGCAAGACGTGCCCGATGGCTCGCGACTTACCTTGACGATGAAGATGATGAGGATTCTATTCAAATGAAGGAATATTATGAAAGTTTGTCGGCCGAAACCACACCCGAAGAGCCCGTTAACTCTCTGAGTATGGGGGATGAGCATCTTAGCACTATTCCGGAAACGGAACCGTCTTGTGCTGAGAACCTTGTCCCAACCCCAAGTGAGTGCGAAGGTGTCTCCGATATGATGTGTGATGAGCCTCTTGATGATGATTCTTCTCCTCCTACCCCTAATGATTCTGTTGAGATGATCTCCGAGTCTGAAAATGATTATACGTCATTTGATGATTCTTTCTCGTATGGAGACATCGATTATGTCGAGGAGCTACCTTCTGAGCTAGTTAGCTTAGAAGAAGTGAGAGATTCTAATGATCTGGAAATAGAGGACAAGATACTTCGTGAAAAATTGTTCAATGTAAATCTCCTCATTTCCAAGATCGAATCATTTTGTGCTAAACCAGCTTAAGCTCCTATCCCCATTGAGGATAGTGACTCTATCTTGGAAAATCCCGAAACACTTGAAGCTTTATCCAATGATTCTCTTCCGGAATATGAAGTATTCCGTTTTGATGACGATCATACTGAAACGAAGAGTAGTGGCATTCCCACTTTTCATCTTTCTCTTCCCGAGTATGAGTCGTTCACATTTGAATTTCCTCCTCCTTCCGAAAGGAGTAGACTTTTTCATGAGGAGTTCGCCGGTAAACTCGCTCACATCGATCCTCTTCCTCTGGGAATTGAGGACGAGCTTTTTGAGCAAAATGCCCCTCATCCTCTTTTATCCATGAGTGACTCGTCTACCCTTAAGGATTTTACTGTGGTTGATACTTGTGTTTCATTCCTCTCCGAGGACAAAGTATTCAAACCCGGAATCTTACCTTTCAAGGGAGCTCACTCTCGGATATTTCTTAAGTCCAACACGGATGTTGTGACTTCTAGAGTGGTGGATAATGTTTTACCCACCCATCCCACCCGTTGTCAAGTCATGGACACTTTGCTTTCTTATCCCATGACATCTCATTTCCTTCACTCTTACGGGAGTGAAGATACCATCTTTGACCCCGGCATTTCTCTTTCTTCTAAGCCGGTTATATCTCATCGGAGTGGAACTTTCAGCACATTCAATGTTTATCCAAACCATTTGAATGAAAGTCCGATGGAGATCTTCTCTTCCACTTGCTTCCCCATGGACCAATGAATTCGGGGTCGAGTCAAGCTAGCGACTCGGTTAACAAAAACAGTAGCACTTCATGGGTAACAACCCATGTTTCTGACTTCTTTCTATTTTCTAACACTAAGTGTGGGGGAATTCTCCCACTGTTGTTTGCTTGTTGTGTGTTTGCTCTCTATTTTCAGGATTCCCGTAGATCGTGATGATTGATGCGCTTGTTTTCAATCCAGCCGCCCAATATCCGATCTTTTTGCTAACGATTATCTAGGGATATCTTATTAATCCTTTTTGTGAAAAAAGATTTCGCTTCCACACTTGGCTAGTAGTATTACCTTTTTCCGTTCTATAGTTTCGGCTACGGCCGGTACTTTGAATATTGAGGGCAATATTCAATTCTAAGTGTGGGGGGGAATTCTAAGCGAATTTGATCACATGTGTACCTTCTAGTACCCTAGCACCCCCGTTTTGACCAAAAAAATTTAAAATTTTTATCGTTTTAAGTCAAGTATTTACATTTACAAGAAGTGCTTTGCACAAAAATAAAGCGTTAATGCTTCGGTGTTAATGATAGTTTAGTCTTGATTAGGCTAGAACAAGGGGAATCCCGACTCTGCTAGAGTGTTGATCTAGCTGCTCTCTTAACATTTAGGCTAAGGTTTTACGCGTTGTGCAAATGAAAATGCTAAGCGTGGAGTAGTTGGTTCTCTTTAGAGCTTATATAAGTAATCTATGGCTTTTTCTCCCAGTAGCTCTTAATTGAACCTTAAATACGTGTTCATTGTCAAACTTTTGAACATTCAAATCGTCTTGTTACAATAAAAAGTTTTTAAGCAAAATTGATTTAGAGTCCGAGTTCAACTTTTTATTTAAATTTCCGAGAAAGCATACTTTCTTAAAATCTGAATAATGTTGCAAAATGAAAGTATTGTACAAGTGCTTGAATGATGCAAAAGTTGCAAGTTTAAAGTTCGAAGTCAAAAAAAAAAAAAAAAAAAAAAAAAAAAAAAGTGAAAAAGAAAAAAAGTGAAAAAAGTTGAAAAATGAAAAAAAAAAGAAAAAGAAAAGAAAATATGAGTTGCGTGAATAAAAGCAATATGTTGCTTATGAATAAATGTGCGAAACTTGCTTTTTCTTAAATTTAAATCGGAAGTTGAACTCGTATTCGTCAAAGTTGTCTAAAAGTTTGACGGTAATTTGGAAATCCTTGATTTCAAAGATCCCGAAAGCTCCGATACTATTCTCGAGGGTGAAAACCTAGCCTCCTTAAAAGGACAAGCTGAGAAGAAAGTCGCCACATGGAGTGATCTCACCTTTGAATCTCGAATTTCTAAATTATTGTCGGTTGTAATCCATTTAGGTTTAGTTTTAACTTAACGGTAGCTTCGTAAATCTTTGAAATCGAATTCCCGCTGATTCCGGTACTATTCTCTGTGAGGTGTCAAAAGCCCGGTCACTTAAAACTTATGTTTTGGGATGTGCCGAGAAGAAAGCCGCTACATGGAAAAGGCTCTTTCGATCCTTAGACTTTCATCGTTTCCGGTGGGTTAGTACTTTGGTTAAGTGGATAACAACCATAACAAATGTCGATTTCAATGGTCAAACTTTTGAAAATGAGCACACGAACTTAAATTTTATAAATTGTGGGAGTAAAAAGTTAAGTCTCGACATACATAGATTATTGATATAAGTAGTGTTAGCATTTTACAAAAACGTTTGCACAATAAGTTTAAGCTTAGTTTGAGAGTATCAAAAAGAGGATGACGATTATAATTCCCCGGAGACACCCATTTTGTGTGAATCCCGTTCTATGATGCCATGTTTTGATAATCAAGCATTTTATTTATTATCGTTCAAGTTTAAATTTCTCATAGTTGAATAAAAAGTCGAAACGGGGTATTCTTGGTATTTTTGATCCTTTCATTACTTCATATGATCGGATTGCTAGGGACTAGCAATTGATAGTGTGGGGGATTTGATGAGTGCTTATTCACTCATCATTTTTACCCATCTAAGCCCACAAAAATGTCTAAAAACACTGAAATATAACCAATTATTCTACAGATATCCTTGGAGTGTGTTTTTTATATGTTTCAGGTACAAAGGATCGAAGACAGGGCAAAAACGGACAGAAATGAGCTCGGAATGAAAAACGTGCATTGCGGACGGAGCTGTGAGATGATTTTCTACATTTTCGGAGCCCGGGATACGCATATTTGGAGTGAGAGTGGGGAAAACAAAATCAAAACCGAACTCGAACCCAATTTACCATTAAAACGTTTTTTTACTAAAAACAATTATTTTTATTTTTAACCATTTTTTATTTTACAACAATTATTTTTATTAAAACCAATTTTCTTGAAAAATATTTTTCTCTCCTAAAAAAAAAAAAAAAAAAAAAAAAAAAAAAAAAAAAAGTTTTCTAAAACAAAACACAAAATACATCTTTTTACTTTTACTAAACACAGTTTAAATAAACTTTACCCAAACCCATCTTTACTCATAACCTGTTAATACCCTTGTTACCCCATTTGACTCCCTCAGTCATACAAACCCAAACCCAGAAAAACCTCCAAAACACCTTTGGCGCCCAAACTATTCCCCCTCCTCTCTCCCCATCACTATCATACCAGGAAGAATCCAAGAGAGTGTCACATGATTCCCCAGTGCCATGTTGGCAATCCCAAATGACTCCATTGGCTTTCAAGAATCAAAGGCTGAGATTGAATCCTTTGTGCCCAAGGTTAATCCAATGGTTGTGATGGTTTGGGAAACAAGCACACATGCTCTCTCCTCACACAGAAAACACAAGCAGGAAGAAGACAAGAGACTGATGACCCTTTAGTTCTAGTTTAGTATAAAAAGACAGTGAGGCATCTTGTAAAAAACTTGTCTAGAATTTCAATTTCTAGTACCATTTTCTTTATTGTCATTTAAATTTACTTGTACTTTTAATTTCAGTGAAATGCAATTTAATTTCAGTTTATTTCAATTTCAAGTTTATGCAAATTTAACTTTTTGTTCATGTTTGTGAAATCTGCCCATTGTGTTCTTGAGTGTGTTTGAATTCCTTTTGAAGATTTTGTTAATGTCAAAAACAAGTTTTTAAACTTTCAAACTCTTTCCTGCTTAAGAAGCTTGGTTTTCTGCCCTTGAAGGGAGTGTTTGGTTTATGGGTTGAAACAGGCTAAAACCCTGTTTTGACCCATTTTGGGGTTCTTATCAGTTTCAAATTCATTATGTAAGTCTGTTTTTTAAGTTATCCTAGTGTGCAATAGTTTCAAAAAGCTTAGGCAAAGTTTTCATAAATCATTTTTTTTTATCTGTCCCATTCTGCCCTTTATTAGCTTAATTTTAGGTTACTTAAAGTTAGATTTAGGATTAGTTTTTGATGCAATCAGTTAGTTAGATGTAAAATCTTAACTTGTGTTAGCTTATCTTGGCCTTTTTAGCTTATTAGGAAGCTTATTTTAGCCTTGCAAAGTCTCCCCTTTTATGTTCGGCACTGCTTCAGCAGCCCCCTTAGCACCCTTTTTTTAGCTTGTTAAAAACTTTTAACTAGGTATTTGTGGGGGCAAAAGCTTGCCCCCTAGCTTGTCTTCAAAAATCCATAAGCTTATAAGCTCATGCCCATTTTAGCTCATATAGATTATGCTTCAAAAAGTCCTTAGTGGCCTGTTTTATCCACTGCACTGTAGCAGCAACATAGGGGCCTGCTTTAGAGTTTTTTTGTCCTTCCGTTTTGCTTATTAGATTCCCCCCTAGTGCTTATTAGGTGCTTTAGTCTAGCTCTCGTTAGGTTCCAGCTTATTTTTTAGTATTTAGGTTCTAGCTTATTTTTTTTAGTAGTTTTTTGTTAAAACCAAACAGCCCTTAGTCTCCATTTTCTTTTTTTGCTTCTGTTGCTCTTATTGCCTTCTGCACAGCTTCTTTTCAAGTTTAGTATTTGTTGAAAAAGCATATTTTAGTCCTAAAATTAATTTACAAAAAGTGGAGGCCAAGGGATTCGAACCCCTGACCTACTCTTTTTAGCACGAGACCACATGACCAACACAAATTGCCAACTGATCCATCCAATGTTTCATGTCTAGTCTTGGATACTTAATATATTTAAACGTTAATTATTATTTTTTTAGCTTATTTACATTTGATTTTAATACATTGCTTATTATTGCTTAATTTTTACTGCATTTTCAAAATTTGTAATTTTCATAGGAATAGAATTATTCAAAGTATTTTACATAAAATTTTCATAATTTTTAAAATAGTCTAAATAATTAATTTTCTACCAATTAGTTTTTAATTCGTAATAAATAATTAAAAGTCAAAAAATTTACTAAAATTATTTTTAGTCGTTTAGGTCGTAGGAAAATTGGTTTTGCACCCGTAGGTTTTAAGTTGCATAATTTTTACTTTTGGAACTCGGGATTAGCCCACGTTCTCAAGTTTTTGCATTTTAGCACCCTAGGACTTAATTTAGCTTAATTTTATTGTTTCATATGCTTAGTAGTAGTTAATTTGTTATTTACTTTGTTCCCCTTTCCTTAATTACTTTCCCGTTAATTAATTTGTAGAAAACATAATCAAAAACGAAAAATCCCGATCAATTCAAGCATTTTAATAACGAACCTCAAACGTCACCGTCAATTCACACCTCGTTGGGAAACGACCCGGGTAATCACTTTCCCGGTATCACTTATTGAGTATTCGCGGGTTTTGCGTGTCGGCCTTTTTCCTAAAAAGGTTGATTTGTAATTCTCTCGCTTATTTCGTATTTGATATTTCTATATAATAATTGACTAATCAGCAGCCTTTAAAGAATCATCTTGACTCTTGAGTTTTGGAAAATTTATGTTTCCTAGTGAATAATATCAATAACTAATGGAATTTTGAGTTTAGTATTGCAATTAAGTCTAGTTAGAGTATATTTGCATGTGAAGAATATCGAGATTGGCTATTATTTTGATTATTTATGTTTTCACAAATGATATCATAAAATCATAACATAAAATTTGATGCAGTAATCTAGTACCTTGTTAATTAGATAAATACTTATTACCTTACATACCTAATAAGTCCAAAATAGCACATTCTTAAACATATACAAAACACATTTATATTCCTAAAAATCATCAGCATCAGCTGCAACTTCTTTGAATATGTTGATAATCTTTTTGGCACATTCAACCATCTCTTGATACTTAGCTTTGACAACAGCATTATGATCTTTCAAATTCTTAAAACTGGTTTGCATCTCTTCATACTTCGCTTCAGCATCAGCATTATAATCTTTGTAAATCTTAAAATCAGCTATCGCCTCTTCACACGTTGCTTCTAAATTAGCATTATCATCTTCGATCCTCTTGAAACGCGCTTTCATATCTTCATACTCACATTCATACTCTGAAAGTTGTTCAATCATTCTCTTCCTTTTATCAATCAACTCTTGTTTCTCTCTAAAATTTCCTTCTATTGGGAAAGTCTTTCCCGACTCACAAGCAATTACCATTCTCTTGAAACGGTCTATCATGTCTTTAAATAAAGAATCGTGCAAATTAGTACAATTCAGAGTGCATGTACCATCTTGACACAAAGAACACGGCATTTCGTAAATGATTGTGATGATTGATAATCTAATTGATCTAAATGTTAATTGACTAAAATATCACAGTAGAAGTGAAAGGTAAATTTCACAAATGAAAAGGTGTTTTTAGTTTTTGTGTAGACAGTTGTATTATTTATTGATAATCTGAATTGGTGTATAGTGTGAATAATCCAAACTAACTGTAAGAATTGGTGTTTGCAAATGGGTTTTTTGTGGTCACTGAGAGTTAGAGTATCAGTGGCCTCTGCATTTTACTTTTTTTGACTTTTTTTGTGAACTCTAGCATTTGGCTATTTTGTTTTCCCTTTTCACCTGTTTACTGGTAAGGATGTCAGTTGCTTTTTGGGAAATGGTTTTTGTATTTTTAAATCAATTTAATAATCTTCAACTATCAACATCCACACATTTCTCGAGCATTACCAATGGGAAATGATTTGTACACTCCACTTTTTGATTGGCACACTCCATCTTGTGCATTGAACAGTTGTACAGTTTATCAATTCTGCTTTATAAAGTTGTACATTTGAGTGTGCAAATCAAATCTAAATGTGTGCAAATCAAATCTAAATGTGCAAATCATCTCCCATATCAAGTCATAAAAGACTTGATGCATTGAACACAATTAAATGGTTGAGGTAAAAAGCTTTTGCAAAACCAACTACTCCACTGCAAAAAGCTTTTGCATATTTAATGTTGGGTGAAAAATGAAATTTTATAAATACAAAAGCTTTTTGACAATAGCTTCAAACGCTTGAAGTCTTTACAAGTGTTTTTGTAAAAAGTCTTCTTCAAAGTTATTGCCACAGTGGAACAAGTCATTTGAATCTCTTATTAGAATGGTAAAAAAGTCTTTCACCAAGTTGCCATTGCGGATGCTTACCCTGGCTGACTTTCATCGAAGAATCCAAATAAAAAAATCGTTGTCCTTTTCTTCTTTTTTATAAACAAATCCAGGTTTGTTGTACTCCCCCGTATGTACTTTGTTACCTTATTCGTTCATATATTTATAGAGTACATGAATATAAATAACTGTGCAGCTTTATATTTTATATTCTATTATTAAATATTTATTTAATTAAAAGTTATTGAAATTGTTATTAGGGTTTATGTTTTATAGGACATGGCGAAAACCAAAGAAGTCATATTTAAAGTGCACCACAACAGGAAATTTGAATTTCAGACACTCCGCTATGTAGACGGTCGCCTTGCTGATGTATGGTGTTTTAGCTCCACCAGGGTTGCATTTGCCAGGGTGCTTGATCATGTTTTGAATGATATTGGAGGAAAAAAATGGGCTTTATTTTATGTTGCACCAAATAAGGCACTAGAAGATGGCTTAACATTGTTGCACACAGACAATGACGTTCGACGAATGTATGACCTTGCTGATGAGAATGGATCCATGGACATCTACATTGTGCACGAGCTACAGCCTTTGTCACAATTTTATTTCAAAAACATGGTATGGCAGGAAGAGGACGCTGGCATGCGGTGCGGTAGTGCAACACCTTTCAAAAGAAGGAAGCTAACAAAGTGTGTTTCTATCACGAAAACTGAAATAGGGTTCGAGATCATAGAAAAAAAGGGCTAGTGCACAAGGAATGGTTCCACCTGTTATGAATGTTTGTTGCCTTTAAAAAATAATTATGAGTTTATGCTGCCAACCATGCGATAGTGCTTCTATGCCAAACTTAGTGCTGTTAGGTTTATGCTGTTAAATCTATCCTTTATGATCATATGGTTAAGAATTATGGTTACCCGATCGTACAACAAGTATTGCCCAATTATGGCATTTAGTTGCCCATATTGCAAATTGGAAGGTGGCCTGAGGTTCAAACGAAATTGCCCAATAACTTAAACTTGATTGTCAGAATTTTCGTGTCTAGATACTAGATGACGATAACAGTTGCGTTTGCTCATTAGAATAGCACAATTGGGGATAAATACGCCCAAAAATACTAACAACTGCTACAAGAGTTAAAACAGTTGTTTTGAAAGTACAAGCTAATTTTGATTAAATTGGGGATAAAAAAAATAGAGTTACAACTAACAATCTGTTGCAATCAATTTCGAAATAAACATCAATGGTGCCCAACTCTTCTACTGCAACTCACAACATGGTTGCGTTTTTGGAAAAACCAAAGGAGGCTACATGGTTTGAACAAATTCTCAATTATATGCATATGTGAATACGCAACCACTGCTACAGTTTAACAAACCACTGCTAGGTTCGCTCAAACCACCGCTAGTGTCGACGCAAATATCAACTTTGTTTCTGTTTTCCAAATGACTAGTTGAAGTTCAAATTTTAAAAGTGAAATTTAAAGCGCGGATATGAATGATTTACTTCAGTTTGTCAAACGTGCTTAAGCAACATTTTCAAAACCAACAACAGATGTGGAAGCTACATTTTACCAAAAAAAAGTATATACAGACATAGCAAACTTTCAGTACAAAAAAGGATAATAACCCGATAAATTCAAACGGTTTGTAATTACGGATAAGTCTTATCCAAATACCAAAAAAGGAGAGAAAATCTGCAAGTAGATATTCACGTTCCTTCCCTAGAAATTTTATGACAAATCCAGCAGGAAAAATAGATGCCCAGGAGCCTAGGAACGTGCCTACCCACAAAACAGTAAATGGAAATTAATGATACCGCGTGCAAGAACAATAAAATCCTCGCTATAAAGACGCGAGGTAAATAAATTTAAAGCACATAAAAAAAACAACCATTCATCCACCAACAAAAAACCCCAAAGAGAAGTTGAAGATGTTACAACTCGTTGCCCACGCACCGTCGGTTCCGAAAAGCCCATACATAGCCTAAACCTTTACCCCCCAAAATAAAAACATAAACGCAAAGCAGTTGCTGCGACAACTGAAACATGTTCTTAAATGACTACTAATAACAATTAGTCGTTCCTAAGACGACAAAACTGACCAATCTCCGCGACCATTCACAACATTCCTTCAACCAAAACCCGTGTCCTTTGAGGTTTGTGGAAGCCTGCCCTGACCATATGGCGTACCAAAGGTTGGAGTTTAAACCGATTAGACTCTCATTAGCCATTTGGGATGTTCAAAGTTCAGGCAGTTCTTTCTTACCCTCGCTCTTCCCGAGCGGAAGAAGGATGTATATCATGGGTATTGGGTCGAAGGAGTGGTAGAATGTGCAAAGAGAGGCAAACAACACGGCTAAATTTTCTGGTCTCAGTCCTCTGTTGATTGCAGCCCGGCCCCCGAAGCAAGTGTACGTCTACTAATCCTGGCATATCGGGTTGGATAGACTGGGTTAAAGGTAAAAATGACGAGCTTGCGGGCACTGGGAATAATTTTAGAGCAAACCACAAAGAATTCATAAAAAAAATCATGTGCTATCGTGTAGGGGATGATTGGTGTATTTTGTGACAGTTCTCTCTCCTCACTCCAATTTAAACCTATCACGTCAGCGTGTGGATGTATTTTTTCTGAATTATTTGTGGTTCTACCATTGCTCTAAAATAAAAGTTGCGCGGATGGACAAGCAACCCCACTAAAAGCTCTTTCAGTACCGCGCAGAGGGGCAGATTTACACGGGAAACCCGTTGAGAAGCCTATCGAACTTCTGCAGGGAATCCCATATGAAAATACGGCCGCCCCAGGAGGAACCAAGTGACGGGAAATCCTTCAAGAAAATGATAGCAAACAAGAAGGAATCCACACTCACAATTAAGTCGGGTACCACTGCTAATGTAGTTTTTCACTGCTAGTATCATTGTCTCTGTTTAATATGTAACATTCTAGAATTTCTTAGGTAGGATGTTTTGTATTAGATAAGTATGCTAAGTATAATTATCTTTTATATTGTAAAGGACTTCTTAGCCTATAAAAGGAGGTCCAGGCTAGAGTTTGATATAACTTTTCGGCATATTTAGAGTCGATACACTTCAAGGTTGTAATCGCTAATACTATTCAGAGTATTCGTGTATTAATATTATATCCAGGTGTTTTATAGACCATAACCTATTGTAAAAACATCAACATCTTCACTTTGACGTAAGCACATAACGCTTCAGGTTATTAGATGTGTAGAGTGAGTTGATTATTTTGAGGTTTATGCGACTTTTTCTAAGCTTCAAAAAATGGTTTCGTGTCTAGATAGTAGATGACGATAACGGTTGCGTCTGGTGATTAGAATAGCACATTTGGGGATAAATACGTCCAAAAATACTAACAACTGCTACAAGAGTTAAAACAGTTGTTTTGAAAGTACAGATTAATTTTGATTCAATTGGGGATAAAAAAATAGAGTTACAACTGCTAGGGCAAAACATAGTTTAGACCCACACACATTATAATTCGCAACACCTAACAATCTTTTGCAATCAATTTCGAAATAAACATCAATGGTGCCCAACTCTTCTGCTGCAACTCACAACATGGTTGCGTTTTTGGAAAAACCAAAGGAGGCTACATGGTTTGAACAAATTCTCAATTATATGCATATGTGAATAAGCAACCACTGCTACAGTTTAACAAACCACTGCTAGGTTCGCTCAAACCACCGCTAGTGTCGACGCAAATATCAACTTTGTTTCTGTTTTTCCAAATCAGTTATAATAAATAAAAAAGTCCCTGAAGTACAATATGGTTTTTTTGCGAATTAAAAGGTTGACTAGTTGAAGTTCAAATTTTAAAAGTGAAATTTAAAGCGCCGATATGAATGATTTACTTCAGTTTGTCAAACGTGCATAAGCAACATTTCCAAAACCAACAACAGCTGTGGAAGCTACATTTTTCCAAAAAAAAGTATATACAGACATAGCAAACTTTTAGTACAAAAAAGGATAATAAACCGATAAATTCAAACGGTTTGTAATTACGGATAAGGCTTATCCAAATACCAAAAAGGTGAACAAATCTGCAAGTAAATATTCACGTTCCTTCCCTAGAAATTTTGGGACAAATCCAGCAGGAAAAATAGAAGGGTAGGAGCCTAGGCACGTGCCTACCCACAAAACAGTAATTGGAAATTAATTTTACCACGTGCAAGAACAGTAATATCCTCGCTTTAAATACGCGCGGTAAATTAAGGGAAAGCACATAAAAAAACAACCATTCCTCCACCAACAAAAAACACCAAAGAGAAGTTGAAGATGTTAACCCGTTGCCCACGCACCGTTGGTTCCAAAAATCCCATACATAGCTTAAACCTTTACTCCCCAAAACAAAAACATAAGCACAAAGCAGTTGCTGCGACAACTGAAACATGTTCTTAAATGACTACTAATAACAATTAGTCGTTTCTAAATTGTCGAGAATGACGACTAATAACACATCCCCGCGACCATTCACAACATTCCTTCACCCAAAACCCGTGTCCTTTGAAGTTTTTGGAAGCATGCCCAGACCATATGGCGTACCAAAGGTGGGAGTTTAAACCGATTAGACTCTCATTAGCCATTTGGGATGTTCAAATTTCAGCCAGTTACTTCTTAGCCGCGCTCTACCCGAGCAGAAGAAGGAAGTATATAATGGGTATTTGGTCGAAGGAGTGATAGAATATGCAAAGAGAGGCTGAAAATTATGGTCTTAGTCCTCTGTTGATTGCAGCCCGTTTCCCGAAGCAAGTGTACGTCTACCAATCCTGGAAGATCGCGTTGGATAGACTGAGGTCAAGGTAAAATTGTCGAGCTTGCGGGCGCCGGGATAAAATAAAGAGCAAACCACTGCTAATGTAGTTTTTCACTGCTAGTATGATTGTGTCGGTTTAATATGTAACATTCTTGAATTTCTTGGGTAGGATGTTTTGTATTAGATAAGTATGCTAAGTATAATTATCTTATATATTGTAAAGGACTCCTTAGCCTATAAAAGGAGGTCCAAGCTAGAGTCGATACACTCCAAGGTTGTAATCGCTAATACTATTCAAAGTATTCGTGTATTAATAATATATGTAGGTCTTTTATAGACCATAACTTATTGGTGTGAATTTAATTTGTTAACATTAATATTTGTTTTCAAACATACTATTCAAGTGAATACTGATGAAACGGAAATGTCGATGTATTATAACTAGTTAGATTAAAAAAATGTTACATAATTTTTGTTAGGTCACGGATTTTAAAAATACCACAAAATTGTTATAAAGAGCAACACAAAACAAATATTACCTTGTTTACTTACGTATTTATTATTTCATCTAAATTTGTTATTATTATTATTATTTTTTTACGATATAATATTTAAAGATTTTATGCCCATAATTGGTTGATTATTATTTTAGTATAAGCTTCTTGTGAAATTAGAAATGAAAACGGTAAACATGCAACAGGAAAGACGAAAATATTTATCATGCTGTGCCAAACAGCTTTAGCCTTTGACCAATTGAAGTCCCATTGTAAAAATATCAACATCATCAGTTTGACGTAATCACATAAGGCTTCATGTTATTAGATGTGTAGAGTGAGTTGATTATTTTGAGGTTTATGCGACTTCTCTAAACGTCAAAAAATGGTACAATGCTTTTATGCTTGATTACTTAAATTAAATATCTGTAATTATAAAATGAATTGGTTGTATACTTACAACTGCTAGTTAATTTTTACTACTGCTAGTTATATTGACTACTGCTAATAAACTGAATAGGTTGTATACTTACAACTGTTAGTATTATACGCACAACTGCTAGTTATTATTACAACTGCTAGTGATAGAAGTTGCCCTACGTTCCACAGTTAGTTGCCAAATTGATATTTGGAAACAACTGCTAGTTGGCGAGATGAAATAAAAACGGATAATGGCAACAGAGGAAATACTAAATACGTTGACATACAACGTTTCATACAGACGACAACCTATTACATATTACGATTACTATATAAACCCTTGATAAACAGACAAACCAAACTTTCTGTACACAAATTTAATTGACACAGGTTATTCAAACCATACATAAAACTACAACCACTAGAACAATTTTACAACGGCTGTGACGGAAGATCGGGGGAGTTTCAACAGCTTCCTAGCGAACTCCCAATTCGTCTTGATATTATCATAACCATCGTCCATCAAATCGCTGGCCCTGATATACATTTTATTTAACGACGTGGAACAAGCAAGTATAAACTTTATTATGTGTAATTCATTCTGTGATCTAGGAAAGGATCGAAAAATCACTGTCTGAATCTGCCCATGACTGAATGTGGTTGTGTCTAAATCTAATGAACGTTGTTCCAAAGGTAAAACATTAAGCGTGTGTGCAACCTGGAAAATCAAATAGTATTGAGATAGAAAAACATGGCAGTTTACGGATGTTTATTTGATACGTATGAAATAGAGTAATAAAGTATTACACTTACTCTGGTTTCCAGCTTTTTCAAGTTTGGAGATCCGCGAATCATTTGGACGATGAGTGACACGATAACAGTCTCGCCAAAATCAACTCCTTTTAGATTCAGATTAACGAGGGATACAAACGGCAAAGGGACATTCATCCTGGAATTACCATCACGCATCAAGTACAACAGGTCGACTTTTGGGTTAGTTTCAAAGATTAAATGTCGTTACAGTTACACATATATTTAACATTGTAAAATTAGAAGTGTAAATCTCAAAACGGTCTTACTGTGCAATAGTCAAAATCCAATGTAAGGGTCTCAAGAGATGGAAGTCTTGTCAGGTGAAAGATATTGGATGCTATGATTGTCGTGACAGCATTCGAAATACCGAATGACAAATGTAACTTCTTCAAATTCCTAAGACTTGCAAGATTCCATAGTTTCATCCCGTTTGTACTCTCAACATCCAATGTAAGAGACTCAAGTAAGGGACAACCAGCAATTAAATCCCAAACTGTACCGGTAAGAAATTTGACTAAACACAATTCTAAGCTCAATAAATTTGGAAAACTAGTGAAAAACACTAAACTAGGAAAATCACAACAATGAATTTCAAGATGTTTCAATTCAATACGCCCGTAAAGTTGGGTTGGCAATGTAATTGGTTGTCCATACCAGTTTCTAATTATCAGGTCCTCAATTCCTTGCAGTGCCAAAAACATAAGCCAATCACGAATCTCTTCATAATTCAAGTCTTCCATTCCAGACAACGGTTTGGGATCTACAGAGAAGACAAACTTTTTTATGGGACCCGTAAGCTGATTTAAAAGTATAGTAACATGGCTCCCATCAAACTTATATGTTAAATAATAAAAGAAATCCTCATCAATTATGACTTCGGTGAGCAAGGTCCACTTAAACCTCCAATTTGTAGATAAAATAGAGGTGCTCACCGCTTCTGTTATTGGCAACCGATTCAAAATGTTACCGATCACTGTATCTGGCATGTTGCTAATATAATCTCTCATAATGGTGATAACATTAGCTCGAAACGACATGGTTTTCAAGGAAATTTTGTTGGTTTTTTTAATTCTAGACAGGAGGCTTTGGATGAGGGTTGTTGATTTGCAATTGATGGTCAGAACGAGGGTGTGTTATGATCATTATATGTGGTTGTTGGGTTGGTTAATTGATTCGCGCGCCCAAGATACAAGCTTTTCAAATTTGGTCCGTAAAATATTACGAAATGGTATATATTAGTAAGCCATGGTAATATGGCGGATGTATTACACAATCAATGTGCTGTGAGCATAACTTATTCTAAAAATGACGACATCTTCAGTTAGACGTAAGCACATAACGGCATCATGTTATCAGATGTGTAGAGTAACATTCATTTGAGTTGATTATTTTGAGGTATATGCGACATTTCTAAGCGTAAAAAAAATGCTACACTGCTTTTATGCACGATTACTTAAATTAAATACATCAAATTATAAAATGAATTGGTTGTATACTTACAACTGCTAGTTATTTTTACTACCGCTATAGTTATTTTTACTACCGCTAGTAAAACTGAAGTGGTTGTAGACTTACAACTGCTAGTCATTTTTACTACCGCTATAGTTATTTTTACTACCGCAAGTAAAACTGAATTGGTTGTATACTTACAACTGCCAGTATACAGGTTACTACTGCTAGCTATTTTAACCACTGCTTGTGATAGAACATATCAACGAAATGATGCCACAGTCGTTAATAATGTTGTGTATGGCCGTGTTTGTGCAGCCCATGTGTAGGTGCTGTTGATAGCATTCTGGTGCCCTTGTGTATGTGTTGGTCTTACTATTCTGGGCCTGAATAGAGACATATTGGTTTAGTGCTGCTAGTATTAAACTTACAACTGCTAGTTAAATTGTACTAGTGTTGAATGGTAAATCTGTTAATTTCAAGTGTGCATAGTCACTAGTTGGTAGTTATTAGTTGATTGTAGAATACGAATTGTAACAACTAGAAGGACTCCTTGGTTTATAAAAGTAGTCAATAAGGAAAAGAAGTTGCCCTACATAGAACAGTTAGTTGCCACATTGTTTATTGGAAACAACTGCTAGTTCCCCAGATTAAACAAAGATGTATAATGGGATTAAAGAACATAGGAAATAGTAAATACGTTGGCATACAACGTTTCATATAGACAACCTACTACATATTACGATTACTACATAATTATGAGTTTAATGGTTACATAATATATAACCACTTGATTTATAAAATTCAGCAAGTACGCAGAAAAAGCTAACCACTCGATGCTTCCTTCACATACAGACATTGTACTAAAACCACAAAGCTTCATTCCCATTAAGCACGATCCCTAACTTCTGCCGAACAAACCTGTTGAACATGAATATAATGGTGTAAGTTAAAAATAAAACATTAATAGAATGGTAAGTTAAAAATAAAACATACTATAAACAGCATGTTCTGGCTGATTTTACAAAAGAAGAGATTCTTTGTATGGGCCGATGTAGAAAGATCCCGCATCTCCTAACATTCCCATGCAAACAAATAATTCAAGTTCTTTGTTGTACACAAATACCGACTGACCCAAATGATTGTCGTTGTACGCTTCCACTATTGGAGCTTGATCCTTTGTAAACCCAAGCAAACGAACTGAATATTGGGTAGGGATGGCGAATATGCTTCTAAATGATGTTATGGAAGAACCATTGACGTCCAACAACCATCCGCAAAACAATGGAATATCTTCACCAATGATCGTCCCATAAATCACTAGAGAGGTTCCAAGATCGAAAACATTGAATGGAACTGGGAGTTCATTTTTTAAAATCTGTGGTAGGTCTATAACTTTAAATTGGTTGGTTACCAAATCAAAAGAAATCAACATATAAATCTTATAAATAAAACCGTCCACATTAGTTAACTTTTCACTCCCAGTCCAATAGATAAAACGACCTACAACTGCATGACTTTTACGTTTCAATTTGATAGTTTCACGAGGGGGTGGAAATTTTCAAGGATTGTCCACCTTAACGAGTTCAAAGAAAAGACAGAGACATACCAGAAACCACTTTCGAAAACAGGATAGGAGACCTTCACGATCGTCGGGTCAAGAGTGTCCGGACGGACGGCAAAACCAAAACAAATCTTTTGACGTTCGATTTGATGCGTGTAAACCGGGACAAATACTGCAATTGATTTTTTGATTGCCGGGTTCCAAATAAGAGTCATTAGATTAGAACCATAGACAAAACACCAAAGACCATTAGAATTGCCAACTGTAATCATAGATGAAAGCATTAAATCTGTATTAAGTGGCGTAGCGATTAGCTGTTCATCTAAAGCTAACACAAAACCTTGGCCACCCATATCGAATGTTAGCGTAAATAAACACTCATCATTACGATGAACACCGTAATTAAAGATGAAGCTTCCACTATCTATACTAGCCTTCCATAACTTGCAAACACTACGTTGCTGGAGTATAGACTTAGGAGGTAGCCTACGGATGATATCTAGTTGAACATCCAGTGGGATATTGTCAGACATATTTTCTAAACAAAAGCAGAAAGTTTGGGATAAAGATATGAAGTCAATAGACCAAAAGAAGAAAGAAAGATTTTGTTAAACAAATTGTATTGAAGAAAGAAGAAAGTGATTGGAAACAGAAGACACTAAAGGACATGTACCGTGAATCTGTGTTTTTGTATGGGCGTTTGTTTTTTTGTTTTTTTGATTTTTAAATGTGAAATGACAAAACTATCCTCGTGTATAAATACAAGTTGCCCAAAAAATATAAAGATGCCCAAAAAACAATACAAGTTGCCCAAAAAACAATACGTTACAATACATGACATATACCTTCAAAATACGTACTTGTGTCATAAGTTGTCGGACACATGGCAGCCCCTGGTTGGGTCCAAGAAAAGCGGTGGGCAACCTGTCTATTTTCGAATTTTAAAAGGGCGTGGTCCATAAACTGATAAGCCTCAGGGCACGCGGTCTATTTGACTAATTTTCCCTTAAAAGAATTAGTAATGTAAGGCTTGATGAGAAAAGACCCAAGGGCGCAATGGTTAAGGCTGTGTGTTGTGAGGCGTGTAAAGGGGTGAGGTCTCAAGTTCGAGCCTGCCTCACCCTTTTTGAAATTTATTTTATTTTTTTAATTTTTTTCTTTTGCAAAACTGTAAAGTAAGCTAAGATAAGCAGTTTTAATAAAAAAAAATTTTACTTTTAAGAATAAGCTAGAAAAAGCAGTTGTAATAGTGACAATTTATTAAAAAGCTAAATCCAAATACAACGTTACTGACTTTAAGCTACAAGCTACCTAAGCTAATCTAATGGATTGAATAAGCTACACACGCCTAAAGCTGATCTAAATAAGCAATCTAACCAAAAAAAGGCACAGGGGAAATGCCAGAAATAAGAAGATGCTCAGATAAGCAGTTATGCAGATTTAGTAAACCAAACAGACTCACAAGCTCCTTTTGAGCTTGTGCACAACACACAAATCAACAAGCTAATGTCTGATCTATTCAAATTATGATAACAAGCTGGGAATGAACTTAAATACCAATTTTCATATTAATTTGATCTTGTATGAGCTTAAAATGAGCTTAAGAAAACCTATGGGTCACGACTGCACTAATTAACCTTTTTTTTTTAACTTTTATCAAATTTTTGTGATGGACCAACTTTGAGACCAGTTTTGAATAAGCTAACGATTATAAAAGCCAACACCAGTTAAAAACATATAAACTCAGGCAACTAGAGAACCCAATGAACCAAAAATTAAGCACTAAATATCCCTAGATAAGCCAGAAAATAAGCTGAGATATAGCTGTTTGGGACAACTCAATGAATACTGAGTTGTGAACCAGTGAGTTTATGACCAAAAATAAGCAACTAGGTGACTTAATTAGACCTTAAATGATAAAAGCAGATGGAAACCTTCTACCTAATAACATATAAAAATATTTTTTATATTTTTTAGATTTTTTAAGGAACTGGAAATTAAGAAGGGATACTGACAGATAGAGACTATTTTTATGTTTTTGACCCTTTTTGAAAAGTTAGAAAAAGCAATTTGACCTAATCACTTGGACTCTAAATTGACTCACTAAGTTTATAAAATAATTTTAAGACTCAAATTGACTATAGAAACTGACTTAATAAGCCTTTAACCATAAAAGCTATGAAACTGACTTTTAAGCTTAAGAAATCACATATTGTGATATAAAAACCTTAAAACCATTAAAATTTACTAGAAACTATTTTAAATCTTCTGAATTAACATTCTAAATGCTAGATTTAATAAACCTAAGTGGCCACAAGTGATGAAAACATATTTAACCTCAATTAATACCTAGATCCAAACACCCCTTTAAAATCTATTTTTGTTTTTTTTAAGCTGATATACTCTTAACAGTTGACTAATTTTGACTCAAAATGACTTTTTATGATATAATGACTATGAAAACAGATTTGAATAACTAATAAGCTAGTAAATAAGCTAAAGCTACTTGACTTATTTTTGTGTTTTTAATGAGTTTTATAAGCAAAAACAGAATCTAAAGATATATAAGCTACAAATATGATCTAAATAACAATAAGAGACATAGATAAGCATATTTAAATAGAAATAAAGCAAATAAGCACTTAAAACAAGCAATAAGCAGCTTTGAGCTAGAAAATGCAATAAAATGAAACTTACTTGAGCCTTAGCTAAACAAAGGCTATTAAATGCTCGAGGAGCTACTCAACAAGCTCTATCTTGTCAAATACAAGCTAGTAAGACCCTATAAGCCCTTCCCTTATTGCCTTATCTTCCTTTTGAGCTTATTTGACTTTTGTTGACTTTTGATTTATTGGACTTAAAAACTTTTTAAACTTGAACTAAAGACAACAAAAGCTCACAATAAGCTATGAGAGCTTATATAAGCTTAATGAGACAGATATAAGAGCTTATGAGAGATTAAGGAAACCAATGAGAGCTTATGAAACTTATTTAACCATTAAGAAACATTTTAAGTGCTTGAAATGTAAAATAAAGCGAGTAAATAAAAGAGAAATTAAAGTTTATTAATAAAAGAAAGGATTACAATACTGAAAGTAAATAAGACTGAATTTAAAAGTTTACAATAAGCTAAAACATGAAAGAAGCTAAAATTGACTTAAAAACTACACGTCTCAATTGTGAATGAAGATCTCTATTTATAAGCTCAACTCAGGAGGAACCTGGGGTTTTGGAACCCTCTAGGTCTTTAAATCTTAGCCCTTGATCATCAGCTTCAATCATAAGCAATCACCACAGCCCTTGGATCAAGGATTGAGGTGTCATAGCCAATCATTGGCTGCCATAGTACCAAGTTGTCATTCCCATGTGCCAGCCCTTCTAGAAGCTTTACCTCGTACTAATCTTGATGCTGGGTAAAAGTGGGTTGCAGGGTAAAATGGGTGAGCGTGTAGCAGGGTAAGCTTTGGGAAGATGCAGAATAAATGGCAAAGTGCGCCCTTTTTAATCCTTGTGGTTATAACTGCTTGTTTAACTGGCTTAAAATCTCGTTGACCTGGGTTGGGCTAAGGGATGTAAAGATTGGGCTTGGGTTTTGTATTGGATTTGGGTATTAATATTACCGGGTATGGTAATTTGGTTATAGGATATGGATTTTAAGTTTAAAAGTAAAAGGACCAAAGTTGCTAATGTTGTAAATTCAAAGACCTATTTTGATATTTTTGAAAAGTACTTCCAAGGGCTATTTTTTACAGCTTGAGCATATTTATGACCCATTTGGGTAAATTCCTCCCCGGCCTCGGCTTTTTGATACTCTTTCCATTCTCGTGCCCATTTTTCTTCCGTTTTGTCTTTTCTTGTCCATTTTGTGATATCCGTTACCTGCACATTCATAAACACAAAAACACAAATATATTTGGCTTTAGAGGCTAGTTTTTTGGGTTTTTTTTTGTCCGATTTTGATAAGGAAAAGGTATGTGTTTTCACGCATACCAATCTCCAGGAGATACCCCAATTCAAAAAAGGCTCAAGAAACCAAAAAGGCCCTGACCATTGCATCCATATCAACTGCATTATATTCATATGGTGTTGTGTAGGATTTTCAAGAAAACTCTGATGATGAGACTGATGAAAGAACCAATGAGGATTACCTAAATGATTTGCAAACTGAGTTTCAAGAAAAGGCACTCATTGCAAACTCAAAATGTTTTATCAAAAGAAATAAATCAAATTTTTCTGGTTCCAAAGCAAGTGATAGCACTGAATGTTTTAAATGTGGTAAAAAGGGTCACTTTTCAAAAGAATGTTTTTCAAAAACCACTTCAGAACCTTCATACAAATTTTCTGGAAATAGTTCTTCCTCAGGAACTAGCAAGTTTCAACCAAAAATGCTTGAGTCATCTCAACATTTTCAAAACAAAACTGATAAAAAGGATCAAAAAGATTTTGAAGCTAAGTAAAGAAAAGCTAAATCTAAACTTGCACTCCTTGAGGCTGCACCATCTACCCCTCAGTCCACACAAAGCTCTCAACTCTCTCAGGGAAAGAACAAAGAACTTGTAGCTGAAACCTTTGATTGGGGTGAAGAAAATGTTTCCTCTGATGATGAAGTAAGAGTCAGTGCACTAATGGCACTTGCAGAAGGTGATATGCTGACTGTTTGTAAGAGTCATGCAAGAAATGGAGAATGGGTCAACATCACCATGAGAAAGGTAAATATGTTACTATCTATGGATGATGATTCTGATTGGCAATCTTAATTAAGTTACATTAATGTGGATCTTAAGTTTGTTGAAGAGCAAAGATTAAATATATTTTCAAAATAAAATATGTTAGGAATATTTGTAATACTTTGTTATAATTGTAATACTAGTAGGTATGTAGTTCCTACTGGTAGAGTAGTAGTTCCTACTGGCAGGTATATAGTCCCTGCTGGTAATGTTATTATAATAGTTAGTACTGGTAGTTCCTACTGGTAGCGTACTTTGTCCTGGTAGTGTCAAATAGTTATTCCAGGATAAGATATTAGTTTGTTAGAGATGAGGATATGCATGAGCTAAATTAGGAAGATATATGCATATCATTCTCACACGTTTTTGTAAATGTCGATTAGGGTTTCATCCATATATATAGAACCCACAGCTTAGGGAATTGGAACACGCAAAAACACAAAACACAATTCTCCTTGTTCGTTAATAGAAATCCGTAGAAGGATCTTTTAGTTTTATTAGTCATGTTTTTCTTATTAGTTGTGTCTATATTCCGCATAGACATTAGATTTTCAAAGCAAGAGTCTGTCTTGTGTTTAGCTTGTGATTACATAGGCTATTCACCATCCTTAGCAGGCAGTAAAGATCTATCTAGAGTGGGATCAAACAAGTGTTATAGAGCTTGTTTGAGAGTCTCTCATAAGAAGAATATTTTTAAGATCCTTATAAACCTCACAACCAAACTCCTCTCCACACCTTTAAAATGGCAGGATCTGACAATGAAAGTGATGACACAGTTGTTTAACCACAACAAAATATTCAACCTCAGATCATCACCACTGTCTCAAACAACAATGCAAAATTTCCTTATTTGAAGAAGGATGAGTACGAGGTCTGGGCTATGAAGATGGAATACTGGATCACAAACAATGATATAAGTATCTGGAAGGTGATTCAAAATGGCAACAACTTGAAAAGGACTAGAAGAGATCGCAATGGCAATGTCATTATTCTCCCTCCAACAACTGCAGATGAACACATTACTGCTCAGAGGGAATCAAAGGCAAGAACTACCTTGCTAGAATCTATTCCTGATGATCATGTAGCAGATTTCCATTATATGGATGATGCAAGGAATATATGGAATGCAGTCAAAGCAAGGTTTGGTGGAAATGCTTAATCCAAGAAGATGAGAAAGTCCATGCTGAAGCAAGAATTTTCAGAGTTCAGAATTAGTGAAGCAGAAGGATTGCACAAAGGGTATTGACAGGATGCAGAAGATATTGATTTAGCTTAATCAACACAAAGCCAAACCAGAAGATGAAGATATTAATCTCAAGTTTCTAATAGCTTTTCCTACATCATGGTCTCAGGTAGCTTTAACCTTGAAAACCAAAGGTGGACTAGAACTTCTTTCTTTTGATGATCTGTACTACAAGTTAAAGACTCTTGAGGTAGATATCAAAGGATACTCTACTTATTCCTCAAGCCAATCTGCAAGTTCAAGCAATTATGCATTTGTTAGTGCCACCAGTACTAGCAAAAAGATGCCACATGCAGATAGTCCAAGCTATTCTTCATTTACTGCTCCTTCAAACTCTAAGGCTGGGTCTTACAGATCTGATAATGTAATTGAAAATGTTCTTCAATCTTTTGTTGCTGATACTGAGCTAGAACAGCAACCATGAAGATTTTGATCAAATAGACAAATTGGATCTAGAGGAGCTGGATTTGAAATGGCAAATGGCTATGTTGTCTGTTAGAGTACACAAGTTTGAGCAGAAAGCTGGAAGAAAGATTAATTTTGATAAAAAGGAATATGCTAGGTTCAACAAGAAGAATGTCAGATGTTACAAGTGTCTTCAAAAAGGACACTTTGCCAGAGAATGCAGGGCAAAGGGAGGAAATGACAAGCAGAAATATTCCTCATTCAAGATTCACGAGATTGGAAAGAAGGAAGAAGATTCAAAAGCCTTGGTCTCCTCTGTTGATACATTGATTGATTGGACAGATCATGATGGTCAGAATGATGGAGTTATTGCTTCTAAAGAGTATGGTATAATTGCTGGATGTGATTCTGAGGATGCAATTGAAGAAGGTGCTGCCAAGATCACTGGAGATGATACAAAGGAAGGTTGCACTATAGGTGATCTGGAGAATTTGCTCTCATGGGTGTCACTTCTGAGGTACATAACTGCCCTTTTGGTTGTGTCAATAAGTATACTGAACTCCAAAAGCAGTATAATGAACTTAATGAACAAAATAGTAAATATTTTATACAAGTTCAAGCTTATAAGAACTCACTTAAAACTTTGGAACATCAAAAGAAAGTTTTTCAAAAAAATCAGTTGACACTTGAAGACAAGATTAGGGTATCGTCTATTGATCTAGAAAATACAACTAATCTGCTAAAGCATTCTGAAAGAATAAATGTTGATGCTAAGACTGCTAAGAAAGATTTATAGACAAAACTTGATAATCAGTTGGCTATAAGTGGAAAATGGACAAACTCTTCCAAAAACTTGTTCAGATTAATTGATAGCTCTATGTCTGTTAGAACAAAAGTGGGTTTGGGATTTGCTAACTATAAAGGGGAAAATGAGTTAGGATGGGATGACTCTGAATTTAGTGTTTTTAATAATACCTCTAAAGATATGGACGGTAGACCTATATTCCATTGGTTTGCCAAAACTGATAACATGAAGGTTGTGCCTCCACCTTTTTCTGGAGATTACACTCCTATATTAGATAATGGTGACCTGGATGAATCACAAATGTCTTATGGTGCAAAGTCCTCAACCTCTAGTGACTCTAATTCTGTGTCTTATAACTTTGTCTCTTGTGATAACAGTTAAAAAGCTTCAAAGGTCAATGTCCCTGCCTCCAGTGTGTTTAGTGTCAAAATTTCTGAGTCCAACTCACGTGATTCTACCTCCTATGCATCAACTTCCAGTGTTTCTACATCTAAGAGTGAAGCTGAGATTGAATCCAAAGTTAGGGCACCTATCCAAGAACCCATTATTGTTCAAGATTTACCTAGTTTTTCTTGTAATAGATCTGATAAGAATGAATACATTTCTAGGACTTCTTGTAATAAGAATGGTTATTTTAATAAAAAGGCGAGTCATTTTAGGAAGAATACTTCATTTGTTTCTAAGTTGTGTTTTGTATGTGGTAGTATTACTCATCTTATAAAGTATTGTGATTTTTATGAGAAACAAATGGCCAATACGTCTGTTGGTAATGGGCATAGTATGAATATTGTTAATCACCAAAATCAGTTTGTCCCACAAGTTGTACTTTTGAGGATTGGCGAAATAAAATTCCTCTTGCTAGACCATAACCATTTCCTACTGGTAAGTCAAACGTGCCTGCATCTGTTCCTACTGGTAGGCTTAATAGGCCTTTTTCCAGTTCCCTCGGATAGAGGATATTCTTCATCAGTTACTACTGATTGGTGGAAAAGTAATGCTAGACCTATGCCCCATAGACCTACAAGTTCTTATTTTCAGACATATACACCATATGTATATCATATGAATATGAAGTATGGCGGGGTGAGAGGGGCAACTATTGTTAAACCCTCAGCAGGTTGTTCTTGGAAAACACAACGGAAAGGTTCATTCTGGGTACCCAAGAACAATAGTGGATCTCATACATCTTCATGGCCACACTTTTCAGATCCACATGGCAGACCCAAGTCATAAGTGGCTTGGGTCCCTCTTAGACACTAACTTTTCTCATGTTGTGTATTTGTAGGTAAATCCTTTTTTAGATGTTGTAGATGAAAGGGTCTTTGATAGTGGTTGTTCTAGAAGCATGACTGGTAACATGGCAAGACTGGATGACTTTCAAGAATTTCAAGGAGGAAAAGTGACTTTTGGAGGTGGTGAAGGTAGAATTACAGGAAAAGGGACAATCAGAACTCCCACACTGGATTTTGAAAATGTCTACTATGTGAAGGAACTACATTAGTTCAGCTTGTTTTCCATATCTCAGATTTGTGACAACAAGAATAAAGTTCTCTTCACAGTTACTGATTGTCTTATTCTATCCAAGGACTCCAGCTTCCATATGAAAGTATGGTGCTACTGAGGGTTCCAAGGAAGCATAATCTTTGCACCATCAACTTGAATGATCTCAGTCCCAAAGGGAATTTGGCTTCTTTGGTGGCAAAAGCCTCTGTTGATGAATCTGTAAAATGTTACAGGAGGATGGGTCATGTAAACTATAAAAACATGAACAGATTGATAAAGGGTAACTTAGTTAGAGGTCTACCCCCTAAACTTTTCAAGAATGGCCATTCCTGTGTTGCCTGCTGTAAAGGCAAGCAACACAAAGCCTCTTATAAGGCCATTACTGTTGTGAGCTCCATTTTTTATCCTTTACAATTGCTTCATATGGACCTCTTTGGTCCTACATCCATTAGAAGCGTTGACCACAAATATTACTGCCTTGTGATCACTGATGACTATAGCAGGTTTTGTTGGGTTTACTTTTTAGAACATAAGGATGAGACTTATCATGTCCTTAAGGACTTCATTAATCTTGTAGAAAACCAGTTGAACAAAAAGGTAAAAGCTATAAGGAGCGATAATGGTACAGAGTTTAAAAATGCTCATATTATTGAACTCTGTGGGTCTAAAGGGATAAAGAGGGATTATAGTAATTCCAGAACACCACAGTAAAATGGAATTGCTGAGAGGAAAAATAGAACCCTCATAGAGGCAGCTAGAACTATGTTGACTGACTCTAAATTACCTACTATGTTTTGGACTGAAGCAGTAAGAAATGCTTGTTATGTCTTGAATAGAGCGTCAGTAACTAGTCCTCATAATAAGACACCCTATACCTTATTGACTGGAAAAATTCCATCAGTCAGTCATTTTAAACCCTTTGGGTGTCATGTGACCATTCTGAACACAAGTGATCATTTGAGTAAGTTTGATGGAAGGCTGATGAAGGCTATATTGTTGGATACTTTGTAAGTAATAAAGCCTACAGGGTGTACAATGTGCCTAATAAAAGGGTAGAAGAGACTTTAAATCTGAGGTATCTTGATGAAAAACCTAATGTACAGGGTCTTGGTCATGAATGGTATTTTGATCTCGATTATTTGACTGATACATTGGGCTATAATCGTGATAAAGCTAACCCTTCTGCAGGAACACAAGAAGCTTCAACTAACCCTGCAGGTACACAAGATACTAATTCAGAATCAGAATTTGATGAACATGTCATCATTTTCCCTTCTTATCCATCTCACATCATTAAAGAAGCTAAGCCTAAAGATTCTTCTGGTAATGAAGATGATGATTCACCTCTTGACTCTGCTGAAGAAATTTTTCAAAAGGAACTTGCAAGGCTGAAGGTTCAGGAACAAAGAGCTAACTCTGGTGCTGACAGACTTAGATTGGGGTTTGCAAAAGATGCTAAGGAACTTCAAAAGCAAGCAAATGCAACAACAGTTCCTACTGGTGAAACAATGCTTTCTACTGGTGATGTTTCAGTTCCTACTGGTAGTATTCCAGAAACTGCTGGTAATTCAACTGACTCATACTTTGATGCTGAACCTACAACAAGATTTCCAATACCATCAGACCTTGGTAATAATAAATCCTCATATGGTATTTTCTCTTCTTCATCTTATGATGATGATTTTGGTGCTGATCTAAACAACTTAGCATCAACTGTGTAAGTCAGTCATGTGGCAACTAAGCGAATCAATACAATACATCCTCAATATCTAATTATTGGGGATCCTAATTCAAATGTGCAAACGAGAAGACAAGTCAATAAGCCTACTAATTGTGAATCTGCTTTTATCAGCTACATTCATGCACAACAAAGAGACAATCATACAGACTTTCTACATTGTCTGTTTGCTTGTTTTCTTTCTCAAGTAGAACCAACGAGTGTAGCTCAGGCTCTTGAAGATCCAAGTTGGGTTGAAGCTATGCAAGCAGAAATGCAACAGTTCAAGTTTCAAAATGTATGGGTTCTTGTTGATTTGCCTAAAGGAAAATATGCTATTGGGACAAAATGGATACTCAAAAACAAGATGGATGCTAGGGGGTTGTTGTCAGAAACAAGGCTAGGCTTGTAGCTCAAGGCTATAGACAGGAGGAAGGCATTGATTATGATGAAGTCTTTGCTCCAGTTGCAAGAATAGAGGCAATCAGATTGTTTTTTGCATTTGCATCCTACATGGGATTTATGGTTTATCAGATGGATGTTAAGAGTGCTTTTCTTTATGGAAAAATTGATGAAGAAGTTTATGTCACTCAACCTAAGGGATTTGTGGATCCTCAACATCCCAAGAGGGTCTACAAAGTAGTCAAAGCTCTATATGGACTTCATCAAGCACCAAGAGCTTGGTATGCAACCCTTTCTACCTTTTTGCTGAAATATGGGTATAGAAGAGGCACAATTGATAAGACTCTCTTTTTTAAAAAGCACAAAAGAGATATCATCCTGGTACAAGTTTATGTAGATGACATCATCTTTGGATCTACAAAGAAGGCCTGGTGTGATAAATTTGAGGCCTTGATGAAGGGAGAATTTGAAATGAGTGATATGGGAGAACTAACTTTCTTCCTAGGATTACAAGTTCAGCAAAGACCTGATGGACTTTTTATCAGCCAAGACAAGTATGTGCAAGAGATCCTGAAGAAATTTGATTTAGAGAATGTCAGGACTGCAACAACACCCTATGAAGCTCCAAACCCTAAGTCCAAGAATGAACATGATAGTCCTGTAAATGTACATTTGTACAGATCCATGATAGGTTCACTAATGTACTTGACAGCTTCAAGGCCTGATATAATGTTTGCAGTTAGTGCTTGTTCAAGGAATCAAGTCAATCCTACTACTTCAAATTTGGAAGTAGTGAAGAAGATTTTCAATTATCTTAAAGGCCAACCTAAATTGGGCTTATGGTACCCTAAAGAGTCACCCTTTGTGCTTGAAGCTTATAGTGACAGTGATTATGTTGGTGCAAACAAGGATAGGAAATCCACAACTGGTGGATGTCAGTTTCTGGGTATGAGGTTGATCTCATGGCAATGCAAGAAGCAAACCATTATGGCCACCTCTTCCACTGAAGCTGAGTATGTTGTTGCTGCTAATTGTTGTGGTCAGGTACTCTGGATACAAAATCAATTGTTAGATTATGGGTATAACTTTATGAATACCAAAATCTTTATTGATAACCAAAGTACCATTTGCATAGTTAAAATCCAGTTTTTCACCAAAGGACTAAGCACATAGAAATTAGGCACCATTTCATAAGAGATTCTAATGAAAAGAAACTTATTCAAGTTCTTAAAATACATACTGATGATAATGTGGCTGATTTGTTAACAAAGGCTTTTGATGGACCTAGATTTAATCATCTTGTGGTTAACATTGGGTTGCTCAATCCATAGGTGCTATGATTGAGAGGAGGTTTTGAGTCTAAGGGGAGGACTGTTGTTGTAAAATTTTCTATAATTTTTTTTACCACTTAGTTTTTCTTGCTACAATAGGTTGTAGTTTATTGTATATGTTTTGTATGTATTGGTTTAACCTTTTGCAGACTACTGGCACAAGATGGTGGATTAGTATTCTTCTAATGTTCTACATGGCTTCGATGGTGGACCACTTCTTACTGGTAGTTTAAGTCATTCCTATTGGTTGTTCACTTCCTTCTGGTAGTGTTATCTTCCTTCTGGTTGACTTTTCTTCGTGCTGGTTATTTAAGTCATTCCTACTGGTTGTTCACTTCCTTCTGGTAGTGTTATCTTCCTACTGGTTGACTTTTCTTCATGCTGGTTATTTAAGTCATTCCTACTGGTTGTTCACTTCTTGCTGGTCATTTAATTTGGGTTTTATCTTCATTGAAAGTTATTGCTCCAATATTTATGGCATTTAATTGGTCAAAGGGTTTCTTATTTTATGGATAATTACTGTTTTCTTCCACTTTTAATAGTTATTTTCTTTCCATAAAACCCTAATCTTCAAATCGGTCCAATAGAAAGTGAGATCACCACTATATATCAATTCACTTACCCCTCACTACCAGTAACAACTCTCATTGTGATCTAAACCCACCACCACACCTCAACCCTCTTTCAACATCATCAATGGTTGCACTAAGATACAGGAACGAGCACAACAAAGTGGGTTACCTAGAAAAATCCAAAGGAAGTGACGATTATCATCAAATTATTGACTTTTTGAGGGTATCTCACATCAGGTATGCTATCACACATGACCCCATCATCATCTTTGACTCATTGGTCAAACAATTCTGGTCAACTGCTACACGTAGATTTGTTGAGTTAGGTCCTCCTACTATCCTAGCTACTATTGATGATACTCCTTACACCATCACTGAGGACTTAGTCAGGACTCAACTTCAATTAGATGATGCTGGTGGTATTGCTGAAATCTATTCTGGAATGAATAATCTTAAGTATGTTACTGAAGGCAAGTTAACCTTTTTCAAGAACAGGTTTTCACCTCAATGTAATTTTTTAATTCACACCCTTCTTCAATGTCTTAGCTCAAAGTCTGGTAGTTGGGATCAATTTGGTAATGCCATTGTTGTTGCTTAAATGGTTATTGTACTATTTGTCTTAAATGGTTTTTACTTTCGATTTTACTAACAAGTATTTTGATTAATGGCTTTTTGAAACTGAAAGTTTTTGATTATGTTCAAATAAATTTTGAGTCTTGGTGTGCAAAATAGTTTTGTTTTTGGCACACATGGTACAAACCTTAAACTCTTTTCAAAGATTGAGTGTTGGTTACCACCACACAACTAATGGTATTCAACTCACCACGTCTCGCAGACAAGAAAGAGTTGATTCATCATGAGGGTACGACTCTGGTGTGATTCTCAAATCCGTTGACAGCTGTAATAGTTTGCTCAAAACTATAGGGTTTTTCCCTCACCCGTGCTTGATAAGGATTTAAAACGTACACTTTTAAGGGGTCATTTAAGCCCTTAATCACCCACTTTTATATCTGTTACTGCTTAATTTCGTTCTTTTTCACTTTTTAGGTCTCTTGGAAGCAAAATGCTGGAATGATGCATTTTTCGACGAAAAGGAGTGAATATGTGAAGAAAATTGCTAAGACAAGATCAAGACACTCAAGCTGCTGGAATTACACCTGACGACGTTCCAAACAGAGGGCGACGCCGTCCCTATTTTGTGACGACTCATGAGCGAAATTGCTATTTTACACCTGACGGCGTCAGGCTTTGAAGAGTAAGGGCGTCACGAAGACTTTTCTTCTCAGACGGCCTAGATCCAGACTCAGACAACGTCACTACTAAAGACTGAAGGCGTCACAACCACAACGTGACGCCGTACCAATGATGACTTGGTCAAGACGAAATCCTAATGACGGCGTCCCACCTATAAGGCGACGCCGTCGCAGTTGTAAAATTATATATAGAAATTGAATTTTCAGACTTTTAAGAGGGAGACTTGTGGAGTAAAAACCTAAAGCGATTGTAGTCCGGTTTGGACAGTATTTTAGGGTTCTCATACCCTATTTTACATCAAGATAAGTTATTTATTCCCTTGATTTCATTATGTCTTCGATTGAATGTGTGTATGCTTGCATGTTTAACATGTCCGGCTAATTTACTTGTGTATTTTCTTAGATCTATTAAACCTAGTTATTAATTATTGATTGGTTGTCTCTTATCTTAATTGTAATTGGCTTAGGAGTGCATTAGGCCATCGTTGTATTTTTAATGCTTGATTAATCTTTGTGAACATTAGTTTATAATTACTAGTGGAATTGTAGGCTAAATATCCAAAGAAAACCTTAGTGTGAAATTTATGAATCCTAGAGATTTCGTAGTCATTAACCTTAAGGTAGTCTCAAAGAGTTAGGGATAAAAAGCACACCCTACGACCTTAGGAAACACAACGCGTTAAGAATAAGGACGTGGCAATTCAACCACCAATAAAAGATAACTAGGGAGTAATAGTATCTAGGTAGACACATCTTTAATCATCATACGAGCACACTTCAAAAAGACATAGACTACCCATTAGTTAGATAATTAGATAAGTAGAGTAATCGGTAGAAGTACCAAACCCCCAAATCCAAACCCCGAGATTTTACCTTTAGTTTCTAAAAAATATAAAAAGATAAAAATAATCTTCCTCAACCTCAACCTTAGCGTAATAATTTCTCACTAGCATTCCGATTCCCCTAGAGAACGATATCAATACCCGAGGCTTACCCAATACTACACTATAAAGATTAGGTTCACTGCCTAGGGTGTTGAAAAACTTGCTCGACGAAAAGGAAGTTTCCTTTGTCTCCGAACGCGCCTTGTACGCGCATCAAGTTTTTGGCGTTGCTGCCAGGGAATAGAATAGCTAGTTAGGATTCTATCTCGTTTAGGTTCCCTTGCTTGATTCCTATCAAGTAAGATTTTTTTCTCAATTTTAGCTTCCTCATAGTCTATCCCCCTTCTTCGTGACTTTGTTCCTAAAACCCATCACTTTTCATCATGGAAGGTGATAATCAACCACCACTCATCAACCCACCACCAAATGACCCGCCAAGAGGCCGCACTCTTGGTGAATACTCTAGACCAAGCCACCGAGGCTATAGGAACACTATTGAGCTCCCCGATCAAGCTCAAACTACGGCCCTGCGATCCGACACCATCCGGTTGGTGCAAAACGGATGTGCATTCCATGGACTTCGTTCCGAAGATCCTAATCAGCATCTTAAGGATTTCCTTAAAATCGTCGATTCCATCGACCTTGATGCTACTACTCGGAAGACCACGCGCTTGCGTCTCTTCCAATTCTCTCTACGGGACCAAGCTAGTAATTGGCTTGAGTGACTTCCCGCCGGCTCCATCTCAAGTTGGGATGATCTCAGTACTCGTTTCCTTGCCCAATTTTTCCCACCGGGGAGAACTACTAAGCTTAGGAATGAAATATTGATGTTCCAACAACGTCAAGGTGAATCTCTCTACTAAGCATGGACTCGATTCAAGGACTTGCTCCATAAAGTCCCTCATCACGACATTGATCTTTGGCTTCAAGTCCAAATCTTTTACGATCATGTCAACTTCCCAACTAAGCAATCCATCGACCAAGCGCGCCGGTGGTAAACTTAGTGATCTCACCGCGGAAGAATCGTGGGGTACAATAGAGGACCTTGCCCTCTATTACAACGAAAGTTGGAACGACCCCCGTGAGTTGCCCAAAACCGTCAAGGCAATCTCCTTGCCTCCCATTGACTCACAAACTTCCGATCGTAGGATGCTCGAGCTTGAAGATCAAGTCAAATTCCTAATGAGCTCTTACGAAAATCCTAAGTCTTCAAATCAAGTGAACAAAATCACTCTACCTTGTGAGTTATGTAGTGGTTTCCACGACACTCGTAATTGCACAAGACTCCCCGAACAAGCTTTTGCGGACTACGCCTCCATACATACCGACGGAGCGGGAGAAAAGTGGTACACTTTCAAGGAACAAAACAACTTAGGAAACTCCTACAACCCCTCATGGAGGAATCACCCTAACCTTAAGTGGAGCCAAAACTCAAACCTACCCCAAAGTTCATCTAGTCCACCCAATAGGTTCAACCCTCCAAATACCGGGAATTCCACTAGTCTTGAGGCAATTGTGTCTAGATTCATGTCATCTCAAGAAACTCGATTGACTAAGCTTGAAGCCGATTTCAAGCAACGACAAGGTGAGATGACAAACAAGCTCGACACCCTCTTAAAAGCCTTCAATGACCGGGAAATTGGAGCACTACCAAGTGACACTATAAAGAACCCAAAAGTGAATTCGATTTCATTGACTTCATGTTCTTGCTCACCTTGGGAGAGTGCATATCCATGCCCTTCACACCCGGAAGTTCATCCGGTTAACGCCATCAACACGGGTTCCAAGCGATCCCTCATGAAGTACCAAGGACCCGAACCATTGGTCCAACCAACTCTTGAGAAACCCGTCAACCAAGAACCCAAACCTAATCTAGAAGAGGAGTACAAGGAACTCCACCAAGAAAAACCGGTTCTTGAAGTCTTGGCTCATGCGCCTTATTACAATGCTTTAAAATAAAAATATGAGCAAGAACTAAAGCTAGAAGAACGTGGCTCCGCATTTGTGCAAAATAAGTTACCTAAGAAATTAGATGATCCCGGGCTATTCATTCTTCCGTGTAGGCTTGGAAACTCCAAACCTTTCGACACTTTAGCCGACTTAGGATCAAGCATCAATCTTCTTCTGTTGTCTCTCCATAGAAGCCTTAACCTAGGTAAGATAGAACCAACGGACACCATCTTAGGTCTAGCGGACGGTAGTATGGCATATCCGGTAGGGATAATAAAAATACATGGTAGTACATGTAGGTGAATTGACTCTTTTGGCGGATTTCCATGTGCTAAACATGAATAAAGACCCGACATGCCCATTGTTAGTAGGAAGAGGATTCTTAGCCACCGCTAGTTCCATAATTGATTGTAAGATGTCTAAGATAGTGGTAGGAGAAGGGAGTGCTAGGTCAATTTACGATGTCAAAAAGCATGTCTACTACAAAGAGGAAGAAATTCCCTACGAGATCATGTTAGATAGAACACCATCTAGATATGGACCTTGGACTAATAAAGACTTTGTAGGTCCTCAACGACCTTTTTATCTAGAAGAGGCCTTTGTTAGTAATTCAACTTTCCATGAACAAGAATTGGCTAGGGACATGGAAGTGAACCCGTTTGAGGATGCCTTCATGTTTAGGAAGATGACCGAGTTCCTAGGAAGCTTGCCCGTCAATCTTGACATGAATAAGTGGAAAGTTGAGAGTGAGAAACCTAAGCATAAGTGGAATTGGGATAGACCACCTAGTGATGGTAATGGAGAATGGCACATTAGGATGACAATCTATGACCCTGATGGAAAAAAGTTTGAAAAGGCATACCGGACTAAGCGTACCACTAGGAACTTAAAGGATAAATTTGATCCTTATGACATTCTTGAGGATAAACTTACTTACATAGGTACGTACGAGCACGACTTCGAGTGTAGCTACAAGACTCATAAATAAAGAAAAGCGCTTCGTGGGAGGCAACCCATGCTTAATTGTTTGCTTGTTTGTGTGTCATATATCTTTTCATTGATGGTTTATTCTCATGTTTGAATTTGTGAAAATGCTTTATTTTGTCTTTAACCTCGTCTTAATTACATATAAAAGTATTTTACAAAAAAGGATAAGTGTAGGGAGGATTACACACGTTTTTAAAAGAACGTGAACATGAGAACTACGATTATTGAAAAAGATATATATATGTGTGTTTGTTAGAGTCAAATGCTTGTATCGAGTCATAATGGATGTTTTGCAGGAACTTTTCCAGATTTTAAAGGTGTAATTTTTCCAGAATTTTTCCAGAAAAACGCAGCAGACCAGTTTCTGTCAGGATAACCTGACGACGTCAGGATTGCAACCTGACGACATCAGGAGAAGCAGAAACAGTTTATCTAACTTTCTCTCGTTTTTTGTGCTACTTATAAATTTTTGGAAATTCTCAGGTCTTAATTTTCCAAAAAATCTGCAAACATCCATTCCACAAGCATTATATCCTAGTTAGTAGAGTCATATATAATTTTACCGCCGATTTTACGCGAAGGTTTCGCCTATTTTCTTAAAGTGTGCAGGATTTATTTATCAAGAAGAAGAAACATAAGATTGGATGGAGCTTTTCACGCATACATTCTTCTTGGAAAGAATTTAACCACTACTTCACATGGATCCTACCGAGCTAATCGGGGGAGTACTAGTTTCTCTCTCTTTTAATTACCTTCCGTTATCATAACTTTGATACTTTCGTGGAACATTGGGGACAATGTTTATTTTAAGTGTAGGGAGGGAGAATAAAATGGGAACTTTGAAACTATGCTTATCCTTGATTATTTATCTTGTCCTATTTCATTTGTGTAATAAGCTATGAGAAATATCGGTTAGGGTAATTTTAGCACCAAATTTAAAAATTTTCATGACTTGTACGAGTGGGTCTTTAGTCTTAATAACGCGTCTCATGGATAGGAGTTATATGACTAGCACAAAAACCCTTTACCACTCAAATTCCACCCAAAAAATGTGAGGTTCGCCCTTAGATCTATAGGAATTAAAGCATTCACCTTTAATGCTTGAGAGTGTACCGGTAGTATAATAGATTCTAGAACTTATTTTGTGATGCATCCTGGGATCGCTAGTGAGACTACACTTGTGTAGTTAGGAATAACTAAATGATAAGATGCATTAGGATAACCCTTGTTTGATACCCGTATTATAATTACTTCTTCCACATCGGTTGAGTAATTCCCCCACGCCCTTGCGTTGTACTCATCTTTAGTACACGATACCCCTAGTTAACCCCTCAGTGCCTATCTTTTTCGCGGTTCTCGTGATCTTTCGATTTTCCGCAATATCAATAAAGAGCATTGTGTACAATCCACCCCCAAATGTACACCCAAATCGCCTTAGCCTACCTTGTATGCACTCACTTTTAGTGCATTATTGTTATCATACTAAACCCTTAGTTCAATTATCTAGTTACTTGCATGGTTGCTAAGTCGAGTCATATCTTTTGTACACAGTTTTGGGACGATTGGGACTCATGGGTAAAGTTAAATTTTATGGAGTGACGGGAAAGAACGTTAAATTCAAATTCCCTTTATTTACGTAATAATGTACTCCAAGTGTTTTGATCTTTTCAATTCGGTTCAAATTAGTGTTAGAATAATAAAAACTCAAGTGTAGGGATGTGCCTATAAATCCCTTATATTTTGATGTTATCGTAGAGGATGGTAGAGTAAAAGTGTATGCAAAAAAAAAAGTGTTGAAAAAAAAATGAAAAATGAAAAAAACATACGGGCTACCATCCTACATCTATCTTTATATTTATGTATGTTTGTTTCAAAGTTATCTAGATTTTAGAGAGTCGAGTCTTGGCTTACCAACACCATTCTTCTCATGCTTGTAACATAAAGATTTTTGACTTGCCACCACTAAATCGCCTATCCAACCAAACCTTTTGTTTCCCTACCGTAAGCCTAACATTACAACCCTTTAAAATACCTCTTAGATAGTTGCTTCTAGGTACTTACGCCAAAGCGGTGGAGGTTTGATCTAGTCTCAAGCCTATGGTAATCTATGTACTATGACCGGCTAATGAGTGTTTATCTTTCATTTCCATTTGCTATATTTCATATACACCCGAGAGATGAGAGAATCTAAAACACCCCTTGTGAGGTGCTACTATATATTTTTCGTGCTTGTTATGACTATTACGGTGCTTTTACTTGTTATGAATTATATTAAACCATTGCTTTATGCCCCTAACTTATAAATTGATTGGCCAAAAGCACATTTGCTTGAGGACAAGCAAATACCAAGTGTAGGGATATTTGATAAGGATTTAAAATGTACACTTTTAAGGGGTCATTTAAACCCTTAATTGCCCACTTTTATATCCGTTACTTCTTAATTTCGTTCCTTTTCACTTTTTAGGTCTCTTGGAAGCAAAATGTTGGAATGATGCATTTTTGAACGAAAAGGAGTGAATATGTGAAGAAAATAGCTAAGTCAAGATCAAGACACTCAAGCTGCTGGAATTACACCTGACGGCGTCCCAAACAGAGGGCGACGCAGTCCCTATGTTGTGACGACTCAGGAGCGAAATTGCTATTTTACACCTGACGGCGTCAGGATTTGAAGAGTAAGGGCGTCACGAAGACTTTTCTTCTCAGACGGCCTAGATCCAGACTCAGACGACATCACTACTGAAGACTGACGGCGTCACAACCACAACGTGACGCCGTCCCAATGATGACTTGGTCAAGACAAAACCCTAATGACGGCGATCAGACGGCGTCCCACCTATAAGGCGATGTCGTCGCAGTTGTAAAATTATATATAGAAATCGAATTTTCAGACTTTTAAGAGGGAGACTTGTGGAGTAAAAATCTAAAACGATTGTTGTCCAGTTTGGACAGTATTTTAGGGTTCTCATACCCTATTTTACATCGAGATAAGTTATTTATTCCCTTGATTTCATTATGTCTTCGATTGAATGTGTGTATGCTTGCATGTTTAACATGTCCGGCTAATCTACTTGTGTGTTTGCTTAGATCTATGAAACCTAGTTATTAATTATTGATTGGTTGTCTCTTATCTTAATTGTAATTGGCTTAGGAGTGCATTAGGCCATTGTTGTGTTTTTAATGCTTGATTAATCTTTGTGAACATTAGTTTATAATTACTAGTGGAATTGTAGGCTAAATATCCAAAGAAAACCTTAGTGTTAAGTTTATGAATCCTAGAGATTTCGTAGTCATTAACCTTAAGGTAGTCTCAAAGAGTATGGATAAAAAGCACACCCTACGACCTTAGGAAACACAACGCGTTAAGAATAAGGACGTGGCAATTCAACCACCAATAAAAAATAACTAGGGAGTAATAGTATCTAGGTAGACACATCTTTAATCATCATACGAGCACACTTCAAAAAGAAATAGACTACCCATTAGTTAGATAATTAGATAAGTAGAGTAATCGGTAGAAGTACCAAACCCCCAAATCCAAACCCTGAGATTTTACCTTTAGTTTCTAAAAAATATAAAAAGATAAAAAATAATCTTCCTCAACCTCAACCTTAGCGTAATAATTTCTCACTAGCATTCCTATTCCCCTAGAGAATGATATCATTACCCGAGGCTTACCCAATACTCACTACAACGATTAGGTTCACTGCCTAGGGTGTTGAAAAACTTGCTCGACGAAAAGGAAGTTTCCTTTGACCCCGAACGCGCCTTGTACGCGCATCAATGCTTCACTTGGTGAGAGTGGAAATTGTCATCAGTTCACCATGGTTAAACCCCTATTGGGTACCAAAGAACTAGCTAGTCCTGAGCAAACGGCTACATGTAAAGACATATCAAATCCGTTTATGGCTGTGATGATTTGCCAAAAATCATTAGGGTACTCCAATTTACATTGATTCACGTTCTAAGAGTTGGGCTGGTTTTTAATTCACCAGGGTTATGTCATGATTCCACCAAAGGATTAGCTAGCCCAAGAGTGAGTAGCTATTTGGTAAAGGCTTATCAAATCTACTCATGTTGCTGAGGTGGTTCAAATCAATGTTGTTCGTTCAAGAGTTTCTACTGGTTCATCATTGTTTCTGTTTTTGGTATTCTGGTTCTATCAGGCTTATATAATTCCAAGGATCCAGACAAAAAGATGTTGATCTGTGCAGAATTTTCAAGTATTCAAGTTCAAATTTCAATTCTCATTGTTCAAGACTGAAGATCTATCTAGAAACTCGAACTTAACATAGTCAAATTCCAGTTTAGGGGAGGATTGTTTGGAATATTTGTAATACTTTTTTATAATTGTAATAATAGTAGGTATGTAGTTCCTACTGGTAGAGTAGTAGTTCCTACTGGCAGGTATATAGTTCCTGCTAGTAAGGTTATTTATAATAGTTAGTAATGGTAGTTCCTACTAGTAGCGTACTTAGTCCAGGTAGTGTCAAATAGTTATTCCAGGATAAGATATTAGTTTGTTAGAGATGAGGATATGCATGAGCTAAATTAGGAAGAGATATGCATATCATTCTCACACATTTTTGTAAATGCCGATTAGGGTTTCATCAATATATATAGAACCCACGGCTTAGGGAATTGGAACACGCAGAAACACAAAACACAATTCTCCTTGTTTGTTAATAGAAATCCATAGAAGGATCTTTTAGTTTTATTAGTCTTGTTCTTCTTATTAGTTGTGTCTATATTTCGCATAGACATTAGCTTTTCAAAGCAAGAGTCTCTCTTGTGTTTAGCTTGTGATTACATAGGCTATTCACCATCCTTAACAGGCAGTAAAGATCTATTTAGAGTGGGATCAAACATAATAAACTCGCTTTTGAATTAAACAAGTGCAAAGATGAAATTCTTGCTTTAAAACAAGCTAAACTTGAAGTTGTCACACTTCAAATTCAAAACACCGAACTCATTTAACAAAATCATGCTCTTCAAGAGGAACTTAAGAAAGAAAATCTCATTATTGAAAGTTGCACAACCAAAAATCCTAGAGTTTATGAGTCTGTCAATCTTATTCCTAGTACTAAAAAGAGAGTCCTAGGAGAAGATCAACTTACTGAGTCCACAAGTAACAATCAATGTGAAGAAGCTTTTACTCCTGCGGGTATTTCCTTTGAAAAAGAATTAAAACCAAAATCCAGTGACTGGGTTGAGAGAGTCAAACTAGACAGTAAGTTGCCTAACTTTAACACTAGAAAAATCTTGGAACCTAAAAGTTAGGCTATCAAAGAAATGCTTGGAGTCACTGATGAACCCAGTCAAACTGTGTCCATCAATGAGTCTAAATCAGAAACTCACACACATTTACATTCATTAAATCCCTTCAGGGAGCCTCGCCCAGTTCAGACCTCACACCCTTGGTATATTCCCAATACTCTCCAAAAGAGAGATTAGGACTTAGAAGAACCATCTTGTAAAGACCTTCTAGTAACCAAAACAAAGACTCAGTTCCTACTGAATCTTCCAAACCTTCAATCCCTATAAATGAAAGGACCAATGATGATTGCTATAGGAATAAATGAAGTTTCTACTGAATCTTCCAAACCTTAAAGTTGATTAGTTTGCTGAACTTTTTAGGAAGCTGAGTGAGAAATTAGAATCCGCTGAAAGAGCTCCTCAATCTAAGATTAAGGAGTCCAAACCAGCTTCCTCAAGCAATACCAAGCCTAAAACAACAGCAAATCCCTCAATGAAATGTGAACTATGCAATTATACAAATCACACAACTGGTGATTGCTATAGGATTTTGTTTTGCATGATTTGCAACAAGGAAGATCACAGAACCTCAGATCACAAATCTCACATTTCATATCTAAATGATCATGCAAAATACAAGACTCGATCTCTTCAGTATACTTCGATAAACAAGCAAGCATTTAAACAAAAGGCTAAGCCTTTTCACCCTGCACACATTGTAGATTCAGTGACCATCACTGTTAGGAATTAGAAAATTCATTCGTTAAAGAGTCGGTCACCTCAAGTATAAGCATTCAATAGAAAGCTCGAAGTCGTAGTTATGATATGTTAGTTAGTAGTTTGTTAAGTAACACCGTGGAGGACGGACTGGTCTTTACCCACTGTATGCCTGATCCACAGCCCGTAGGTGGCGTTTATTTGTAAGACACTATAAATACCCTCTACCTCCCAAGGTAGAGGGTTGGAACTTGAATACCATTTTTCTTTGTTTCACATAAGTTCCCAACTCTCTTCCATTTCTCTCTCTAGAACTTTCTCTCTCTAAACTATTATGAACGCCCCATATGTTATTGATATGATGTGTTAGTGAAATCCTATATCTTACAATCACACTGATGAATGTCAAATGTATCCCTGTTGTGATATTTTTAGTGACCCAACACATGACACCTCATGATATGACATGATTATTCATGCCAGAAGAGGATCCACAACTGAATCCTCTTAGTCAAATGAGTCTTCTAACACCAAATGCAAAACATGTGAAAGCATTGTCCACTCATCCACTGACCATGAATCTGTTGAAAAATTTAAAAATACCTACAAGGCCAAACTCACCAGAAAGTGGGTTCACAAGAAAAACTAACTCAGTTTACTATTTGTGCAAAGACATGTCAGGGAGCCTGTTTGGCATCTAGACAGTGGATGCTCAAGGAGTATGACTGGTGTGAAAGAGTATCAGTACAAATATGTAGAAGAGCCAGGACCTAAGGTAGTATTTGCTGATAATTCATCATAACTGAAGGTTATGGTTCAGTAAACTGTAGTGGAATAGTTTTTACTAGAATTTCCTATGTAAATGGTCTTAAGTACAATCTTATAAGTGTGAGTCAAGTATGTGATGCTAAGTATATAGTTTAGTTTGATGATAGGCAACGCACAATCTTCAATGCTAATAAAGAAGTTGTTCTTATAGCCCCTAGAAGAGAGGATTTTTATGTTTTGGACATGTCAACTCTGACTCAAAATGGAACTTGTCTTTTTGCTAAAGCCACTGAGACCATGAATTAGCTTTGTCACAAACGACACTCCCATTTAAACTTCAAATACACAAACAACCTTGCCAAACAAAACAAAGTTCTTGGCCTACCATCTCTTGTATTTTCAAAGGATAAGCCCTGCTCTGGCCTGTGAAAAAGGAAAACATCACAGAGCTTCCTTTAAAACAAAAAAAAACTTCTCAATCAGAAGTTGCCTTCATCTCCTTCACATGGATCTTTTTGGACCTATCAGTCCAAGATCTATTCAGCATGAGAAGTACACCCTGGTCATTGTTGATGAATTTTCAAGATATAAATGGGTATACTTCCTCACCAAAAAGAGTCAGGCAGCTAAAACAATCATGTCCTTCATCAGGAAGATTGAGAATCAAAATGACATTAAAGTCAAACAAATTTGTACTGATAATGGTACTGAATTCAAGAATCATGAGCTTAAGTGTCTATGTGATGAATATCCTAAAATTTCTCCTCTCCTTATACCCCTGAACAAAATGGGGTAGCTGAAAAGAAAAACAAAACACTCATTGAGGCTGAAAGAACCATGTTAAATGGTTCAGTGCTCTCTAAGCATTTCTGGACTGAAGCAGTCAAAACTGCATGTTATACACAAAACAGGTCAGTGATTGTCAAAAGACATAACAAAACACCATATGAGATCTTTAAAGGAAGAATCCCTGAAATCAACTATTTCCATGTATTTGGATGTCATGTGTTTATTCACAATCACAAGGACCACTTGGACAAATTTGATGCCAAAGCTGATGATGGTTACTTCTTAGGTTACTCATTGATGTCTAAATCATTCGGGATATTTAACACCAGAAGACAACAAGTTAAGGAAACATTTCATGTAACCTTTGATGAGAGCTCTGAAGCTATCAGGTTCTCAAACACCTTTGTGGAAGAAATAGGAATTGATGACTCATTAAGATGTCCTCTTGATGAATATCATCCTAAAAACAATTCCTCTACACATTATCAGGCTGATGTTGATTTTTCTTACTACATAAATCCTCACAATCTTCCCCAACAAATTACTAGTGAATTCATTGATGCTCAACAAGTCTCCAATGAGACAGATCACACTGAACAAAATGTTCAGGAACCTGAGATTCCCTCTATTCAAACTGACCAATCTGAAACCCAAAACCCTGTTGAATCTCAGGCTACCATCAATAAATCTCTAGCTACTGAAGTTGTTCCTCAAACCCTTGAAACCTTAACAAGTTCATATCCCAGACCCCAAGAGAAATGGAAAATGTCTTAGGATATTGAACTTGTTAACATCATTGGAGAACCCACTGAAGGCATGCTCACTAGAAGCATGGCTGCTAAGTTAACTGCTGCCTCAACTAATAAATGTTTATTTGTTGACTTTCTCTTTGATGTTGAATCAAAATCTGTCAAAGAAGCCCTGCAACACCCAAGTTAGGTTTAGGCCATGCAAGAAGAACTAAAACAATTTGACAGAAACAAAGTAATGACTTTGGTCAAATGTCCTCAGGATGTTATAGTTATTAGCATGAAATGGGTTTTCAGGAACAAGACTGATGAAAATGGTATAGTCATTAAAGACAAAGTCAGGCTGGTTACTAAAGGATACAACCAACAAGAAGGCATTGACTATGATGAAACCTTTGCCCCTGTTGCAAGGATGGAAGTAATCATGATCTCCCTGGCCTTTGCAACATACATTGTTGATACAAAAGATGGCGTTCCTTGTTTGGGCTCCGGCTCTCGTACTAATTGATGATTGTTGCTTGAGACCTGCGCACTAAGAGACAGAAAACACCGTTAGGCTTATCGTGGGATTGTCTCCCACGATTATCCTCCGGCGTGAGAGTAAGTAATCGATTTAGGGTTAAAGGAGAGTTAGGGTTTGTAGATCGTACCTTTAACGAGGGATGTGATTCCCATTATATACACATGGAATCCTTGTTGGTTCCGTGTTCCTCAACCTTCGGCGTATCCCGCCTAAGTCGGTTGGGGAATGATTATCTCCATAATTAGGAGATATCTGATATCGTGTTCCGTAATTAACATTGGGCTTGGGCCTTCGTGGGCCCAAACACTTATCGGCGTAGCCCAGTTCGTGTTGGGCTTATTAGTATTGGGCTTTGGTCGGGCTCATGACCCGAATATAGGCTATACGTCATCATGTCCCCCCAGTCTAGTATGCGCAGTGAAGGACTGCGGATGCTAGACTAATAACAGCAGACAATAAAAAGCTACGAAGCGTAGTAAAGAAGTCAAAAAAGATACCCGCCTATACATTGTATCTAGACATAGTAATTTAAAATGGACGCCTCGTAAATCGAGGGAAAGTAACTGCAGCAGCGTCACATCCAGGGATCTGAACCACATGTTGGTGATAGTGGGATCCACGTGTCACTCATCGCGTGGATGAGGACACTTATATAACCAGCGACCTCATTTTACTATGTTTCTCACAGTGAAAAACCAAATCCGCCATTGTTAAGAAACCTTGCATTTGCAAAATAGAAAATCACCTATTTCGAAGGTAACCACGCGTACGCCCCTTTTTTGTTTTTTAAAAAAGAACACCATGGTCAAGCAGTTATCTGATTTCACCTCCGATATAACTGAGGGTGAACTTCTAGAGTTTACCTCGGATTATTTTATACCACTTGACGTGCATCCGGTTGTTCCGGGTGCGCAGGCATCGATTGCAGATTTCCCCGAAGGGAAAATAGGAGTATACACACGTTTTTTCGAGTTCGCGAATCAACGTGTGCCCATATCCCTATTTCTGTATGACGTATTAAATTATTACAATCTGCAACTATCCCAGCTTCACTGCATCGGTGCAGCGAAGATCACCAACTTCGAGATTAATTGCCGATTGCTGGCGGTTAACCCCACTATCCACCTATTCCATGCGTTCTACCACACAACGTGGTCACATGGGTGGGTCTCATTTGTTAAATGCGCTGGGCGCCTCCAGTGTTATACAGAAAAAATAGACGCACTCAGGAACTGGAGAGAGACTTTTTTCTGGGTAGACGACGTGTGCTTCCCACCGCGTTTTGAATTTTATACCCAGAGGACATTACCGAGGGATGAGCGCCCCCTGCCTGGATCATATGTCGTGGAGGATGCAGAACTGATAAACGCCAACCGCATCCCCATTAGTTCCTATCCTGAGGAATTTCTGGTGCATATGGGCATTAGCCGTAATTACTTTTGTATGCCAGATGAGGTGCCAACCTTCTTAGGCGCTAATGGCCAGGGTGGGTGCTCGTTCCTTCGCATCCCCTTTCTTAATTAATGTAAGAGCGTTCTTTTCCTTTATGCACATTATGTAACCTATGTGTTTGTTGTATTCTGTTGCGCAGAGATGGATCTGTTTACCGTTGTGCAACTAGCGAAGCCGATCCAGGTTAATGTAGGGACGCGGCCACTGATGGAGGGAGAAGAGCCCATACTGGAGGCTACTGCCGGGCGTACCCTGGAGATGAATGTAGGAGAAATAGGGACCAGCTCCTCGGTTGCAGTGGAAGCGACGCCGCTGCAAAGCGTGCCGAGCCCCAGAGTGCCATCCCCAGTAGCGCAGCCACCACCCATAGCAGTGGCGCAGCCTATAGAAGAAGAAGAGGAAAAGGAGCAAGAATCCGGGCTAAAACGCAAAAAAGCGCTCGGAGAAGATGGTGCGAGCTCTTCAAGGAAAAAGCGCCCCGTGATCTTCATTGTGGAATCCTCCGCCAGTGATGTTGCGTCATCTTCGCCTTTGGCGAAGGCGTCGGGCCCACAGTAAGTGATGTCGTCAATGCTTTATGCGCACCCCCTTGGTTATGTAGGAAATTAATAATTCTTTTTCCATGTATGCAGGTTTGAACAGGCTACGAAGTCGCCCTCAAGGGCGAGTCGTGTACATTCTGCGCGGTCCGAGCCGCTTAGCCAAAAAGATGAGGATGTGTCTGCTGGGGGTGCTCCAATGGAACAACTGGTTGAAGAGTTGGTGCAGGTGTCTGCGCATCAAGCTTCGCTGGTTGAGAAGCTAAAGGCTCAAATTTCCGGTGAAAGCAGCCAAGGTGCTCAAAAGGATCAGACCATTGCTTTGCTGGAGGCGCAGTTGGCTAGTACCAAGGCTGAGGCAGAGAGTCTGAGTGTGTACACGCCCAGAAGCAGGCTGAGGCAAAGATGGCGCTAATGGGCCAACTAAGCCAAGAGCGTGCAGAGGTCTCAGGATACAAGTCTGCGCAGCACTGGGCACTGAAGTATTTGGAGAAGGGCAAAGAGGATTTGACTTCGCAGCTTGAAAACTTCGGTGCAACTGTGAAAAGTGCCTTAGAAGCGCAAGAGATGAAAATGCACAAGCTCAGCTTGGAGTACGTCGAGGAGTTATATCCCCAGCTCTTATCTACCATTGTTGAGCGCAGATGGCTCATAGGTCATGGTCTTTGTCTGGCTGCACTTAGTACCTTGGAGTCACCAGAAGTGGTGAATGCTTTTGGTGGGGTAGTACAGAGCGCCTTAGAGCGCGGTAAAGCAGAAGCTGTGGAGAAGCTTCATGAGGCAGGTCTGTTGAAGGTATCTGCTGAAAAGGTACCTGGCTATAATGCGCAGGCTTATGATGAGCTAGTCTGCCATGGAGAAGATGAAGTCTTTAGAGCTTCCCATGATTGCTGAGATGGAGCGCGACCAAGATTATCCCATAACTGTTATTATGGAAGGGTTGACCTTAGCGCGCCATCGTATTGACAATGCAGAAGCGCAGCCGAACTATTTTTTGAAGCCCGATGTCTCGCAGCTTCAACTGCCTGTTTTTGCTCGTCCCAAAGATATCCTGAACCCCTTAGCTTTTGAGAAGGAAGTTCCATTGAAACAGGTCTTGGAAGCTCATGCTACCAGGCTTGCCAAGAAGGAAGGTATTAAGGGTAAGGCCATTTTGTGTGGCGTTGGCGCAGCTCACCTCCCCCGTTCTGACGGGGTTCCTGTTAGTGTTGCTACCGTAGCTCGTAAAGATGCTGATTTGTTGAAGAGTTTAAGCGAGGTTAAAGATGCAGCAAACCGCGTACGTAGCTCATCTCTTGAGCGTTGTAATAGTTGGTAGGTTGTACTTCGTAAAGTAAACATCCTTTTGTAATAACTTGTAGTTATTAATGAAAATCTCCTTTTGCGTAGTGCGTGTTGATATTAATGCAACTTGTAATGTGTGTACTTATCTGTTTATCTTTGCGTATAAGACATGTTCTAAGGGTCAAAGTTGTACACAAGCGCGAATAGAATAAGAAATCCATAGTCATGTATGAAGATCATAGTATACTTAAGAGATAATTTCTAGCATAATCGTGTATGTTGTGATATGCAGCGTATTTTAAATATCATATCAAGGAATCAAATGTCTTTGGTTCCTAAGTTGTTAAACGTGCACCATATGCATTGTTGCGCACCCATCGTAAGATGCGCACAAACTTATTCCAACGTCTTGAGAACAAGGTGTTTAACAAGGATACGTGATCCAGTGTTGATGGGTTTGCAACCCTCTTACTCAACAAGTTGTTTGGTAGGTGAACTCATCCTTTTACCATCGTGGGTTTATTTAGTGCATGCACGCCATGTAGGCAAGAAATAAAAACTTGTTAAGACATACAGTATATGGAAATAACAAATTAAAATGTGTCGCGGAGTTAGCTAGAAACCACGACGTTTTATTGATACTTGCAAGTTTTTATGAGAAATAAATAAGACATTATACTAAGTAAAACAAAAAAGTAAATACATAGATGTTTATTGGGCACTTCAATAAAGTGCATGAGCGTCTGTGCGCTGGGCTGTAGCCATTCCTATAGGTAGCACCTCTTAAGGTTGCAGATGTTCCATGTGCGTGGCAGTTCACGACCATCCAAGCCTCGTAGCTTGTACGCGCCTGTTACTAATGCCTCAGTAACCTCGTAGGGTCCTTCCCACTTTGGTCCAAGCTTGCCTGTGTCTTCTGCGTGGCTCGCATCGTTGGCACGGTAAACGAAGTCACCTGGTCTGAATGAAACACTTCGCACTTTAGCGTCATAGTATCCTTTCATCCTTGACTTTGATTTTGCTTCACGTATAGCTGCGCGTTCGCGCCTTTCTTCTAGCAGGTCTAAGTCGATACGTCGCTCATCGTCGTTGGTTGCCACATTGATTTCAGCAGTGCGGATAGTTGGCATTCCGATTTCGGCTGGTATGACCGCTTATGTCCCATAGACTAGAGAGAACGGGGTGTCCCCTGTGATGGTTTTGATTGAAGTGCGGTGCGCCCACAGAACATGCGATAGTTATTCCACCCACCTTCCTTTGTGCTTGTCCAGGCGTGTCTTAATTCCTTCACCCAGGCTTCGATTCGCACATTCTACTAAGCCGTTGGTTTGTGGTGTTTAACTGACGCGAAGTGCTGTGTGATTTTCAGCTTCTTGCACCAATCCTTGAAAGGGTTGTCATAGAATTGTTTCCCGTTGTCTGAGATGATTTCCCCAGGCAGCCCGAAGCGGCATACAATATTTTCCTAGACAAAGCGTTTTACCTGGTTGCCAGTGATGGTCACTACTGCCTTTGCTTCGATCCACTTGGTGAAGTAGTCTATAGCGACTATGAGGAACTTTAATCCTCCCGCTGCAACAGGAAAAGGGCTTGCAATGTCGATACCCCACTTGTAGAATGGCCATGGTGCCGTAATTGGTGTTAGCTCATGCTGTGGTTGGCGCGGAACGGGTCTATGAACTTGGCAATCGTTACACTTTCTTATTAAGTCCCGCGCATCGCGGTGCATGGCTGGCCAGTAGTATCCTGACCTCAAGGCGCGTGCCACCACAGACCGTGTTCCTGAGTGCATGCTGCATGAACCTTCATGGATTTCTCGCCAAACGTAATTTGCTTGTAGGGGGCCAACGCAGCGTAGCCATAGTTGCAGGAAGGAGCGTCGGTACAGTGTGTTGTCTCGAATTTCGAACCTCTGTGTTGTGCGTCGTATCCTGCGAGCTTCCTTCTGCTCTTGGGGTAACGTTCCTTTGCTTAGGAATTCCGTTATCGGTGTCATCCACGTAGGGCCGTCTTCCTCTATTACCGTGGATACTTCCATCTCTGAGATAGATTTGCTTTTCAGCGTTTCCACCAACACCTGTTTGGATAGGTGTGCAAAGCTTGTGGATGCAATTTTGCTTAGTGCATCCGCCTTACGGTTTTCCCCTCTAGGAACCTGTTTGATGGTAAACCTGTCAAAGCCTTGGATTCGCCAAAAATTTGATTCGTGCTAAACCGTCAAGTTTTCTCACACAAGCCGGCCACTTGTGAATGGCCGACCGTAAGAAACTTAAAACAGTTCAGACACAGAATGCAATGAAGATCAGGAGAGTATAGTGTTTCCCCGGGTCGTTATGTCCCAGCGAGCTGTACGATGAATCACCAAACGAATAGTGATCGAGAGATTTGAACGGGAAAGAGTTTGATTTAATGATTATAACTACAGAAAAAGTAAATAAATTACAGAGGCTTAAATGCAAATTAAAGGAAATTAAAAAGATAAAAAAAATATTAAATAAACGCTATCACTATTTGCAAAATGATGTTTTTGATTTTTTCTTTTATAAAACTGAATTAAAAACTACGCGACGTATACAAGAAAATGTGAACTGAAGCAATATAAATCCTAAAAATATGAAAATGACATTTTTACAATCCTAGTGATAAAAGAAAATTTTTAGAAAAAGAAAATTATTTTTAAAACTATTTATCTAATTATTATTAATTAAAAACTATTTTTAACTATTTAATAATAGCCTAAAATACAAGAAAATAGGAAATAAAGCTAGAAAAATGAAATTACGACTTGGAAAAATCTAAAATAACAAAAGAGAATTTTCAAAACTATTTTTATATTTTTCTGATTATTTTTCTATTTTCTATGAATTAAAAACTATTTAAAACTACTTAAATTGCTTAAAAATACACATTTAACGAAGAAAAATCTGAAATTTTTTTTTTGACTTTTTATATTTATCTTAACTTAAGAAAAATTAAAAATTATTTTTTTGAAACTTTTCTTAATTAATTGTAATTAAGGCTAATTAAAATGACTTAAAAACTGATTTAAATCAAGAAAAATACCAAACTGACTTAGAAAAATCTGAAAAATTCAGGAAAAGTCTAAAATATTATTATGAATCTAGGAAAAATAGAAAAACAGTAGCTTGTGTGAAGGAAATTGAAACTGCCAAGCAAAGTGCTTATGAATAAGCACTCTAAATAAGCCAAAGGGTCACAATAAGCTACCAAACTAAAACAGAAGCTATAATATGTTATAAATACCCAAATGCAACTAATCTCAACTATCCTTAACCTCTATTGTGCTGATTGTACAGATTTGATTGTTTTGAGTTTAATGCTAAAAACAGTTTTGACTTACTACTTTGCAATCCAAGAATAAGCTACACAATAAGCTAGAACTGAAAAACATATATGGGAACCTCAAGAAGACCTAGCTAGCTATGTCTAAACCAAAGACCAGACTTTGACAAGCTCTTATGAGCTCTGTGCAAGCTCTGCACAAAACTGCACAACACCTGTGCAGACTCAGTGTTAGCTGAGTCAGTGCACAAGGCAGCTGAGACCAAGTTGACATGCCATTTTAAAGCTTATAAAAAATTGACAAAAATCTAAAAAAATGGTAATAAGAAAAAAGACCAGCTAAAGTTTTTAAAATCCCAAGTTTCACTGAATTTGACCCAGAAATGAACTCATGAAAATTCACCCCAGTTGGGCTCAAAATGGCTTTTTCACTTTTGACTTTTTAAAGCAGTTTTGATATTTTGACTTATTTGAGATTTGAACTTAATTTGTGGACTAATTATGATGTATAATGATGAAATGGAACTTCTGCAAGCTATGTCTATGAATTCTAAGCACAAAACAACCTTTTGAATTTCAAAAACTCTAACAGTTAAGCTAATAGGACAGTTTCAAGTGGATTTTGACTTTGATAGTTTGCAGATGCAATATTAAGACAGAGTTGAGTCAAATAGAGTTACACAAGCCTAGAACAACAAGTCCTACTCACTGAACAATCCTTAAACACAGTTTAAGCAACAAATCCAAACACCACTTTTAAACCACTGATTTGCAATAAAAATGAGATAACCACTTAACTAGCATAAATTATTGATCCAACTGAGTTTAACTACTATAATTACCACTAAATGAACAAGTTTGAACTATAGATGACCACAAATACAGATTAAGCAATGACACTTGAAAATTAACTTACAATTGGTCCTTAGCCACAATGGCTTGAAATCAGTGAACCAATGAACCACTAGCCTATTTCTATCAACCCATTAACTCTGAACCAACCCAAAGCCATGCTCTGCAACACCATTTTCCATTTCCAAGACAAATTGAGCTCAGTTTGACTTTCTTTGACCAAAAACCAAAATGGCTTGAAACTTAAATGTAAGCTTATAAAAAGCTATAACAAGCTTATATAAGCTTGTTTGAGCTTAAAATTAAGCTAGTTAAAACTTTAACATCAGATTTTGAAGTTGAAAATTGCAACAGTTAACATAAAATATGAAATGTGAACAAGAACTTGAATTGATACTTGATAATAGTTGCAATACACTGAAACAACTTACTTTGATACAATGAAACTTGAAAATACAACTAAAAATCTATTTAAGACTAAGAATTTAAAAAACGACATACATTTGAGAAATTAAACTAAGTGTTGCCTTTCTCTTCCTTCTTCTTGCTTCTTTTATACCCAAAACATTTTCTCTCACTTCTCTGATCACTTCCCATCATTAATCTCAACCATTGGATGTATAAAAATGATCTTGGCCGTTTGATTGGTTTTTGGCGCCAAAATGCTTATTTGCCAGTTGGAGGTTGAGTGAGATGGAGGAGGGGCATTAAATGCTTCTTGGAGGTTTGTTGAGGTGGGGGGAACAAGGTGAGTGGGGATTGAGTTGGAGGAGAGGTGAGGACTGGTGTTTTACAGAGGGTGGGTGAGGTGAAGAAGAAAAGAAAAAAGGCGGGGTTGCTTTGTTTGACCAAAGGGTTGACTGGGGTTTATTATAAAAGGGGGTCCAAATTGTTATTGACAGGGGGGTCACATGGGTTTGGCAAGGGTCCAATGGTTTAAAGGGTTTTAATATACAAGGACCTCTTTTGTAATTTCTGAAAAATACAAGGACCAATCCTGTCATTTTGCAAAGCTGCTCCAAGGGACTAAAAGTGACAAGCTCCAATAGTACAAGGACCAAACTTGACATTTTCCAATTTCCAAGGACCATTTTTTGCCAATTTTTAAACTTGAAGGACCAATTTTGTAATTTCTCAAAACTTTTGATATTTTTCACCAAAGGACTAATTTTGACAACTTATGATTTAAAAGGACCTTTGGCGATTTTTCTTTTGAAATTAGGTGCTCAGGGACTATTTCTGACAATTTTTGAAACTTGGGGGACTGAAACTGCCAATTATGCAAACTTAGCTCATTTTTCATCTGATTTTAAACATTTTGCATCTGAAACATATAAAATGCAATTTTGAGATATTTTTAGTATTTTGATGCATTTCTGAGCATTTTTAAACGTTTTGCAGTTCAGATTTGACCAAAAATGATGAGTATTTACACACTCATCAATTAGCATCTTGGTTTTGTCGAGGTACTGAATCATGTTGTCCTCCTTGGCCACGTATTTGCCCAACACGTGGTTGGCTACTAGCCTGGAATCTACATTTGCTTCCAGGTTACGTACACCCATTCGAGCTGCAATGCGTAGTCCTGCTATTAGGGCTTCATACTCTGCTTCATTATTTGTTGTTGTGAATTCGAAACGCAGTGCGTAAGTGAATTCCATTCCTTCTGGGTTTGTGAGAATGAGGCCTTCTCCTGACCCATCTACGCATGAAGATCCATCTGTGAACAAGATCTATGGATCTGGCAGTTCCTTCTTGCTTGGTGCGGGTGCATCATCAGTGTCTGGTTTTTCGATGATGAAATCTGCTAGTACCTGTCCTTTTACCGCAGTACGTGGTCTGTAGGAGATGTTGTACTCACCTAGCAAAATGCTTCATTTTTGCAGTCGTCCTGATGCGTCAGGCTTGGAGATGATTTGCTTGATCGGTTGGTCTGTAATCACTGCTATCGGGTGCTCTTGGAAGTACCTGCGCAGCCGTTTGGCGGCGAAGACTAATGCTAGGACCAACTTTTCCATTGCGCTATAGTTCATCTCTGTTTTCTTGAGCGCTTTGCTTACAAAATACACTGGAGTTTGTACTGAGTCCCTATCCGTTAGTAACACTGCGCTGACTGCTCCCTGAGTTGCAGATAAGTACATGATCAACTCTTCCCCTGGTCGGGGTGCTACAAGTGTAGGGAGTGTTGCCAGGTGTTGTTTGAGCTGTGCGAAGGCTTCTTCTGCCTCCGTAGTCCAACGAAAATCTCCCTTTTTTATACACTTCTTGAGTGTTTTGAAAAGAGGTAGCGATTTGTCTGCTGACTTGGATAGGAATCTATTTAGACCGGCCAACTTTCCATTGAGAGATTGGACTTCCTTCAACGTGCCTGGTGAAGGAAGGTTAATGACAACCTTAGTCTTTTCTTGAGACGGTTTTATACCATCAGGTTCTATCAGGTATCCAAGGAACATGCCTTCCGTAGCGCCGAAGGTTCATTTTTTAGGATTGAGCTTCATGTTGATCTCCTTGAGTGTCTTAAATGATTCCTCAATATCGCGCACCAACTCCTCCTCCGTATGGATTTTTATGACCAGGTCATCGACATAAACCTCTAGGTTGCATCCCACCTGTTTTTCGAATGCATTATCGACCAACCACTGATAGGTAGCGCCTGCATTCTTCAAGCCAAAGGGCATTTTTGTGTAGCAGTAGACGCCTTGGCTTGTGTGAAAGGCCGTTTTTTCCTCGTCATCCTTAGCCATCTGGATTTGATGGTATCCTTTGTATGCATCGAGGAAGCACTTTAGTGGATATCCGCACAAAGATTCCACCTTCCAGTCTATCTCTGGTAGGGGGTAGCAGTCTTGTGGACATGCATTGTTAAGATCAGTGAAGTCCACGCACATTCGCCAGCTACCATCACTCTTCTTTACCATAACTGGGTTAGAAAGCCAGTCATGGTAGTAGACTTCCCGCATGATTCCTGCCTCTACCAACTTGTGTACCTCTGCCAGGATTGCTTGCGCGCGCTCCGGAGCCTGACCGCGCTTCTTCTGGCGTATTGGTGAGTATCCTTGTCGGATTCTCAGCTTATGTTCTGTGATTGAACGCGGTACCCCAGTCATGTGTTTTGGATCCCATGCAAGATGTCCAGGTTCTTTTGCAAGAGTGCGCACACCGTTACTTTGCCGTTGTCCAACAATGATCCTCCTATCGATATTTCCTGTTCGGGGTAATCGGGATGGATTGCTACCTTTAGATTTGGAGTTTTGGTTGTGCACTGTGCTGTAATGGGTGCCGTTTTGCATGTGACCGAGTTACATTCTTGAGGTGGTACGACAGCATTGTAGAGGGTAACGACACCTCCTTTCACTGGAAATTTGAGCATCCCGTGTGCTGTAGATGGGACTGCGCGTATGGTTGATATCCCCGGTCTTCCGATAATGCCATTGTATGGCGAGGGGGATTTGATTGCCATAAAATCCAGCCATGCTGTTGTGGAGTGGTCGTTATTACCTACCCTAACCAGTAGTCGTAATTGCCCCATAGGCCATATCTTTTCTCCTGTGAAGCCAGTCAGCGCTGTCGTGACTGAGCTCAACTGACTGCGTATCTTCGGGCACAGTTGTTTGAAGCAGTGTTCGTACATTATGTCTGCAGATGCTCCACCATCAACATACATGCGGTGGATGTCGTGACCCCCCGCATTAATTTCGATGATGAGCGGCTCTACCACTGCGTCGTTTGTAGTTAATGTAGGGAAAGTGATTGCACTTCCATGGGAAAACTTCTGGCTGACCTTCTGCCTAGTTACTCTTTGCCATGATTATATCATGTAAATAGTATCAGCCTTTTCCTTGGGCCCCTCCTTCTTATTCCCAGTCTTTTGTCTATCTTTCCGTTCTTTGATGTTCTTGACTAAATGGTCCAGTCGACCTTCCTTGACTAGTTTGTCGATGAGTTGACGTAGCTGGACACATTCATTAGTAGTGTGGCCCTTCTGTCCGTGATAGTCGTAGTACCCACCTCCTACGCGCCGATCCTCCGGGGTGCGCATTGGTGGAGGTCTTGGGAAGTTTGCTCCTTCTGTTGCAAGTATCTCCTTTGGAGTCTTTGTCAGTGGGATATACTTGTCATTGTCGCGCCCACTCCCTTGGTTGCGATAATTCCTGTTACGGTTACTACTCCGGTCAGTGGATTGTCTCCTAGGTTGTTCTTGTGACCGGTAGTTCGAGTAGCTTTTCTTGCTATCCGCCGCAGCAGCCTCTCATTGGACAAAAGACCGTGTGCGTTTCATGACCTCATCAAAGGATTGGGGAATCTTGTCGTTCAACCTTTTGATAAGTTCTGGGTTGCTGATCCCATTCATGAACCCTGAGATTTTGAGCACCTCGGGACATGCTTTAACTTGCATGCATTCATCTTTGAAGCGCTCCATAAAAGCGCTTGTGGATTCTCCTTGGCGCTGTTTGACCCTGGCGAGTTCAATGGGGGTTTTTTGCACATTTTTTCCGTTGAGTAAAGTTTAGGTGGAACGCCTTTCTCAATTCTTCAAAACCATTGATGCTTCTGCGTGGAAGCTTGTTGAACCAGTTCCGCGCAATTCCTACTAGCGTGGAGTTGAACATGTGGCACCATACAGGCTGTGGCCAGTTTTCAATTGTAGCGGCTGATTCAAAAAATTTTAGGTGATCATCAGGATCACCTGTTCCGTCATAGATTTTCACGTTGGCAGGCATGTGCCTCCTTTTGTTCTCTGAGAAATCACTGATGCGTCGAGTGAACGCATCCACCTTTTGACGACGCCACGGGAGAGATATATCTTCGGCCTCTTGGTCATTATATCTGTTTCTGGACTTCCAATGTCCTGTATCGCTATCCTCGTTGTCCGAGGAATTATCAGAAGATGAATTTTCCTTTCTTCGGCGCTTGCGCCGACTGTCCTCAGAATCTGTATCGCTTGGGGAGTATCGTCGCCCAAGTCTGTCCTGAATTCTCTGGCTACCAAGTCTGGCATGGACACCGGTACGCCGTTCATCCTCCTCACTTCCTTCCAGATGTTGTGAGTTGGATGTCTCATCATCCTCAATTCTCCTCCCAATTCTGTTAAACACTGGGGGCCGGCGGCTATCCCTCCCGCGCTTCTCCTTCTGACGGCGCGATGGGGATGTTTCAAACTCAGGGCCGAAATCGAGTCGGGCATGCAGACTCCAACCTGACCTCTTCTTTGCTTCCTTTTCCGTAAGAGCAGCCAAGGTTTCGTAATTTTGTGATACGAACTCATCTGGCGCTAGTTCTGACACAACCCCTTCTAGAGTAGGAGTATCAGTTTCCACCCCTATACCCTTATTTTTATCAGGCGCATCAGGTGCTTTTGTGAAATTTGTTTCCACCACCGTTTGGAATGGAGTGGCAAAAGGAGTGCGCAGTGGATCTCCTGCGCTAGCGGTGGTTACCATGGCCTGGGTTGTCCCCGGGCGTGGTTCCACCAGAGGGAAGACCAAATCTTGGCCTGATCCCTGGTTTTTAGCAACACTGGTTGTCCCAGAAGTTTTCTTGGCAGCTGAACCGACATGCGGCTTCTTTCCCGTAAGATCTGTTTGCGATCGCTGATTTCCATGTTTCGTCATCCTAGTTCTTAGTTCTTAGTTAATGGTCCCACGGAAGGCGCCACTTGTTGATACAAAAGATGGACGTTCCTTGTTTGGGCTCCGGCTCTCGTACCAATTGATGATTGTTGCTTGAGACCTGTGCACTAAGAGACAGAAAACACCGTTAGGCTTATCGTGGGATTGTCTCCCACGATTATCCTCCGGCGTGAGAGTAAGTAATCGATTTAGGGTTAAAGGAGAGTTAGGGTTTGTAGATCGTACCTTTAATGAGGGATGTGATTCCCTTTATATACACACGGAATCCTTGTTGGTTCCGTGTTCCTCAACCTTCGGCGTATCCCGCCTAAGTCGGTTTGGGAATGATTATCTCCATAATTAGGAGATATCCGATATCGTGTTCCGTAATTAACATTGGGCTTGGGCCTTCGTGGGCCCAAACACTTATCGGCGTAGCCCAGTTCGTGCTGGGCTTATTAGTATTGGGCTTTGGTCGGGCTCATGACCCGAATATAGGCTATACGTCATCATACATGAACTTCAAAGTCTACCAAATGGATGTCAAGAGTGCATTCCTAAATGGAAAACTCAAGGAAGAAGTTTATGTTCAACAACCCCCTGGGTTTGAAAGCACTGAGTTCTCTGACCATGTTTGTAAGCTTGATAAGGCCATTTATGGACTAAAACAAACCCCAAGAGCATTGTATGAAACACTCTCAGCCTTTCTTATGTCAAGAAAGTTTGTTAGAGGAAATATTGATAACACTCTATTTGTCTATAGGACAAAAAATGATGTGATATTGTTTAGGTGTATGTTGATGATATCATATTTGGCTCAACAAATTACAAACTTTGCAAACAGTTTGAGAAACTGATGATAAAGAAATTCGAAATGAGCATGATGGGTGAACTCACCTACTTCTTTGGATTACAAATTAGGCAGACTGGTAAAGGAATCTCAATCAATCAAGAGAAATACACAAGAAGTCTCTTGAAGAAGTATAAACTTTCTGATTGTTCATCAGTGAAAACACCAATGGTTCCCCCAAACAACCTTGGTCCTGACATCGCTGGCAAACCAATGAAACAAAAGCAATTTAGAGGAATTGTAGGGTCACTGATGTATCTCTCTGCCTCAAGGCATGATATTCAATTCTCAGTCTGCTTGATTGCAAGATATTAGTCTGATCCAAGAGAGTCACATCTCATTGCTGCAAAAAGAATCCTTAGAAACCTGAAAGGTACTCTAAATCTTGGAATATACTACCCCAAATGTTCAGGCTTTGATCTCAAAGGATATTCAGACTTAGACTATGCAGGATGTAACATGGATAGAAAAAGCACCTCAGGCTCTTGCCAATTCCTTAGAGGAAAGTTAGTGTGTTGGAGTACTAAGAAATAACAGTCAGTGGCTATGTCATCAGCTAAAGCTAAATATGTAGCTGCCGCAGGCTGTTATGCAAATTTACTATGGATGAAAAGTCAACTCAGTGACTATGACATCCATTACAAGATGGTACCCATCTTTTGTGATAACACAAGTGCAATTGCCATCTCCAACAACCGTGTACTCCATCAACGAACCAAACACATTGACATTAGGTATCATTTCATCAGGGACCATATTATGAAAGGTGATATTGAGCTACACTTCATCCCCATTGAATATCAGCTAGCTGATATCTTTACAAAACCCTTGGATGAACCTACTTTCACGAGACTAAAGCAGAACTTGGGATGTTGAACATTGACTATCAATCCATTTATTGATCATGTTCCACATAGTGTACATACTCACTAAATAATGGTCCATGAACAAAACAAACACCTAAATCAATCTCACTGAATGAGTAAAACTCATTCAGGGTCCTTGCCATTGGATATAGAACACATTAAATGAATAACTAAATGCTCTAAGTATCCGGTTACGTAATGTCCTAGGTTGGTAAACAAGTCAATTAAATATAGGAATATATGTTCTTTTACCCTTTTGTCATCCATATCATGGGCCCCCACATTTTTCACCTTATCCCACTTGGCATTAGTTTTCAATACACATATCAAATATCCTTAGGATATTTTATTGGTGACATCACTACAACAAAAGCACTTTTACTGTGCTGCGCAACTATTTTCCCTCGAAACACGCAAAAAACTGCAGGTAATAGAGTGGTAACATTAAATGTGGAAAATCAAACATTTTTTAAAAACAGTTTTCCATAATTCCACATGTGCACCACTCTATGAATACCCTATTCTAAAACCTAAAAACATACACACATAATTTTTTCAAGCAAACTCTGCTAAAATCTCTTCTCAAAACTCAAAACTCAAAACTGTGTGTGTTTTTTAATCTGTTGGTATAAAACTTCTTTCATTTTGCTACACATTAAAAAGTTTTTGCGACAACTCTTGATTTTACTTCTTAAAAATCATCTGGTATGATCTTTTTATTTTCTTGTCATCAAAAACCTTTTCATCTTCAAAGAAAATGGCAAGAACTCAAAGCATCATGTTTGCACCACAGTGGGTAGGAGGTCTATAAAATGTTTTATTTCAAATAAACAATGTTATAGGCAATTTTGAATACCCAAATGATATCCCAGCCTATAAGGGAATCATGAAGTTTTTATATAAATGCGCACTGAAAATGGCCTTTGTAAAATCACCGTATATTTTATACCAAAACTACCTTAGGGAGTTTTGGGCAACTGTTATGGCCTTTGACCCGACACCCTCTATTGATGAGAATAGACCAAGATCCCTCAGGGAGTTTCTCATCAAATTTTTGGTCTTAAATGGGGAGAAACAACTCACCTTGGATTTCAAAACTTTTTGCTCATCAACAAGGCTTGCTTATAACAATGGAAATTATGTTGAACACCCTGATCCAACTGTGGTGAAAGCTGAGTTAGCAAAAATTGCTTTTGATCCAAAATCGTTGGCCAAGACCCCTGTCACTAAGAACTCCTTTCCAGTGGCTTGGAAGATCCTGTTCACTTTTGTGATTCAGGTCTAAACAGATTAACTATATTCAGTTGATGATGGCATACTGCTTAATGACAGGGACCACTGTCGACATATGAGAGATCATTTACAGTGATCTCGTAACCAACTCCTGAGCAAGTATAGGGTGAAATATGTTTCATACCCTAGATTTGTCTCTTGTGCTTTACAAGAGTTACCAGGATGCAATTACACTCAGGACTTCAATTTTGGCACTTTACCTTCCGTCCTGAGTGCTTCAAACTTTATAAGGGTCTCATCCTTAATCCCTGAAATTGAATTAACGGATCACATGGTTGCTATAAACAACCAAAGGGACTTAGTGTCTCCAAACCCTGCTTCTAAAAAGAAAAGGGGGAAGACTCAGACTGGGACTAAAACTAAACCCAAGTCCCAAGGTCCTGAGGCTTCTAGAACACAGCCTAAAAGGCCAAAATGACCCCAGACTGACAAGACACCCAAGAGTGAGCAAGCAACACCACCTCCAGTGACAACGAAGGACACTGATACATTAAAGTCACTGCTCTTGGTCCCAACTACTACTCCCCAAGATCCATAGGGAAACAAACAACCCGCTGGTAGGGGAGCGCTTCCACCGTCCCTGATAATGACATTGGGAAACTCCCACCAGTGCTTGAGGGGACACTGAGGGACAAAGACTCAGAGGGAAATATACCCCTCGCTGATACGGAACTCATCACCAAAACCACTGATCCTAGTGATGACACTGGGAAACACCCATCAGTGTCTGAAGGGTCCTTGAGGGACAAAGACTCAGAGGGAAATATACCCCCCACTGATACGGAACTCATAACCAAAACAATTGATCCTTGTGATGACACTAGGAAACACCCATCAATGTCTGAATGGTCCTTGGGGGACAAAGAATCAGAGGGACAAAAACCTCCCGCTGATACAAAACCCATAACCCCTTCTGGTTTTCTCTATGTGACAGATGTTCAAGATTTTCTTTAATCAGATGAAGAGCTTGAAATAGAAAGTGATGAGAACGTTTTTGCTGCTGGTGATGATATGGACACTGATGTTCAATCCACTAAACAAGAGCATCAGTCTATTCCAAAAGAGCCTGAAGAGTCACCCTTTCAGGCTAATGATGACTCCTTTGACTCTGCAGCATCTTCTTGCCCTGTAGAACTGAAGAAATATGACAATGTTCTTCCTCTCACTGAAATACAATTGGTCAAGTTCTTAAAGAAGGCTACTTAGAGGCTTTATGATGGTGTTACTGATGAACTCTAGGATCAACACGTGGAAGCTGTTGTTAGTTATGCTGATCTCAAGGCTTCTATTTTTGAGAATTTCAAAGATAACTTTGAACATAGGGAGATCATGTACACTGCTCTTGACACCCTGGATGATCACTTGAAGAAGTTGCTTAAGTCTTTTAAGGATGCTCACACCAAACTTGACAACATCAAAGAAGTTGTCAAAGATGACCCTGTACTGAACAAGAAAGTTCTTGAGGCTACTGACACTTATGTCAAGAATTCATCAAGCCTCGTTGAACTCATCCAAATTCTGAACAAATTAAATGTTCATGGTCTAAGTTCATCCGTAGAGGAGATCAAGTCCTTTCTCAATCTGTTGGAGAATCATATGGCAGCTTGGGTTTAGACTTCAAATTCTATGGCATGAAATCTTGGGCCTAGATGACAGCTATCGAGACCTCTCAGGGCAATCTTGAGGTCAAGTTCACTGGTATTCAGAAGAACACTTCAGATATCAAGTCAATGGTATCTGAAATTTATCAGGCCTTCAAGGGTCAAGCTGCTCCCTCAACTTCAGTGCCCGAGCCAACTCCTGCTCTTACTGAGTTTCCAACAATAGTTGAGGGGGAGATAGTCACTTAAGCTGCTACAAGTGAACCAAATCCTTCTGACACTGAGGAGGAGCACAAAGAAGCTGACAATACTACACCAACTCTAGTTGTTCCAATTTCAATAGTCCAACCTACTAAAGCAACCCCATCATCATCAGTTCTTCTCTAAGACAAAGGCAAAGGCATTCTCACAGCACTTGAGCCTGAGCAAGAAACTCAACTGGTACCTGCTTCCACAACCGTCAAACCGGACCCTGATGAACCTATCAGGATACCTTATGTAATCAATGGCAAACTATATCATCTAATTGCGGAAGAAATGAATACTCATCTTGAAAAAGAGGAATTGGCAAAGAAAGCAGCTGAAGAAGAAAGGATAAGCAAAGCTGCTCTGATCAAGGTTGTAAATGAAGAAGATGAAAAGCTTAGAATTGATCCTAAGGCACTGGCAGGAAGATAAGTTGGTGAAAAAATCAAAAGAGCTCAGGATATTGAATTGTTAGCTCTTAAGAATAAAAGGGATGAAAGGGTAAAGAGAATGGCTGAACTGAGAAAGTAAAGGATTGATCATTACAAATGGGTAATGACAAGTAGAAAGAGGCATGCACTTATATATGATATTAGGATTCATCCAAAAATCAAGCATGTTGTCCTCAATATCTATAGAGGAAATGATAGAACCTTTGAGGTTCATGATCCATTTAAATTCTCTGACTTTGGAATCACTGAACTGGATGAACTGGGTCCCATCATCCTGAATAAGAAGAATATAATTGTCAAAGATCTCATGGAATCACTGAGCAAAAGATATGAAAGACTAAAGAAAATGCATGAAGATATTGGCATCCAATCTTTTCTTCTAGCCCCGGTGAATCAACCTGCCCCCTCTCAGTCCTCTAAAAGAAAGAGGAAGACCTTAGAGCGAGAATCAGAGGTCAAAATTCATGGCTTAGACTTCAACAGAGCCCTCTCTGAAGGAGTTATATTTGTGAACCACCTAGCCATTGAATAGCATGAGAGAGCTCTATTCTTCATTGATGAATTCGGCGATCATGCCTTCCAAAGATGGAGTGATATTGACTTGGCAGGAATTGAAGCAATGGTTGGCTTTTTGGTGATGGCCGCTCAGATTCAAAGTCAAGAAAATATAAAGTTCAGCAACGACCTGAGGATCAGGATAAATGTACACTCTGAGGAAGAGAAGCTAAAGTCCAAGAAACCTAAGCTTGAAGCCCTTGGATACCAGTTGGAATAAACTACATCTGTTGCATCACCACTATATTTTATTTTTTCGTTGTAACTTTAAAATAATGTAATATATTTTAATAAACAATGATGTTTTATGTTATTTAGTGTCCTTTAGCTGCTTTGTAGAATCTTTAGTGTGAGAAGAAGACCTTTGCTCACTCACACTAAACTAAGAAACACTGTTGGGTTTTTGGTTCTATTAACAGGAATGATACTAAGTATGGAACCACTGCCAGCACAAATGAAACCACGGCTAGAAGGATTGGAAACACTGCTCAAGATGAACCACTGCTAGTAGAAGTATGGAACCACTGCTAATGTAACGAAGCACTGCTAGCTTGTTAGGTCGGTTTAACTTGTAATATTCTAGAAGGTCATGAGTAGGTCGAATTGTATTTAGATAAGTATGGTAAGTATATTTATCTTGTAGAATACGTAATGTATATTGTAAAGGACTCCTTAGCCTATAAAAGGAGGTCCTAGGTTAGAGTTAGATATACGTATTGGTTATATCTAAAAGTCGATACACTTCAAGGTTGTAAACCCTAATACTATTCAGAGTATTCGTATAATAATATATTGGCTGTTTAATATTGATATGCTGACAAAATCTATGAATTATGAGCCAATCAGTGCAGGTACATCCACTAATGTTGATGCAGGTACACAAAAGAATTCTGATGCAGGAACAAATTCTAAGGAAGCTGAATCTCTAAAAGAATTTTATCTGATTGAGAAGTGGAAAGCAGGTTTTGTCTCACCCATCATTGAAAAGAAGGGTCCCTCTGATGATTTGGATTCGGGGTTCCAGGGAGATCATCATCAAGATAAGGAAGAGTTATCTAGAGATAACTCAGTGTTGGTAGAATAAATTGACAAGCAGAAGGGAGTTGCTGAAAACACTGCTACACCAAGTGCAACCACTGCTGGTTCATTTGAAACCCATGCTGGTACAAGTTCAACTAGCAGTACTTTATTTAGTAATATTGCTAAGCCACTAGTTGGTTATGATGAGTATCCAGATGATCCTAACATGCCTGACTTGGAAGAGATGGATACTCCTACAGATGATGAGAACATGGATGACTTTTTCAAGGATGCAGATGTTACAAATTTGGAGACAGTCATCATAGAAAGTCCAGTTCCTACCACCACGATACACAAAAATCATCCCAAAGAGCAGATACTTGAAAACTTGAATACCTCTGTGCAAACAAGAAGCAAGACTCATAAAACCTTCACTGAACAAGGTTTCTTTGCCAAGTCACTTCACAAAAGGTTTGCAAAATTGTTTGTTTGCTTGCTTTTTGTCACAGAAGGAGCCCAAAAGAGTTGAAGAAGCTTTAGGAGAAGAAGGGTGGATTGAATCAATGCAAGAGGAGTTGTTACAATTCAAACTTCAAGAGGTATGGACATTGGTTGATCTACCTAATGGCAAGAGGGCTATTGGAACTAAATGGGTATTCAGAAACAAAAGGGATGAAAGGGGAATTGTGGTTAGGAATAAATCAAGGTTGGTTTCTCAAGGATACACGCAAACTGAAGGTCTGGATTATGATGAAGTATTTGCACCTGTTACCAGAATTAAAGCTATAAGATTGTTTTTGGCATATGCTTCATTCAAAAACTTTGTGGTGTATTAGATGGATGTGAAAAGTGCCTTTTTGTATGGTACTACTGATGAGGAGGTTTATGTGTGTCAACCTCCTGGTTTTGAAGATCCTGATCATCCTGATAAGGTTTATAGGGTAAAAAAGGCTATGTATGGGTTGTTCATAAAGAAGCTTAAGGATGATATATTGCTTATAAGGAAGCTTAAGGGTGAAAAAGGTTTATGTTTGTCAACCTCCTGGTTTTGAAGAGAGGACTGATAGACAAGACATTGTTCATAAGGAAGCTTAAGGATGATATATTGCTGGTTCAAGTGTATGTTGATGACATCATCTTTGGCTCAACAAATAGGGAGTTGTGCAAGGATTTTGAAAAACTTATGCATGATAAGTTTCAGATGAGTGCTATGGGTTAAATCACTTTCTTTTTGGGGCTACAGGTTCAACAAAGGATTGATGGAATCTTCATTATTCAAGATAAATATGTAGCAGATATCTTGAAGAAGTTTGGATTTCAGGATGTCAAGAGTGCAAGTACACCTACGGAAACACAGAAACCACTGCTACTTGATGATGGAAGTCCCATAGTTGATGTGAAGCTGTATAGATCCATGATTAGATCTTTGATGTATCTCACTGCTTCTAGGCCATATATAATGTTTTCAGTATGTGTGTGTGCAATATTTCAAGTTACACCTAACACATCACACATGAATGCTATGAAGAGGATTTTTAGATACCTTAAGGGTCATCCTAAATTAGGCCTTTGGTACTCTAAGGATTCACCTTCTGATTTGGTGGCCTATAATGACAGTGATTATGCTGGGGCTAGTTTGGATAGAAAGTCTACTACTGGAGGGTGTCAGTGTTTGGGAAGCAGTCTTATCTCATGGTAGTGTAAGAAGTAAACTATTGTGGCCAATTCCACCACTGAAGCTGAGTATGTGGCTGCTGCAAGTTGTTGTGGTCAAGTGCTTTGGATTCAAAATCAATTGTTGGACTTTGGGTACAATTTCATGCATACTAAGATTTACATTGATAATAACAGTATAATATGCATCATTAAAAATCCAGTTTTGCATTCTAGAACTAAACATATTGAGATAAGGCATCACTTTATTAGAGATTGTAATGAGAAAATGTTAATCCAAATGGTTAAAATACATACTGATTATAATGTTGCTGATCTACTCACTAAAGCTTTTGATGTGGGGAGGTTTCAGTACCTAGTAGTTAGTATAGGTATGATCAATCTCTAAGTCTTAAAATTGTTTTGTAAAAGTTTGTAATTAGAATGTACTGCTATTAGTAAATCTTAGTACTGCTAGTTTAATTATAATCACTGCTTGTTATTATTGTTCCCACTAACCATTTTGCAGATCAAAAAGTCAAATCACACACAGTACGTAGAAATTGAAAGAAAAGAAAACATGGGAGTTTATTCATTAAAGAAACTGCATCTACAGATGTAGTATTACAACAAGCTTCCATTACATCATCCTTACAAAAGACAACCATCAAAAGACTACAACATGAAAAGACAACATCCAACAACATCTACTCCCTTGGCCTCTTTCCCCTTCCAAAGTCTGGCATGCTTTGTCTTCCCCTTCCCCCAACCACAGACCAAACTCGTGGGTTGGGGAGTGCTAACACCTGAGATCTCTTTGGTGGAGCTGATGAGGAAGGAGCTGCAAGTGGTGCTGGAGTAGGTGGAGCTGAAAGTGGTACTGGAGGTGGAATTTCTGCAAGGGGAGCCACTATCAACACTCTGGAGGTGCCACATGTTTCTTCATCTGTGTCTTCATATGCTGACACATAGCTGGGCATGGAACTAAGCTCAGAACTGGAGCCTTCAACAATAGCTTCTTGTGGTAGTTGCAAGGATGAAGGTCCAACTGGAGCAGGAGCAGGGTTGGTGTTTCTCACATCCAATGTAGTGTTTCTGGGTGGTAAATAGGAATCCCAACCACCATCAGATGAATCAGAAGAGATATCAATTGGGTTGTTTGGGGTGTTACTCATTTTGATGATTTGGGAGAATGGTTTATGAGATAGTAGTTTTAGAGAGAAGATTTTTGGGAAATATGTGATGTGTATGGTGTGTGGGTGAATGGTTCTTAAATAGAATTAAAGAGGAAATCAGTTGGTTAAATGCAAGGAAGGTGTGAGTTGTTGAAGGAGTTAATGAAGTGTTTGACTATAAGCTATTTTGGTAAACGGGTGAATAACTAGGGTTGACTGTTTGACTAGGTGCTTAGCAACTCGTAAAAGCACTGCTAGTGTATAATTTGTAAACACTGCTAGTTATTCTTAAGTACTGCTAACCTTAACAAAGTTTGTAGTGTTTGGTTTGTGTTTGTGTCATGCAGGTTTGAAGAATCTTTGTAAATTTGGATCGTTTGGAGCTTTAGGAGTTGCTGATATACTTAAAAAAAATAGTGTACATTTTGTATCCTTCAAACAATTGCATGATCACACTATATTTGCCAAAGATTTTGCAGCTGGAGTCTTGGTCAAAACATTGGAGTGCAAGTGATGTTTCCACTGCTGGCTTGTTGGAAACACTGCTAGTGGTGTGCAATCCACTGCTAGTTGGTTTTTGATAAATGTGGAAACTACGGGGGCTGTTTTGAAACATTCTGGTGATAACGTATTTATTCCCCAAATCACTGCCGATCATTCAATTGGTCTTTTAAACACTCTCAATTGGCGCTCTTCACAAACCCTAACCACTCCCAACTCTTATTCTCAACAATCACCCATCACACGAACTTTCATCTTACAATGGCGACTGAATATTCCACTTCCCACAACTTAGTTTCATACCTGATTAAGAATGACCATTCAGAAGGCTTTCATGACATGATCGAATTCATCAAACACAACTCTATTCACTATGCATTAACTATTGAACCCATCATCCTTAAATCCTACACTCATCAGTTTTGGTGGACGACTGAGCTTCAAGTTAGGGATGAAGTAGAAGTTATTAGGGCAATTATTGATGTGACAGAGGTTCTAATTACAAAGGAGGTGATTAGAAGTGTGTTAAAGTTTCAGGATGCTGAAAGTGTAGATAATATGTCGAATGAGGAGATTTTTGATGGTTTGGAGCAAATGGGGTATGAGAGAAGAGGGGATAGACTTAAGTTTCATAAAAGTATGTTTTCTCCCCAATGGAAGTTCTTAATTCATACCATCCTTATGTGTTTAAGTAACAAAACCACTGGATTTGATGAGTTTCCCTCAAAGATTGCCACTGCTATCATTTGTCTCTCTACACAAAGAGTTTTTAACCGGTCAAGAATGATTTTTGAGGGCTTACAGGAGTCACCCACCACTCCCTTCGGCTTTAGGCCGAAAGTAGTGGTGGGTGAGCCACTCACCGGTACCTTAGCGTCACCCCAGCTTTCTCTCTCCTCTCACTTCACCTCACTCCTTCTCATCATAAATCTGTTTTGGTCATCTTCCCATCACCTTTAATTAAAATACATATTTTATAAAAATATACCCTACTAAATACCCCCACACACTCGCAAAACAAATAAAAAACAATTACTTTTAAGAGTGAGGCCAATTTGTCAGCCACAAACATTGTTGAGCAACTCACCATACTATCCAAATTTGACCGTAACTTGGTACATCCGTTTTAAATTGTGTCGTGGGTGAGTCACTCATCAAGGGTGAGTTTAGCACCACTCCGGTTAGTCTTAATGAAATGTGAGATATGATGACTATAACAAATGTATGGTGAGTAATAAATCTGTAATGACGCTGAATAAATTTTAAACAAGAATCTTTGCTGTACATTGGGCGAACAACCAAAACACACACGATACACAAGTTAAAAAAGAAAAAAGAAAAGAAAAGCATATTGGGCCAGTTTGAGATGCTGCGGAGCGTCACACACCAACAAATTTCAAAAAGAGTCTCATCACAATTCCGCTCAAATTTCCACTTTTAGCCAAATAAAAGCCCATCTTCACACACACAAACACACACTCATCTCTCACCTGCTGTCATTATTAAATTATTAAAAATCTAACAACCCCCTAGCTAGGGTTTCAAATACCCCCAATTTCTTCATCTACATTTGCATGAATCCGATCTCATAACACCTTAATATATCGGCGGCTGGAAATGTCGTCGCCGAAGGCCACTCAGCCGTCTTCCACCGTCGTCGCCGCCGTCGCCCGATCGGAGTCTACAGATGTATCTACGGTATCATGCTCTTCATTAGTTTTTAGTTTTATATTTTGTATTTGTATATATATTTTGTGGAATATATTGAAATGTGACCTGTGAGGAGTTGTTATGTAGCAACATTGTGTTGTAACATGTAAATGATGATGTCATGGTGCTCAAGAGTGTATCGAATTTATGACAACAAGTTTCAAACTAGAAGTATATAGCATATAAGAACACTAGTTAGATTTTTAGCAATTAGTATATCAAAAGTAGGTCACTAATATGCTCGGAGAAGTATAGATGCAAGTTCAGGTCAATAAGCAGTGTATTATGAGGAAATGATTGAGCGGAGTGAATGCATCTTTTTTAATGAAAGATACTTGATTGAAGTTTAATTTTTTTTTATCGATGTTTATTTGGATGAAGTGTCGATAGGTTTATGCACGGAAGGTACGTTAGTGCATTGGCGTATAGATTTTTATATTGAATTTCAGCTATTTGAAGTGTTTATGTCTTATTGGGGACTTGGTGGTTGAAGTTAGAAGCTTTGTAAGATCGGTAGAGATATGGATTTGTTTAAAAGTTTTATGTCCAAGTAAGTGTGCTAGGTTATTTACATTACACATAACATACGGAAGAGGATTGTAAAACCTCATGACTCTATAATAAGCAAGAAAGTAAGAGCAAAAAAGATGCCGAATATTCAACAGCTTTGGAAGATTTAGACACGACATCTATATGTGTTATCTTGAGTGCCTTGAACGAGATGATGAGTGTAAGATGCTTTAATGTCTATGGTAACCGACAGGGTAGAAGCTAGTAAAAATGGCTAAGAATGATATGCTCCAAACTTGTGGCATATGAGAACATGTAATTGGTACATTAGTTTGCTAGGATAGGATATTAATATTAATAGCTCGGAATGGGGGACTCCATCATGAAGAAGCATCTAGTAGACCTACCTATGCTCAATCCCTTTTTTTTATGGACATGTTCATTCAACTCATGTTGTTGCACGGCATGATGAAGGGCTACCTTAGTTGATGTTAGAACGTTGTTTTCGTTCTTCAAGCTGAAGAGTGATGATAGTGATTAAAGTTAGAAGATTGAACACTCACACTGACTCTGGAAATTACATAAGTTTTGATATACTTTCTAATTTTCAGTTTGCACCATCGCAAAATTTTATTTAATTTAAATAATGTTTTTCAAGGACAGGCTGGACAGCCTTGTGTATAGATATATAGATAACCAAGCAAACCTTGACTCTGATAGTACCTAACCTAGTATTGTTCAGGATGATATTGAAATTAGTAATAAACACGATATCAGACTGCTTTCAAGAGGTAGGTCGCTCCCCAAAGCAATATGCGGCGTCTTGCATAAATGAGCATGGCCTTTGGCACATGCGTGGCTGTATGAGAATTATGCGATTGCAGAAGCCATTATATTTTTATCCAAGGTCATGATGATACCAAATCAAGGTTTGAATGATAATTTTAAATGCCTGGGCAAGCGGGTGTTCGTTGCACAATTTGGTATGGTATTGAACTTTAAGTTGTGAATAAAAAAATGGAAGCCAACCTTTATTAAGGTAACAACCCTGTGCAATACACTTGCAACAGCATCTTTCGTAGGATATGATGTTTTTGAGGAATTGGAGGCATTAGGATGGGATAAAAATAACATCCTAACAAAGAGAACAACTACTACTATCACGAGCGTATAACGAAGATAAGAGGCCTAAATAAGTATAAAGATACTCCAGACACCTCAACTGATTTTGTAGAAATAAAAACTTGAAGTTCATTAATAGGATGCATCATTCTTCATTTTCCTTTGGACACAATCTCTACTGTTATTATATGAGCTGTATATTAGAAGTTTGGAAACTGAACTAGTACTTTTTTTGCTCAGATTGTGGGACCACAGGGAGCAGCTATAGCTTCCCCAGAAATTTCACTGGTTATAGAGTCGTTGAAGAAGAAAGTCGATGCAGATCGTTGTGTTTATATCAAGGTTAGTCTGAACAATGTAATGCCATTACATAGCTACCATTCCTAGTTTGGCAAAGGATATTCATGATGTTTTGATATGTTTTTGATTTTTACAGAAAAGAATGGAAGAGAACAGGATTAAATTGGCTGAAGCGACCAGCAACCATCTCAAGTTGTCAGCTGAAAAAATAAACCTCATGAAAACTGGTGCAGATCAAACTCCTGATCTGTTGACAAAGAGGCAGAAAGATGCAATTGATATGCAAAACGGCGTCAATGCAAGCAATGGTGACAGTGACAGTTCTAGCTCCCAGGAAGATGGGCATGCTTCAGCAGTTCTTTTAGGATCTAGCATTGCAGTAAAGAATGCTGTCAGGCCAATCAAGCTTCCAGAAGTGAATAAATTACCTCCTTACACTACATGGATATTCTTGGATAGGTGATCTTTCCCTGTGCCTTTTAAGTTCAAGTGCATATAAATACATGTTTGCTAATTCTGTTACTAAATTAATTATGTAACAACTTGTTTCCAGCAGCCTATTTTAGGTATTTATTAGGTAATACCTTTACTTAGTAAAATGTATGCCTGATGTCTATTTTAACTAAGAACATGGTACTAGTCAGTAGTCAGTATTGAGGGCTTGTTATGTGATAGTATTGTCTTCAGTTCTTCTTACTTGGACTTTTCTTTTTACTCCTAAAATTGAATATGTAGACATGCCATAATTTAAGATAATAACACTTTTATACAACAGCTAATTTCTCTTCAAGCTTCAGAATTTCGGTATTTTGGAAAATCACATGTTGCCTTCTCTGGAAATGTCTAGCTATATTGATTTCTTAATGACCCATTTGTGCCTAAACAAGGAACTCATAACCGGTGGCGGAACATAATGGAGGCAGAGGAGGGTCCTGGCCCTCGGCCCTCCCAAAAATTTGAATTATTGTTAATACTTTAAGGCTCAAAATGAAATATTGTTAGGTATAGTAGTATTAGTGGGGTGTTTTAAGGAATTGTTGTCACTTGATAGTTTGTGAAGCTAATAGTTAGCTTCAACTTTTTTCTTAATGACTACATGCTCCGTAACTCCGTATACTTTAGTGTGTTGTATTTTATAAATGAAACATAGCAAAGTGTTGCTTCGTCTTGTTACGGTTTCGACATTTAACTACAGTTATACATTAGCTAGTCAAAATTTTAAATTGGTATATGCAACTTAAACACTATTAAACTAATGTCTTGATATTATACTTCGTATATAACTACACGGAATCCTTTGATATACAACTATGCCTGAACAAGCAGTTTAATTATTATCTTTCTTGTATATTATGAATGGTTTTGAATACATAAAGAATTACGTTTTACGTCCAAAAATAATTCGGCCCTCCCAAGAAAAGATAAGTTCCGCCACTGCTCATAACCACCTTTACTCTTTCGTTATTGCCTTTCTCAGTTCTAAATCAAATAATTGAACATGCTGCTATATCAGATATTATCTTCATCCTTTCTTATAAAGGGTCTCGTTATTGTGGTTCTAAGACTGGGAGTTCTTTTTTATGAATTAGAAAGCTAGGGTTTGTATTACCGCTGTCCTCAGATTATATATGTTGACACACATTCTATTAGTTATGTTTACTTCTCAGAATTGGTCTAAATTGAAGTTAATATGGCCTTTTTATCCAAACTATGAATGATGCAGAAATCAAAGAATGACAGAAGACCAGTCTGTAGTAGGACGCAGGAGAATTTATTATGATCAAAATGGGGGTGAAGCACTAATTGCCAGTGATAGTGAAGAGGAAGCCATCGATGAAGAAGAGGAAAAGAAAGAGTTTGTCGACTCTGAAGATTACATCATCCGGTTAGTCTACTTCTGTAATATATGTTCTTGTGGTCCCATCAACTTATATTGTTGTTTGCCATTTAGTTCTGGCTTGGTTTACTTCTGGTATATATAAGGTAGCTTTATCCATGCTTCCTGTCGGTATATGCATATGATTCTCGCTTTGCAGATCTGAAACAATTTCTTTATACCTTCCTAGTTGGCAAACTCTATGCATAGTAAAAAGTGGGATGGTGAGAGTTTACGCTTGCATCTTTGTCCTTTTCTGCCAACTTTCTTGCCTCTATGTTGGATTTTTGTTTGCATTCTTGCTTTGACCTCATGAACCTTTTAACGTTCACGTGTTTCTTTCCGTATATAGTCAATTTCCTGTAGTCATTAAAAAGAATGACAATTTTATTTGCCAAGTCATTACTCCTATAGCCGAGATCGGCTACAAGAGTACTTCCTAGTTCCTGCAAGTATTTACTATCTGGATCAAACCTAAAGCAACAACTCCTTTGTCATTTTAGTTCTTTGCTGTAATCATTTTGGTCTGTTTTACCACTCATGTATTTCTTTCTCTTATGACATTTCAGTGCTGCTGTATACATGATAGTCAATTTCTATTAGTCTTATAAAGAATGATAACTTTATTGACCAAGTCATTACCCTTGTAACTGTGGTTGGCTACAAGCGTACTTCCTAGTTCCTACTTGTATTTACTATCTGGGTTAAACCTTAAGCAATCACTTCTTTGCTGTTTTGGTCTGTCGCTTTACCCATAGACTTCAGCTTTTTTTTTTTTTTTGCAATGTCCCATCATTATTGCTCTTATAGGTATCCAGTTGGGGACCTAAATTCTATTTTTGATATTATGCTTTCTAGATGTCCTATACAAATGTAATAAGAACTTCCAGTCATGAATGGAATTACATCACTGACTGCTTATATCTTTTAATTATTCCAGAATGACCATTCAACAGCTAGGCTCATCTGATGCTGTTTTGGATTTATTGGCGCAGAGGTTGTCTAGAAAACCTTCTGAACTCAAGGTAAGCACTAAGCTACCAGAGATTTTATTTTGTTTTGTTGTATGTTCTTTTTTTTTCTGTATTTTTATTAGACGTAGGGACTAGCCATAGTGCAAATGCTAATGCAGCCTTTTCTTCTTTTTCGTGTTTGCTTTGCACACCCATGGAACATCTCACACAGGCAAGATATGACGTTCTTGTTAATAGAGTGAATGCTGTTGAAGACTCTAAACCCGGAAATGTTGAGTTCGATATGAGTTCATTGTTTGATAAAGATCTTGAAGCAGCATTAGACTCATTTGACAACTTATTTTGTCGCCGATGCCTTGTAAGTATTGCTATTTATATATTTTCTTCTTTGGTTTGGTGATTGGATCCAGAAGTGCTTCTATCTTTTATCGGGTGCTTGGTGGTGTGGTTCTGTAGGGGGTTTAGGTGGCTGTAAACATTTTGAGGAGTTGATCAGTTTCTCACCACTGACACAGGAAAATTATTATGGGGTGAGAGGTGCAATTTTGGTCAATCTTTTTCTTAAACAAGTGGGAGAGATGAAATGCAATAATTAAGTTAGAATCCGAGGCTAAAACTGGTTTGGAACTTCATTCTTGTCACTTATGGCTTCAATAGTATCAATGACAGCTAGCTGACCCACTAATTTCTTTTCGAAGTCGAGTAAGCAGGGTGTAATCTAGGTGTTCTTCCACCAAGGGGTTTAGGGTTTAAGCCATGTCTGGGAAAGAGTTGTAGTGTAGGTGCTTGTGTGAGTTTGCAGTTGAAAAAAGGTGTTCAATTTTATATTTAGAATTCTTACTTTTATTAGTTTGTTTTGGATGTTTGTATATTGGACACATGCACTTATAAACACATTCCTTTAGTTTCAATTTTTTTCAACCTGAGAATCCTGGTATCTGTGTGACACGTGTATACACACACCCTCTATCCTTGCAACTTGTTTGGTGCTATACTAGCTCTAATCAGTTGTTCCTGTGTTTTCTATTCGCAGGTATTTGACTGTAAGCTACATGGATGTTCACAGGACCTTATATTTCCTGTAAGTTCACTTTACCTTACTCCTTCTGTCTCACTGTGTTACGGGGTGTTTACCAAATTAAGTGGTTCCATATAAACCTCTTATTTGGGAGAGAGAAGCTTTAATGCTTCCCCCAATTAAGAGGCATTAAGGGTTTGGGCCCACATTTCTTCCCCATTAAGAAGAAAAGAAACACCCCCTTACTACTACAATAGTGCCTACTTTACAATTTTCAGTGTCAAAAAAAAAAAAAAAAAAACAGAGAAACAATTCTGATTCTATAAATGTAGATCAATTGTCCCTTATGTCTTCCCACTACCACAAGCAATTAATGCTAGACACTTTTTGGGGCACACACACACACACACTAACGTAGTGTTTGGTATGTCGTAATCAAAGCCGTAATGAAAAAGATTATTACAATGTAATGAATAAATGTTGTTTGTTTACATTTATAGAATGTAATGATTCATTACAAGTAATAATCCATTACACCAAAACCATTCCTTAGGGGTCCCATACTTTTTTTTCATTACATCTTGTAATGGAATCAAAATTACATAAAACTCCATCATTAATTAACCACATTAAATAAATTTTCTATCATTAATGGGTATTTTAGTCTTTTTATTATCGATTACATTACGTCTTATCATACAAACCAAACATGATTAATAACTACAATGAATCATTGCATTACACTCTTTATTCCATTACATCGTTTATTCCATTCGGTTGACATTACATTTCGTCTTACCAAACGAACCCTAAGAAACTTATTGGATTACGAACTTCTCTGAGAAACTATGCATGGCAAATTGGTGCAGTAAATCTGCAACTAAGAGGGAGTAATGACTGGAGTTGAAGGAGATTGCTTATTATATTAATAATCAAGCTTAAAAGCTTATTACAAAGATATGAAAAACTTGTTGTCTGCCTTCCAATGCTGATAGGAGGTCAATTTATAGACCAAAAGATAAGAAAACCAGCAGACCCTTATTTATTTTAAAGTAACTCTTAGACTACTAGAACTTAAGGCAAACCACTTAGACTTCTGGAACTGATTAAGGAATAAATTCATGCTGCATCAGTCGCCCCCCGTTGAAAAAGAACTCGCCCTCGAGTTATAGTTGCTCGTAAGATCTCCTTTAAACGGAACAAGATGCTTAACGTTAAATACGTCTGAGGTATTGAGATGACTTGGCAGCTGCAACTTGTAGGCATTATCATTAATTTTCTTTAGAATCCGACAAGGACCAACCTTTCGATCATGCAACTTGACATTTACTCCTGGCATTCTGTCCTTGGTCAATACAGCCCACACAAAATCACCTTCCTGAAAAACAACCTTTCGACGATGTATATCAGCAACAGCTTTATACTTAGCATTATTGGCTTCAATCTGCGTTTTAACTTTCTCGTGAGTGTTCCTGATATGTCTAGCAAACTCGTCAGCCTTCACGCTAGTGTTCTTTGAGCAAGGAATTGGGGCCAAATCAGTGATGCTATTTGGACTAAGTCCGTAAACAACTTCAAATGGAGTTCGCTGAGTTGTTCTATTCTTTGAGTTGTATGCAAATTCAGCAAATGGAAGGACTAGATCCCATTGCGTTGGTTTGTCTCCTACCAAACATCTTAATAGGTTTCCCAAGCTCCTGTTTACAACTTCTGTTTGTCCATCTGTCTCTGGATGATATGAGGTGCTGAAACACAACTTAGTACCCATTTTTTTCCATAAGACTCTCCAAAAGTGCCCCATAAACTTGGGGTCACGATTTGAAGTTATAGTGAGAGGTAGACCATGCAAACGAAAAACTTCTTTGAAGTACAAATCCGCAACATTTGAAGCATCCATGGTCTTCCGACACGCTATAAAATGAGCCATCTTTGAGAATCTATCTACTACCACCATAATAGAATCTTTTCGCCTTTGAGTGCACGGAAGGCCAAGAACGAAATCCATACTCACATCATTCCAAGGAGAAGATGGGACTGGTAGAGGAGTGTAAAGTCCTGCATTAGTGGAAACTCCTTTTGAGCGCTGGCATACTTGACACCTCTCCACATGTCTAGTAACGTCACGTCTCAGTTTTGGCCAAAAATACTTACTTTCCACCAACACGATGCTTTTGTCACGACCAAAATGGCCTAAAGAGTGTAGTTCAGCAACAACCTTTTCCCTCAAGGAACAATCTGGAATGCACAACTGCAGCCCCTTGAATAAAAAGCCATCTTGAATTTGATAATCATAGCGTTGTCCACTCAAAACTTCCTGCATAACAGGTCCAAAATAAGTATCCTCTGAATACATCTCCTTGAAGGTGTCAAATCCTTGCACCTCTGTTCTCATTACTGATAAGTAAGAAGCTCTTCGACTTAACGCATCAGCGACTTTATTCTGAATTCCAGCCTTGTGTTTCAATGTGAAATTGAAGCTTTGTAAAAAACTAACCCATTTTGCATGTCTTGGGCTTAACTTGTGCTGATTATTGATGTACTTGAGTGCTTCATGGTCTGAATTTAGTATAAACTCATTGTGCATCAAGTAATGTTGCCAATGTCGCAAAGCTCGAACTATAGCATAAAACTCAGCATCGTATGTTATATAGTTCAGCCTCGACCCATTCAGTTTTTTCACTAAAAAAAAGCAACTGGATGCCCTTCTTGACTTAGGACAGCACCTATTCCAACCTTAGATGCGTCACAGTCCACTTCAAAAACCTTTCCAAAATCTGGTAACACGAGAACTGGAGCTTCGGACATTTTCTTCTTGATAAGTTCAAAACTTTCACTAGCTTCTGGAGTCCAGTAAAACTGCATACCAGCCTTCATGCATTCGGTAATTGGAGCCATTAAACTACTAAAGTTCCGAATGAATCGTCGATAAAATGAGGCTAGTCCATGAAAACTTCGAACATCATGAATTGAACGAGGGGTAGGCCATTCAACAATAGCCTGAACCTTGGATCGATCAACCATTACTCCTTCTGCTGAAATAATAAACCCAAGAAACAACACAGATGGAGTTGCAAAACTGCATTTCTTAAGATTCACATATAGTTTTTCTTTTCTCAAAGTTTCAAGTACATCTTTCAAGTGTCCACAATGCTCTTCTAAGGAGTGTGAGTATACCAGGATATCATCGAAGTATACGACGACACACTTTTGAAGAAATGGCTTAAGAACGTGATTCATGACTCGCATGAACGTACTTGGTGCATTTGACAGCCCAAATGGCATCACAAGCCATTCATACAGACCCTCACGAGTCTTAAATGCTGTTTTCCATTCATCCCCGGGTCTTACACGAATTTGGTGGTACCCGCTCCGTAAATCGATCTTTGTGTATACCTTTGAACCAGCAAGTTGATCCAACATATCATCTAAGCGAGGAATTGGATAACGATATTTAACTGTGATTTTATTTATTGCCCGACTATCAACACACATACGCCACGTACCATCTTTCTTGGGAGTCAAAAGTGCAGGTACGGCACAAGGGCTCATACTTATTCTAATCAGCCCCTTTGCCATAGCTTCCTCTACTTGGCGTTGTAATTCCTCGTGCTCTTTTGGGCTCATACGATAAGCTGCTTTATTAGGCAAACTTGAGCCTGGAACGAGATCTATGTGATGTTGAATGTCCCTCATAGGTGGCAGCCCCGAAGGAAGTTCTTTTGGCATCACATCAGAGTACTTTTCAATAAGTGATTTCACAAGATGCGGGGCTGAAATAAGTGGTTCTTCGTCACGAACAACCAGTGCATACATGATCCCCGACTCATCTACCTCATCCATGAAATTAGAGATCGAGAGAAGATTCTCATTGCCTTTCTTAGTTGGTTTGGCAAGACCCACTGCTTTTGATGGAACCAAGGTCACTTTAACATTATCTTTATTGAAGCTGTATGTATTCGATCTTCCATCGTGAGTTGTGCAACGATCAAATTGCCAAGGCCTTCCAAGAAGAATGTGACAAGCGTCCATCGAAACTACATCGCACCAAACATTATCAAAGTACTTATGTCCTATTGAAAAAGAAACCAAGCACCGAGTATCAACGTTCACCTCATTTCCTTTCTTGAACCAACTCAGCTTGTACGGTTTTGGATGTTTCTCCTGCTTTAAATCCAGCTTCTCTACAGCATCTCGAGAAATAACATTCTCACAACTTCCACCATCAATGATGAGGTTGCAAACCTTATCTTTGATAGTACATGTCGTGTGGAAGATGTTGTTTCGTAGCCAATCACCAGACTCCTCTTTTGGTAGCAGAAGGGTCTTTCTAATAACTAGCATTTGACCAATATCACCATAAACAAGACTGTCTTCGTTGTGTTCTTCATCCTCATCGTAACTTGGCTCGGCGGTATACTCTACCTCGTCTTCATAATCATGGCTTTCAAGCTTCTCATGTTCGATCATTAGTTGCTTCTCTCTCTCTTTTCTGCAATCTGAAGATCTGTGGCCTGGTTCTCCACACTTGAAGCATTTAAAAGTTTTGTTTGATGAACTAGTAGTGTTTCCAACTCCACTTCCACGCACTACAGTTGGTTTCTTTGAAAAACCAACATCAGATTCTTGACTTTTAACACTATCTTCAGCTTGCTTCGGACCAGCAAATTTGTTTTGTGATCCCCCAGTACGATTTCCAGATCTTGTTTGTTGTTTCTCTACTGCTAAAGCCCTTTGATATACTTCAGAAACTGACCAGAAGGTGTAGAGACAAAGCATATCCTGAATGCTTTGGCGCAAACCACCCAAATACCTTGAAACAAGCTGTTCTTCACTATCTGATAAATCATTACGTGACACCAACTCATAGAATTCTTCGGTGTACTCCTCTACAGACCTGATTCCTTGCCTTAAATTTTGCAATTGCTGGAACATTGTTTGTTTATAATTGAACGGAAGGAAATTCTCTTGGAGTTTCTTTTTCATCTTATCCCAACTTACTATTTTATGTTTTCCTCTTCTTTCTCGCATCAACTGGAGTTGTTCCCACCAGGCAGATGCTCGGCCCTTCAACTTGATGGCTACCCATTTTACCTTCCTGTTTTCAGGTGCATCCTTAAACTCAAACACCCGCTCAACGGTGTTTAACCAGTCAATGAACTCCTCGGCCTTTAAAGTTCCAGAAAAATCTGGAATTTCGACCTTGATGCTAGCCTCCCACCTACGATGATCATTACGCATAGGTGGTTCACGTTGACGAACATGCCTATGAAATGGGTTTTGGAAGGCATCTTCCGACTCAAACTCATCTTCCTCTTGAGAAGGTTCGAGCTGGGCCAACCGTTGGGTCAGAATCTCGACTTGCCTCCTTAGTTCATTCACCTCTTCTCTTGGATCGCCATGTAGATTGGTAGGTGTCCCTGCTGGTTGCCTACGTTTAGGAGGCATGATTAAGCAGAACAAACACAAACCACAACCTGCTCTGATACCAACTGGTGCAGTAAATCTGCAACTAAGAGGGAGTAATGACTGGAGTTGAAGGAGATTGCTTATTATATTAATAATCAAGCTTAAAAGCTTATTAAAAAGATATGAAAAACTTGTTGTCTGCCTTCCAATGCTGATAGGAGGTCAATTTATAGACCAAAAGATAAGAAAACCAGCAGACCCTTATTTATTTTAAAGTAACTCTTAGACTACTAGAACTTAAGGCAAACCACTTAGACTTCTGGAACTGATTAAGTAATAAATTCATGCTGCATCACAAATGGCCTGTAAATCTCTACACTTGAACTGTGGATAGTTTACTTAAATTTAAGTGCGGAAAATTGAAAGCATTCCGAACTTTTAAACTTCGTACTCGGTGCTTGTAAGCGTTTTTTTTTTCAATCTTCCTATTAGATTTGGAAGTGAAAGTTTTTTATTCTGTAGACATACTTAGACGTTAACTTTTATTACTTCTAAACTATTTCACGCATTTATAGCATGCCATTACTTTTATGTGTATACATAAACCACAAGATAATTGTATATTAGCTGTAGTTTGCAGAGTTTAAAAGTGGGTCAATAATTTCTTATCTCTTTTTGCTAAAGAATCTTTGGTTTGGAGCTTTTAATAAATGAAGACTAATTATTAACCCTCAAATTGTACGTAGGCTGAAAAACATTGTACTTTGAAGAACATGGATGAGGAGAAGGGACCTTGTGGTCCTCATTGTTATCGTCGGGTAATTGTTATTTATTTTATTTTTTTTTAAATCATGGGTGACTCTTAGGAACTAAAGTTTAGTCTTATAACTATGGATGAGGAGAAGGGACCTTGTGGTCCTCATTGTTATCGTCTGGTAATTGTTATTTTTTTTTATTTTTTTTAAATCATGGGTGACTCTTAGGAACTAAAGTTTAGTCTTATAACTAGTATTTATATTTTGCATTACTTTCAGATGTTTACAATATCTTTCAATAGGCTGTTGGTTTTTGATGGCTAATCTTGAACCGTGTACTTGTCTCTTCTTAGGTTCAAAAGATGGAGGGCAATGCGGTAGCATCTCCTATGCAGATCAATAATGAACAAAAAGCCGCCCCTTCATCAGATGGTACTGGTGTTCAGGCATCAAGGAAAAAGTCCAATGGCCGATCTCTACTGAGGAGGTTAAAGTCTCCTCAGAGTGAAAATGCTTCATCAAATCCAGGAAATATATCTGATAGTAGTGGTTCTGAGACAAGACCACATAAGAGCAAAGTTGTTGAGAAGCGTGGAACTCGTCAAAGAAATAGCAAACGCATCGCCGATCATGTTATGGTTGCAATAAAGAAAAGACAGAAGAAGCTGGCTGTTGCTTCTGATTCTGATTCTGTCCCAAGTGGAAGCCTTGGATCAAAAGATATGGGGGTTCGGTCCAGTTCACTTAAAGATAACGAAGAAGCTAGTTCAACATCTCTTAAGGGCAAATCGTTGACTGGTAGAAGGGGTAGGCCGAAAAACTCATTGGTCCCTAGTGGTGATAGATCTATTCAGGCTGAAGCATCTGATTGTCCATTAAAAGAGATCACAAGTGCCCAGCCAATGATCAATAGCAACGAAAAATGGAAGAAAGAAGAGTTTGTGGATGAGAGTATCTGTAGACATGAAGCAGTTGAGTTCAAATGTTGGAAAACTATTGAAAAATCTCTTTTTGAAAAAGGTCTCGAGATTTTTGGCAGGAACAGGTAAAGTTGTCACTTGTATGATCTGAGCTATCAGAAAGTTAGAAATTATTCATGCGTTCGGTTCTGTTATAGGATACGGTTTCTTACATGTAGCTAGAATTGAAATGGGTCTAACTGGTCGAAACCTATTAGTTGCCTAAAGTATATTTCAAGTGTGTAAAACCGCCTAAACTGTTCGATACAAAACAATATAGTTTTGTAATCATGTTTGACACACTAAGTATTTGTAAAAATAATTACATTATTTGGACAACAGAGTCAACCCTACCTGGCTCGTCTTGGTCCTTTCATAAACTTACCCTTTTTGACCTGTTACCGAACTTGCCCATTTGCTCCTTCAGCATGTTCTTTTGAGGTGTGTGGCTGTTTGGTATTACAACTGACAAAAAACCCTTGGGCATTTCTAATTGTGATTTTTATCAACCAAACATGTAAATTCAGTATGATATCAACTGCAATCTTTAGGATTATGAGATCTTTTTTCATTCTTTAATTGCTTTTTATTAATTGTTAATTGTTGCAGCTGTTTAATAGCTAGAAACCTTATGAATGGTATGAAGACATGTGCCGAGGTGTTTTATGCAATGAATTCCTCTGAGAATAAGCTATCTTCTCAAGGGGGTGATGGCACAAGTTTTCTAGATGGATCCAGAATTGATGGTAATGAGAATACGGTTAGTGCTGTCATACTATACTGCTACATTGATAACTTGATATTGTTTCCGATCATTATATTTCATTGTTTAAATGGTCCATTGCACATCAGGGTACTGCATTAAGAAGAAGATCCAGATTCTTACGCAGAAGAGGTAAAGTTCGCCGGTTAAAGTATTCCTGGAAGTCTGCTGGATATCATTCAATGAGAAAGCGTATTTCTGATAAAAAGGAGCTGCCTTGTCGCCAATACAATCCATGTGGGTGTCAATCAGCCTGTGGAAAGGAGTGTTCCTGTCATGTGAGCGGGACCTGTTGTGAAAAGTACTGTGGGTAAGGCACCTCATAATTTGTTTGGTTTATCTTTGTCCTTTTTCCCCATACTCTGATTGGGTATTGTTGTTGTTTGTCCTATTTTATTTTCTTCTCATGATCACTTTCTGTTTACTAGATGTCCAAAAACGTGCAAAAACCGTTTTAGAGGATGCCATTGTGCTAAAAGCCAATGTAGAAGTCGTCAGTGCCCATGCTTTGCTGCTGGTAGAGAGTGTGATCCAGACGTGTGCCGGAATTGCTGGATTGGGTGAGTTGTTTTGGTTGTTCGCTGTATTTTGTGATGATAAAGTTCAACCATATACACATAATTATTTCTATTCCAAATGGACCTGATCTATGAAACTCATATTTGTAGTCCTTGAGTTAAATCGTAACTGGAGCATCTGCATGACCTTTATTATAAAACTTGAAATCTACAACTGCTTTTGTTGCGAGGATGTAGAAACTAAATACCTGTTCTGGCCTTAAATGAGGACAGGAATAATCAATATGCAGCATCTATATGTGTGCAACTTGCCTCTGGGTGCTTGGAATGTATGCAAATATTTATTGGAGTGATAACTATTAAGAGTATCCAAATCAAAGCCTTTGCTCTATGCTTCATGAATCATGATAAGCTATATGTACATGAAAATTATATTCCTGATTTTAAGTTCAAGTGAATTGAAACCTTTTTTTTTACTCTGCAGATGTGGTGATGGCACTTTAGGAATTCCAGGCCAAAGAGGTGATAATTATGAATGTAGAAATATGAAGCTTCTTCTCAAACAGCAACAACGGGTAATTATGTTATTCTCTGCTGTTTTGCAAACTTTGATTTTGAAGCTTAGAAGAGACAATGACGGTTACACTGGTGCGTGGCATATATTATGAACAGGTTTTACTAGGAAGATCTGATGTCTCAGGTTGGGGAGCTTTCTTAAAGGTAATTAGGATACTGGTGTTGAATATTATATTGATTATTTTCCTTCAAGCAACTCATGTTTTTCTGCTCTTCAGAATAATGTATCTAAACATGAATATCTGGGTGAGTACACCGGAGAGTTGATCTCACATCGTGAAGCTGACAAGCGTGGAAAGATCTACGATCGTGAAAATTCATCCTTCCTCTTCAACCTTAATGACCAAGTATGAAAACTAACTTTCTTTCTTTGAGTTGTGTGTTTCTTTTTTCCGCTGAGTAAACTTTACGAGAGATATGGTATTTTGTTTTGAATATGCAGTATGTTCTTGATGCTTACCGTAAAGGCGACAAATTGAAGTTTGCTAATCATTCTCCAGTTCCAAATTGTTATGCAAAGGTATCTGTCTGAAATTTCCCTGTATAACATATGGCAGAAAGTGTTTTCTGTACGTATAATATAATTCTATATATGTTGGAAACTGGAAACTGTTTACAACAATGGCGGGTCGAAACAGGTATCTATGTGCAGGTCCAATCTGGTTGAACCAAAAACATTTTCTGTACAATTTTATGAATAATTACTTGTCTAATATGGTCACCAATAGTAGTTATTTTAATAATAATCCAGTTGTTTCAATAAATTTATTTAGGAGGGGATTTATGCAGTTCACACTTTATGCTTTAATAATATTCTAGTTGTGCGGGTCGAAACACGTTGGACCTGTTTCCACAATATATACTTTGTTTTTTGATTTTTGAGTTTTGACATACTATTTTGATTTATTGGACTTTTTAAAATACATATCATAAACTGATAATGCACTAGTTGGTGGTTTGCTACACACAAGTTTTGACGTCTTAAAAACTTTGCTCAGGTTATTATGGTGGCTGGAGATCACAGGGTTGGCATATTTGCTAAAGAACGTATCTGTGCTGGGGAAGAACTTTTCTACGACTATCGTTATGAACCAGATAGGGCTCCTGCTTGGGCAAAGAAACCCGAGTCCTCTGGTACAAAGAAAGACGACACGGCTCCTTCTACTGGTCGTGCAAAGAAGCTTGCTTGATGATTACAAGATGCTAATTCCCATATCCATTAACCCAACAGCATTTTAGCAATTCTTTACCATTCATAGGTAATTCTTTTTGTTTTTCCCCGGTGCATTAAACTTAGTCATCACCTCCATTCGAGAGTTCTTTTGTTTTCATAGATGAGTTTTATTCGCACCAAGATAGGGGATAAGTGTTGTACACGTGCAAAAACGGACCACTGCATCTTGCATCAGATTTTACTTGTAAGGTGCATTTTGTTAACACGACTCTTTACCATTTTGTAACATTGGATATTTACAGAAATGAACTTGCAATTTGTTGACCACCGGCCATCGTATTTTTCCCCAGCTTTATATTGGCTGAAATAATCAACGCTTTTACTAAGTTAAAAGATTCCCAAATTTTAGTTTACTTTGTTACTCAATTTTGTCATCAACATTGTAACAATAAAGGATTTTGGAGTCTTCATGTTTTTTAGAGTCTGGTTAAATTTTACATGGTTTTAAAAGAGAATCTGGAGCAATTTTGTTTTTACTTATAATTTGTGAGCTCTAAATTTATAATAAAATTTAGGTGTAGAAATGGGTACGTAGGATTAGGTTGTTTCAATAAATAACAGAAGGTTCTTTGTGTGGTAACTTATTGTTGAAGTCGTTGTCGGTTATCTATCAAGTTTAATTCTGGGCCCTGGTCTAACAATCGATTGTCAAAGTTTTGTGCCTCCTAGAGCACGCTTTAATTTAAATATTTGTTGAGCCGTAATAATTGATCCCGTAGCTAAAAGCATTTTTGTGAACTATATGAACCAAACTGACTAATACAATAGTTATTAGAAACAGAGAAATGAATGAGAGCTCTAAATATAATGCTTAATTTTATATTTAAACTTGTGTGATAAAATTTTGTTGCTTGCAACTAAAGGCTAAAGTGTTCACAAGTAAGGGCGCATTGAGGAATGGAAACAAAGTTGAAAACATGCATTTGGTGCGTATAGGTTTTATGTAATACCATCACACCTTCAAATGGTACTTTTTATGAATCCCACTAAACTATAAAGGTATTGAAAATGATTCCTCTGTCAAATGTCTTCAAAAGGTGAAGATCGGTGGGATCACCCTGGTTCCATGCATCCTAAGGATGCCAACCGGACCCTCCCCCAAGGACCCGACCCCAGGCAATAAGCACCTGTCCCAGTGACTGTACTTATCAGGAGATGGGTTTTAAACCCTGGCCATTTGTCAAATGTACTTGAAATTCGAAATCATATTGTTAGCCACATGTTATTATTTGTTTATAATATAAGCTATTAATTTTATATAAATTTATCTCACAAAAAATATTATAATAATATTAAATAAAATCGATTTCCAATTACATTTTAGAGTAAATTGCAAAAATCGTCCCTAAACTATGGCCAAATTGCACGTTTCGTCCCACAACATTGGAAAGTGCAAATATCGTCCCTGTGGGGAAACTTTGGGGCATAAATCGTCCCTGGCCTAGATCAAATGACTAAAATACCCTTCTCTCTTTATTACTTTTCAGTTTCTTGCGCAAATGGTCCCTGTGTTTTGCCAGATTTTGCAAATTTAGTCCTTTTTTTTTTTTTTTTTTTTTTAAATTAACTATTAATATTAGTATTATTTTTTTTACGTTTTCGTCCGATTTTTTACGTTTTCGTCCGTTTTTTTACGTTTTCGTCAGATTTTTTACGTTTTCGTCCGTTTTCGTCCGATTTTTTACGTTTTCGTCAGATTTTTTACGTTTTCGTCCGATTTTTTACGTTTTCGTCCGTTTTTTTACGTTTTCGTCAGATTTTTTACGTTTTCGTCCGTTTTTTTACGTTTTCGTCCGATTCTTTACGTTTTCGTCCGATTTTTTACGTTTTCGTCCGTTTTTTTACGTTTTCGTCAGATTTTTTACGTTTTCGTCCGTTTTTTTACGTTTTCGTCAGATTTTTTACGTTTTCGTCCGTTTTTTTACGTTTTCGTCCGATTCTTAACATTTTCGTCCGATTTTTTACGTTTTCGTCAGATTTTTTACGTTTTCGTCCCTTTTTTTAAGTTTTCGTTCGATTTTTTACGTTTTCGCCCGTTTTTTTACATTTTCGTCAGATTTTTTACGTTTTCGTCCGTTTTTTTACGTTTTCGTCAGTTTTTTTACGTTTTCTTCTCTTATTTTAAGTTTCGTCCGATTTTTTTACGTAAAAAATCGGACAAAACATAAAAAAATGGGACGAAAATGTAAAAAAAGGACGAAAACGTAAAAAATCGGACGAAAACGTAAAAAAACAGACGAAAACGTAAAAAAAACGGACGAAAACGTAAAAAACGGATGAAAACGTAAAAAAACGGACGAAAACGTAAACAATCAGACGAAAACGTAAAAAATTAGACGAAAACGTAAAAAACGGACGAAACGTAATGAAACGGATGAAAACGTAAAAAATCGGACGAAAACGTAAAAAATCGGACGAAAACGTAAAAAAAGAGACAAAAACGTAAAAAAAACCTGACGAAAACATAAAAAAACGGACGAAAACGTAAAAAATCTGACGAAAACGTAAAAAATCTGACGAAAACGTTAAGAATCGGACGAAAACGTAAAAAAACGGACGAAAACGTAAAAAATCTGACGAAAACGTAAAAAAAAGGACAAAAACGAAAAAAAACGGACGAAAACGTAAAAAATCTGACGAAAACGTAAAAAATCTGACGAAAACGTTAAGAATCGGACGAAAACGTAAAAAAAAGACGAAAACGTAAAAAATCTGACGAAAACGTAAAAAAAACGGACAAAAACGAAAAAAACGGACGAAAACGTAAAAAACCTGACGAAAACGTAAAAAATCTGACGAAAATGTAAAAAATCGGACGAAAACGTTAAGAATCGGACGAAAACGTAAAAAATCGGACGAAAACGTAAAAAATCTGACGAAAACGTAAAAAAAACGGACAAAAACGAAAAAAAACGGACGAAAACGTAAAAAATCGGACGAAAACGTAAAAAATCTGACGAAAACGTTAAGAATCGGACGAAAACATAAAAAAACGGACGAAAACGTAAAAAATCTGACGAAAATCTAAAAAATCTGACGAAAACGAAAAAAAACGGACGAAAACGTAAAAAAACGGACGAAAACGTAAAAAAGCGGACGAAAACGTAAAAAAATAATACTAATATTAATAGTTAATTAAAAAAAAAAAAAAAAAATGACTAAATTTGCAAAATCTGGCGAAACACAAGGACCATTTGCGCAAGAAACTGAAAAGTAATAAAGAGAGAAGGGTATTTTAGTCATTTGATCTAGGCCAGGGACGATTTATGCCCCAAAGTTTCCCCACAGGGACGATATTTGCACTTTCCAATGTTGTGGGACGAAACGTGCAATTTGGCCATAGTTTAGGGACGATTTTTGCAATTTACTCTACATTTTATAAAGCAAACAACATTAATACTATCAATTAATTTTTACTTCTTTTAATCTATTTCAAATCCAAATCCTATTCTAACCCCATTATCATACCAAACGCACCCTAATTAAATATTGATACACAGGCTTATGCAAAATTAATCATATTATTAAATCTCTCGATATTACGAATGAGGGATTTAGCGAGTTGCAATAAAAAAATAAAGGCTGAAACAAGAGCTATATATCTTTTCTCAAAGGACAGTGTGAGTACAACATTTGTGGTTTATTAAGTTAATAAAAATTATAAAACTTGTTCTGTTACGTGTTTTATCAGGATAACATTATGGATTTTAACTAGACACATATACAAAGTGATCCTGTATTAATTTATGAATTCGAACATGACACTATGCACCAACTACATGTAAAGATTCTCACTCGTTCTTATATACTATTTAATTACAAAACAGAAGCTACTAACGAGCTATTCACATGAAATCATATCTTGGAAAATGGAAGACTCGTTAGCCATTTGTTAATCAATAATGACACAATCTTCATAAATGGAAGGATATATCATTACGTTTCCGCAATAGTAGTCCAATGGTCGAAGATAGGCAGTGTAAAGCGAATATCATAGGTTCAAATCATGTCTCTGACTCCCTGTATCCTTTAATCATACATTTATTCTCTCCGCGTTTAGCATGTGTCAGGTTGATGAGAGACATTACAAGATCAGTTATCTTTTTTATTTATATCATTACTCTAAACATACATTGCGTAACTTCCCTAGCCATGCCAACTTCTATTAAAGATGAACTCCTCAAGAGTCATCCATTCAAGAGTCTATTTCTTTCGAGGCAAGTTTGGTAGTCCAAAATGGTTATTTTACTCTTTTGATATAGCCACCCAAACTTAAAAACTTAAAAACTTGTTAACTATAGATGGTGAAATTTAGGCATCAAAGTATAGAGATGAATATTTTATGCCAATAGCGACAAAAATGAAGAACCGAACATCCTAAGATATATAAACAAACATACTAAATCTATGCTTACATTTATTTATACCCATTTAACATATCTCACCTACATGAATAATAAAATTGGTTGGCCACTATTTCCAAGATAGAGTGGTTGTTAGCTACATACTACAAGTCTATAGACAAACATGCATTAAATAATGTTGACAAGTAGTCCACCATTTTCATTCCCCCACACACAGTGTGTGTGAACACAACAGAACAGCACAGCACATACATCCTGTGACAACAAAACACAAAGATTTCACACTTGACACAACACACAAATAATGCACATTCATTAGTACAAACACACATTACATAAAATAACTTTACCTTTTTATCTCATTTCTACATTATTCAAAACTCCACAAACTAAAAAAGTGAAAAAACAAAATCTTCATTCTTATTATTGGCACCTTTTGCTTTTTCTTTACTCACACAGCACACACACACATTTTTTTCCCCTTTTGTGTGTGTGTGAGGTAGCTAATGAAGAAATCGTTGTTTCTTGTTATTATTTTGATAAGTGTAATATTATTTATCACTAGCTCTGCTTGCTCCAATGGAGATTGTCAGGTTTGTTTTTTCAGTTAATGATTCATCAGTGTAGATCTATTGAATTATGGTTACAATTTAATATGAATGATTAATTGATATTATGAACAGCTGTTAGAGTCATGCTCAGCAGCAACTGATTGTGAGGGTGGTTTGTATTGTGGGAATTGCCCTCAGTTGGGGAAAAATCAGCCTTTTTGTATTAGAGGCCAAGCTAATATCCCTACTGCCACTGTAAGTTTTATCTGCCTCTTCATTTTAACTGCAAATAAGGAGTGTTTTTTGGAGAGTGAAAAGTATATATATTTACTAGCTAACGTAAACATAGAGCCAAACAACTTACGGTTATCACCTTATTTAAGTTGTTTTAAAAAGTTGTGGATCAGCTTACCTGAAAGAAGCTGATAATCCAATCCAATTAACTATCTCATGCATAGTGTCGTGTGTTGACATCGTGTTAGCTAATTACCAATTTTTATTAATAAGCATAAATTGTTTAACTAACCTTTGCCCAGACACCCCCGGAATAAGTTTTCTTCCTAATAAGCGAATTGGAGTTGCTTATTGTGTTCATGCTTACTTGAAGAATAAATAAACTGTTACAAAAGTTCCAAAACACTCAAACAATTACTACCTTCGGGTGGGATGTGAGTGTTTACATTCTACTTCCCCCATACCTCGTTCCGGCAGGATTGGGTACTGTTGTTGTTGTTGTTCATACAGTTGACTATCAGCTTAAGCCATAAGCTGTTTGAATAACCAATCTCAAAGCATTGATTTAATATCTTTCAAGTATATAGTGGTTTGAAATGCTAAACCCTCTTTTTATTTTTATTTTTATTTTTATTTCATTTTGCTAAAATAGGACTCTAAATATGGGGACCGTTGGTTTCTTTGTGTTCTGTTAGTGATACAAGTTTAAATTTTTTCGTTTTTAACCATAAAATATTAATGGATTTGTTAATAAATGGACAGATAAATGGGTTGCCGTTCAACAAGTACACATGGCTTGTAACACATAATGCCTTTTCAATCGTGGATGCTCCTCTCTTGACGGGTCCTCAAAGGATCACATTTTACAATCAAGAAGATACCGTCACCAACCAGTTAAGGGTATGTTTCTTGGTTTTAAAGTTATATTTTAAACCCATTTCGTCTACTTAAAATTTTTATTTTATTTTTATTTCTGATAAGTTTGTTTGTTTCATCTGTTTCAATTGGCGTTAGAATGGAGTTAGAGGATTGATGTTGGATGTGTACGACTTCGACAATGATATTTGGCTCTGCCACTCCTTCCGTGGCCAGTGTTATAACATCACTGCCTTTGTAATCATCTTTTCTTTCATTACGTTCCTCTTTTTTTCATAATGAGATAGTGTTTGTCTTTTGAGGTTATTATTCATTTAGAGATATTTGGATGTGCGTTTTTAATATATGTTATATATTGAATAATTAGCTTTAACAAAATATGGTGCCGGAGATATTGTTTAAGGAGATAGTAGATATAATCATATATTAATGGTATATAAGTAATTTTACTCTATCCGATGAGAACTAGTTTCATTATAGCAAACATCAAATTGATTATTTGACCTCTAAGGTTACAAAACGATATAAACCGGAAGTTCTAACAATAAGAATCACTTTGAAAACGCACATCCAAACACCCCTGAACTTTTTTGCCTGATAATACTCGTAAAGAATTTTTAGTCTCATAAAATGTATGTTTGACCTCAAAGTCAAAATTGTGTATCTAACTTTGAAACATCAAGAGTACTAGTTTATTATGTGCTATTTACTTATATCTTTTGCTCAGCAACCTGCAATTAACACGTTGAGGGAAGTGGAAGCATTCTTGAGCTCAAACCCAACTGAAATTGTAACGATTATACTTGAGGATTATGTGCATACGACTAAAGCGTTGACTAAGTTATTTGCTGATGCTGGTTTGGATAAGTACTGGTATCCAGTTTCTAAGATGCCAAAAAAGGGTGAGGACTGGCCTACTGTGACCAATATGGCACAAGATAATCATAGGTTGTTGGTGTTCACTTCTGATTCTTCAAAGGAAGTTTCCGAAGGTATCGCTTATCAATGGAGGTACATGGTGGAAAATGAACGTAAGTACCAAGTTTTGGTTACAAAATTTGATTTGATGCATGCTCAACTCATCTTGTTCGATCATTTGGTCAAATACTTATAAGGCAAAGATCGATTTGGATAAATTGTTATAAATGTAACATCGAGGTCTTTCAGTTAATAGTTTTTTTTTTGCTACCTTAACTTAAAGTTAGAGCAGACAATTTCAACTCAATTGCTAACAAAACAATCGATTTGGGCTGTGCCGTTTCTCAAAGGAGACGTAACAAAAAGTTTAACAAAAAAAGGGAACAGATCAGTTGGGTCGATCAGGTTAAATGTCGCCAAAAATCTTTCTTAAATACATAGAACCTTCTTAATCATTTTATTTAAATAATCAGATTAACCCGGGCTTGTTTCAACCCAGACCCTTATTATTCCGTCATTGAACCGGTTCTACCACTCACATTGCCACCTGGAGTATGTTATTTGTGCTTTTTCAATAACTAAATATAAATGTAATGTGGTTTCAGCTGGTGACCCTGGAGTACAGCAAGGATCATGTCAAAACAGAAAAGAATCAAAAGCGCTTACTTCAAAAAGTGCATCTCTTTTTCTTCAAAACTACTTCCCAACAATGCCGGTACAAGCTGAAGCTTGCAAAGAGCATTCGACTCCATTGATGGATATGGTTGCCACTTGCTACAAGTCAGCTGGGAATGTGATGCCTAACTTCTTAGCTGTCAATTTCTACATGGTATCCATACTTACCTTTTAATACAATGGTAAAACGGTAAATTGTTCCAGCATATATTAACTTTTAATTTTTTTACAGAGAAGCGACGGAGGAGGTGTTTTCGATGCTTTGGATAAAATGAATGGCCAATCATTATGCGGGTGTGCTTCAGTCACTGCTTGCCAGGTTCGTCGACTAATTAACTCAAACTAATTATCTAATAGAACTCTTGTATCAAGTAATTTGTCTCTGCTTTTTGCAGGCAGGCGCGCCTTTTGGAGTTTGCAAAAACATTGGGGTAGCTAATTCCACTTCACCAGCGGGTCCTTCAGGAAGTTTTTCAGGAACTGTGCAGTTGACAGGATCTGCTTCGCAAATAAATTTTACAAGTCTCTTTTTCATTTACGGATTTCATTTTTGCATAATATTATTGGTATTGTATTTAAAATAGATATATCAAACACATAAGAGCGACTTCATTGAGTCTTATGTTATATATTAAGTTAAATCTAGGGTGGGTATACTCATGCCCGCTTTACAGTTTACACGGTGAAACAGCAAAGCATTGGTCAGCATATGATTCGGGTATGCTTAATATACCTCATTTTGCATCATAAAAGATGTGCTATGATTCATTTATAAAATCCTTTAGATATGAAACATCTTACATCTATATGCCAAACAAACTATCAACTTCAAAATCGACCCTTCAAGTATAATTTCATTTGGTTTTGCAGGTTATTTTTGGTGAGCTAGTGAAAATTGAGATTAAGCATTCAAGCGGTTGCTCTGTTTTCTAGTTGATTTCTTAATTCTAAAGTGTAATGTACCACTATTTTAACATTATACTTGACAATTAAAAGAAAATAGCCTTCTTTCTCTTTAAAATTTGGTGATTTATATAGTAGATAAAGATGACATATGTTTCATTATATCTGTTCTGCTTTCCCATATACTTGCACGAATCATTCCAAAATATATCTAACTCCATTAGAAGCATTCAAGAAAACCCAGAGTCAGAAAGATGCGCATACAAGCAAAGAGACGGTATTCGTCTAAACTAGATCAAATTCTAAATCAGCCTGTAATTATGAATATACTCACCATCATGGAAATATCAGAATCGCTCTATGTTTTCACACGCTTCAATTGTGCTTGCCTAGTCATCCACTCAATGCATTCCTCAACGCTTCCAGAAGGATAAGCCAGCTGCCATTGTAGTAGTTTTCTTTGCCATTCGCTAACAACTGGACCTCCTTTCCCAAGCTCCAAAAGCCTTATTATATCCTTCCCATTAACCAAAGGCTTAACTTCCCACACTTTGTCCAAACCTAGTTTCAACATTTCTTGTTCAACCTTCTTAAACACTTCTCTTCGTTCCTCCAGTTCCCCGGCAATAGCATCAACAGAAGAACTATTCTTATACAAAAGGGTAGAAAGCATCAATGCAGCCCTCCAAAAATCTTTAATCTCCCTTAAAAGCAAACCCAACAAGATTCTTAACTTCAATGAAACTGGAACATCAATAACCTCTGTTTCCCATTTAACTTCAGCAGTTTGCAAATCGTCACTAGACAACACGAAAGGGATCAAAGTCAAAAATTTCTCAGCTGTGTTGTGCAGCCTCATAACGTCATCAGCATCACTAGCTTTTAACTTCAGGGAATTTCTGAAGATGTGGTTTACAACGGGCACCTTTTTCTTTTTGTTATCAAGGTAAACAGTCTTCCTGAGTGGAAGGAACAACGATGAATACGAATACAGCCTCCTTTGTTCATCGCTAAAGGTACATCCAATTTCAAGCATATGGTTCCATCCAACATCCATAAATCCAACACAAACCCTATCAAGTTCTTCTGAGATCGCTGGGTCACAACTTGTGGGCGGTGTAAAGACAACCCAAAACAGCCCTAACTCAGATATGTAAGCCATTGCTTTAACCGGTTGGTTCCCGCTTACCATAAGATCAACCTCATGACCAATCCGTTCTCGACTAATTTTATCAGCAATAGCAGATTTCACATCCTCATCAGCAGCTGCAGCCTTTAGTTCTTCCACCATTTCAAACTCGAACCTTGCACTAAAACGAATAGCTCTTACAACTCTCAACGGATCATCCAAAAAAGTCTCTTTTGGTGGTAACGGGGTCACAATTCTTCCAGATTTCAAATCATCCAACCCTCTTCCAGTTAAATCTTCAACTAAACATGTATTGATATTGTAGAACAAACTATTAATAGTCAAATCCCTTCGATAAGCATCTTGTTCAGCAGTACCAAACTTCATAGTTGGAATTCTACTGTTTTCAGTGTAATCTTCAGACCGCAAATTCACAAAATCAATCCAAACATCAAACAGACGCATCCTTGCGGTCTCCAAATGCTTTGACTGATCCGGATTGCTCTGAATAACACCAATCCCGTGTGTTTCTTCTCCTGTAGATACCAAATACTCGTTCACTTTTTCACAGAACTCTTTTCCCAACATATTATCCAAAGCAATATCGATATCATAACAGTCTTTCCCTAAAAGCTTATCACGCACCCACCCACCAGCGACACGAAGCTTTGTTTCAAGATTAAAGTGACTAAGAACTTGACGCAACTGATCAAATATCTGCTTCTCTTTATCAGATAGCTCAATGTCTTCCTTCACCACGACAGGCGGGCGTGATGACAAAGTTCCATTTGTGGTTGACATTGCTCTGCGATAGCGATACAACAACGGTTTCTTTAGCTTAACGGCGTTGTTTAGCACAGGAATAAAAGGCTTCCCTGTAAAGGTTGTTGTCAAAGAAGATCCATAAAACCACCCTAATTGTGTTAATTTCCCAGCCATACACACAGATAATTTGACTGCAAATATATATATGTGAGAAAACTATCACTAAGAATTTTCAGAATACTACAAAATACTGTAACAACTTTTTTATCTAACTAAAAAATCCTACGAAAAATATTTGTTAACCCGACATCGAGAAATATATGCTATAGTCATGTTATACGAACATCGTATCAGGGATGACCAACCTATGAGCTATCGAGGCGGAACAAACATATAATTTGGGAGGAGTGTTTGGCATTGCTTATATACACAGCTTATGAGCATATTATCTTTTTACCGATATTTATTGACCTAAAAAGCGACTTAGTAACAGTTTCTAAATACCGAAATTGCGATTAGTTATCAATGATGGTCAAACTATGAGTTACACAGGCTTAATAAACAAACAAATTGGGGGTGTTTGGGACTGCTTATTTAACAGCTTATCAACATATTGCGGCTTTTATTTCTGATCTTTATAGACATACAAGCACTTTTCTGGTGTTTGGATGATTAGGATTGCTTATTTTGGGGGTGTTCGCTTATTTGATTTCGGCTTATATTTCAAAAGCCCAAAATTCCCGGCTTATTTTGAAGCTTATTAAGCCCATAAATCTCGAAATAAGCCAGAAAATTTGAGCTTATAAAACATAAGCCAAATCAAACAAGCTAATAAGCCCATAAATAAGCTAAAACAAACGCCCCCTTTATTTGATTATACCAACAACACTTAAACAACCGCTTATATAAACCCTAAACCCTTATAAACTAGGGTTTATGTTTAAAAAAAAAAAAAAAAAAAAAAAAAAAAAAAAAAAAAAAAGTAGTGTGTTCAAATATAAGGGAATAACAAAGTCATTATCCTATAAGAAAACAGAAAAATTGATATGTTAAAAGCAGGATGATAATGGGATATGAAGTATGAAAGGTACCTTCTATGATAATCAGGAGGAAAACTGAAGCGAGAGTGTCGTCAAGACGGTTAGCAGCTGGAGCTGTTTATTCACCTTTGTTTGTTTTGACCTAAAAAGTGAAAATAGAGAGGTTTTTTAGACCAAAACTGACGTGAAGGACTCACTTTTAAGGGATACACTATTGGAACCCGTCTATGATGTGTTTTTTGTCAGTTTCTGTTACGTATTTCTGACAGTTTTAAGCGTTTGACTTATTAAACTTTATATTTACTGTTCCGTATTTTCAGGTTTATAGTTTTTTATATAAACAAAATTATAAAAAAAATAAAAAAATAAAAAAAAAATAAAAAAAACAAAAAAAATAAGGGGGTCACCGATCAAATGTCCCATTTCAATTTAGGCTTATTATTAAGTCTATATATCATTGCTCTTTTATATTTCTATCTTCGAACGTTTCCATTTATATCTCTTTTATTCCTTGCTTATAAAAATTTACCTTTAAAAAAAAGAAAAAAAAAATCTTTGTATTAATTTAACATTAGTTATTCTTGCATTCTATGCATATTTAACGATTATTAATTTTATTTATATTTATATAAGAATAAGAAGTAATTTTTGAATGAGTAGAGCAATAATATATTCACAAAAAATTGACAAAATTATACTCACGTGATGACTTAACAAGTTTAATAGTCCAATCATATTGCATTATAAACTATATATTTTTTTTTACCTTCTACATTTAGTTGACAACTTATTATGTGAATATAATTTTATAAATATTTGATGATCTCGCATTGTGTGAATATAATATAACAAATTAGCCCCTAAACTCAATAAACTCTAAAAAATTTACTTATTTACAATTTTTTATTATTATTATAAACATTTTTTGTTGGAAAAATATAGGCATGTCGTGTTTACACACCTTCAAATTGTGATGCAAACACCATCTTACACATCACTGCACTTTACTCTCATTGTTTACTTTGAAATTTGTATTTTTGTGTTGTCCATCTGACACACCACTTCAATTTAACAGCATCAAAAACCCAAAAATTCATACCTCTTTTTCTACTTCTCAAACTAAAACAGCCTAATTTTTTTTTTGTCACTCTACCACCAACGCAACTAACCAAGGTAACCGGCGGGAACTTAAATACACCTGAAAATTCATAATTCTAAACCTATCTTTTTCCCCACATCACCATCACCATCATCATTTTAGTTTTTTAATAAATGACAAATCCAACACATGCACAAAAACCGATGACGGTGGCCAGGAAACTGATGACGTGCTGGAACAACTTCAGCCGGAATATGAACAACTTCAGCCGAATAAGAACGGAGGCGAGAAAAACGCCGGAAATAAAGACAACTTTCAAACATAGTGGTGTTGTAATCCGATTGTTGTTATTTTTAGTGGTTAATGTGAGAGAGAAAGGGTTGACTTGAGATAAGAGAGTGAAACTTGTGACTGTGTGAGAGAAAATTAAAAATTCGTGTGAGAGAAACTTATTTTTTTTTTTATCTATTTAAAGTATTTTTTTTTTTTTTTTTTTAATAAAGATATCAACAAGTTAGGGTGGTCATGTGGATTTAGAGTAGAGTTAGGGTGGTCCTGGTGGATTTAGGTTTGTTACAATGGTGTTTATACCACATGACCCTTTTTTATCTATTCAAAGTATTTTATTTATTTTTTTAATAAAGCTGTCAACAATTTAGGGTGGTCCTGTGAATTTAGAGTAGAGTTAGGGTGGTCCTGATGGATTTAGGTTTGTCACAATGGTGTTTATACGCATGACCCAAAATATATTATTTGCTAAACTTTATTTGGTAATTACACAATGATTTGCTTCCGCTGCAACATGCGGGCAAAAAGCATCTTGTCAATAATCATTAGTAAAAAATTATAAAACTACAGATCATCGTGGTAAACAAATTAAGTTGAGTCGAACTCACGACATAAAACAGGTTTACTTATTAACCTCACCATAAACTCTTTGGACAAACTTCCTTTCTTTCTAGGGACAATCTCACATGCAAGTTTTTAGGCGTAATGCGTGTGGCTCATGATCACGTTCTCGTTTCTAAATTGAACTTGTGTCTTGTTAAATTTTGGGTTGGTAATCTGTGGCAAACATATCATTCTATCAATTGCTAATGGCTTTCAAGTTGTGGCTTATTGCAGGATTAATTACAGGGGTTTAACCTGGACAAAAGATTAAAGATTTAAAGTTCCAAGAATCTCATTTCTGCTGAAGCATTTCTTCGTTTCTGCTGATGAGTCACTACTAGCCGTTAGAGGGGTCTTAATGAAGCTTAATCTCCTATTTAATAAGTCCCCTTATCTAGGGTTAGATACACTTGAGTGTGCAGTCTTTTGTATCACTCTCTTCTCTTCTTTCAGATCATTTCACTGATCTTGTCTTGTCTTTACATTTACATGATTATTGTCTCATTGACATTAATCTAACCTTGTAACATTTGGATACTATTGTAAACTTAATCTAAGTTGACTATTGCAGCTTAGATCTGAATAAAGATTATATTGTTCATCTTGGTTGCCTATACTTTCGTACATGGTATCAGAGCTTCAGGCTCATTGATTCTCTTCGGCAACTATTGGTGGTTTGGGGTTATTGCTATTGGCGTAATCATTGGTTATCTTCTACTTACAATTAGCCCTAGACTAAGTGAATCTAGGGTAATTGTGATTTGTTCCTCCGCTGCATATTTCTCTGTAAGTCTATATCTTGTCTCTTCTTCAAACATACAGTACTTAAGTCTTTGTGGGTGCAAACGGGTAGACTAACATCTTGATCTGCCACCTTTGAGTGGTACGAATACCTGCTCTGGTTTACCCTAGTCCACAGGCTTGGTGCTTGTTGTTTCTTAAATTCAAAGTCTTATTTATCTATCTATTTGGTCTTATTATTATCTCTGTCTGTTTTATTTGTCTGTCTTACTGTCTTTATTATGACTGCTGGTGGTGGTGGTTCCACTGAGAAAAGCTTATCCTTTGGGGATGCTTTGTACTTACACCCTAATAACACTAATGGGACTCCCATTATTTCTATCAAACTCACAGGAACTGAAAATTATAAAATATGGAATATGGCCATGACCTTTGCTTTAAGGAACCATAATAAGTTAGGGTTTATTGATGGTACTTGCATAAGAAACGATTCAAACCCTAATCTTGCTAATCAATGGGACACTTGTAACTCTGTTGTGGTTACTTGGATTCTTAATTCTCTCAGCCTTGAATTATTTGCTGGGGCTATCTATGCCAAAACTGCTTATGAAATGTGGAATGATCTTAAAGATACCTATGATAAGGTTGATGGTTCAGCTATTTTTAATTTGCATAAAAATATAAACTCTCTTAGTCAAAGTGGGTCCTCTCTTGCTGATTACTACAACAATCTTAACTCTTTATGGAAACAATTTGATTGTATGATTAGCTTGCCTCCTTGCACTTGTGAGGCTGCAAAACATTTTGAAAAACATAATCAGCTAATCAAGTTAATGCAATTTCTTATGGGTCTTGATGACTCCTATGTTCCCATCAGAAGCAATATTTTAACCAGAGACCCTTTACCTAATGTCAAAACTGCTTTCTCTGTTGTCTCTGGAGAAGAGTCTCACAGAAATGTATCATCTGGGAATAGCTCTGCTAAACCTAATGCTACAGCTTTTGCTGCAAAAACTTCTGATGGTGGAAAATTTTTTGATAACAAAAGAAGTTTTAACAACAAAGTTTATGGTCTTAATACTGGTAACAACTCTAATAGCAGAGGACCAAACATGAACCTCAAATGTACCAATTGCAAAAAACCTGGTCACACCATTGATAGATGTTATGATCTTGTTGGCTATCCTGCTGGATATGCTAAGAGAAATTTTAATGGTAAACCTTTCAGCAGTAACAATGTTTCTGCTGAAACCAATCTTGTCACTGATAATAGTGCCAGCAACTCTCCTGTCTCCTTGTCTAATGAACAGCTCTCAAGACTTATGAGTCTTCTCAATGACAACAATGTGTCATCTGCTAATGCCAACTTGGCAGGTAAAAATTTTTCAGGAACCTTCTTTAATGGCAGTGTCAAGTTTAATATAAACTTCAACAAGTTTTTTAACAACAACACTAAGACATTATCTGGAAACATCAGTCTTGGTTGGATTGTTGATTCTGGTGCAAATCAGCACATGACTGTGACTGAAATTTTTTTAATCAATGTTGTTAACATTTCAAATCTTGGTTTAACTGTTGGACATCCCAACGGTACTCAGGCCTTAATTACAAAAATTGGTGATTTAAAGATCAATAATGATCTAACTCTTTTTGATGTACTTGTTGTTCCTGAGTACAATGTTAGTTTGCTGTCTGTTCATAAAATTGCTAGAGACAATAAGATGGTTGTCGGGTTTAATGAATCTAATTGCTATATACAGGATTTACATCAAAAAAGGATTGTGGGGATTGGTAAACAACACAATGGGTTATATATGTTTGATATTGATTCTTCATGTAAGATTATTTCTAATAATTGCATATCTGTTTGTTATGTTTCAAAAAATCTTTGGCATCAAAGACTTGGTCATCCCTCTGACCAAGTCCTACACATACTTAAACCCACTCTTAAATCTGGTAGTACATCTGAAACTGATCATCTCTGTGATACTTGTAATAAAGCCAAACAAACCAGGGAACCATTCCCTCTAAGTGAACATAAATCAACTAAAATTGGTCAACTTGTCCATCTTGATGTATGAGGACCATATAAAGTCACTAGCAGAGATGGTTACAAATATTTTTTAACTGTTGTTGATGACTATTCCAGGGCAGTGTGGGTTTATATGCTTAAGGGGAAGGATGATGTTTATGTTTCCATTGTTAACTTTACTCACATGCTATCAAATCAATTTGAACACAATGTCAAGATCTTTAGAAGTGATAATGGGACAGAATTTGTCAATAATAAACTTCAACATTTTTTCCATGAAAAAGGAATTTTACATCAAACCTCTTGTGTTTATACACCACAACAAAATGGTATTGCATAAAGGAAACATAGGCATCTTCTTAATGTAGCTAGATCCCTCATGTTTCAGGGGGAATTACCTCTAAATCTTTGGTCTGAATGTGTTCTAACTGCTGCCTATGTCATAAACAGGTTGCCCTCTTCAGTTCTTTCTGGCAAGTCCCCGTTCTTCCTTGTGTATGGGCATGACCCTTCACTCTCTCTCCTTAGAGTCTTTGGCTGCTTATGCTATGCCACCATTCTCAACATCTCTGATAAATTTGGTAGTAGGTATGAAAAAAGTGTCTTTATTGGTTACTCAAATGAGAAGAAAGGCTATAAACTCTTGAGCCTTGAAACAAAAAATATATTTTACTCCAGAGATGTCAAATTTTATGAAACTGTTTTTCCTTTCAAAATGAAAAATTATGTGTCAAAACCTTTTGTTGAACCCTTTGTACCAAAAGATTTAAATCACAAAAATTTCTTTGACTCACAAATAAGTCCCAATGATGAAGGGAGAGTGACATCCTATGATGATGGCACAGTGGTAAGTCATCCTACTAGGATTGACGAACCAGTTGCAACATCTATAGATGATAATACACATCCTGAGGGCAACATATCACATGATTCACATTCTGCTGATGCAGTTTCTGATCCTGCTGATGCAGTTTCTGATCCTGCTGATACAACACCTGATTCTGCTGAACAAGAAAGAGGCTTGCCAGCCATTACTGCTAGAAGGTCAACCAGAGTTTCCAAGTTGCCCAGTAATCTTAATGAATTTATTATAGAAGGAAAAGTCAAATATGGTGTTGAAAAGGTTGTTAATTACTCCAATCTTAACAAAGATAATTACTGCTTTGCATCTAGTCTTAATAAAAGTATTGAACCTACCTGTTATGAAGAAGCTATCCATGATAGTAATTGGGTTGATGCTATGAATTCTGAAATTGAGGCCTTAAATGAAAACCATGCTTGGGATATAATTGATCTACCTCCTAATAGAATTCCTATTGGCTACAAATGGATATTTAAAATCAAATATAAAGCCAATGGTGAAGTTGATAGATACAAGGCTAGACTAGTTGTTAAAGGCTATAACCAAAGGGAAGGAATAGACTATGATGAAACCTTTTCTCCTGTTGTAAAAATGTCTACTGTCAAATGTCTTATTGCCTTAGCCGTAAAAAACAAATGGCCTCTTTTACAACCTGATGTTAATAATGCTTTCTTGTATGGAGATCTTGATGAGGATATCTATATGACCATCCCCAAGGGGTTCTGTAATGAGAACAATAAGAATAAAGTCTGTAAACTTGTCAAATCCCTATATGGCTTAAAACAAGCTCACAGGAAATGGAATGAAAAACTTGTCAGTGTTTTAAAAGAAAATAACTTTGTTCAATCTGTTAATGATCACTCTTTGTTCACCAAAACAGAGAATAACAAGTTTATTGTTCTGCTTGTTTATGTGGATGATATTGTCCTTACTGGAAATTGCACTGATGAGATAAACCGATTCAAAGAGTTCCTAAAAACAAAGTTTCATATTAAAGACTTGGGAAATCTAAAATACTTTCTTGGCATTGAGGTTCTAAAAACTGGGAATGACATTTGTCTCTCCCAAAGAAAATATTGTCTTGAACTCCTCAAAGAATTTGGTCTCCTTGGGTGCAAACCTGTGTCCACTCCTATGGAACCCAGCTCAGTCCTTCCATACATTCCCACTGCTGATGACCCCTTGCTTGTCAACATCACTGGTTATCAGAAGTTACTTGGGAAACTTATCTATCTCACCCATACTAGACCTGACATCTCATACTCAGTTCATTGTCTGGCACAATATATGCATTCTCCTTTAAAGTCTCATCTGGAATGTGCCCTTAATGTTCTGAGATATCTAAAAGGAGCTCCAGGAAAAGGTCTAAGGTACAATTTCAGCAACTCTGAAAATCATCTTGAAGGATATAGTGATGCTGATTGGGCCAAATGCAAAAAAACCAGAAAATCTGTCACAGGTTATTGTGTTTTCTTTAATAATTGTTTAATCTCATGGAAAAGTAAAAAACAAAACACTCTTTCAAAATCTTCCACAGAAGCAGAATATAGATCTATGTCTACTGCTGCCTGTGAAATCATTTGGATTCAAAAAATCCTAAAAGACCTAAAAGTTGATATCAATCTTCCTGTTGATCTTTTTTGTGATAACAAACTTGCTTTACAACTTGCTGTCAACCCTGTTTTCCATGAAATATCAAAACACTTTGAAATTGATGTTCACTTCATCAGGGAAAAAATTGCTAAAGGTATTATAAATGCTAAAAAGATTGGCTCTTCAAACCAAACTGCAGACATACTCACAAAGAACCTCCCTGTCTATCAGCATAAATTTTTGTGTGAAAAATTGATATTGTTTGATATGTTTGCTCATCAGATTAAGGGGGAATGTTAAATTTTGGGTTGGTAATATGTGTCAAACATATCATTCTATCAATTGCTAATGGCTTTCAAGTTGTGGCTTATTGCAGGATTAATTACAGGGGTTTAACCTGGACAAAAGATTAAAGATTTAAAGTTCCAAGAATCTCATTTCTGCTGAAGCATTTCTTCGTTTCTGCTGATGAGTCACTACTAGCCGTTAGAGGGGTCTTAATGAAACTTAATCTCCTATTTAATAAGTCCCCTTATCTAGGGTTAGATACACTTGAGTGTGCAGTCTTTTGTATCACTCTCTTCTCTTCTTTCAGATCATTTCACTGATCTTGTCTTGTCTTTACATTTACATGATTATTGTCTCATTGACATTAATCTAACCTTGTAACATTTGGATACTATTGTAAACTTAATCTAAGCTGACTATTGCAGCTTAGATCTGAATAAAGATTATATTACTTTCGTACATGTCTCTAGGCATAGCATATAGAAACTCACTACGTGATGACGACCACCCATATTTGAACATGAGATGAGAAATGCTTGTGTAAATCAGGTAAACTGCAAAAAGGATGAGGATGGCGAAACTCAAGACTTAACAAATTGAGAACAAGGCAATCCTAAATGAGAACCCTCCTCGACAAATAAAATGTCCATGAAATTATTTGACACGCTTTGTGGTTGGCAGTTGGCACTATATGTTTCTACGAGTTGGTTTACGTGTCTATGAGACCATGAGTTTTGTTAGTCCATATGCTATATTGATTATCGTCCCTTCCAACTCTTTTTCAGTACATATATTATATGCATAGACGGAACCTGTCTGAGAGAGCCGTATTGTAAATAATTTTGTTTGAGAGTCCAAACTTGAATTTTCTTCATATAGTTCATTAAATATGAATGAGACTGATGGAACAAGCATCCCAAACACGCCATAACACCAATATAAGCTATGTTTGATCCAGCATAACTTAGACATGGTTACCACATTATTCTCAGCCACAAATGCAGAATAAAAAGGCTAACAGAGATATACTATATCATCGCTTGTGGCGAGAACACCCACATGGTGTGGGTTCTTTCACATAGTGTCGAGTTTATTGTGCTGATAAATTACTTACAAGTATAAATTTATGTACATTTTTTAATGGAATAATTGAATGTCGGAGAAACAATCTGTACACAGTGCAGCCAAACTAATAAGGTGATAACTTTTTATTGATTTTTTTTAATGGCAAACCAATAAGGTGATAGTGCTAGTGATCACCTCAAAAAACAGGTAACAGAGGAATAGTCCCGATATTGAGTAGGGATTGGGGTAAAATCTGAAGAGCAGGGCGGATTGCCAGTAGTGTATAGAAGGAGTCAATAGGTACTCTCATCCCCCATACGTTGATTGTCTCTAGTTTATGACAGTTGTTTACAAGAGCTATAAGTCCATTTTCAGTTACATGACGGCATCCCCATAATACAGCAGTCTGAAAGTTTGACATATAGATATTCAATTTCATATAAAAAGAACTCGGGTAACAAAGTATGAAAAATAAAGGTACCAACCTTTAAATTTGGGCAGCTAGTTGCAATTACAAGCAGAGATTCGTCTGTTATAAAAGTACCCCCAATGTTTAGGTGTTGCAAAGAATTCGCCCTTGAGATCTGCAGGAACAAAATTATGACAGGTGAGTATTTAAATCTTGTAACGATATGATAGCTTCTACTTTTGGTCATATAATTGTCTTTATGATTAGGTATTAATGTCTTTCGGTTCTTATGTGAATTATGAGCATACAGGTTAATCAAAAGAAAATGTATGATTTATATAAATAGCCTGTAAACCGTTCGAAAAAAGAGAGTTTGTAATAGGGAAGGCACTCCTAATATTGAGAATCATTGTATTAGAAAAGGAAGTGATGATGTTATACCAAGTGAATGACGCCTTTGTCAGTGATTCCTGTCATACCCCATAAGGATATCGAAGACAAGTTTGGGATGCATTTTGCTGTTGATAACTGGTACAGTCCATTATCTGTTATTTGACAACCCCAACAACTCTTTGAACTGAAACCATGACCACAAAAAAAAAAAAAAAAAAAAAAAAAAAAAAAAAAAAAAAAAAGATATGTCAAGCTAAACCATAACAAAACTAAGACAACATATCATAATATATGAAACCAAAATCTAGTATATGTTCCGTGTTGGTCTCAATGGTACTTGTTTCTTTTTTTAGAAAAAAGTTCTAACTATCTCACAATATATACACCACAAAATCGATCTCACATGTCTTAAGCAAGGCTTGAACCCGCAATCATTTGGTTAGGGAGCTTCTCAAATAGCATGGGGTACCATTGGGACATAAGCCCTTTGGTGGAACTCAATTCTTAATTATAATCCACCTTTTAATTGTGGCTCACTTTGTATTTGTATAAAAGAGGTCTTGTTTGGTGTAAACGAGACCATGTACTCGAGTCTACCACTCAAATTTACATGTATACTTGATCTTTAAAAAAAAAAAAAAAGGTTCCTTATCATCTTTCCATTCACTCTGGTTTGTACTTTAGGGAACCATTTTACCCCATTCCACAAAATGAGGAAAATGTGCTTCTTATGTCAATAGATGCATATTATAAATTCAGAACAAATGAATGTTCATTCTAAAAATTTCTCTAAACAACTAAAAACTGTTGCATCAAATACCATGTTAAAGTTGCATCTGAAGATTGCTACGAATTTGAACTTTCAGAGTAATTATGGTGACTTCCAATCCGATGATAGAGCAAAAGATTGTTTGGTAATTTCATAGTACTTATTGCCACTAAGATGCAACAACTTCTCTAAATAGGATTAACTTACACTAAGGGGGTGTTTGGGATTTGCTTATAAAAATGCTTAAAAAACAGCATAAGCATATAAGCAGTTTCATCAAATTACCAGCTTTAGAAATAAGCTGATGATCACTTAAATAAGCAACCTCAAAATCCTCTTATTAACCTACAAAGTTAAAAACCTGTAATCACTTTTTCTGCTACTTCGTGAATCCCAATCCCCCATCCAAACACCCCTTAATTCTATACAAGTCACATGTTTTCGTAACAGAAATCTGAAACAAATGAAAAGCAGACAGAAAACGTACATATCAAGCTCCTTGAGACCGTAAGCATAAGTAACAATTCTCGAAGTAGATTCATCATCCATTTTCAATCCTGCAAAACTCAATCTTTCTCGTCTCCCTATCGACTGCTTCACTCCTTCCCTCCATTTTCTACTCACACCACTCGTCCTAATCCACATTCAAACAAATTTAGCATAACTGTCAGATAATATGGTTTTCATATATTATACGGCCTAAGCCCAACTGTATAAACAAACTTAAAATCCTGACATATATCTATTTCTAACTTATATCTATAAATACATAGTAACATGGGTTTCACACAAAATAAACAAAAGTTTTACATGATTAAGTTTGTACGTATTGTATGGCACAAGCCCAATTGTATAGACACCCGGTATGGGCGGACCAAGGGCATTCCCGATGGTGCCAGTTAACCACATAGATATTTACTAAGGGGCCATTTAATAATCCTTATTTTTTCTGAAATGAACCATGTCTAAAATACTTGTGTAACAATTTTCCTTTACTTTTAACGGAATGAACATGATAACTTTTAGTTTGGGTCCGCCACGTATAAATATAAATTACATATCAATCTATACTAGTTTACATAAAACTAAAAAAAGTAATATTCAAAACATGATAAAAGTTACGAGAACATACTGAGCTAAATCCTTGAAGCAAGTGACGAACACAAATATATGAGCAAGCAAGTCCATAGGAAGCCGATCAATCATAGCTTCTTCATTTTCCATGATGATGATGTTTAGAGAGACAAAATAAAACCTTAACTATTTTCTAAAGACAAACACGTAAACAACAAGGTTTTTATGAGGTTTTCGTAAACATGTGTACAAGAAAAAAGAACCAAGACAATGGAGGAAGGATGTGGTCATACTCTCCTCATCTACACGTGTCTCTAGTTGAATATTCACATGGAACCTTTCTTGTGCTTTGGAGTGGTTGTACTTTGTGGATGGTGAGTTGTATATTGATTATAAAAGCGTGTTCACTTTGTGTAACTATTACTTGTACTCTTTGGATTGGTGTAGAAGTTTACAAACATTGAGAATCTGAGGTGTTCAAGAATCAAGTTTACTTTTGTATAAGCACGCCTATATATATTTAAATATTACAAATAGTCATAGTTTGGTTTAGGGGTGAGCATCCGTCAAGACCGAGGATTAAATTAGTCAAAAAGTCTAGACCAAGGAACGAACCGAATGTGGTCGGTCCGGTCTAGTCCGGTCTCGGTCGGTCCGTCGGTCAGTCCGGTCCAACAAAGCCAAATTAGTCGGTTTGTGGTCCGGACTGACCGGACCGATAACCGAATTAGCCCAAAAGCCTACATCGAGAACCGGACCGAATGTGGTCGGTCCGGTCCGGTCTCGGTCGGTCCGGTCCGTTCGGGTCGTTTGCTCACCGCTAGTTTAGTTTGTTGTAATTTAGATAATTGGATGATTACATTACTTAGAATGTTTGATTTGCAGATTGAAAAGAAGTGTAATTTAGATTATATTACATAGATTATTTGATTTTCGTTGTAGTTGTAGTACTTCAATTACATCAAATGAGTCAATTCATATCACATAGATTAGATGAAAAATTTTGAATCACATTTCAAATAATCGGTTAAAACATCAATATCTATTACTCCGTATTATTATTATTATTATTATTATTATTATTATTATTATTATTGCTACATATTACAATTCATTCAATTCACCGGTTAAATCATCAATATTTATTATTATTATTACTACTTCCGTCCCACAAAAACTGTTCACTTTGACTTTTTAGGGTCATTCTTTTACAACTTTGACCTTAAATATTACTATTGTTTACGTTGTACAACACTTGATGAAAAATATATGAATGGATTGAGATTTAAATGTATGTTCATTGGTATGATTTTCACAAAATATTATATAACGCAAACAAAAATATTTAAGGTCAAAGTTAAAAAAGAAAGACTCAAAATAGTCAAACTGGACAGTTTTTATGGGACGGAGGGAGTATTATTATTATTATTATTATTATTATTACTGCATATTACAATTTATTCACATTATAACTAATTCACGTTGTAATTACAAATTTTTTTGACAAATTACATTCATTCACATTACAATTCATTTAAATTACATCACAATACATTGATATTACATTACAATTTCTTTAAAAGCTTACAATTCTCTCAAAAACATTTTGTGAATCAAACGCTCTCAAAAACTATATTTGTCTGTTTATCGAGGAAGAGCTTTCTTTATATAAGAAACTTGCCACGGGTAGACTAGCTAAATCGGGCGCATTTAAACTAGTTTATTTTAAGAACTAAAGTACTTTACTTGAATTTGAAAACGTTTATTAGGTTTATTTAGGCTTTTATAAGAATTAAGATTTGTCAGTCATAAATTTAATTTATTTAAATAAATTATACGGTTTTAATATGCTAATCCAAACACTTTCCTAATGTTCTTTTTCTCGGAAATGCAATCATTAAATTTACTTTGATCGGTTAAATAGCAATCTCTATAAATCAAGAGTGGCGGATAATTTATCAAGTCACATATTTAACAAGTCACCTTAAACCGAATATCTGAATTACGTAAAATTTGTTGAGTTAAATTAGACTAAAGAAAACGAAATGTAATATAGTTCAGTTTATTTTACTATAATGGTGCGAGTTTGCAAAGTTTAGTGGTTAGGAATGGCTCAAAATAGAAACAAAATTCATATACTTATTATTTTCCGACGTCATTTTGAATGTTGTTTTCAAACTATCATATAATTATTAGTTTTGGGGCCGACTGGAAGTCTGGTTTAGAATTGTTTGGTTTGTCCCATCCGTAAACATCGAATGATTTAATGATTTTTAGACGGATAAAACTTTTTATTAGTCACATATTTTCTCTTAGGGATGAGCATGGTTCCGAAACCCGTTGAAACCAGAACCGGATCCGATGAATTCGAAAACTGAATTTTGTGAAAATTAAAAACCGAGAACTGAACCAAATATAATGTTTGGTTCCGGTTCTTTAGGTCTACCAAAATAGTAACTGATTTTTTGAAAAATAAATAAATAAATAAATAACCTTATGCAGTAATGAATTAAGCCTATAAACAACACACACAATTTGTTTTAGCTATCATTTACGTTTAAACAAATAACATTTAACAACTAAAACATAAGTTCAAATAAACAATCATTTTATAATTTCACATGTTCATATTTTTAACAAAATAATAAAAGGTTTTCCCTCTCATTTCTTTTCAAACCAAATCATCCCTTTAGTGGCTTGCATTGCAAGTCACGTCACGTCATTTCCCATTGCTCATCGATTCGTTAAATGTGTTAAGCCAATTTTTCGAACTCGTAACTTCTTAAACAGAAAAATCTATCAATTTGAGTATAAGAAGTAAAGAATATTACATGTTTTTAGAATTATTGGGTATTCGGTTCCGGAACCGAGAACCAGTGGAAGCGAACCGACCTAAGAACCGAAAAATCTCTAACTCAAGAACCGAAACCTTCGGTTCTGGGTCCGGTTCGATTCTTCTTGGTTCCAGTCCGGTTCTCGGTTCCGGTCCGATTTTTTGGTTCTTTTGCTCATCCTTATTTTATGTATTTTAACTAATCATTAAATATACTGGCCGCATACTCGCGCGTTACAGCAGCGAATACCACGTAACTAAATTTGTTTACAACCAATGCTATACGAAAAATGGTAACATCGACGTATAACAACAAAACTAAGAGTCATCTTACAAGCATATATTAAAACAAAAATGACATTGTAGAATAATATGTAGCATAAATACAAATATCATGTTGTCCATCGACAAGAATACAACTCGTATATGCTATTCAAATACTTCAAAAATGAGAACTCATAAAAGAAATCCTCGATGCATTTTAGGGCGTATATTTAGGGTTGTAAACGAACTAAACGTCCAGTGAATATTTCATGAATCGTTCAGTAAAAGTTCGTTTATGCTCGTTTATTTATTAAATGAATGAACATGAATAATATTTTATGTTCGTTTAGTTAAATTAACGAACATGAACAACAGTCCCGTCCGTTCATTTACTTTCATGAACATCTGATTATGCGTTCGTTAACGTTCGTTTATGTTCATTTATTTATTTATTTTCGTATATCATATTTTTTAAATTGTATAATTTTAAAATTGGTTTGTTTAAACAAAACAAAACTTATAAAACAATACATTATGCATAATTTAATAAAATGTATGTTTGTTTGTCTATTTTCATTTATGTTCGTTTAGTGTCTTAATGAACGAAGTTTTCACAAGTTTTCATACACTTGGGTAAATACGGCCTCACACCAGTGAAGTATGATTCTAGAAGAAATGAACTTGTTTATGTTGAATGGGTCTGATGATACTCATTTATATGAATTGGGCCGAAATGGTAGCTACGTATCATATGAATTGGGCCAAAATAGTAACTACATATTTGTGGTGAAAAATCCCAAAGGTCACTTGTATTGTATGTTGAGAGATTGTGATCGAGTGGGTGCTTTATTAATGTTTGTGGGATCGCACACTTAAACTATTATTAAAGTTTCATGAAGATTTCGTAAAACTTATGAAGGGTGGTACATGTCTTTAGAGTGACTTTTGGGAATGAATACCGAACGGACATTAAGATGGATATTAACTCAACACCACTTAAGTCAGCTCCAACCATGCTCTTTAAACAATTTTGTTTCTTTATATTTGAGAAAATAGAACATAAAATCTATCTCCAATCATGCTTCAAATTTGAAAAAAAAAATGGAGCATTGATCAGTATCTTTCGTATTCGGATGATCACTTTTCATTCTCCAAAACATAAAATGATGCCATTATATACATGATGAAGTGACCTAGAGTTTTAAGTTAAAAATAAATTACTTTAAAGTTAAGATGTTTTGAAGTTGAAGTTGGAAGGATATGGTTGGACATATAAGTTTTTAGAGGATAATATGTATAAAATATGCTTTTAAAAAAAAAAAAAAAAAAAAAAAAAAAAAAAAAAAAAAAAATACTAGTAAAAAATTAAGGAGTTTTAACGTGGTTGTTGTAGATGGACTTGAAGACTAGTTTTATCCCTTTCCTTTGACTTCTATTTACGTTATGTTATTAAGGGCGTGCTTGGTTAGGGGTTAAGGGGGGTGTCAAAAGGGCCCACATCACAAATAAATTGATGCTTGGTTGGGGAGGGGTAAGGGTTTGATTACCCCGTAGTGGGTAATGAACCATTATAGAATAAATTGGGGGGTAAGGTATTGATTACCCACCTCACTCATTCATTTGCATTCCTTTCCCTTTCCCTTTCCCTTTTACTTTCCCCACTTTGAACCAAGCGGACCCTAAGTTGGGTTTTTCTATCTTGTATGTTAGGGGGGAGGGAGTGGTACCCTATTACCTGAATTGTCACATCACCTCTATTCAATAAAAACCCTCCAACTCAAAACTACTCAATTCTACCCTAACACTACCCGATTTGGAGGGAGTGGTACCCTAGTACCCGATTTTTATTTATTTATTTATTTATTTTTATTATTATTATTTTTTAACATAAAATCACATACAATATTAAAATAAAAACATACAATTTCATTAAAAATAAAAACATTACATAATACTTAAAAAAAAATCTTCATCAAGAAACTAGTAAGCTAAAATTAGTAAGCTAAAATTTTGTGCGATGGTCCATAAATTAGTAAGCTAAAATTTTGTATTGGGCTTTGTTTACGAATGTCAAGCCCAATTGGCCACAAGAAACAACTCCCTTCAGTCCTTCACCTTCTTCTTAATTGCCATATTTTAGCCGCAGCAGACAAAACAAAGAAAAGGTTTTTTCAGCTTGTCAAACCATTATACATCATTTCACGTAGGCTAGTCCCCAACGTTCCAAAATTTTGAAAAGTCTCACTTTCACCGATCGGGCTTGGAACCCGAATTAGTACTCGAAATGCGCTACCCGATGTACACGGGGTGGTGTTACCGATCGGGTTAGGGTACCCTATCCCCTACCCGATCACCACTCCCTCCCCCTTAGGGGCACAAGTTAAGCTGTCACACCCCCAATTTACCTGTTTTGCAGCGGAATGGAATTCCTGGGGATTGACTGTCATAGCACCACATCACAGTTATATTGAACGACCTAAAGTGTCGTTTTGAAAACACATCGTTGGATATTTCATAAAAACGTTCAGAGTACAACATAGGTCCCAAAAGGTTTACAAAGTTTGCGGAAATACAAATATATTACAAATCCAAACGATGTTTTGAAAGATAGTGCCATAATGTACAATAATGTAAGTCGACGCCGCGACTCAAAATGTAGGTCCCTAAACCATGTCATGATGATAATGCCTCAGTTACCTGAAAATACATTGCTAAAACGGGTCAACAATAATGTTGGTGAGAAATCATAGGTTTATGTAAATGTTTTATACGACTACACAAGTATAGATCAGGCATGACAATCCAGTCACGTATAAATGTTCCAGGCATGACAATTATGTCACGTAAAAATGTTACAATTGCTCTAAGCCCATGACCCCGAAACTAGACTGTTCAATAATGTATGCCCCTGCAGAGTGTTTGCCAGACAACTCCGTGATGTTATCAAATGAAATGCATCCGTTTGCCTGGTTGGGATTCACCAACCCGGATGGAGGCGTCACCCTCGATAGATCTATCCACTCATCCTCGCTTCAAAGATTAACGGTTCATGTTCAGGTAATGGGGACTTTCAAATTGGCAAATGCGGTAACTTAAGCAATGTAAATGAATTTAACATACTTGGTATCGTACAAAAAAATGTAGTGCAATGTATTCTCCCCCGTGGGTTTGAAAATAATCGAAAGCATGTAAAACGGGGCTATGAAAACTCACTTGGTAAACTGGAATAATGGCAAAAGTTAGTACACTGAGGTATAATGTGATGCGTCAACCGGGACCTATTACGAATGATATGATATGTCATGAGTTGCAATGTAATGTTATGCATGCATTTCGTATGTTATTTATACCATTTGCGGGTTTTGAAAATATTACTCGTCGTCAAAAAAATACTCTTTTGACGTCTTGACCCTTCAAAAATGACTTTACATGTTTTTACGTCAAAATGTCATCCTACAATGGTTTTATGACGATTTTTGGTGAAATTACCACTTTTCGTCGCAAAACAATGTCGTCGGAAAAATCATGAAATTAACAAAAATGGCTCCGGAAAAATAGTCGTAAAAGATTGTACGTCGATCGTTAGAGAACGAACTCGACTGTTTTGGAAAGTTTGTATCGATATCTAGAAGTTTCAGTTCAGGAGTTTTCGTCCAAAAGGTCTCGATCATAAAGATATTAAGGGTTAAAGATAGTGATTTTGTTGAATTGTTGTGCAGAAAATGAGTTTCGGCCAAGTTTGAACATCCGTAATTAATTTACTATAACTCCGCTTTACCAACGGCTTGTGGTTTTGAAAAATATGGCCGATGAACTTGATTTTACTAGAAGACAATTTGTTCCAAAAAGTTTCACGACCTCGTTAAAAACTGCCGCAAACATGGTCGTTACAGCTAATGTAACACTTGTAACGTAAAAATAATATAGTTTTTCAGAAAATAATAATTACGGCACTTCATAAAAACGTGCATATCTTTGTCGTTTCAAATCCGTTTTCTACGTATAATATGTCCTTAGCTTCGTATCGAAGTAAACTAATATATTTTTGACAAGTCGAAATAATTTGTGAAGCTTAAGGCTCGATTTTGACCCGGACAAGTAAAAACAGCAAAGCTGAAATTTCAGAAAATAATATATTTCGTCGTCAAACTTGTAAAATCCATAACTTCTTCGTTATAAGTCCGTTTTATTCCGTTCAAGCGGCCACGGATTCGTTTTAAAGTATATTTTCTAAATATCAAGGCCAAAGTTTCGTACCAACTGTAGGTTTTTCCAGAAATTCGAAACAAGGACAGAACATAATTTTATAGTTATCGAAAATAGTTTTTCTCGGACAAAACCTATTCTAATCCCTTCAAATCAACTCCAAAACTAATCTAATCCTACCATACACCTTCTTAGAGTGTCATGGGTTCCTAATCACCATCAAGACCAAAGAATACCATGGGAATATTTATAGGATGACCAAATATGTATATATACTCTAAAATCATGAAAAAAAAATGGTATAAATCACATATCATGCATACTTGCTCCAAAAATGAAAGGATAAATATGTAATGAAAAAGGAAACATGAAAATGATAAAAACATGCTTACAAGTGATTATGATGAGGTGAAAGTAACAAGGATTATCCTAAATACTCTTGGTTTTTATTTCAAAACCATATAAAGAGTATAAACTAGATTGTTATAACACTTGAACTTGAAAATTTTGATCCCTTGGATTTCTTGATGTGTGGCCGGTTTTGAGAAGCCAAAAAGGAAGAGAGAAAATTTTTCTTTTACTATGTGAATTATGATGAAGTATGAAATGAATGAGAAAAAAAATAATTGAGTTAGACTTTGTAGTTGAGTGAATTTCAAACCAAATCAAGAAAACCATACACAATTAATGACTCCCCTTCCCCCTTGGTCGGCCAAGGGGGGGGATGAGTAGATATTTATATATTTTTTTTTTTTTAAATGAAAGTATATGTATTATTTGTGTAGAAATTGATAAAAGGTACAAGAATTATGTAAGTAAATAAACACTTGTAAAGTAAATGATGGATTTTTGGTACAAGTAAATTTTTAATAGTTCAAAATAGAATGTAATAAGATAATAAAAATTGTAAAAATACATTCCTTGTGAAATTTGAGTGATAAAATAATTACCGTATAGTTTTTAAGAAAAACGTTGTAATAATTCAACTTTAACGATTTAAGTACCAAATAAATTTGAAACACTAGGAAAACTAAAAATATAGTTTTTATAAACTAAATGTAAGTTTAAAAATACATCGGGATCATTTTTGAAAATAACGGATTAAATGTTAAAATAATAACTCACGCGATAACGATTATTAAATATAAGAATTACGCGTTGAAAGTGAAATGAAATGTCATGAATGAACTAATGAGATGCAAATGATGTCAATGGAATGTAGACTAATCTTAGTCCATATGAAATGTTCGTGATGTTATGATCATGAATTCGCCGCTAAACCTTCAAGGTTACGCGAATTTGGAACAAGTAAACCAAGTTTACTATAAATGTTGAAATAATGAGACATGAATTGTGTCGAGAAATGACCTGAAAGTACGGGTTGTCACATAAGCACATAAAAAATACAAAGATTCACGAAAATGTAAAAAAAAAAGTACTTAGAGACCATGGTTTACTTGATAGCAAAGTTTTATGTTACACTCTTGGCTCCTTCAAAACAGCCTAAGGCTACCCCCAACAAGACCCTTAACCGACTGAGTTGTGAGGGTTGCATTGGGTTGTCCTTGTTGTGGGCATTTGGGTTGGAGGAGGTTGAGAACCAAGAGGGTTGTGGAGCCAACCGAATAGCACACTAGGTTGAGTGTTTGTTTTGTGTGTGTGTGTGTTTAATTAATTAAAAAGTTATTTTTGTGAATTATGTTTTTTGTAATGAATGTTGTCTTATTGTGTTTAAAAGATCGTCGGTAGATATTCAGAAAAAGAAAGCTTATCTGACAAATAAAATAAGGTCGCTAAAAGTTGTTAATGAGGGTAGGCTAAGGTACCACGGAGTCGTAGTCGGGTAGGGGGGCGGGTAGCCGAACCCGAGCGGCTACACCGTTCCGCCTAGCTCGGGTTGGTTGAGCGGGTTGGATTTGCGAGCTCCGAAGCCGAAGAAGACCGTTGGAAAATAAAGACGTTGGGGAGCGTTTGGTTGGTTCAACGGCTAGTAGCCGAATAAAATTAAAAAAAAAAAAAAAAAAAAAAAAAAAAAAAAAAAAAAAAAAAAAACTTTTCTTCCTATTTAACACCCTTTTACATTTCAAAAAACATAATTACCTTTTAACATATCAAAAAAAAAACACACACTAAATAATCTCTCCAAAAAAAATGTCTACCGATTCTTCCGATTACGTTGTTCCTTCTTCGTCTGACGAGATATCCACGGGTAGCTCGTTGCAAAATATGCTTCAACTAGCGGCTCAGTATTATGAAGACACGGCAAGCTCTAGCCGAACTAGCGTAAATCGTCATCGGGATATAGGTCTTGAAACTTTAGAGAATGATTGGTTCGTTGAAACACCAAAGTACAACGACGAGTACTTTAAAAAAAAAAATCGAATGGAGAAAAGCCTGTTTTTGCAAATAGTGGGTGACATTGAAGCGAGATACCCATATTTTCAAGAAGGCTACGATGCGCGATTTTAAAAAAGTTTCACGGCGAAACAAAAAATCACATCGGCTGTTAGGCAACTCGCAACCGGCAATCCGCCCGATGAGTATGACGAATATTTATGCATGTCTCAAAGAACGGGACGTGAAAGTCTTGATAATTTTTGTAAGGCCATCATTGAGTTGTACGGTCGGGAGTACCTACGTAGGCCGACAGCACACGACCTTGCTCGCATTTTCCAGGCCCATGAAGCGAAGCATCACCTCCCTGGGATGCTTGGTAGCCTTGACTGTACACACGTCAGATGGAAAAATTGTCCTAGACATTTGAGACGGCAATATACGAGAGGTGACTATGGTGTTCCCACTATTATGCTTGAAGTCACGGCGTCACAAGATATGTGGATTTGGCATGCTTTTTTTGGTCCACCGGGGTCAAACAACGATATCAACGTATTGCATCAGTCTGACTTGTATCTTACAGCTCGAAATGGAACGGCGATGAATAGTTCATTCCACGTGAATGGACGCTTTTACAAACGCGGCTACTATTTGGCAGATGGAATCTATCCTAAGTGGTCCACACTTGTTAAAGCATACCCGTAACCAAGCGACCCAAAGGAAAAGAGATTTACGAAGTTACAAGAGGGAGCGAGAAAGGATGTCGAGAGAGCTTTTGGTGCTCTCAAAGGAAAATGGAAAATTCTTGAACGACCACTCAGAGCTATGACCAAAGCGAAAATTGCCAATCAGGTTCATGCGTGTGTTATTTTGCATAATATGGTTATAAAACGCGAGGGGAGAGCAATCTCACCGGTTCATATAATGGATCCGCCGGTCCAGCCAGTGTTCGACGACAGTGTGATAGCGGAGTTACTAGACGAATTTCTCCATGACCGTCTTCGATATGATCTCACGGAACACGTAGCACGTGAAGACTTGCCGCATCTCGATGATTAATGGCTTTTTTTTATTTTAATCTAGTTATTTTCAAGTATTATGTTATGTTTTTTTTTTAAAAAGTATTATGTAATGTTTTTTATTTTTAATTAAATGGTATGTTTTTATTATAAATATTGTATGTGATTTTATGTATTTAAAAAAAGAAAAAAAAAATGAATTTGGGTAGTTTTGAGTTGAAAGGTTTTTATTGGATAGAGGTAACGTGACACCCTTAAGGTATTAGGGTAAGAAATATCCACTCGCTCCCCCTAATGTAAAAACTAAAAAGCATGCATCTTTTACAAACAGTCAAACACAAACAAAGCCAGCATTGGGACCACTTGATCCAAAATTAACTAGACGTTCAGTTACAAAGTAATAATAAACCAATAAGAAGTCGCCACGTACACCATCTAGTTCACTTCTCATCACATTGTTTTCTACAAAGTTAACCAACTTTCAAATGTCAATAAATTTGAACCGTCAGATCAATCATCTAAAATTTATTTTGATTGACAAATCAATATCGTAAAAAAGTGTTGAGCTTTTGCTTGCCGTGTTGGGGGAAAAATTGTCACATTTTGATGTATGTGACGTTTGATAATGAGGACATTGATTACTATGGTGGTCCCTAAGGTTTTGGGGTGTTTGGATACGGTGATATTTTGGTCCAATTACTAATTGCCACGTACGGTTTTAGTAGCAAACATAGAAGAATTATTGGGTGCGATATTTATTTGTTTGTCTGGTTAAGGTGACGATTTTTTGTGTTAGACTGGATGTTTCTACAACTTGTTGACCAACAGACTCCATGATGAGTTGTTTTTTTTTTTATTCGTGACAAATATTTTGCTAGAAAGAATGTATGAACAGAATTTAGAAAGAGCTCATGAGGTAATAACAAAAATACAAAATCAATGCTATTGATGAGTGGCGGATTTAGAAATTATATCTATAATACTAAAAAGCGTACAAGCTTTTGCAACAAACCATGCATTAAATGCAAACTTTCCAAACTTGGCAGAAACAGCCCCTGAGATTCAAGTGGCGCTGCAAAGTAAGTCCAAACATTAAATGCAAAGTTTCACAACTTGGCAAAAACAGTCCCGGAGGTTTAAGCGTCGTTGCAAAGTAAGTCCAAACATTAAATGCAAAGTTTCACAACTTGGCAAAAATAGTCCCTAAGGTTTAAGTGTCGCTGCAAAGTAAGTCTTTTGAAGCCAATCCCGCTGCATCGCGCGGGATTCCACACTCGTGTAATACTAAGTATGCATTTTTTTTTCAAAACAACTAAAGACGTTTGTGCATTTAGGGTTATATTTTAAAAGGTATCGACTTTGTTTTTTCATCGCTATAGATTATGCTAAAAAAGTATACAAATACATAAGGTTAGGTGTAATGGTTATATGATCTTTATCTCAATTTTAGTGTCATATCATGTTTTTATCACACTACCTAACCCATCACTTAACAGGCATAGTGTTAATCACCCAACCAAACACATAAAAATACATTACTTTATACACACGTACCACATAACGTATCCTACACAAACTCACAAACATTAAAACACTAGCCGCAGGCCCGCCCGCTGGGCGGCTAAAATGAGCTAGCTTCAAGAATTGTTAAATATAAAATTAATAACATAGTTTCTAAAATATCATTAAACTTAATATAATATTTAAAATAAAAATAAGTTTATGTGAGTCATAATCGTTAAAAAGCATGTAAGCATAATACTCCTTTACTCGCATAATAAGTGTATTTTCATAGTGCACAAAGTTTAAAAATAATTCACATATTTTACTCTCCACCAATCAAATATCGTATTTACCAACTAAAGTTTATTTCACGTATTAAAATATAAAGTAACACTTATTATGTTTGGCATTCTACACATACGTTGTTTCTCAAACTTCATTCACTATATGATTGGCACTGTACACATCGTTGTTTCTTAAGCTTCTTTCAGTATAGGTATTATGTTATTGTTTACGACTAAAATGAGCACGCTGACATCAAAGAGCACCATGACTATAGGTATTTATTTTAATAATTAAGGCCAATGTAAAAATGATTAGTTAATAAAGCTTACAGGTTCAATAGATCTTATCTCACGGAAGTTGTCTTTCACGATGATGTTCGGGTGTCTTTAAAAAAAGAGTTTGGGTGTAATCTTGACCTTTTCGGGTAAGAATAACTCTATATTGAATGGGTGTTTGGCCTTTTTTTGTCTGTATTTTCATGCAGACTTAGTGCAATTGGGTTATTTTGGTATATATTGCTTCAAAATATTGTTAAAAGATATAAAAATATTAGTTTGACTTGTATGGTCAAACCCATTTATGAAATTCAAGTTTGACTCTTGAGGTCAAACCCATTCACTTATAAGCAAATGTTTCTTCAAAATTTAGCAGCAGAGATATTAGTTTATACACTTCTGCAAGATTGTAACTTTTAAGTATGCATGGTTTAAATATGACATTTAAGGGTCTTTGGCATAACCATAACCAAGTAGATTGAATCATAATCTTTTGAACTATTATAGCAAAATATAACCAAGTAGGCTGGTCCAGTTATACCCATTCAAATACATTTGTACTTGATAAACCGCAATGAGTTTGAAACTGATATAACTTAACGAAAAGATACATAAAATTTAAAAAACAAAATTGCGCATATGCGGGTGATTAAAGGGGATACTAATTTCATTAAAAAAATGTGTTCACCACATCTCCATGTGAAAAAGAAATTATAAACCATGGCTTGCAAATATTGCATAAGCCAACTTATCAAAACCAAAACATAGCACTTTTTGTACTCTTGTTGCACTTTTTGCACTTGTTGACATGCTTCACACTATTGTTGCACTTTTTGCACGCATCATAGCACCAGCCGTGCTCTTTGTGTATACGATGTATATTTGCGTAGAAAACACAAAGAGTATCCTCTGTCCAGATTATTCAATAAAAGTGGTATAACTTTAGGATTTAGATGCATATTTGAATTATTAAGTTGAATGTAAAAAAGTACAATGTCATAAAGCTTACAGGCTCAACATCTCTGATCCCAGCGACCATGCATTTGACAGTGTCCTTGAAAAAGGATTCGGCTGTGATCTTGACCTTTTCAGGTGAGAATAGCTCAATCTTATATTCAGCCTCATCGAAGCCGTCTTTCGCAATGTACCTAGAAGTTGTTCGTTGATATGCTGCAAGTATTAATGTTTATGGACAGGGGTGAATATAACATATACACAAAATCAAACCTCTTTCGGAATTCAATTATGTCTGGGATATCCTTGTTGATGAATATCCTGGTGCCAAAGAGGGATTTATGCACAGCTGGACATCTGCATAAAAAATACAGTCATTGAAATAAAACAATGCTTGATTTTGGGTAATGGTTCATGATTTCAAAATAAGTCATTATATATAAAAATTAATAATCCTTACTTAACTTTGGCAAACTGCAACACAAAAGTACTGGCCCCAGATTATCTTTGTTGTCGGCATATTGATTAAACATCTCTGGCTCTCTACTCAACTGTCCCAAAAGTGTTCATTTGTTACTTAATCAAATTCGCAAAGATGTCGATTATCTCCTGATTATCTTTAAGCACATAAATAACTGTCTTATAAGGGGTCACAAAAATAACTGTCATATAAGGCGTCATAGAAATAAGCTGGCAACATGTAAACTTTTCCTCTAATTTAATGGAGTCATGATAAATACCTGACCCAACAAACCACTAAATTCTATCTTTAAACTCATCATTCTTCCAATACCTTTCTCCAGTGTTGATTTTGCATCGCAAAAGCCGAAGCGTATGCCCAGTGAGAGCAATATCAAAAACTATCACCGAATATTCCATTGTTTGCACCAACCTTGAATCAGATTATAGAAACAATAAATGTTATATCCTGAAATAGCCTTGATCTAAATAGGTATAATAATATACTGCCTATATTCCACTTGCATACCTATATTCCACTTGTTGGGTCTTTGTTCGACAATTGAAAGTCAAACATTAAACTTCATTTTTCAGTAAAACCTAACTTTAAGATACAAAATAAAACCCTATTATCAAGAAACCATAAATTTTGCTTACTATTTGAAGATCAATGAAAGAGCCATAATAAAATGAATCGACTCACATTGGCACTGAAATTGATCGACTCACATTGGCACTGAAATTGTCAAATATTATTTCATCTACTCCATGACCGGAACATGTGAGGGAATATAGTCCTGCAAATAAATTTGAAGATCAGTGAAAGAGCCATAATACAAACTTTATGCGAAAAAGGAGTTTATCTTAATTTTGCTGTAAATACAAACTTTATTCGAAGATCAGCAATATGAGTGGCAGTAATTATAAGACTCCTGCCACTCTTAAACTCATCAAAGACCCAATCTATTTCATCATGGCTTTTATCACCATGGATGGATAATAAACGTCATTCATCCATTCTAAGTTGCAGAGCTTAGCAAGAGAAGAAAATGTAACAGTAAGCTATTATCAAGACATGAATTACTTGCATCTCATTCAAAGTTTCTAATCGCACTTGTTCTTAGTGGCATAAAGCAAGTGAGTGTCACATTTTAGCTATGAAAATAGCTACAATTGTTGAACAGGTGGTAGACATGAAAGGTTTAAAGTTTCTAAACACAGCACTTCGATACAAAATAGCTAAATACACATCTATAATCTATAAGAAGCATATTGAGAGCTATGAAAAGAGGTGTTAGATAGGCAAAGTACAGGTGTCTTTGACATCCAAGCCCAAAATAAGCCGCAAGAGTGGGCATCTTAATAACTGCAAATCATCAGTAGAGGAAAGTAAGCAACCAATATGATTATAGCACGACCACTATACCGGTTAATTGGATATGATAAAATGCAGCTTTGGCATATTGACAGCATATAAGCCTCTATGTCTTTACTACAATTAGCCATCAGAGATTGTTGTGAAGATCAACGACATTGCTGCTTTGATTCCTCTTTGCATTCTGAAAGCTTTTGGTCCCATTTCTTTCCATATCAACAACTGCCTTTTCAGCCTAGCAACAAACATACTCAAGTACAATTCAAAAATCTGACATTTTAGTTAACAGAAGATATTGAATGCCTAACCTTCTCTTTCTCAAGTTTGATGCATTCCTGTTTCTCCACTTCATACTTCCTTCGAATATCATTAATCACCTAATGTAATTCATAGTCAGTTAGCCTAACCAACTGAAAGATTCACACATATACATGACAATAGACCTTACTTGATCATTCCTCTGAGATATTTCCTTCAAGTATCTTGAAAGTTCTAACTGTTTACTTTCTAACATATTACTGAATTGTTTCTTAGCTTCTGCCACATTACTTTCCACTTTAGCCATCAACTTCTGAGCCTATTGATCATTTAATATCACATAATTGTAACATGTATTATAGTAAAGTACATGATAACAGCTATAGTCATGGATAGAAAAAAGAAACCTCTGATTTTTTTTATCTTCTAGCTGTTTCTCTCTTTCCTTGAATTCTGAAACAACCTGCTCCTTTTCCTGAAGTGAGCTACGAAGCTCACTCAGTTGTTTTTTCCAGTTAATCTACATGCTCTTCGTGCTTCACAATCTCCTTCCGCAGAGTATCTATTTCATCTTCCTTCCCATGTATCTCTGATTGAAGATTTTTGATACTTTTAGTGGTAGCAGTTTCAGATTCTGAGCGCTTCAATCGAAAGTCTTGCTGCATTTTTAACGATACATAATGATTAGGCATGATATCATTACATGATGATAGAGAATTTAAAAATAAAAAATGGACACCATTTGTATCTCTGATAATCTAGAAGCTTCAGATATAGAACGGATTTTATCCTCCAACATGATAATCTGGTTATCCATTTCAGCTTTCTTCGAAAGAATAGTTTCTGCTTCAGACTCCAACCTCCGAGCCTTCTCTTCTGCAAGGTAACATTAGATAGAGATTTAGTAGTTATAACATTAGATTCACTATATAAATGCCATAAGATATAATTATCTAACTTGTGTTATGATGGCAGTACATGCTCCAGAAGAAGCACTTCTTTTGTTCCAATTGATTTTGTACCATATTTGTTCTGGTACAACCTTTTAAAGTAGCTATATCCATAGAAGTATACAAATTGTTCAAAAAACGTTTGCAAGTTCTTGGTTCCCAGCCCTGATTGACCTGTGGATACTGCTTCCCACCACATATCTGATAGCTTCCTGCATGACCCACAAGTAAGTTATCAGACTCGGTACAAAAGGGGACAAAAACAACTTTACGTAGGTGGTTGGATGTTCCCTTTTACAGTGATTATGTGATATTACATAATCAAAATAAGATAGGAGCTAAAAAAATAAAAATAATAAAAAAAAGGTTGTATGCGATAGAGCTCGGATGTTGGGAAAGTCATACTACTTAAGGAATTAACAGATATGGGAATACACCTCTAACAAAAAAATTATTAAACATGTCTTTTTTGTTTACCATTATACAATCACTTTCGTATGAAACTGACAACTCAAAACTGATTATTTCACCCATAACCAATCACATAATCACATGCAGAGTAAATACTATTTGTTGCAACTTCTGATTATCTAAGTAGCACGAACTGGCAAACTGCTAATATTATTCTGTTAACCTGTAGATTACCAGTTTTACAATCCTTCACATAGTTAATTTTGGCATTTTTACCTTCTGATTATATATGAGCAATTACTGCTCGGCCTTATAATTATGTAGTTCCTCTGCCTGGGCAATACATCGTCTATTTCATTTTTGAATATCAAGAAGCTGATCGAGTAGTTTCTGTAAATGTAAGATATAAAAATCACAAACGAATGCATTAAGCATATAATCACTTAATTAAGGGGGTATTTGGGATTTCTAATTTTAATTGCTTATCTGCTTTATAAAATAATTCAGTACTAACTACTTACTATCAAGTTCTTATTTGCTCTAAAAATAAGAAGATAAGTATGTACACAAACAGTCAAACACTCAAAACTACTGCATGAAGAAATTTAAGCAAACATTGTCTGAATAAGAAATCCTAATTCCCAAATTCCCTCTAAGTAATGCCAAGTCCGGGTGTTAGGGATTGTGTATTCAATCTACTTATCTGCTTATTCTTAAGTAGATGAGCCTGCTTATCTGAAATCTATTTTCTTGTCATCATATCTAACCTAAAACCCTACGTAAAGTGAATATGATCGGCACTTTTTTACTAAGTAATCATTTTTTGGGTCACATCGCATATTTTGACAGCATAGGGAAATCGAATTTTACAAATAGAAGCAGAAAGCAAACCTAAAAACCGTCTAATTACACACATAACAACTAAAAATCAACAATATTAGAAACTTATTACTTTAACAACTTTAGGTGCAATTTTTTCCTTCTAACTAATCAATTTCTATATCCAATGTTAAACTATATAAACGATTTATTACATGAAAACATAATTCAATTAATACAAACTCTTAATTAATTCTTGATTTAAATTCAGTTAAACCCTAAAATGATAAATTACCTCAATTTGATGATTCCTTAATACACGCGAATTCAATCATATATTCAAAACAACATAAGAGTTATTGAAAACCGGCAAGATTAATGAAATTATAAACTAAAAAAAACTGAAAGAAAATTAAAAATAAAAAATAAACCTTACAATAATCAAGTATCCAATTTCATGCACTTGGTTAATTTGGTTTTTCCCACATCCAACATCCTTAAACGTTTAGGTTTTTGATTTCTTATCAGCAGGCTTGATTTGGTTAATGATTGATTTCTCCAACCGCTTCTTTTTATTGGATCATGATAACTGGTCTGGTTTTTTTTTTGTGGGGGTTAATTGATTTAGGGAAAAACAGGTTTTGGGTATGAATTTATTTGGGAGAAACTAATTTAGGGTAAAATCAATATTCAATTGTATTCCTTGGATCTTACAATAGGGTTTGAATATGATTTGGGGGAAATGGGATAACATTAAAACTGAAATGGAGTTAATGCTGTGAGGGAAAGTAGGAGATCCGACGGTGGAGGGAGTTTTGAGGAAAAGAATGCCAGGTGTCATTTTTTCAGAATTTTGAGGGGAGATGTGATTCAAACAAACCCTCCCTTATATGGAGGAGTGATACCACACACCACCTCCTTTTTCCTTTTTTTTCGTTAGGTGAAGACCTTCACCGAACCACCTCTACACCTCCACCTTCGTGTTGGAAAATTTAGTACACTTGTGGGATGGTTCACACCTTGTAATGGGTTAGGAGGTACGGAGTGTACACCCATGAGGTCCATGAACACCCTGACTCTAATAGTGGTATGTATTGGTAGTGCTTGGTGAAAGTACTGTTGTGGTTAACACTGATTATCAGTGTTTCCACTGAAGCAGTACTTCAGCAGGATCAGTGTTTCCACTGAAGTGGTGTTTCCACTGAAGTGGTATCTCACTGAAGTTGTGTTTACACTGAAGCAGTGGCGTTTCCACTGAAGCAGTGCAACCACTGAAAGCACTATGAAAGTACTGATATAAGTACTGATAAATGACAGTTACAACTGCATCATTATGACCACGTTTATTTGGTCATGTAACCACTAACGGCTATAATGGGGATAATTATGAGGCTATTAATGGGCCGATTAATACTCATAATTCCATTGGAACTATCAAGAGTAACCTCCTATAAATAGGAGATCTGAACATGCATGAAAGACACAAAAAACACTAAACACTTCTAAGCGAAAGGGTTATTGAATTGTGCCTAATTCTATAACTGCATTTGGTCTTATCCCAAGTAGATATTCGTGTAACCCACGCATTAGGGTCGAATAGTTTACTTTGGAAAGTGATCACACGATTCCAAGTGATATCCAGTAACCACAAAGTGATATCTGTTACTGCTGACCTTGTTGTTTGTTTCTGCTGAACAGTTGTTGATTATCTTCACCCTGTTTTGGGACGAATAACCACCAACAATCAAAGTAAACTATTTTGTGATAATCAATGGCAACTGCTGCAATGAAACACATGGCTTCAAACTTTGCTAAGCTGGACAAGTTTGAAGGGGTGGCCTTTAGGAGGTGGCAGAAGAAGATGCACTTCTTGCTGTCAAGCATGAGTGTGGTCTATGTGCTGACTACTCCAATTCCTGATGATGGTGATGATGCTACTGTGGAGCAGATCAGGATGAGGAGCAAGTGGGAGAATGATGACTACATATGCAGAGGTCTTATTCTGAATGGTATGTCTGATTATTTGTTTGATATTTATCAGAACTTTGAATCTTCCAAAGAACTGTGGGATTCCTTGGATGCCAAATATATGGCTGAGGATGCATCAAGTAAGAAGTTCCTTGTTAGTAATTTCACAAATTACAAAATGACTGATTCAAGACCAGTTATGGAACAATACAATGAACTTCTTGGAATACTTGGAAGGTTTACACAACACCAAATGAACATGGACGAGGCTATCAAAGTCTCTTGTGTCATTGACAAACTCCCTCCTTCATGGAAAGATTTCAAGCATACCTTGAAACATATGAAGGAGGAGTTAACTCTTGTTGAGTTGGGCAGTCATCTGCACATTGAGGAATCTCTCAAAGTGCAGGATAATGACAAGCCAAAGAGTGGCAATGCTGCTGGACCATCTGTTGTCAATATGGTGGAGCATAACAACTCCACCAGGTACAATGACAACAAAGGCAAACGCAAATTTCATGATAACACAAGGGCAGATCCTAACAAGAAGGCAACACCTACTTGTTGGAAATGTGGCAAGACTGGTCACATTAAAAGGGACTGCAAGGGTGTTAAAGTTGGTGGTAAAGCCAAGGCATCAGGCACTAATGGTTCAGGGAGTGGTGGTTTAACCAACTCACTGAAAGGTCAGAATATGTTTAATAAGTCTTTTCAGATTTATTATGTTACATATGTATCTGAATCTTTTTATGTGCAGGATGATGATGTTGCGTGGTGGGTTGACTCTGGTGCTACAGTTCATGTGTGTAAAGATAGAAGCTGGTTCAAGACTTATGAGTCACTGAATGATGGTTCTATTCTTCACATGGGAAATGAGTCAACTGCCTTGGTGCATGGTCGTGGTTGTGTAGATCTTAGGTTTAGTTCTGGAAAGATTGTAACTTTGTTTAATGTTATTCATGTTCCTGATATAAGGAAAAACTTGGTTTCAAGTAGTGTTTTGAATAATCATGGATATAAACAAGTTATTGAATCTGATAAATTTGTGCTTTCTAAGCATGGTGTTTTTATTGGTTTTGGTTATTTATGTAATCAAATGTTCAGGCTTAATGTTACCACTGACAGTGTTATTTCAGCTTTTGTGACCACATATGATCAAACTGATTCTACCCTTTGGCATGCTAGACTTGGTCATGTTCACTATAAAGAATGCAAGATATGTCTAGGGATGGTTTAATCCCTGCTTTTGACATGGACACTGAAAAGTGTAAAACTTGCATGTTGACCAAGATAACCAAGAAACCCTTTCAGGGTGTTAGTCGTGAGACTAAGATCTTGGAGCTTATTCACAGTGACCTGTGTGATTTGCATGCCACTCCTTCTTTGGGGAATAAGAAGTACTTTGTGACATTTATTGATGATGCTTCTAGATTTTGTTATGTCTATCTGTTACATACCAAAGATGAAGCATTAGATAAATTCAAAGTGTTTAAAACTGAAGTTGAATTACAACTTGGGTCTTTGATCAAAAGATTAAGGACTGATATGGGAGGTGAGTACATGGATACTCAGTACTTTCAGTCTGTTGGAATAATCCATGAAACGACTGCCCCTTATACTCCTCAGCAAAATGGTATTTCTGAAAGGAAAAACAGGGTGCTGAAGGAGATGGTTAATTCCATGTTGTCCTATTCAGGACTGAGTCAAGGGTTCTGGGGTGAAGCTATGTTAACAGCTTGATATTTGCTAAATAGGGTTCCCAACAAAAGGAACAAGGTTACCCCTTATGAACTCTGGACTAAAAGGAAACCCAACCTGAACTATCTCAGGGTCTGGGGTTGTAGGGCTGTTGTAAGACTCCCTGATCCAAAGCAAAATAATTTGGGTGAAAGAGGCATTGACTGCATCTTTGTTGGATATGCTGAGCATTCCAAGGCTTTTAGGTTCTATGTTATTGAACCTAATGAACATGTTTCAGTTAACTCAATAATTGAATCAAGGGATGCAGATTTTGATGAGAATAGATTCTCATCAGTCCCTAGACCAAGTCAGAGGATTCCAAATGAAACTCATGACACTGGTGTATCAGAGGTCCCTGATGATGAACCATCAGTGGTCCCTGATGAGGTTGTGGTTCAGCAACCTGAACCTGTGCTCAGGAAGAGCAAAAGGGTCAGGACTCCAAAGTCATTTGGACCTGAGTTTCAACTATACTTAGTTGAAGGAACCAGGGATGAGGTCTCAGACCAATACTCCTATTGCTTCATTGTTGAGGATGACCCCAAAACATTTGAAGAAGCAATGAAGTCCCAGGATATTGTTTTCTGGAAGGAAGCAATTAATGATGAGATGGATTCCATCATGGGCAACAACACTTGGGTGTTGGTTGATCTACCACCAGGTTGCAAGCCTCTGGGTTGTAAATGGATTTTCAAAAGAAAAATGAAGGTAGATGGAACTATTGAAAAGTTCAAGGCTAGACTAGTCATTCAGGGCTTTAAACAAAAGTCAGGAATAGACTATTTTGATACTTATGCCCCTGTGGCTCGTATCAGTACCATAAGACTGCTGATTGCTATGGCATCTATTCACAATCTGGTTATTCATCAGATGGATGTGAAAACAGCTTTTTTGAATGGTGAATTGGAAGAGGAGGTTTATATGAACCAACCTCAGGGCTTCATCATGCCTGGCAATGAAAACAAGGTGTGCAAACTGATTAAGTCTCTTTATGGACTGAAGCAGGCACCTAAGCAATGGCATCAAAAATTTGATGAAGTGGTTTTGTCTAGTGGTTATGTTCTTAACCAAGCTGACAAATGTGTATATAGCAAATTTGATGAATCTGGTAAAGGAGTCATCATTTGTCTATATGCTGATGACATGTTGATCTTTGGCACTGACCAAAATCAGGTTGACCTGACAAAGGAATTTTTGTCATCAAGGTTCTCCATGAAGGACATGGGGGAGGCTGATGTTATCCTTGGTATTAGGATTAAACATGAAAGTAAAAGAATTTCTATCTCTCAGTCTCATTATATTGAGAAGGTGCTGAGAAAATTCAATTACTTTGATTGTACTCCAGTGAGTACACCTATGGATACTTGTGAGAAGCTAATGCCTAATCATGGCAAGGCTGTATCTCAACTTGAGTATTCTAGGGTAATTGGCTGCCTGATGTATGCCATGACTTGTACAAGGCCTGATATTGGCTTTGCAGTAGGAAAATTGAGCAGGTATACTAGTAATCCTAGTGCTCATCACTGGCAAGCAGTTCAAAGGGTACTGAAGTATTTGAAGAGAACTATGGATTATAGTCTCTCATATACTGGTTACCCATCAGTGTTGGAAGGTTACACTGATGCAAGTTGGATCAGTAACACTGAAGACAATTCGTCTACCAGTGGCTGGGTATTCCTACTTGGTGGAGGTGCAATTTCTTGGGCATCCAAGAAACAAACTTGCATCACCAGTTCAACAATGGAATATGAATTTGTGGCTCTAGCAGCTGCTGGTAAAGAAGCTGAATGGTTGAAAAACTTGCTTCTTGAGATTCCATTGTGGCCTAAACCTATAGCACCCATTTCTATCCGGTGTGATAGTGCAGCTACATTGGCTAGGGCTTATAGCCAGATGTACAATGGTAAGTCTAGACACTTAGGTGTCAGGCATAGCATGATTCGTGAGCTTATCATGAATGGGGTGGTATCTATAGAGTTTGTTAGATCTCAACAGAACTTAGCTGATCACTTGACGAAGGGACTGGCTAGAGAATTGGTTATAAAGTCTGCTAAAGGGATGGGTTTAAGTCCAACTTAGTCACTGAATGCTAGGACACCCAACTCCCTTCTAAGGAAACTTAGGAGCTGAGTTTAATGTGGAAAGCTGAACATTCAGGGACTGGAGCACATGTTTATTTTACATCCCAAGGTTGTGCTCGGAACCTGCTGAAAGGAGGATGAAGTCTTTACTTCTTAATGGTTAACTTATCTTTGAAAAAGTGTTTGGCAGGAGCATGAATAAAGAGGAACCACCTATGTAAATGTTGAAGTTATGCCGCTTCAGGAAGCTTTTGGACTTTTAGCTTTTACAACATTTATGAATTTGGATATGGACACATGGCTTGTATAGTGTCAGGAGCTTTTAAGTGTTTGAAAACTTGTGTGTAGTTATCCTCAGGTATTCAAATGGGTTGAAGGGTTCAATTCTTAGAACACCCTGATTCTCGAATATTTGAACGTGTAATTACTAAGATGGAAATTCAATCCTCAGGACATTTTCGTTTATGCACATGTTTTGCTTGATGTTTATTTTACATGCAAAGGGAGTGAACTAAATTTGGGGAGGATTGTTGGAAAATTTAGTACACTTGTGGGATGGTTCACACCTTGTAATGGGTTAGGAGGTACGGAGTGTACACCCATGAGGTCCATGAACACCCTGACTCTAATAGTGGTATGTATTGGTAGTGCTTGGTGAAAGTACTGTTGTGGTTAACACTGATTATCAGTGTTTCCACTGAAGCAATACTTCAGCAGGATCAGTGTTTCCACTGAAGTGGTGTTTCCACTAAAGTGGTATCTCACTGAAGTTGTGTTTACACTGAAGCAGTGGCGTTTCCACTGAAGCAGTGTAACCACTGAAAGCACTATGAAAGTACTGATATAAGTACTGATAAATGACAGTTACAACTGCATCATTATGACCACGTTTATTTGGTCATGTAACCACTAACGGCTATAATGGGGATAATTATGAGGCTATTAATGGGCCGATTAATACTCATAATTCCATTGGAACTGTCAAGAGTAACCTCCTATAAATAGGAGATCTGAACATGCATGAAAAACACATAAAACAATAAACACTTCTAAGCGAAAGGGTTATTGAATTGTGCCTAATTCTATAACTGCATTTGGTCTTATCCCAAGTAGATATTCGTGTAACCCAGGCATTAGGGTCGAATAGTTTACTTTGGAAAGTGATCACACGATTCCAAGTGATATCCGGTAACCACAAAGTGATATCTGTTACTGCTGACCTTGTTGTTTGTTTCTGCTGAACAGTTGTTGATTATCTTCACCCTGTTTTGGGATGAATAACCACTGATGACGTATAGTCTGGAGTCGGGTCATAAACCCGACTACAGCCCAATACTCACAAGCCCGGCACGAATTGGGCCAATATCAATAAGCGTGTGGGCTCACGAAAGCCCAAGCCCAAATCTATCTACGGAATAGATATCCGATATCTTCTAAAATAAGGAGATAATCATTCCCAACCGACTTAGGCGGGATACGCCGAAGGTTGGGGAACACGGAACCAACAAGGATTCCGTGCGTATATAAAGGGAATCATATCCCTCGTTTAAGGTACGATCTCATAACCCTAAAACTCCTTAAACCTTAAACCGATTACTCACTCTCACGCCGGAGGATAATCGTGGGAGACAATCCCACGGTAAGCCTAACGGTGTTTCTTGTCTCTTAGTGCGCAGGTCTCAAGCAGCAATTCTCAATTGGTACGAGAACCGGAGCTCCAAACCAGGAACGCCCAACTTTTGTATCAACAAGTGGCGCCATCCGTGGGACCCGACACTAAGAACCAACACTAGAATGACAAAGCACGGTAATCAGCGATCGCAGTCAGACCTTATGGGGAAGAAGTCGCAAAGTGGACTAACCCCTAAGCAGACTCCTGGGACAACCAGCGCTGCTAAAAGTAAGGGATCAGGCCAAGACTTGATCTTCCCTCTGGTGGAACCGCACTCGGGAACAACCCAAGCCACTACAACCACCACGAGTGGAGTAGACCCACTGCGCACCGTCTTTACTACTCCCTTCCAATCGGTGCTAGAAACTGACCTGACAAAGGTACCGGAGGCACCAGACCGGGATAAAGGTATAGCGGCAGAAACAAACGCACTCACTCTTGAGGGGGTCGCGCCAGAGTTAGCACCAGAAGTTTTCGTATCCCAAAACTACGAAACATTAACTGCCCTCATGCAAGAGGAAGAGAAGAAGAGATCAGGTCGGAACTTGAAAGCCCGACTCAATTTCGATTCGGAATACGATACTTCCCCACTACGCCACCAGAAAGAAAAGCGCAGAGGAAGCGGTCACCGACCCCCAGTATTCAACAGAATCGGGAGGAGAATCGAGGGTGATGAGACATCTCACTCGCAGCACTTGAGTGATAGTGATAGAGAAGAACGGCGTACCAGTGTCTACGCCAGACTGGGTAGCCGTAAAGTACATGACAGACTGGGGCGAAAGTATTCCCCAAGTGAGAGCCCTTCAGATCCAGACTATAAGTCAGACTCTGAGGACAGCCGGCGCAAACGCCGTAAGAAGGAAAATTCATCTTCTGATAACTCCTCGGACAACGAGGATAGCGATACAGGACATTGGAAGTCTAGAAACAGACGCGATAGCCAAGAGGAAGACATGTCTCTCCCATGGCGCCGTCAGAAAGTGGATGCGTTCACCAGACGCATTAGTGATTTCTCTGAGAACAAGAAGAGGTGCATGCCTACAAATGTCAAGACCTATGATGGAACAGGTGATCCTGACGATCACCTAAAAATCTTTGAATCAGCCGCGACCATTGAGAATTGGCCACAACCAGTGTGGTGCCACATGTTTAATTCCACACTAGTGGGAAGCGCGCGGAACTGGTTCAACAAACTCCCATGAAGGAGCATAAATGGTTTTGAAGAGTTGAGAAAGGCGTTCCGCCTAAATTTTACTCAACGGAAAAAGTGCGCTAAAAATCCTGTCGAACTCGCCAGGGTAAAGCAGCACCAAGGAGAATCTACGAGCGCATTCATGGAACGCTTTAAAGATGAATGCATGCAAGTTAAAGCATGTCCTGAAGTACTAAAGATCTCTGGCTTCATGAATGGGATTAATAATCCAGAACTCATCAAGAGGTTGAACGACAAGATCCCTGAGACCTTTGATGAACTCATGAAGCGCTCTCGGTCTTTTATCCAGGGAGAAGCCGCCGCGGCGGATAGCAAAAAGAACCACTCGAGTTACCGGTCACAGGAACAACCTGGGAGACAATCGAACGACCGAGGTAGTAACCGTAATAGGAGCTATTGCAGCCAGAGGAGCGGCAGAGATAATGACAGGTACACTCCCCTGATCAAAACCCCAAAGGAAATACTCGCAGCGGAAGGCGCGAATTTCCCAAGACCGCCGCAGATGCGTACACCAGAAGATCGGCGCACCGGGAATGGATACTGTGACTACCACGCGCAAAAGGGTCACACCACTAACGAATGTGTCCAGCTGCGCCAACTCATCGACAAGATGGTCAAAGAGGGTAGACTGGACCACTTGGTTAAAAACATTAAAGAGGGAAGAGATAAACAAAAGAATGGAAACAAGAAGGAGACACCCAAAGATAAGGCAGACACAATATACATGATACAAACGTGGCAACGAATCGCTGGACAGAAGGTCCGCCAGGAGTTTTCCCGAAGAAGCGAAATCTCCTTCCCTACTCTAACTGCGGACAACGCAGTAGCAGAGCCACTCACCATTGAAATCAGTGCGGGTGGTCACGACATACACCGCATGTACATTGATGGTGGGGCATCGGCAAATATCATGTATGAGCATTGCTTTAAAAGACTACGACCTGAAATACGCAGCCAGTTAAGCCCGGTCAGCACAACGCTCACTAGTTTCACGGGTGAAAAGATATGGCCCATGGGGCAACTGCGATTACTAGTCAGCATTGGCAACGCAGAGCACTCTACGACAACCTGGATGGACTTCATGGTGATCAAATCCCCCTCGCCATACAATGGCATTATTGGGAGACCCGGGATATCAGCCATGCGCGCGGTGCCATCAACAGCGCACGGGATGCTTAAATTCCCAGTAGAAGGGGGCAATATTACTCTTTACAATGCCACGGTACCAAACAGAGAATGTAACACGGTTACATGCGAAATGGCACCGACCCCGAAACAGTGCGCGGCCAAAGTCCCCAACTTGAAGGTCGCGATTCACCCAGAATACCCGGAACAGGAAATAACCATCGGAGGGTCATTGTCGGACAACATCAAAGCAGCTGTGTGCGCGCTCCTACAAAAGAACGTGGATATTTTCGCGTGGGAGCCAAAACACATGACTGGGGTACCACGCTCGATCACAGAGCATAAACTGAGAATCCGACAAGGGTACTCACCGATACGCCAGAAGAAGCGTGGCCAAGCCCCAGAGCGTGCGCAGGCAATTCTGGCAGAGGTACAGAAATTGGTAAATGCGGGAATTATGCGTGAAGTCTACTACCACGACTGGCTTTCTAACCCAGTAATGGTCAAAAAAAGCGACGGTAGCTGGCGAATGTGCATAGACTTCACCGACCTTAACAAAGCATGCCCACAGGACTGCTATCCATTACCAGAGATAGACTGGAAAATAGAGTCCTTGTGCGGATACCCGTTAAAGTTTTTTCTCGACGCGTACAAGGGATATCACCAGATACAGATGGCTAAGGAAGACGAGGAAAAAACAGCCTTCCACACAAGCCAAGGCGTTTACTGTTATACAAAAATGCCCTTTGGCTTGAAGAATGCGGGTGCCACCTATCAGGGGTTAGTAGACAATGCCTTTGAAAAACAGGTGGGCCGCAACCTGGAAGTCTATGTGGATGACCTGGTCATAAAAAGCCATACTGAAGTTGAGCTTGTGCGCGACATAGAAGAGACGTTCAAGACTCTACGAGGGATCAACATGAAGCTGAATCCTAAGAAATGCACCTTCGGCGCCACTGAAGGCATGTTCCTAGGATACCTGATAGAACCTGACGGCATAAAACCTTGTCCAGAAAAGACAAAGGCGGTAATAGAACTTCCCTCACCACGCACGCTGAAGGAAGTCCAATCCCTCAACGGAAAACTGGCCGGCCTAAACAGGTTCCTGTCTAAGTCAGCAGAAAAGTCATTGCCTCTTTTCAAAACACTCAAGAAGTGAATAAAAAAGGGTGACTTCCGGTGGACGACGGAGGCGGAAGAAGCCTTCACTACACTCAGACAGCATCTAGCAACGCTCCCAACACTCGCTGCATCCCGACCAGGGGAAGAGCTGATCATGTATTTATCAGCAACTCATGGGGCAGTCAGCGCAGTGCTACTAACAGATAGGGACTCAGTGCAAACCCCTATCTATTTTGTCAGCAAAGCGCTCAAGAAGACGGAGATGAACTACAGTGCCATGGAGAAGTTAGTCTTGGCATTAGTGTTTGCCGCCAAGCGACTACGCCGGTACTTCCAAGCGCACCCGATAGCGGTAATCACAGATCAACCCATCAAGCAGATCATCTCCAAACCCGATGCATCAGGACGACTCCATAAGTGGAGTGTGTTGCTAGGCGAACACAACATCTCTTACAGACCACGTACCGCAATAAAAGGACAGGTTCTGGCAGACTTCATCATCGAGAAGCCAGATACTGATGAGGTACCCGCACCAAGAAAGAAGGAACTACAAGATCCATGAATTTTGTTTACAGACGGGTCCTCATGCGTGGACGGATCAGGAGCTGGCCTCATTCTCACAAACCCAGAGGGAATGGAATTCACTTACGCACTGCGTTTTGAATTTACCGCGACAAACAATGAGGCAGAATACGAAGCCCTAATCGCCGGACTACGCATTGCAGCTCGAATGGGTGTACGTAACTTGGAAGCAAATGTAGACTCCCGGCTAGTAGCCAACCACGTGTTGGGCGAATACGTGGCCAAAGAAGAGAATATGATTCAGTATCTTGAGAAGACTAAGACACTGATCAAAGGCTTTGACAGATTTACTATCAAGCAAGTCCCTAGAGGAGAAAATCGCAAGGCAGACGCACTGAGTAAGATCGCCTCGACAAGCTTCGCACACTTATCAAAGCAAGTGCTGGTGGAAACACTGAAAAGCAAATCAATATCGGAGATGGAAGTCTCCGCGGTCCTAGAGGAGGATGGTCCTACATGGATGACACCGATTACGGAATTCCTAAGCAAAGGAACATTACCCCAAGAACAGAAAGAAGCTCGCAGAATACGGCGCACAGCGCAGAGATTCGAATTGCGAGACAACATACTGTACCGACGTTCTTTCCTCCAACCATGGCTCCGCTGCGTTGGCCCTCTACAAGCAAATTACGTGATGCGAGAAATCCATGAAGGTTCATGCAGCATGCACGCAGGACCACGGTCCGTTGTAGCACGCGCCATGCGATCAGGATACTACTGGCCAACCATGCATCGAGATGCGCGGGACTTAATAAGGAAGTGCAATGATTGCCAAGTTCATAGACCCGTCCCGCGCCAACCACAGCACGAGCTAACGCCAATCACGGCGCCATGGCCATTCTACAAATGGGGCATTGATATTGTAGGTCCTTTTCCAATAGCAGCAGGCGGTCTCAAGTTTCTCATAGTAGCTATAGACTACTTCACCAAGTGGATCGAGGCAAAAGCAGTGGCGACAATCACCGGCAACCAGGTGAAACGCTTTGTCTGGGACAACATCGTATGCCGCTTCGGATTACCTGGTGAAATCATCTCGGACAACGGGAAACAATTCTGCGAAAACCCCTTCAAAGATTGGTGCGAGAAGTTAAACATCACCCAACACTTCGCGTCAGTTACACACCCACAAACCAATGGCTTAGTAGAGCACGCAAATCGAAGCCTGGGCGAAGGAATCAAAGCGCCTGGACAGGCACAAAGGAAGGTGGGTCGAAGAGCTTTCGCATGTCTTATGGGCGCACCGCACCTTAATAAAAACCAGCACGGGGGACACCCCCTTCTCTCTAGTCTACGGGACAGAAGCCGTTATACCAACTGAGATCGGCATGCCAACTATCCGCACTGCGGAGATCAATGTGACAACAAACGATGATGAAAGACGTGTCGACTTGGATCTGCTGGAGGAAAGACGCGAATGCGCAGCCATACGGGAGGCAAAGTCGAAGTCAAAAATGAAAGGATACTATGATGCCAAGGTACGCAGTGTTTCATTCAGACCAGGCGACTTTGTCTACCGTACCAATGAGGCGAGCCACGCAGAAGATACAGGTAAGCTCGGACCAAAGTGGGAAGGACCCTATGAGGATACTGAAGCAATAGGCACAAGCGCGTACAGGCTACGAGGCTTGGATGGTCGTGATCTACCGCGCACATGGAACATCGGCAACCTCAAGAGGTGCTACCTATAAGAATAGCTACGGCACAGCGCACAGACGCTCCGCACTTTCAGTGCTCAATAAACATTCATGTATTCATTTTTATTTTTCATATATACTGTTTTCTTTGTTATTTCTCAAAAAACTTGCAAGTATCAATAAAACGCCGCGGTTTCTAGCTAACTCCGCGACACATTTTAAGTTGTTATCTCCATATACTGTATGTCTTAACAATTTTTTATTTCTTGCCCACGATGGCGTGCATGCACTACAATTAGACCCACGATGGTAAAAGAATAAGTTAACCTACTAAATAACTTGTTGAGTAAGAGGGTTGCAAACCCATCAACACTGGATCACGCATCCTTGTTAAACACCTTGTTCTCAAGACGTTGGAATAAGATATGTGCGCATCCCACGATGGTTGCGCAACAACGCACACGTGCACGTTTAACAACTTAGGAACCAAGACACTTGATTCCTTAATGTGATATTTACAGTACGCTGCATATCATAACATACACGACTATGATAAAGTACTTGGAAATTATTTCTCTAAAAGTATACCGTGCTCTCCATACATGACTATGGATCTCTTATATTACGCAACGACAAACAGATACGTATACATTACAAGTTTCAAAGTTACCCACAGCAAAAAGAGACCTTTATTCATAACCACGAGTTATTACAAAAGATAGTTCTTTTACAACACATCAACTACAAGCTACTACAACGTTTAAGTGAAGAAGTGCCAACATGACCCGTTGCATCTTTAGCTTCGTTAATACCCTTGAACAGGTCTGCGTCATGACACGATACAGTGGCAACACTCACTGGTACTCCATCAGACCTTGGCAGATGCGCCGCACCAACCCCACACAATATAGCTTTACCCTCAATACCTTCTTTTTTCGCAAGTCTGGTCGCATGCGCTTCCAAGACTTCCTTCAAAGGTACCTCTTTCTCCAAAGCAAAGGGATCCAGATTATCCCTAGGACGCGCAAAGACAGGTACTTGAAGCTGAGATTCATGGGGCTTCAAATAATAGTCCGGTTGCGCTTCGGCACCCTCGGTACGATGACGCGCCAAGGTCAACCCCGCCATAATGACATCTATTGGATAATCTTGATCGCGCTCAAGCTCAGAAATCATTGGGAGCTCCAAGTCCTTCATTCTCTGCATGGCAGCAACCAAGTGATCATATGACTCAGCGTCATAATTTGGTACCTTATCAATCGGCGCCTTCAACAGTTTTGCCTCGTGGAGCTTTTCAATTGCTTCTGATTTACCACGCTCCAGAGCGCACTGCACAACCTCCCCGAAGGCATTAACCACCTCTGGCGATTCCAGGGTACTGAGGGCAGCTAGGCGAAGACCGTGGCCTATGAGCCACCTGCGCTCCGCTATAGTGGACATGAGCTGAGGATACAACTCCTCGTCATACTCGATGCTAAGCTTACGCAGTTTTGCCTCCTGCACCTCCAATGACCAGCTCACAGTACCCCCAAGCTCCCCCAACTGCGCAAACAAATTTTCCTTACCCTGCTCTAGATGTTTAAGGGCCCAGTTACATGACAGCTTATACTTGACTGCTTCAGCACGCTCCTGGTCTATTTGAGATAGTAGAGACATTTTTTCTCCTGCAAGCCTCTCCGCATACGCATTAGCTTCTTTTATTTCAGCCTTGGCACTGGCCAATTGCGCCTCCAGTGATGCAATGCGCTGGTCCTTTTGATTGTCCTGACTATTTTCTCCAACACACTTCGCCTTCAACTGCGCAGCCAGAGAAACAAGGTTATCAACCAGCTGACCCATTGACGCATCCCCTGCTGCCACTGGCACTGCGCTACCAATCTCCGGTTCTGAAGGCTCGGAAAAAATAGGACTCTCTTTGGGTGGCGACTCCGCACTCTGTTCGAACCTACAAACACATACAGACTTATCAAGATCTCATGCGCAAACTTGATGAAAACAAAAAACAATCATACTATCGAGAGTACTTACTGGGGGCCAGAAACATCTGCTGACGGGTGCGATGATGCTGCCTCACTCTCCGAAGATTCAACATGAACAGTCACGGGACGCTTTTTCCTTGCCGAACTCGCACCATCTCCGCTGCGCGACCTTTTACGCAATAGCCCATGCTCTTGCTCCTCCATTTCCTCGTCAATGGGATCCGCCACTACGGGTGGTGGCTGCGCAATAGGGGAGGGCGCACGAGGGCTCGGCACGCCTTGCACCGGCGTTGCCTCTATCGCAACGGAAGAACTGGTCCCTGTCACCCCTAAGTTCAGCTCCATTGTATGCCCCGCGGTACTCGCTAGTATTGGCTCTTCGCCTTCTTTCAAAGGCCGTGCCCCCGACCTCGCATCCAATGGTTTGGCTAATTGCACCACAGCGAATAGATCCATTTCTGCGCAAAGGAAGCAACAAATAACATAGGTTATATAATGCGCGCATACAGACAGAAGACTCACATTATTTACACAGAGGTACAGCGGAATAAGTACCCACCCTGGCCATTGGCGTCCAAGAAGATTGGGATCTCATCTTCGGGACCAAAATAGTTACGGCTGATGCCCATATGTACCAGAAATCCCTCCGGATAGGCACTAATGGGGATGCGGTTGTCATTTATCAGTTCCGCATCCTCAGCATTATACGACCCAGGTAGGGGGCACTCATCCCTCTCTAATGTACCCCGGGTATAAAACTCATAGTTCCATGGAAAGCATATATCATCTACCCAGAAGAAATACTCCCTCCAATCCCGAAGCGAGTCTAGTTTATCCGTATAGCATTGGAGCCTACCGGCACGCTTCGCAAAAGATACCCACCCATGTGCCCATATTGTGTGATAAAATGCGCGGAATAAATGGATGGTTGGGTTAACTGCCAGTAAACGGCAATTTACCTCAAAATTGGTAATTTTGGCCGCACCGATACAGTGTAACTGGGATATATGCAGGCTATAATAGTTTAACACATCGCATAGAAAGCGGGACAGGGGCACGCGTTGGTTCGAAAAATCGAACAACCGTGTATAAGCCCCCACTTTCCCTTTGGGGAAGTCCGCAATGGTTGCCCTCGCATTCGGCACAACCGGATGCACGTCAAGGGGTATAAAATAATCTGAGGTGAACTCTAAGAGATCACTCTCGGACAAGAAGGAGGTAAAGTCCGATAATTGTTTCACCATGGTGTTGAATGTACAGAAACGCACGCGCGGGTACCTTGAAGTGGGTAAATTTCTGGATTGCAGCTGCAGGTCTATTTCAACAATGGCGGATTTTTTTTTAACGGTGAATAACATTGTGAAAATGAAGAGTGGTTTTATACCTTTTTCTCACCCACCCGATATGTGCCACTTGGACCCCACTAACTTCACTTGTGTGGTTGAGATCACTCTGATGGGACGCGGGACAGTCACTTTCCCCCGAATAACGAGGCATTTACAATTCACTTTGATGTCTAGTTGCAATGCACCTACGGGTATGTGTATGGCTTCTTTAATACGTTTCGTAAGTTTTTTATTTTATTTTGGACTACGGTCATTAGTCTAGCATCCGCAGTTACGCACTGCGCATACTAGACTGGGGGGACATGATGACGTATAGTCTGGAGTCGGGTCATAAACCCGACTACAGCCCAATACTCACAAGCCCGGCACGAACTGGGCCAATATCAATAAGCGTGTGGGCTCACGAAAGCCCAAGCCCAAATCTATCTACGGAATAGATATCCGATATCTTCTTAAATAAGGAGATAATCATTCCCAACCGACTTAGGCGGGATACGCCGAAGGTTGGGGAACACGGAACCAACAAGGATTCCGTGCGTATATAAAGGGAATCATATCCCTCGTTTAAGGTACGATCTCATAACCCTAAAACTCCTTAAACCCTAAACCGATTACTCACTCTCACGCCGGAGGATAATCGTGGGAGACAATCTCACGGTAAGCCTAACGGTGTTTCTTGTCTCTTAGTGCGCAGGTCTCAAACAGCAATTCTCAATTGGTACGAGAACTGGAGCTCCAAACCAGGAACGCCCAACTTTTGTATTAACAACCACCAACACTTCGTACGCCAAACAAGATCTCCCGTCATGGCATTCACACGTGTGTTATGTTGTTACAACTTAGATGTATCGAGATAAAAGTTCATGAAGAGGATGAGGTATGGTGGACTCATGCTCCAAATGGAAAGTACTTAGCTGCTCACGCAACTCAAATGGCTCAAGAGTTACTCCCGAGTAATAACGCTTTCTAGGGTTTCTCAAATATGGATCAAGACAATTCCATCAAATGCTAGTTGCTTTTTGTGGTTAGCGTTACAAAAAAAAATTCTTGTGATGGAAATATTAAAAAACAAACATGTAATTTTATGTGATAAAGATATTTCATGTATATGGTGTCAACGTCAATCGGAAACGATTAATCATTTGTTATTGCACTGTGGATGGACAAATCGCGTATGGAAGGAGTTGTTTTCATGGTGGCAACGGGTGTGGGCGCTTCCTTTTTCTCTTGGAACAGTTTGCTCAAGATTGGTTTGAAAGAATGGAAATCAAGATTGAAAATGTTAGGCATTGACAGGTCCATATGTAATCCGGGAGATATGGGAAGCTAGAAATGAGGCAATTTTAATGGGAATATTTAATGTTGGGACAAGGTGGCAACATCAGTGGTTCCAAAAAGCTTCTAGTGGTCGGTGACAGTTGGGCTATGTCCAACATACCAATATTACATATAGGTGTCGCAAGCTTGGGTATTATAATCACGATATCGAGAATAGAATTTGTAGCTTGTGCTTCATCACATTTGGGTAAATCTTCTCTCAAATGGCTAATCTATTTGTGATAAGATCTATAATCATCTGTAATAGTGCATTTATAGTATTCAACATTTGTCGTTTTTCAATGAAGATATAATTTTCGCAAAAAAAAATAAAAAATAAAAAAAAATAAAAAAAATTGAACATTGTATAAATATCTAATGCATAGATTCAAGTGCCTTGATTAATTATCAATGTGTGCAAATTAATGAGACAAATTTTTTTTGAAGGATGAATATACATTCATATATGTCTTTTTATCTTCTAAATTTAAAGATTTTGGAAGGTATGATTGGAGATGGCCTACTAAATCGTAAACAAGTCCAATGTGTGATAACTTTTGTTATATAAGATTTTCTTTCCTTATATATTCTATAGGTATAAATAATCTCTCGGATGTTATTAATCGAAAGTGAAAAGTGTTACATAATTAGAATCCTACCTAAAGTATTTATAACTGCAAAGATTTGGATGAGTAAATGATCTGAGCTAAGCTAATCGAGCCTGGCTCGCTAAAAGCTCGACTAAAACTCTAGTTTAGCAAGCTATAGATTTACATAAAGCTCGCTTAGTAAACAAGGTCGAGCTTCAGACATTGAGCTCGGTTATGCTCGCAAGCGTAAGCGATCTTTTACATGTGTATTATACAGAAATATGTTTCAGATAGTTTTCTTAGATGAATGGACAATTGAAATACACTGTCACATCAAATAAGGTTTTTCTTTTGGAATGCATGATTAAAATTCCATCCTAAATACGTTTTTATATATTTTGGCTTTCAAAAAATATACATAAATAAAAAAAAATGTTTCACAAATGAGCCGAGCGCGAGCTTTTAGAAAAACTCACGAGACATGCTTCTATAATGCTAAATGATCAGGCGACCCTATTTAAGAAATTTGCATCATGTAGAACTAGAACTGTGGGCGTAACTACTATACGCAAAGCCTATTCCATCTACTTATTACGTCGAGATCCTTCTGTGACGTTCTTCCAAAAATCCGATACATAAACTACTATATTGTTCATAACGTTTGTCTAACTATATTGTGTACTAAACAAGGAATCAAAAGTCCAAAATGAATTTTCCAAAGAAAAAAGCTACATGTAAGGTCATTAACCTTTTTATATGTTTTTACTTTTTCATTGTTGCGATAGGATTGTGACCCACCACGACTAAAATTGTTGGCAAGTATTTAAGACGTTGCCCATGACTCTTTTATTCGATTCCTACTGCTTACAAACCTTTTCTTTTCTCCCCACCTACTTATACACTACATACTCAAAGTACTACAGTAGTAGACTTGTAGTAATGAATGTACAACAAGTTTACATACAAAAGGGTCTTGCTATAATTCCTATATTCTAGTGTAAGTTAATTGAATGCATATGTGAGGTCTTGAAGCAAAGGCCAACATGTTTGATAATATTTGTTCTTCTTCATATTCTCCTATGTCGCATGAGCCCAGTGACGATATTTCGGTTCTCCTACGTCAAATACTCTCTAAATCATCTTCTTCTTCTTCCTCGTGTTCATTGCTGACAAAACAACAACAACAACAACAACAGCCGCATTCTGCCGATGTGGCTAATGTTGGTGCTATTGATTATGATCCTTCTGATGAATATGATTGCGAAAGTCAGGTACTCTTTTATACATTCCCTTATTTTGTGTTTGTTATCTTGGCATCTTGTTAGTATTATATATACTTTTGAATTTTTGTCATTTGTGTAGTTTGTTTTAACAACCTTGTTAATAGCGAAAAGTAAAATACTCATTGTACATGGATAAAAAATACAAAGGTCTTGAATTCTTGAAATTCAAAATTTTGAGTTTATAATAGTGAAAAAAAAAAAAAAAAAAAACACTTTTTTCAATTGATAAGTTAAATACATTTTCAATTAATTAGTATCTTTTTTCTTCCCCACTTATATAGTCTTCAGTTACTCTATAATGAAAAACGGGGGTCATTAAACATGTGACTGATTAAATACTTAAAAGACTAGCAAGCCAAATTATATTGGTTGACTAATTGGGACATAATTTTCCCTTAATATGTCATCAAGTAACATATTCAATGGGTCAAGCTATTCGGTGACTAATTCACGTTGTTTGAGTTCATCGTCATATGATGAACTCTATAATCCATACATTACTAGAGTAAAAAATTCGAAAGAAAAAATGTGACACATACCTTCACTTTTAGTTCATGTCAATACATTATATGTTAAACTATACTCCTAGGTTATTTAAGAAGTTAGATACATGTTTGTCCAAAATAAAAGTTCAAAATTAAGTCTAGAATTTTTGTATATCATATGCGATTGACAGATCTCACACGATCTACAATTCTACATTGAAAGCAGAATGAAAGATAACTGGAATTTTTTTTAAACAAACAGAATGCGATTGACAGATCTCACAAGTACTTTGTTTTGAATAACGAAACACATTTTTTTGGGTAGGAGGGGTTCGAAAACTTGATGGAAGAAATGGATGGAAAACCAAACCCTCCTCGTAACCCTTCAAAGCGAATGCGAGCTGCAGAGGTCCATAATATGTCCGAAAAGGTAAAAAAAAACAATAAAAATTACAGTAAGTCACAACTCACAAGCTACCTTAATTTGCTGCGCCACCTAAGTACATTTATAATTTTGTGCTCATGTTAATACTAATAATAACTGGATATGTTTTGGGTCAGAGGAGGAGGAGCAGGATAAATGAGAAAATGAAAGCCTTGCAAAAACTTATTCCTAATTCAAATAAGGTCCATAACACAACACAAATACATTTCAATTATTACCATTATGTTGTTTTTAATAAAGTTATTACATGTATGCACTGATACATATATAAGTCTTGATTGTTTCGTTCTTTTTAGACGGATAAGGCTTCTATGCTGGATGAAGCCATTGAGTATCTGAAGCAACTCCAACTTCAAGTGCAGGTATATATGCTGTTCTTCTTGCATATGCCATATCATATGGTGTTCTTCTTAACTAAATTATGTGACAATCAATTAGTTTCGTACAACTTTATTTATAAAATTTAGCTCTAAAACGCGGGGCTACAAGTCCACACACATATTTAAGTGTTCCAAACTGTTCTCAAGTTTTAAGAAAATAACATTAGTTTAGTATTAGTTTGTGTAGTCATACTTGATATATGAATTTCTTACATTACAGAGTAATAAACCCATCCCAAACAAAATCTGTTTTCACATGTCTCAAAATATACTGTTTTATTTTTTGACGAATAGCTATTGTTTACTGTTTTATTTAATGTTTCAGATGCTAACAATGAGGAATGGGATAAATTTGTACTCTATGTATGCACCACATGGTGGTGTTCAGCCGAACCATAGACCATCCAATGTGAACCAAGGAAACCATTCCATCACCATGACAGCGAACCAAGAAAGACTTGTGAACCCGATGCTTGGCCATCCTATCCAATGTATGAGCCAGAACAAGCAATCACTACTTGACTTTTCGCGCACAATTAATCAAGAGCCTCCATTTGGAACTCAGCTTGGTTCGTCCTAGTTTCATGTTCTTCAAGGGCGTTGGTTGTGGGTGCAAAAACACTTTTTTAATCAGGTGTTATTCTTGTTGTTGTTGAACTTTTGGTTTTTAAGCTTTAGTTTCTTTTACAAGGTTTAATGATGTTATTGTCCATCAAATGTAATAGAATTGTTGGATAACTCGACAACTAGAATTGTTTAGACATGTTAGGATATCAATCAAACCCATTGGGTCTGAATCCATTATGCGGCATAAGGATCAAGGAATGTGCAAAGTTCCAACGAAAATCAGAAATTCATAAAACCACTCCACATGATGGCATAAAGTTGGAGTCTGGTCTGAATCCGTTGGGTCCAACATGATTTGTCTTAAACTTCAACGAAACCACATCAGAAAATCGCTTAGACAAAAACTTATACTTACCGATGGCATAAACTTGGAGTCTGGTTAACAGTCTGGTTCGGTTCCAAAACTGGTATTATATTTCTCCCTCTCCATTTTAACATAAAAGTTCAACCTAAAATCAGCGTGCTCGAGTTTTTTTAGGTAGGGATAGAAATGATGAGTAAAGAAAAGAAAAGAAAAAGTACATGAAAGTAAAGAAAGTAGTTTTTTTATTTCATGTTCGAGTTAAAATGAGATCGAAGGAAAATAAATAATGTCATGTTCTTGAGTTGGGAAGAAAAAAAAAAGAACAAAAAAACAGACGCAATTACATTAATGCTATTTTAAACATGTTCATTCATCGCGAGAGTCGAATACGAGTAAATACTAATGGTTATATTGATCATTATTATATGCTCAATAGTTTGGGTATAGTTTTGTTTTCATTCAAATCAACCCATATTTAAGAATTCATTTCCTTTCGTTTCTTTGAAAAAGAGAAAGGAATCGAGAACGGAGCACTATTTCTGCTTTGACAAAGTACCCTTAACACATCTTTAAATTTATTGGTCCATATTAAGTTAAATTATACCTAATACAGTGAAACAAAAGCAAATTATATTGGGACATATTCCCAAATACAACAAGCTTCCGCAAATAGAAAAGTTCAGATCTTAGGCCCTATTATTTTGCCAAAAACTTTGCTCAACATAGAACAGAAACACAACAATAATAACAAAACAATTTTACTTACATTACTGTTTCCAAATTTCTTGTCATCTAAAAGAGGCATCATCATCTCCATTCTAAATTCAAATAAGACGTTTATTCATATAAAGTGCTTACCATTTGTGAGTTTATTTTTCTTTCTGAATTTTTCCAAGAAAAGGCAAAGATGAACGATGGAGATGTATCACGACAAATACAACAAATGGTTGCATTCATTCGGCAAGAAGCTGAGGAGAAAGCCAACGAGATCTCTGTCTCTGCCGAAGAGGTTCCTGTTTTATGTTCCAACGTCATTTCACTTTTTATTTTCGCGAAATCATATCTAAAGGGGTCACATTTTGGTTGCATGCCTGTTTATGCATCTCTGATAATGTATTAGACAATTCTGATCCTGTATTCAGATATATGATCTAAAAACTAATACAATGCCTATTTTTCTGTTAACAGGAATTCAACATTCAGAAAATGCAAATCGTTGACTGGGATAAGAAGAAAATTAAACAGGACTACGATCGCAAATTGAAACAAGTGGAGGTTAAAAAGAAAATGTACGTTGAAATCCTTTATTATCATTCCAACATTTAATCGTTATTGTATTTTTGTTCTTTGTATTTTTCTTGATCATTTCAATACATGTAGCTCATTTTTGTAATGTGACTAGTTTTTATAGATTTGATTATGCATTCGTTACAGTGAGTACTCGATGCAATTGAATGCATCGCGTATCAAATTTCTTCAAGCACAAGACGATGTTGTGGTTTCCATGAAAGATGCTGCTAGAAAGGAGCTTCTTAACGTTTCTAGTAACAGAAAAACGTATAAAGATCTTATCCAGAGCTTGGTTGTTCAGGTACATTTACAGATCTTTTTGTTTAAATCATGTCAAATGTTTAACTATTGGAGTAAATTATACAACTATTTTGAACTTGCAGAGTCTACTAAAGTTGAATGAGCCATCATTGGTGCTGAGGTGTAGAGAGATTGACCTTACGCTTGTTGAATCCGTTATAGAGGAAGCAAAAAGATCATATGTTACGAAATCAAAATTGTCGGCTCCAAAAATCAATATTGACAGAAATGTGTTTCTCCCGCCTCCTCCAAGTAACAAAGACCCTAATCGTCCTTCTTGGTAATTATTACTCTTTTGTTATACTTTAAATCGATACAACTTTTCTGAAAACTACATATGAGTATTGAATATGTTCAAGAATCATATTTGTTGAGTAACGTGTATTATGTCATAATTTGAAAGCTCTGGTGGGGTCGTGCTAGCTTCTCAAGATGGAAAGATTGTTTTTGAGAACACCCTTGATACGCGATTGGATGTTATTTATCACAATAAGCTTCCCACGGTATGGATTTCTGTACATTTCATATGAAGTCTGTTCCATGATTAGAGTCCAGTTTCTGCCCGTGTCATGCAAATGACACAGGCCCTTCTTGCTATTTAGCGAATTCGTTTAAGAAACTCTAATAGTGGAACAGGGTCAATTTTTAGTGATTAGTAGTAATTTTTTATTGATTAGTAGTAATTCTTGTTTAAGAAACTCATAATCGCTATCTGTATTTTCTTATCCTATGCAGATTCGGAAGATCCTTTACAAGTGATCAAGTGCATGATCCTTAGATGTCCAAGTTCTTTAAATTTGACACAAATAATGTTGAACAAACTGATAAGTGATAATAAGTTACCTCACAAGTTTAACTTGTTTATTTTACTTCATTTAATAAACTTGGTCCTTTGATTCGAGATAGAAAAGATATGTCGTATATTTCGCATGCAAACCGTTGTAATGGTTATTGATATGAGAAAACTTTGAATATCGCACTACTTTTCAACTATTAGATTGTTATGGTATTTGATTCCAATACCATTGAATATGTCATGAAAAAACAGTCAGCGCCACATTCTTCTAAGAGCCTCAACAGTTGGTACTAGTTACAGATTTTGTCCGCGTAGAAGTAATAGATCTAAGGAACTCGTAGAGTATCCTCAATACAACATAAGCAACAAATGGGTGACATATACATGTGTGTGCAAGTATTTAAGCCGCAAGATGCACTCTAAGGGACATATGACTTACAACAATACCAAGATCCATGTGAACAAAAATGTGCCCATAAACGCGTGTAGTTTAACCACCTTATGAATCGAGAAACCCATGCTTGATCCATCAGAACCACTAGGTGATACTTGTGCTGGTGGCGGAGGTGAAAGCACGGGTGTGTTACATGTTCCATTTACCTGCACATCCATTTGCACATTTAACAATTTTATCCGATAAACTATCAGAAATATGATAACAACCCATTGACAAAATAAAACATACCCCACAGTAAGCAATGTTAAGACATCCACATGTCAAATGACCATTGGCTTCATCAACAGCTTTGGGTGCTCCTCCACCATCACTCGTCTGCATCAAAAAGAAACTCTGTTAATCTCCGAACTCGAGTTTGACCTCAAAAGTCAAAATGTACACTGTACCTGATAAAAGTCAACTGCAATATAATTTGGCCAACGGTTTCCTGCTGCTATCTGGCACGTGTTCATCATAGAGATGATAGGAGCAGAATTATCAATACAAGCTCCAGTGAAATTGGGATTAGTTGAGAAGTAGTTTTGAAGAACCAATGACCGAGATGTTGTGTTCATTGGAGATGATTCAGACCTACTTGGACAAGAACCCGCAATCTGCCCCTCATTTCCATCTGAGATTTCAATCTAGAGCGTTAAAACTGCTAAAAAAAGCAAAACATTTTTGCATAGATTTAGCCAAACTTACATTGATTTTCCACAATGTATGACCACTCATAAGCGATCCCTTCAGATGCCTCTTTTTCGTTTTTTGAGGTGAAGACTATTAACCGTTGGTTCTGCTTAACCATGTCCGTTATAGTAGGCCAGTCTCCACCATTTTTAGGCATCCGGCTCACAGGAAACATGTATTTTCTGAGTCCAGCGGCATCAAAAACCTTTGTTAAACCATTTGAGGATGTGACATAATCCTCAATGAAAATGGTGATGATTTCTGATGGATTTGCTTGCAGAAACTTTTGAATCTCGCGTAGCACATTAATAGCTGGTTGCTACAAATCCAAAACACGAATTATTAAATGATATGAATCACACATCACAAAATTGCAAAATTCTTTAGGATTTTGTTTGAACTAGCTTCTGACTTACATATGCTGTGATATTGTAGCATTTACCACCAAAGGAATGGCATAACCAAATATCGTTGTTGAAGTCATACATATCCAACATTAGCCCTCGAACACCGTTCTAGTTAAAAAAAATGTCACGAGATCAATATTGAAGAAATTCATTTTATTCTGTTTCTTACTTTTATAGTTTTATATTAAAGTTTCCACCAAGATATAAACAAAAGTCAAGATAAAAGCCAGCAAAATGTATACAACAAATGATATACATGGGAATATTGTGCATTAAACAAGAGATGGTTTATCATCACTATAACTTTTGCATTTGTGATCAGAGATATCAAAATCACATACTAAAACTAATATAGTAATATCAACTTTTGCTTTAACTCATTTAAATAAGGGAAAATTGCACATGAAGGCATTGAATTATTGAATTGCTTTTGTTTTAAGCCTCTCAATTATAGAACAACAGAAAAGAACATTCAATTATGCAATCAAATAATGTACCTGCAATATGGCCAAAGTGACTAATAAAAATGCTTTTGCTTTATATATGTTTGCTGATAAACAGATCGATTGAAGTGAATGGCATAATAGTCATTTCATCATTCATGTTTTATCATAAACCGAAAATCTTTATGTCAAGATAACAAATTCTAAAATAGGGTATCATTTACGCCGAATTAGCGTAAGTATAGTCATATCTACATACTTTAAGTTGCAAGTGACCTGAACAAAAGTTTCCAATAATTCATTTGTTTTCGCAACATTTTCTCTTTAAATACTATATTAGCATGGAACAATGGTCATTTTCTTTATTACAAGTTACAACCAATGCTACTTTTCTGTCTTTGGTATAACAAACATTGATTTACTAAATTAATCATCACATAACCAAATGGAATATGGCACAGAGATTAGATGCTTAAACACTAATCAAAACACACATTAGTAAATTAATTTATACCCCACACGGAATCATTTTGAAAAAAACAGCATAACTGCCCCATCAAAAGTTTCACTAGCACATTTTCAAGTTTCAACAACTATAAGATAAAGTTGTGACACAGCATCTGCCAAAAGTTATTATCAAAACTTGCATTTTGAGAAAGTGTTTCTTCTTAAGTAAGTTAGTACTACGAAGCAAAATTTTTCCGGTAACATCACGTGACCCCATAGTTCCGCCCCTAATATAATCCAATAATCTCCTCCAAAACACAATCCCGAACCCGTCTAAAAGTAAAAAAAGAATACATACTTGTAGTTGAGAAGTAACATCATCTTCTTGATTAGCCGGACCCAAAATCGGGCTCCCAGTTGGTGACTTGGTACCCGATACCGCAAATGAATTATGTGTCGTTAGCCATGAATACTTATTAAAAGGCAACCCATTCACCTGGTCCAAAAAAGTACACCCATAATTTACAAAGCACTCCCCTACACTATCATTTCCTACAATACACACCCCTTAACTTCACACCAACAAACTAAAAACTAAAAACACAGACATACCTTAGAAGTAGGACTAACGGGTTTTACTCGAGTGCATCTTGGACGTGTATTGCCACTCGCTGGACATGTTCCGCAACGTAAACCGGAGTCGCATTTGTTGTTATCTTTGGAACACGTTTCGCCAATCTGTTATAGTAAAAACAACATATTAGTATACAGTTAAACTATTTGGAAAAAGGAAAAGAAGTAGGAGTTAGTTAACTAACCGTTAGAGATGAGGAATATTGAAATATACAGAGAAGGGTTATGGTTACAACTAGAAAAACGATATCGAAACGATGCATATCGAGTTTTTGTCCTTCTTATTGGATGATTTGTGAGTACACACAGTGAAAGTTTTTGTGTGTGTGTGAAGTTAGAGATGTTGAAGAAGGGTGTGTTTCTTTGTTATATATGAAGTTTGGAGTAGTTATTTTATGGTGGTTGGATCTTGTGTGTTCTTTTTAAAAAACTTTATGATCAAGCAAATATATGTAAAATTAGCAATTGGTATGTATTCTGATCTAAAACATTTTTATATTTGATACTTGGTATAAAATAATGGCGATTTTGAAAAGGAATATCGGTTGATTTTATGAATTTGTCGTATAAGTTGGTCTAAAGAAATAAAAATGTATACGTCTTATATGTAAATGTAAAAACGACTTTTTTGTAACCAAAAGTTAGTTTGGAATTTAAGAGATGGTGGCTTTATATCGGGGCTTATTTAATGGGGCAGGTGCAACACATGCTATCCAAATAAGACCACTTCATCATATGTATATCAAAAGATAAGAAAATATGGGAGATCAAGATCTCGACTTTTCAAAGTCTTGTATCATACAAAGAGTTGCCGTTGCTAGAAAAATGTTTGTGTAGACACCGTGTTATCATTATCCCTAATGTGGGTTCTATCCTCAAATAAGTGCTTATTATGATAATGACATACAATTTTAAGAAAGACAAAGAGATTTCAGTGTTAACAAATAATGTGTATTATATTGTAAGATTGTTTAAATTGGTTGCAAATTTGCAACGAGTATCAAATGAAAAATAAAATTAAAATGACAATGATGAAAATTAATTACAACCGCATATTTCAGACACATTTAAAAAAATGCATATTTCATAAATTTTTAATCCTCATTTAAAATGTGTGATTAAAAATACTTATCATTCTTCGTATTATAATTTTTTTTCACTGTATTTCTTTTCTAGTTGCAATTTTTTGAAAACAACATTTATTTTAGGACAAACTAAAATAGCAAAAATAGTAAGATAAGTAAACTCTTATTTTGAGTCGCGAAAGTAATACAAAAACAATAAGGAAACACAGACCCTGTTGGTAAATAACAAAATATTGCAATGGAATCACAATATTTGTTGCTAATCTTGCAAAAAAGTCAAAATAAAAGTAAAATAAAAAAGAATGAGAAATAATAACAGTCGCACACTAAAGATGCACTATAAAAAACATGCATTTCTCATTAATTTCTCTCTTCATTTTAAATTTTTGTCATTTTTCTAGATCCTTTCCCAACATGACAATAGTAAATGCTGATTTTGTTTCTTATTTTCAAAAAACATATTGATTATAAGCAAAATCGTTTTCGTATGGGGCAACATCCCACCTTCTCATTACGTGGATCCGGTGATCACTACATAACACATATACTCATTCGTTAGTAAGGTTTGAATTTGTCGATGTCGTATTCATTTTTTTGTCATCAATATGGACCAAACAGACACGAGTCCTAATGATGATGGAACCAAAATCTGTATATTGACAGATGTTTATTTAATAAAGGGCGCGTGCATACGAAGACGTATAAATGTTACCATCACTATGGCCCACACGGCCCAATAAGCGATCTAAATAGTAAATCCCACTTAATTATTCGTATGTGCATTTTGGCAGTTGTAAATTTTGCCCTTTTTCATGTTGTAACGTGTTTAAGAACTTTGCATATTCACCCGAGTTTTTTCTTATATCCTAAATCGAGTTTTAACAAATTTCAGTGTTTGTGATCCGCTAAACCAATTTACATTAGCATATTCAACCTTTTTTAACCTGAGCCATCTTTCAGGAATTCAGGCTATATTGGAAATTGACCAATACTTTTGGGCACACTAATTCCGAGTCTAGTTAGTAAATTCATTGTTAGAAAAGTGATTTAAACTTTAAGAATATTTGATAAATTAGGTAATTTGTGTGACTTGTTCTACAAGTTTATTTACAATTAGAAAACTAATCTATAACGGTTAGTTTTCTCTATAAATGGAGATTGATAACATTAGTTTTTCTTGTACCTGTTGGAAGAAATCCAACAAACCGGTTTCTAGAGCGGAACCACGAATCAAAAACTATTCCAACAAGACTTCGACAAAAGGGTTATGATCTCTTAATGTCGAGTGGCACCAACACACACAAAAGATATTTTATACTCAAATGTTTTCAAAAACCTGCTACTTCAAAAAACGATTCGAAACCCGAAATCGTTTTCTTTGCTCTAACTTCGAAACCACGAACTAGCACTCGAACTTCAAGACCATAATAATTGCGGCTCTTGATACCACTTGTTGGACAATTACGACAGCAAACCCGAAGTTCGATCACGGAAGCTAGATCACGAGTTGTATCGAGCACAAGTAGCAACACGAGAGACTACAAAGAACCGACAAGAATATGCACACGTTATACCCTCGTACCAAACCTTTATTGTGTCAACTATTAATTAGAAATCGTTTCTTGAAGTAGCAGGTTTTTGAAAACTTGTGAGTGTAAAATATCTTTTGTGTGTGTTGGTGCCACTCGGCATTAAAGGATCATAACCCTTTGTCGAGGTCTTGTTGAAGTAGTTTTTGATTCGTGGTTCCCCTAAAAAGTACCGGTTTGTTGGATTTCTTCCAACAGTACCTTCGGATTTGAATTCAGCTTTATATTTGGTTTGGTAATTTGAATAAAGTTTTCACTTCTTTTGTCGAATTTGTTTGCTAGTTTCGTCTTTGATTTACCAACAAGTGGTACCAGCGCTAGGTTTAAAATGAAAAACAAGACAAAGAAAAAAAAAGGTACGTTGAAGGTTAGTTTTGATTGAAGCTTATTTGTTTTTGGCAATGAAGAATCGTTTGTGTTGACATATTGAATAGGTATTAAGAGTTGAGATCAATATAGAGATCCCATATTCTTCACAGATCAAATGAATTAATCATAAATATCAATTTCTTTTATCACAATTAAAAAAAAAAAAAAAAAACACACACACATTTTCACATTTTTTTTAAAATAAAATATTTTAGAAACGATAAATTTTTAAGCGACGAAAAATACACTATCACGACAAATTTTTTTCTATCTTTCAGTAGACGGACACTTCGATATACTTTCGACGATTTTTTTTTCTAAGTTTTTTTCTTTTTTTTTTTCTTTTTTTTTTTTTATTTTTTTGTTAAAATTTGTGTCTTGAAAAATCAAATGTAATTTGTAGATAGCAAATCGCATGTGATTTTTCAGACGTAAATTTCAACAGTTACAAAAAAATTATCAAAAAAAAGTTTCTCGAAGGTATATAGAAATGCCCTCTATAGAAATTTTCGTCATGATGATATTATTTTTTTCGCCTAACAATTAACGGTTTGTGAGATATTTAATTTTTTAAAAAAAAAGAGTGAAAATTTATTTATTTATAAAAAAATAGATTACTATGATTGATTTATTATATTTTTAAAGAATATTAAATCTACGTTGAAATTTTCTCGAATATTCAATTTGTTTTGAAGATACGATTGGTTTTTATTTGGCTCAGTTTGTGGATTTATTTGTTCGATTGAATTAAGTTAAAAAAAAAGGTGGATTTTGGATTTGCTCTTTTGGGCTAATATTGGAATTCGGGCCTTTATTTTGGTAAATAATCAGAACTTAGCGAACCTTTTTTTTTTGACTAAGATAAAATTTAAGCCAAAATTGGTTTTGAGTTAGTTCTTTTGTGGATCTATTTGTTTTGTTATCGTCTCGCGAAACTACAAAACATTCTTCATTCATTTTTGTTTTGGCCATTTTTTTTTTTTTTTTTTTTGAAATTTGGACCATAATTCTTATCATAAAAATGGATAAGTAGGATTATTATTTGTGTCATATTTGTGACGTTTGAATTATAAAAGTCTGTTCGTCAAGTTAATATTTGGTTGATACTTGGATAATTAGTTTAAAATTTGGACCGTAATACTTATCAAATAAATGGGTCATTAGAATTTAAATTTGAAGATCGATTTGGTATTTGAAGACTTGATTGTAATCCAGTCGTTTGGATTTTGTTCGATCGTTTGAAATTTATTAGTTGGAAAATTTGGATCTTCGTTTGTCGGGCTTTTGAAGTTGGTTGCCTGAATTTGATAATCTTCGTCGAAGATCGTTTGAGTATATTTTTTTGTTTTGTTAACCGTTTTGAATTTGCCGGTTAACGTTTGATTGTTAGTTTTGAAGTTATCGGCGTTTGTTTTGGACCAAATTTGTTTTGGATTGTTTTTTATAATCGATTGTTTGATTTGAATTTGGCTAATATCGCTAGCGTATGGAACTTTCAATTTGATTTGAAGCAGGTGGACGAGTTTAAATCACGGTGGAGATTATTAAAAAGTGAGTTAAAATTTAAGGGTTGCTTGATAAATTTGGCAATTTGTGTGCCTTGTCCTACTAGTTTGTTTAGATTAACAAAGTGATCTATGTCAATTAATTTTGTCTATAAATAGAGATTGATAATGTTAGTTTTCTTTGTACCTTTGGAATTAGAAATTTTTTGGTACATTTGAATTAGAAATTTATATTGGTACATTTGAATTTAATTTTGTATTTTGTTTGATAATTTGAATAAAGCTTCCGTTTCCGCTTCGATTTTTGATTTTATTATTTGTTTCGATGTTTTGATTACCAACATTCCTAATGATCAAATATGTGTAGGTGTGGAACTGGGGCTAGTTGAAGTTGGCCCAATCGAGGGACCTTCACTGTTGTATGATTACTTGTGAAAATGGTTCGTTCAAATCACTCATGTATGGTTACTCATAAACAAGTGACTTGAGTCTCGGCTTGTCTGCACCAAAGCTTGCGAGTAATGACAAACACAATTAACTATCTCATAATATATATAAAACAAAATTAACTCACATGTTTTATGCAGAACTTAAAATCATATCGTTTAATTAGTGAGTTTCTCATACAACATAAGATACTATAAAGACACAATCTTTACCGATAAATAATAATGTCATTTTCTTAATATTATATTTTATTTTAATTTTCACCGTATGCTTGAGAAATATGAATATAAAATTACACAATACTGAAAGAAAATTTCACAATATGAAAAGTGAGGAGGTAAAGTCAATGGGAGTTTTGGATTTAGTAGATTACTGTTCTTCTTAACTTAGACTACAGAAAATTGTTAGAACTATTTTCCAAAATTTCATATAAAGATAGTTATTAGTTAATTCATTTTAAACTTTGACCAAGAAAGATATTGACATAGAATCGAAGCGTGAACTAAAACCTTAACACGGGTTAAACAAACCACAAAGATTTAAAAACTGAAAGTCAAGACTTTAATTGATAATTGAATGTTTAAACAATGAACAAGAAACCTAGACCATATTTATATGGAAATAAAACTTAGAGAATAAGAAACAAAAAAAAAAGTATAATTCGACTTAGAATATAATTAAAACTTTCAGTTATCTACCCTTTTGCGGCGTAGAGAAGAGTTTTCTTATGAGGCGTAGAGAGGTTAAGAAAACAACTAAAACAAAGACGTAGCTTCTACGGCGTAAACAAGGCATTGGCTCTACACCGTAGTGAAAACCAACTACATTTTCTTGTTTCGAATCTCTTGCCATGCTCCAAGTGTTTCATATACTCTTCCGCTAACGTTAATCTTGTCCTCATCAACCCCCCCCCCCCCCCCCCCTTCACTTTAGTAGAACTCGTCCTCAAGTTCTCATCTTCACTTTCATCATCGGGGTGAAACTCTTAAATATTGGAAACATTGAAAGTCTTTGAAATACTCATGATATTTGGAAAATCAACCACATAAGATTGATCTTTATAAGAATCTCATAACGACCATACTTCTTTTGTTGGAGCTTGCTATAAGTACCAACCGGAAAATACTCTTTTCCAAGAAACACCATCACCTTATCCCCTTCCTTGAACAACTTAACTCGACGATGCTTATCCACAACATCCTTGTACTTAGCATTTGATTCAGCAATCTTAGCTCGAACAACGTCATGTGTAGCTTGAACCTCTTCCACCATATTGTTTGCTTGAACATTATTTTGGCCGGTAAATTAACCAAATCCACCACTTATGTTGGTGAAGTTTGGACAACCTCAAATGGTGAAAATTTCGTTAAACTATGAACCGCACTATTGTAAGCAAACTCGACTTGAGTTAATGACACATCCCAAAGCTTAGGATTTTCTCCACACAAACAACATATCATATTTGCCATGCAATAATCCACTTTGGTTTGACCATCTGTTTGAGGATACGTGGTACTACGAAAGTTCAAAGATGTACCTAAACGCCTCCAAAGTGTTAACTAAAAGTGAGCAAGAAGCTTACTATCCCGATCCGAAGTAATTGAATTTGGAATCCATCCAAACAAACCACCTCTCGAAAGAATAACCTTACAATGTGCGCCGCATCCGAAGTCTTCTTACAAGGAATGAAATGCTTCGTCTTGGAAAACTTGTCAACAACAACAAACACAGAATCCATTCCTCGTTGAGTACGAGGAAGCTATAGCACAAAATCCATAGAATTATCAACCCATGGAATCTCGGGTACGGTTAGTGGCATATAAATCCCATATTTTGTGCTTTACCCGTTCCTTCTTGACACACAACACACTTTCGCACGAATATCCTGATAAGGATTTAAAACGTGCATTTTTAAAGGGTCATTTAATCTCTAAACTCGTATATATTTGATCAATTATTACCCTAAATCCTTTATTTTTGCATTTTGGGTACTTTGGGAGCGAATGTCGAAAAGGAGCAAGTTTTGGGCTTATTTGGACAAGAAAGCGAATAAAACGACCAAGTCGTGAAAACGTCAGGAAAAGGAGGCTTGGCGACATCACAATACCAACGTGATGCCGTCACTTGCAAAATCAAGTTTCCAGATAATGTAAAATTTCCAAGTGACGGTTCAGACTATTGTGACGGCCTAGAGCTGACGACGTCACCACCAGAGGAACAGTGCACGGCGACGTCACAGATTACAAGGCAACGGCGTCATAACGGCGATACTGCTAAGAACGAAACCCTAATGACGGCGAGCTGACGACGTCACAACCATAAAATGATGCCGTCACAAATGTATAATGATATATACTTCTCGTATGTTTTCCATTGTAAATGTAACATCTTGGAGAGATAACCTAGGGCACGAATTTCAAAGATCATGTAAGGGTTTTCAGCCCCCAAAATCCATATTTTATTAAAGTTAGGTAATTCCTCTATAATCATTCAATATGTGTTGGGATTTATAAAATTCATGTTAAAGTGTCGGTCACCCCAACAATAGTCTAGCATAAGTTTGCTCATAGACATAACGTTACTTAGTTAGTTTTTATTAGTATAAGTAACACCGTGGAAGAAAGACGAGTCTTTACCCACTATATGCCTGATCTACAGCCCGAAGGAGGGCGTAGAATATTGTATAAATAGCCCTCTCCCCACAAGGGAGATGTTTGGATGTTCACAAGTTAATCTAAGCTTGCATTTGTTTATCTCTCTAAAACATTCCATTCTCTTTCTTTCTCTCTCTACATTCTCACGCTCCATATCTAATTCAGTTGTGATGTTATGATAACCAATATCTTACAATTGGTATCAAATCCCATGGTTTGATTAGCTAGGTTGTATGTGTGTTTATCTAGGTGGTTTTAGATTAAAAGTTGGTTTTGGAAGGTTTTTGGACTCATAAGTAACTTCCTTTGATTCTCATGTTTGTGATGTTAAAGTAAGTGCTTTTAAGATAGTTATAACCTTCTATGATCAAGTTGTGCAAAAGAAACCAAGCAAAAACGTTCAAAAGGGTGAGTGCGATTTGATTATTTTAATAATATTAGGCTGCGAGTTGTTAGGAAAAGGACAAAAGTACTATACGCGTGATAGCGACCTGCGTTTTGTCCCTGCGGTTTGTCAAACACTGCGGTTTGTGCCACTGCGTTTTGGGTCTCCTGCGTTTTAATAAGCTGCGATTTGAGAGGACTGCGATTTGATTACTACGGTTTGGTATTCCTGTGTATTGTCACTGTGTTTTGTCAAACACTAAGGTTTATCACTACGTTTTGGTGAAACTGCGATTTGTCAAGGGTTGCGTTTTGTCAAGGATTGAGACTTGTAATTTGATTCAAACATCACCAAATCACAATTAAACAACAATTCACCTAATACAATCATTCCAATATCCCCTTTAACATACAATCACTAATCATTGAATCGATCCAACTTTTAACATAACACGTTCAAATTCACCACAACATCATGTCTTACACTCCTGATTCAGTGATTTCAGAAGTACTCAAACTGTATGATGCTGTAGACAACCATGAGAATATTAGCTATACTGAACGTTCAAAGATGATTGAATCAATCAATGAGGATGTGGGATCTTCGTGTTTAGATTCCGAAGACAGAGAAGTGCACCAGTCAAAGTTACAACATGTTGCAAAGGAAAGTTGCATTGAACCTTTTCGACAACTTCATTCACACCTCACGTTACTTCGAACTGAAGACATATATTGTTAGGTCACTAGTTTTACAAACACAAGTTATAGAGAAAGAGATAAAGGCGGATGAACAAGCTAAACACACACACGCGCATAAACAATAATACGGTTAAGGAAAAGAGTGAGTGAAAGAGAATAACTTGAACAACCAACCCTCAAATGAGGGTTTACAAGAGTATTTATAGGAGGGAAGCTAGGGCAACACTCCTAGTTCCCATCCTTTCTTATGTGGGCTTGGGCCTAAGCTTATGGGCCTTCTACATAAGCTTGACCTTAAACAAACATAAAGGCCATAATAAAGCTACCTATTACATATGAAATATAAATACTTGAAATACAGTTTTAGGAGTGATTCCAACAATCTCCCCCTCAAGTATATATGAATGTAAACGGTGAAGGCGTTGATGTAATAGTAGCAGTGACGTCTTCTGACATTCTTCTTTCTTGTGAGAGGTATAGTCTTGATTCGAACAATCTCCCCAGTGTAGAGAGATAGTTATCTTTGAACAGTTATGCTTCGACGTCATCTTTAATTTTGTTCTTTGATCATTGTTCTTTGTGGTGAAAGTGATAGTATGTGGTTGTCAGCATCAGTCTGCCTCAGGTCTGCTTCGCTGCTCCAGTGTCTCCACGTCATTCTTCAACATGCTCACACGCTCTTTGACGTTGGAAATCAATACTGATGAAGTTCTGTAAGTCTTTGACTTTGTAGATTCTTTGATTGATAAAGAATCATTCTGACTGTTGTGTTGCATTCGAATAGAACTTCCATTAGTGATGAAGTTGGCGTGAGCATGAGAAGAATCAGCACGATCATCCCGCTCCGGAGCTTCCATAAGAAGAAAACATTTCAAACGGTTAGTAATAAGCGGTTTCCGGCACTTACAAGTTTGAACTTCGAGAGTGTTAACAGCATAGTGTGAAAACACAACTCTAATTCTTACAAATGCTGTTCCTGAACTGGAGTCCCACAAGTGAGATAACGCGATGTGACGAAGTACATCTACAGTTCAGATGAGTCGCTGAGGTACACCGAAGCATCACCTCACGACTGTAGACCGTTTGAGACACACTCCGCGTAATCCACGGGGAGTTACCGAAGTGACCTGCTGTCAGGGCTGTTTGATGTTGACCCTGGCAGGAGTTTCCATTCAATCACTGAGGATCACTGATGTGAACCTCTCATAAATGTTCTCGACAGATTGCTAAGATCTGTGAAGGACTCGATATGAACCACTGATGATCTTATTTGTTGATCATCAAGTGATTAAATGTCAAGTGTTCCTAAGAGATCTTTTGATGAATCTCGTGGCTCTAGACTCAATAGTGCGTTTTGGTTTTCCTGAGCGGAGACTAGGGAGAAGGTCTCCTTCTTCAATACCAGCGATCTCTAAGAGAAAGCCAATAGTTTACGTAAGGTTCCCTGTGAGAATGAAACAAGCTTCTGTTGAGAGAAACTTGAGTGGCTAAGAAGTTTTAGTGCATGCGTCACTGGGTCTATGACGACTTTTAATCTTCAATACCGGTGTCACTAAGTGACAACCAATAGCATATGAATTGAACCCAGTGTCTGCCCTAAGTTGAATAATCTGGAGGGCTATTTCTTTTCACCCTTTACTTTACATTTCTTTTTGATTCTTCAACTCCTTCTTTCTCCGATTCTCATTTTCTCCTTTTTACAATCATTCCTAAGGACTTCTAACACTAACTAATGGTAGTGTCCTTGGGTAGATCCCTCCGGCTCTGGCGAATCATAGGACGGTTATTCCTAACCTTAGTCACCTTATAACTCCATGACTAACCTATGTTTGCCAGTAAAACCACTGTATGTGAAAATATCTCTCAAAGGGTTTGTTAATGAAAAACATGTTTGAACCACTGTGAGAGATGATGTTTTGCATAAATACTCCCCCTCCACATGTGCTTAATAGTTTTAATGGTTAACTGCACAGTGAGGAAAGAGCGCGCACTTTTTGAATTGATCCACTGAAGATAGACAATCCCCCGCGAGACACGGTTACGTTGCATAGTTAAAGAGTTACATCGTCAGCTTTTAGGTGACAACTGGCTCTAATAACTACCTTGAAGGTGTAGACAAACCTCGAAAGGTTGTCATACCCGTCAGAGTTCATGTCTATCAAGAGTTTCTCGAATGGTACTTTCTACTTGGACAAGTCCTTTGCGAGACACGTTTACATTACTAGCGAACTAGCTTGAAATTATTACCCGTCCAGGACAAGTCTTTTTGAGTTATAAACAGTTTAGTACCGTCAATTCGTTGGTTAAGTCTGAGGTAGACAGATTCATTTGCATTTTGCACAACATATTTCTTATCACACAAATTTTCTCCCCCTCAAAAATGGCATATGAAAATGTTATTTTTGAAACGTTTGAGAATAAATATGACCATTTCGAGTGTTGCGGGAAGATGACCACTATGAACAATTTGTGAACAAAGTTTTAATTCAAATACTCCCCCTCAACTAGTGATATAAACGGTTGAGGTTTTGAAAAATCATATGGGGAAGTACTTGTGTTTTTGAGCAAAACCTTGAAAAGTGAAAGGTTTGATAGGTTTTACTCAAAAATAAGAAGCTTTCGCTCCTTTTATAAGGATTGTGGCACTGAGGCGTACCACAGGGTCCTTTCTTGACAATTACGGCTTGTACACTGTTATGTGTGCACAAGCCATTGACATATATAATCACACATCCAAAATTATATGAAGGAAACAATTCACGGGGTACCAGGAAGTGCAGTGATGTTCCCAGGAGTGCGCACAGGGCGTTGAAAGCCGGTGATGTTTCTCCCGGGTCGACCACCAACATAGCTCTCCAATCGTCTGAACTGATCCCTTCTGAACAACCGTTCATCAATCATGGTGATGATTCGTCTCACATCCCTCCTGTCATGAGAATTCCAGCGCTTAGGAGACCCAACTTTCAGGAGTATATCCTTCAACCTGTACGCCAATCCATCCCTAACCAGCTTCAAGGTATGATCCCCGAATTTCTGAAGTTCACTACACGCCATTAAGCAGTTTCGTTGAAGTTCACTGCGGTAAACAACTCCGAATGGTTTGCTGATGAGCGTATATTGAGTTAGCTGATTGATGTCGGGAAGATCAAGCGTTGGAGGAGTGAGGTTGACACGCGTCTAGTAAGATTCAACAGCCATCTGGATATCTTCAACACGTTCTTTGATCACGATGCGTCTAATGAAGATGAGAAGTGACTTGGTAAATTCGCGTTGAAATTCAGTCGAGAATTGTCTCATACGACCCTGTACTTTGGCAAGGTACATGTCTTCAATGTCGTTGAGGGACAAGTTCTCAAAGTCAGCCTCGGAGAATCCATAGTCCTGTTCATCTTGTCGTTTGACTATTATATTCTTCAAGAATGTGTAGTCCCACTTAGACTTGAGATCAATGTGTTTGATGGCCACGATGTCCTTAGAACTATACACTGCGTGTTGAGACTTCTGAACCAGGCAGCTTCTGTAGTAGATTCTTCGGCGTTCAGGCCAATGATGAATCCCATACAATGCATCTTGGTCGTATGCTTGCACATTGTCTGAAAACAAGTGATTTGCACGTTCCTCGATAGCTATGCAGTTTGAGTAAATAGCTGCTGGGAATGGAAGAGTCAATGATGTAGCGTATTTCCTTGAACCATCGCCACCATGGAGAAGAAATTCCAGGTCTTTGTTGAAGAAATATCTGAAGGGAATCCTTGGTTCATCTGGTTGGCCGATTGTTGGTAGAGGTTTGGTCCAGTCAGTGTAATATGGAGGGTTGTCCCGTTTAGTGAAGTCGATGTTTGCTTCTGGGTTGAGCCAATCCATGTTGTTAGACATGGCTCGAGCAATGTTTTCAAGGTGATATTCAACCTCGATTGCACTTTCTGAGCTGTTTTTCAAAAGAAGGAATGCTTCATACTTGATGCGCTTCAACTCGGATTTCGTCATCTTCTTCACACGGAATCTTTCTTGCAAGATCTTTGCATGCTCCAAGGTACTACCGTCTACCAATTCTTGACCTTCTTCAGGGTAGGGAGTGTCGTTAACAAGAGTAGCAAACCAATCATATTCTGCAGTTTTATCGTCATCAAGCCATGATACGACGTCATTCAGAGTCGTTTTCTTCTTCTGTTTTGAAGGCCTTGATGATGATTTTGGTTTCTGCACTTGTTTAGGTGAGGTGGGTTGTTGTCGGGGCTCAAGGACCTCTTCATCGTCACCACCCGTATACTCAAAGTGATCACCGGTTTTCTAAGTCAAGGGTGGTAACTCGGAATCGTCCCGAGGTTTATCAGTAGAAGACCGAGGTGGAGGAGACTTTTGTTGAGAAGAAGTCCGTGGTGGAGGAGGTGGCATCGAAGTAGATTTACCAGACTGCTTCTGACATTTTGGTGCAGAATCTTTATCCTTATCATCGTCATCTCTTGGCCGTTTGGTTTGATCGGCTGACTCCTTGCATGATGATCTGAGTTGAAAGGCAAGTAGACCTTCGAAAAATTTAGCTTCCTCTGAAGTAAACGTTCCAGATCGCTTTGACATTTGCATCACTAGTTTAGCGATTAACTCAGATTCAGAGAGATCAGCTTCTTTGGCCATTGTATGTTTAACCAATGCGACGATGTTAGGGGTGAGTTGTCTGGAAAATACTTCTCTAGTCACACCGGGGACAGTGTCGAGAAGAAACTTGTGGGTAGAAGAAACTTTGTATAATCATCCTCGTCATCTCTAGACTTTTCTTTCTCAGTTTCCAGTTTCTCAAAATCATACACAATAGTATCCTCCACAGGCTGTTGCTGTTGCAGAAGAGTGGTGGCACCAGATCCCTTACCGGGTTGATTAACCATATCAGGATCTGGTGAGGAGTGGGCAGCACCACTTGATCCTCCGGGGCCACCCATCTGATCTTTAGCAAATTCTTCAGCCTTTTGAAGGTGTCTGACGATTTTATACTTCTTCCTGTATGATTTATCCAGTTGCTCTTCTTCTTCTTCTTCAGAGCTCTCATCATAAGGTACAATTGCTGGAGTCTTCCCTTTGTCTTGGACAGCTGGAGGACTTGGAGGTTTTTCTACTGAAGCAGGTGTTTCGGTTGCAGTAGCAGAGTAATGAAACTCTTCATCTGTATCAGTATCTTCAGAGCTCTCGTCCTTAAGTTGTCTCTGTGGTTCAAGTGTGGGAATAGGTTCGGCTTCCTTTACGTGAACAATCCTTTTAGAAGGAGGATTCCTTTTAGGAAACTTCCTTTGACTCACAGTACTTGTTGTGCTTCCTGCACTTCCTCTTCTGGTTCTTCTTACAGGTGTTCCAGAAGATTTTTCGTCGAGATGACCAACTTTGCCTTGTCTAACTGCTTCCAGATACCTTTGGTACGTTTCGAGCTTTCTAACATCTTCAGTTAGAAAGAAATCTGGCAACACAACACCTTGTTTCTTTGTAGACGATTCCTTGATTCTGACAGATAGAATAGGTTCCGTCAACATATCGTGATTGTCGGGGTCATTGAGCCTCTTGGGAATATCAGGATGAAGTCCAAGTGCTCTCTGGATCAACAGTTTAGTGTATCTGATGTAGGGAATCTTTGAGCCAAGTTTGTTGAGAAATGACATCATGTCATCCCATATCAGAGCTTCGATAGCGATATGTTTCATGTTGACCAATGCCCAAAATATTTGCAGTTCCATGAGCTTAGGATGCTTATAGCCGCTGTCACGACCAGAAACAGACTTGGTGATGATCATGTAGAGAGTTCTCCAGGGTTGAGGAATACTCTTAAGCTCTACGTGAGAATGCTTGGTGATTACTCCTGTAGCTTCGTCATAACCGATATCGATTAAGAATTGGAGAGTTAGCTCTTCAGCAGGTGTGGCATATAGTTTGGTTGGATTGACTTCAGGAATTAGGAGAGCAGCCCTTAAGTCTGCAGGTGTAATGGTGACTTGTTTGTGGTTAAGAGTCACTGTTACAGCAGTCCGTCCTTTGACCCTTTCCATAGTGTTCCAGAACTGTTGGATGTAGATCTCAGGAACAGTTGCAGAGTGAGTGAGCATATTCTGATACGGATGAGTCCTCAGAATATCAATAGCAATTAGACACGAAGATTCTGAGCAAGTGAGGATGTCAAAGTCAACACGGAGATTATTCTTTCCAATCTTCATTGGATAGCCATGAGGATAGATATCAGCAATGGAGAGAAATTCAGATGCATCCACATTCATTTGTTCAGCCATGTCGTGATCTGAAATAACATTAGCCAAAAGAACCAACATATCGAAAGACATAATGTTAGTCAACAGAAGGTCTTATTGTCTAGTTATTGAATGTATAGTGATAATGATTGTTACGAGTCCTAAGTCACTTGTATGTTCAATAGTTCAATGATGTCGTGAAATGTTTCGTGAGTTAGTTAACTTTAAGTTTTAAAGTTTATTTTATCACATATTGTTCACAACATATCAAACGATTTAAGTTTATTAGTGACATTTTTGGATTCGTGATGATATGATTAGTTTATTTACAAGTTTGTACACGTAACAATTCATAACGAAGGTATGATCTCGGCTTATGCGTAGGATTGGTAAAGTTATGCGTAGACAGGAATGATATATTCGTAGGCGTAGACTTACGCGTAGGATCCCAACTTACGCGTAAGAGGTGTTACGCGTAGGAAAAGGGGACCTTATGCGTAGAGCTTATGCGTAGGCATATATTAACCTTACGCGTAAGGCTACTCGTAAGAGTTGACCTTATGCGTAGAGGTCACTGTTTACGCATATCCTTCACAGGATACGCGTAGTCCCATATGTAGAACCTTATGCGTAGAAGCTACGCGTAAGACTAATCTTACGCATAACAAGCTACGCGTAAGGTGATCCTTATGCGTAGAGTAACAACAACCTTGATTCTGAATATTAAGTGTAGCAAGCCTAAAACAAAGCATCATATCATCAATGTTTAACACATAACATTCATTTTATGACGGATCAAAACACATTTGAACAGTTTGTCAGTTACGCGTAGAAAATCTTATGCGTAGACTAAACCCTAATTCTACGCGTATGAATTTTAGCCATGGACAATGCACTAAAGTGATTCTGGTAGGACTAAGAAGCATATAGAGTTGTTTTGGTCAAGTATTAACATCAAAAGTGTCAAGAATCAAAAGTACCCAAACCGTATGAACACAAAACCCTAATTTCCAATTTTTGAATTATTAGTGTTTCTGGGTGTAATCTGGGCCTGGATATAATCAATTCAACTTGATAATGACCTTATACAACAATCTTTTTCACCAAAAACGTTCTCATTTGGAAAAACCCAAATCCACGCATAAACCCTAGTTTTCAAATATACTCAATTCGTGTTTCTGGGTGCGTTTTGATGATTAAAAAGGTATCATTGATGTTTTAAGAACGTTTTGACACAGCCCTTTTAACCATAAACACCCTTTCATGATTTGGTGCTCTTGTGCTTACGCGTAAGACACAAAAGTGATGATAACTCAAGATTAAACCGTTGGATTTTTGAAAAATTCAAAACCATTGCTTAAAAACTTGTTATAAACACGAAATCACTTACAAATTGATGATCTGAAACACGGATTTGTCAAACGATTATGGATCGTGGATTATGTTTGGTAAGATAATAAATGTGATGAAGTTAATGAGGTTGGAAGGGTATTTTATTTAAAGTAACTTTAAAGTTTTGACAGTTTTGGTCCCTCCACCTTTTTCTTATTCATCCAAAGCCATTTAACTTCCGTTTTGGTTATCAAACAAAGATTTTAAGAAAGACACTTGACGACACTTCCCCTCGACTTGAGAAAATAATGAAAGGTTATTAATTTAAGTCCGAGGAGTGTCTTTGAACCAGAAAATGTACCACCATTTGTAAAAGATTCAACCGAGATAAGATAACATGCAAGTACACAGATGTTTTGAAACAGTTAATAGATTATTTTCTCCCCCTCAACACTTGATCGGAAAAAATACTGAATTTTGAAAGATTAAAGTGTTGACGGAAGAAATGTACTTGCCATGTTGAAAGAAAGATAGATTAGGAGAATATTTTTGTTGTTTTATCGGATTTTATATTTTTGTATTTTGTTTTTGAAAAATTTATTTACAAAAGATGTTTTGGTGTTTGACAGGTTTTTAAGACTGTTTTAAGAGGTCATCCAATTCCTCTTGAGTCAAACACCTCATACCAATCCGGTGGACCAACTCATTAAACCTAGAGGGAGGCAAGGCTTTGGTGAGCAGATCTGCCAATTGGTATTCAGTACCCACAAAGTATAATTCAACGGTACCCTGTTCCACGTGGTCCTTGATGAAATGATAGCATAGATCGATGTGCTTTGATTTCGAGTGCTGAACTGAGTTGCACGAGATTGCAATGGCACTCCGATTGTCGCAGTACATCGGGATTCTGTCAAATACGTAACCATAGTCTTTGAGTTGTGTTCTCATCCAAATGACTTGAGCACAACACGCGAACATGGCTACATATTCTGCTTTGGTTGATGACAGCGATGTACAATCCTGCTTCTTTGATTGCCAAGACACCAGTTTATCACCGAGAAATTGTAGAGCTCCTGATGTACTTTTTCTTGAGTCTAAGCATCCTGCATGATCAGCGTCTAAAAAAGCGATTAGTTCAAAACCAGGATCCTTCGAATACCAGATCCCCAAGTTAATGGTTCCCTTGATGTATCGGAGGATTCTTTTAGCCTCAGAGAGGTGGGTTTCAGTTGGTCGAGACTGATAACGGGAGCATAGATAAACGGCAAAGACAATATCAGGTCTGCTAGCTGTTAGATACATGAGGGACCCAATAATACTTCGGTATTTGGTAGGGTCAACCAATTTCCCATGTAAATCAGCATCTAACTTCTTGGTATGAGCCATTGGTGTGGCATAAGTATCACAGGTTGTCATTCCAAATTTGTTTAACAGTTCAAGGGCATATTTGGACTGACTCAAGAAAATACCACGGGGTGATTGATGAACTTGCAGTCCTAGAAAGAACGTAAGTTCACCCATCATGGACATTTCAAAAATTTTCTTCATTAGTTTTGCAAAAACGATTGAAAACTTTTTATGTGTTGACCCAAAAATGATGTCATCCACGTAAATTTGAACAATTAAGATGTGTGCCCCGTGATATTGTATAAAAAGAGTTGGGTCAACCGAGCCTTTGGTGAAATTATTGGCAATGAGGAAAGATGATAGCTTATCGTACCATGCCCGAGGGGCTTGTTTGAGACCATAAAGAGCTTTGTTCAGTTTGTGAACATGGTTCGGGAACTCAGGATCAACGAATCCATCTGGTTGACTGACATAGACCGTTTCTTTAAGTTGTCCATTAAGAAACGCCGTTTTGACATCCATCTGATAGACCGTCATATTCATATGAGCAGCGAACGCGAGAAATATCCGAACAGCCTCAAGACGAGCAACCGGAGCAAAAGATTCTTCAAAGTCTATTCCCTCTTCCTGACGATAACCCTTAGCAACTAGACGTGACTTGTTTCGGATGACGTTCCCTTCAGCATCCAATTTGTTTTTCCAAATCCATTTTAAACCAATGACGTAGACCCCTGTTGGTCTTTCAACCAGTTCCCATACTTCAAGACGTTTGAATTGGTTGAGTTCTTCCTGCATGGATTCAATCCAGTTGTCTTTTGTCATTGCGTCTTTAATGTTTTTAGGTTCAGATTGGCAGACAGTGAGTGCATAAATGCAATGTTCACCGTCTGTGTGAAGACGTTGTCGCGTAACGACTGGTTAATTCGGGTTGCCAATAATGTTAGCCAGAGGATGGTCTTTTGTCCATCTATGTGTAGAGGGTTGATGTTGGTATACATTGTGCAGATTCTGAGGGTTCAAATGGTTTGTTGAAGATTCCGCGACATCTGGTGCAGCGGTCTCATTAGCAAACGGATTGAAGAACGCATTTGGATCAAAATCTGCAGGTGGGGGTATTTCATTCAGAATATCATCAGCTGGTTCATCATTGTTGGAAGCGGTGTGTTCAAATGTTGTGTTGGAGTCAACTGGTGTAGGTGCATCTTCAACAGTAGTTGTTGTAGCAGGTGTATCAGGTATAGGAATATTATCAGGTTGTGCAGCGGAAACAGCGGATACACCTGGAGCACGTTCATCAATATCGTTACAGAACATAGGAGCAAATAACCTTTCCATTTGTTGACGAGTTAGCTGAGGGCTTTCTTCAGCTGATGATGGGGGTTGAGGGAAGTTTAAACGGTTGTGACCGGGTTCTAAGCTGTTATACTCAGAAGCCATCTCTGTGAGTTCATCGAAATGAGCATGAATCGTTTCCATTACCTCCTTAGTTCGACGATTCCAGATTCGGAAACCTTTAGAATTGTCACAGTATCCAATAAAGACTCCAATATCAGCTTTGGCTTTGAGCTTTCCAAAATCATCACGATCATTATTTGGATAGCAAAGGGATCCAAATACATGAAAATGTTTGAGGTTCGGTTTATAGTTGTGGACAAGCTCGAAAGGTGTTTTGTTGTGGCGTTTTGTGATCATAGAACGGTTTTGAGTATAGCATGCAGTAGATACAGCTTCTGCCCATAAGTAATCTGGAAGTTTAGCATTGATTAACATTGTTCTTGCAGCTTCCACTAACGTTCGGTTTCGTCTTTCAACAACTCCGTTTTGTTCAGGTGTACGTGCAATAGATGTTTGATGCTGAATTCCCACTTTCTCATAAAATTCACGAAGGGTTTTGTTAACAAATTCAGTTCCTTTGTCTGTTCTGATTATCCTGACGGTGTTGCGGAGCTGAACCTGTATTTTTGTGAGAAAGGTGATGATCATTTGTGGAGCTTGGTCTTTGCTACGAAGGAAGTAGACCCAAGTCCATCGTGAGTAGTCATCGACAATAACTAAGATGTAGCGTTTGCCATTGATCGTTTGCACGCGCATCGGGCCACACAAATCCATGTGAAGAAGATGAAGCACATGTTGAGAGATGTGTTCCACCTTTGAAGGAAAATGAGCACGAGTGCTTTTCCCTTGTTCACAGGCTGAGCAAAGGTGATCTTTTGAATACCGGAATCATGGGAGTCCTTCAACTAGTTTGTGTCGAGCAAGGTTGGTAATGGTTTGAAAGTTTAGATGTGAGAGACGACGGTGCCATAGCCAGGATTTTGTAGATGTTGCCTTTGAAAGTAAGCAAATGGGAGAAGAAGCAACCATGTCTTGCATAGAGATAGTGTATAGGCTAGAATTACGCGATCCAGACATAAGGTCATTTCCTTGAAGATCACGAATGAAACAAGTTTTCTCCCTGAAAGCAACCTCCAAATCTCCATCATAAAATTGACCTACTGAAAACAGATTGTGACCGAGGCCTTCCACATAGTAAACCCTGCTGATTTCGATGTTCCCATTAACATAATCTCCGTAGCCCATGATAGCTGCGAAGTGATCGTTCCTGAATCTGACAGTGCCAATGAACTTTGCAATAAAGTTTGATAACAGTTTAAGGTTGCCTGTCATGTGTCGGGAACATCCGCTATCAACAATCCAGAGAATGATCTGTATCACCTGCATTACACACAGACAACACAGATGGAATAGAATTAGATGTGGAACCCGAAATGTTAGAGGGTTCCGAAGCAGATATGTTAGACATACACACATTGATAAATTTAGGCATCCATTTAAATCCTAGTGTGTTATATATCCATTTTTGCCATCTATAACTACTCTTTGCTTTAGTCTTAGTGAAAGCACTAGGTGGTACTACATTCTTAGGAGGTGAAGCGGGAGCTATTGTGATAGCAATGGTTGCCTTAGAATCTAAAGAAGGCGGTCTACCAAGCACAGACTTAGAATGATTAGTGGGCTTAGAGGTATTCCGATTCTTAGGATTTCGTAATCAAGAGATTATAGCTTTAGCAACACATTTGTCGTGACAATCAGAATTCATACTCTTCCGACAAATAACACAAGGTGCATCCGACTGGATATCAAAAGTACTTAATGGTTTAGCATTTGTTACATCACTATTTGTATTACATTTGCCAGACGCAACATCTATAGTGGAAGCAACATGAGTTTTATTCAGAGTCCTAGGGTGTTCTTCTACTTTAGCATTCCTTATTGATCTTTTCTTAGGTCGCAACTTCCTATTCTTCGTTTGAGTGCTCCTAGGCTGTGAAGTGCGGACGTTTGGAAAAGATGCAACTATTCCTGTTTCAGTAGAGGGAAACACATTAGCAACTTATGGTTTGGCAGTGGGAATTCTAGGTTCACGATTACTAAGTGTGGCTGGTGCTAATCTCTTAATCACAGTAGGCGGAAGTTGTTCATACTTTCCTAACATTTCCCGTAACTTATAGATGGTGTGAATCAGATCTTGATTCTCAGAACGAATATTACCAACAAAATTCATGACATCTCTAGTGTGAGCAAGATATTGATCAAGTTCGTTTGATGCTTCAAGTCAAGTCTTTTTGAGTAAATCAAATATGACACCATATTCCTGTTTAACTTTTAAAAGTTCTTGTTCATATTTTGAGATTTGACTTTTCAAAGACACGTTTTGATCATCCAGTTGCTCAATTTTAGGATCAGAAGATTTTGTGCTCAACTGAGCGATTTTCTTTTGAAAACTAAGTTGATGATTGTGAATATCTTTTTCACACCAATGAAGACGACGTTTTGCATTGTAAATTTCAGTGAGTAATCGTTTATTTTCAGCTTTTAAAGACTCGATCTGAAGCACATTATCGGTGTTCTCAACAGTTACAACAGTTTCAACAATATCAGCAGAGATGTAATCAGATGCAAATGGCAAAGCATGAAGTAACACAACATTATGGATATCAGCACAGATAACATCTTCCAGGAGTCGATCAACATCTTTTCTCAATAGTTTCTTTTTGCGTTTTGTGTTAGAAATAGATGTTTCTGTTTTCTCGAAAACGTTTTTCATTACCCCAAGTTCCTTATGAAAATCCTTTTCCCAGGAAATTGCACAACTTTTCAAGTTTTTAACATTAGGTAAAAGATTTTTCTGAAAAATGTCTCTTTGTTCTCGCGCCAGAGGCGATTGAAAATGTTCAACTTTGATTTCAGATCGATATTCTATCTCATGTTGTAAAATTTTGAGGTCAGCCATAAAAATGTCAAAATATCGAAGAATTTTTCGATTTTCAGGTTGTGAGTTTACTTCACTAATGGAAGGTAACGGACCATAAGTTTGTGCAAAGTCTGTTTTGGGATTAACAGTAGAAGACTCAGGTGTTTTGATGATAACCCTTGGTGTGTTAGTAGAATCCGTTGGTGTTACAAAAGTGACCGCGTTTTTATAATTAAAAGGTTTGTTGTAAACAACATTTTTTAATTTTGATCGACTCTCGTCTTCTGCATCTAATTCCTCTTGACGATGATATTCAACAACATTCATGACAGTATTATCAATTTTGTATTCTGCACTGGAAACTTCAGGAGATGTTTTGAATGTTTTTAGTGAAAGCTTTGGTTTGTAATCAGCTAGATTTTTTCCATATCCTTTTGGATTGGGTTTTAAGGTAAACTTTTCAATAGCTGTTACTGATTCACCATGTTTGTAAACAACAGTTTTAAACTCTTTAAGTTTGTTTTGCAAGCCGATAATTTCTTCAAGAAGGTCATCTACCCGATTCGTTGAATGCTTTTTGTATGCGGAGAACTGTTTTTGACAATTTAACAACTCAGCCTTAGCTTTTTGATTTTCCAAGGTGAGCGCGTTAATTTTCTTTTTATGTTCGTGTTTCAGTTGTTCTAATTCAGACAACAAAGCATTCTTCGAGGCGGCTAGATCACGCATCTGTCTCTCTAAGTATTTTTTGTTTTGATGAGATTTTGCAAAAGCGGCTTCAAAACCTTTTTCACGGTTGTATTGAGTTTGAAAAAGTTGAGTTGCATTTGTAAACATTCAAAATCCTTGGTTAACAGTGCATTTTTACTTTTTAAGGACTGATTTAATTCAACACATGCAGCAATTTTGGATTGTTGGTCTTTAAGTAACAGAACAAGATCTGGATGGGGCAAAGGTTCATCTTGTTCAACGTGAGTCACAACATGATCATTATTTAGATCCTCAAGTATAACCACGGAGTCAATTTGATTATCAAGGGAAACCATAAGGTCTGCTGGATCGTCAAATGTAACTACGGGGTTTATTTGAAAATCGTCAGAATGAGATGTAGATGACTCATTTTGAACATTCTGAGCCGTGCCGTATTCAGATATTGATGGAGATATTAGTTCAGATATGATGATGGTTTGTTCGGGTACCTGAGACAAGCCATCAGTGTCATACACTGGGCCTGTTTTACTCATGTGTAACTCTTGCATATTAGCCATCAACATAACAGCTGCATTGGCCTGCAAGTCCTCCATATCATCATCCGAGTCTGCATCTGCCATAAAGCTTTGTTCTTTGTCTGTGAGAGATCCACCAGCTTCATCCTTAAGAGCCAAAAGTAAAGCCTCTTTGAAATAAGCACTGCCCCGAGTCCTTGGCTTTGGGCATGCATTAGCCAGGTGTCCCTTCTCATTGCAGTTGTAGCATTTAAGACCATTTAACCGATTTTGAGCATTTCCCTGTTCCACCACTTGAGCTCTGTTGTTATTCCTACCCACAGCATTAAACCCTTGACCACCGCCCATCTGACGACCATAATCACGATTCTGAACTTCAACACGTCCATTTTTCACAACAGCTTGAGTCCGTGTGTTAGATGAGGAACGAATACGATTGTTGGATTTGTTGGTGTATCGGCCAAAAGCATTAGCAATCATCACAAATCCTTGTTGTAATGCTTCGAATGGATCGATGTCCTCAGTCGCTTCACTGACATATGCTTGAGCATTGTTGCTGTATGGAACCAATTGATTTTGTTGAGGTTGTTGCTGTGAAGGTGTGTTTGAAGCAGTTGGTTGAGTTGCTGGTTGAGAGGGATAATTCTGTTGAGCATACAAGGCAAGTTGTTGATTATCCGGTTGTGACTGTTTAGCAATTTGAGCACGGAGAATCCTTTCCCGATCAACTTCCTTTTCATGAGGCTTCAAGTAATCGTACAACAATCCATAAGTAGAATGATGCATATTCTTTGCTTGACGGAGAAAGATGACACACTTCTCCCATTCAGGACCAAGACTACTCAGGAACTTAGTATTCACTGCAATTCGTGGCATGATGATGTTGTGTTTATCCAAATCATTGATGATGTCTAAAAATCGATGATGATAGGACTCTAGTGTCTCTCCAGGTTCAATCATGAAGTGTTCATAAGCCAAGTAAATTTTGGATTCCAAATCCTCCTGATTGAGTACAGATCCTTCCATAAGAAGACGAATATGATCCCACATTTTTTGTGCAGTCTTTTGAGCATCAACACTACGAAGAATTGGGTTTGGTAATCCTAAGAGGATGTATTCCATTGCAAGTTCATCAGCTTCATAGTGTAGAAGTTCTGTGGGATTTAAATCTGCAACAGTAGCAATGTTGGTTTGTTCATCTCTTGGTGGAACATCAGTTGGATCTCCGGGTACAATGACAGTAGGCATCTCAAATGGACCTTCCAAGATAACCTTCTTCAAGAACTTTCCATGTGGCTTCTTTAGATCACAAAACCTAAAGAACCTTATCACCCATTGATCGTAGTTTCCTGGAGTGAGCATTGGAGGTCTATCAAGTGATCCAACTTCATGAATTGATTGTTGGCTGCTTAAAGCTTCACACATCTTTGTAAACCAAGTGGGTTCCTTCATAGTGCTTCGTGATGGATGTTGATTGAAATTGTTTGTGTAGGGTAGAGCTTGAAGACTTGGTGGTGGTTGAACCATTTGTGGTTGTGGAATTGCACCAAGTTGTGGAGTATGTTGCTGATTAAATTGTTGTTGATAAATAGCTTGTTGTTGATTCCATTGTTGATGTTGTGGAGTTAATTGTTGTTGTTGTTGATGATTATAAGTGTGAGGGAAATAGTTAGAGTATGGTGGTTGAGACATGGTGAAGAACTTGTGTGGTAAAAATGGATCTTTGTAGTCGAATGAACCTTTGTTGATGAAGTGTCCTTAGGCGTAGAAAAGACAAGAACCAAGTAGCACTTATGCGTAAAAACACCAAAAGTTACGCGTAACAATAAGGAGTTACGTGTAGGATTTAGCTTACGCGTAAGTAGGATAAAAGCACTAAAGTTATGCGTAGACAAAAGTTAGGCGTAGGATTACCTTATGCGTAGACCTAAGTTTACGCGTAAAGTGAATCTTATGCGTAGAATTTCTACGCGTAAGCTTATGCTTATGCGTAATTTTAGGGTTTTTGCCCAAATGATCTTTTACACTTCACAGTGCAAAAGATATCCAAAGTCGACGTATTTTCAGACTTATCCAAGTAAGAAAACACGGAATAAACCAGGAAAATGAAGATCAAACCAAGGAAAAATCTTACGCGTAATTTTAGGGTTTTGATACGCGTAGGATTACTCGTAATTTTGATTTTGCCCAAAGTTGTTTCTAAACCAGTTTTTGTGTGATGAAATAGCTTCAATAACACCAAAATAACACAAAAGTGTGAAACTTGATGATCCAAAGCACTCAAAACAGTTATGCGTAGAAATACACACACGTATAGAAACTAGTTCAAAAATAATGATCCACGCCTAAAGTTTGAAACTTTTTGCCAAAAACAAGTATTTTAACACCTTAAAACGTTGAAAGTACAAGAATCTTGGATTAAAAAGTGCAAAAAACAAGTTTTTAAAAGAGCTAAAGAATGCGTTAACCTTACGCGTAAGACCCAAAACCAAAAACTTCAAAAACAAATGAGTACACCCAACTATTTGGCGATTGATACCACTGTTAGGTCACTAGTTTTACAAACACAAGTTATAGAGAAAGAGATAAAGGCGGATGAACAAGCTAAACACACACACACGCATAAACAATAATACGGTTAAGGAAAAGAGTGAGTGAAAGAGAATAACTTGAACAACCAACCCTCAAATGAGGGTTTACAAGAGTATTTATAGGAGGGAAGCTAGGGCAACACTCCTAGTTCCCATCCTTTCTTATGTGAGCTTGGGCCTAAGCTTATGGGCCTTCTACATAAGCTTGACCTTAAACAAACATAAAGACCATAATAAAGCTACCTATTACATATGAAATATAAATACTTGAAATACAGTTTTAGGAGTGATTCCAACATATATACAATGGGAATAGAACGAGCAGTTATTGCACTTTTCCGTCAAGAATTATCATCGCTCACGGGCACATTGTTCTTGAACTTGGAACAATTGGAACAATAGCTTGACAGAGAAAAGATTCAAGAAGCCAATTCTAAAGCTGCACTTCAGGTGATCACCAAACAATTTTGGTCATTCTTTAATGGTGAATACACTTCGGATTATGATAGACAGATGACTAAAATGTGCTTCAAGAATCACACTAGGATGGAAGCAAATACGTTCAGAGAAACATTAGTCCAACTCATGGATAATGTTATGAAGTATATTGAGGAAAGAACACAGAATGATGACAAAGTGAATGAGTGTCGGGTGCAAGTGAGAGATAGTTGTGATGAGTCGGGGAATGTATCAGTTGAAGGATCGGGTGCTGCTGAATGCAGATTATCAGAGACAACAAAGAATGATGTGACCAGACTCCTGTCACTCAAGAAGTGGATGCATATATAAAAAAGGTGAACGAACAAGCATCATGTGCTGAGGTATTCGTAATTGTTCAACATGATGCATCTACCAATATTCTTGTGGAAACTGATCACGTCACTGAACATGACCTTGATAAATGTTCTGTGATTGAGGCTGAGTCTGTGATAAAGTGTTTCAAAACTAATGATGTGGTTGATAAGAAATTTTTAGATGAAATTTCAAAAAAATTCTCAAAACTTGAAAAACATTGCATTTCACTTGAAATTGCAATACAAAGAAAGGAAGAAAGTTTTCAACTCAACAAACCATGTAAAAACCCGGAACTTCCCGAATTCCGTGAATTTTTTAAAATTAACAATTTGAAAGCTCAGCTTTAAGACAAAGGCTCGACCATTTACAATCTGAAGAAACATATTTATGTCATGAATGAGAAAAGTAATTTAGTCAAGGCTAAACATGCTAGCGAAGTTATCAAAACCAGAAATATTGAATTGGAACTTTGTGTGGCTAAATTACTTAAGGAAAATGATTCTTTGAAGAAGCATCACATAGAACTAAGTGACTTTGTCAAAGAAGCTAGAACTAAGTCATTGGAACAAACAAACTCTTTGATAGCCAAAATTGATGAACTCAAAGCTCAACTTCAGGATAAGAGTTTCGCAATAGTTACCTTTAAGAATGAGTTAAGGAAAACTGTGTGAACAATAAGTTTACAAAACCATCAACCTTGGGGAAGCCAGTTTCTCATCCCAATAGAGACCGGTCTGTGGTTAGATAGCCTACTGCATTTATATCCGAAAGAAAAAAATATTTAAAAGCAAGGCTTGCCTCCCAAGTTGATGAGAACAAAGTTTTGTCCAAACCAGTCATTTCACAAGATAATCCCAATAAAATGAAAGATAATGCACAAGCCAAGGCTCAATCTTCTAAGATTAGGAATGTAAGAAGATCCTCTAGTTCGGGGTGGCAATTTCTGAACCGATACGAAACCCGACCTGAAACCGACATGAAAATTAACAGGTTCGGGTTGTGCTAAATAGATTCCGAGTCAGGTTTGGGTCGACCTATTTAACCCGTTTATTAAACAGGTCCGGTTCGGGTTGAGAATAAAATAAGCGGGTCTACCCGCCAAGCCGTCTAAGATTTTTTTCATAAACTCAAAATTATTTATATTTTATTATGCGGGTTGAATGTGTTAAACGGGTCGACCCAATAACGTGTTTAACCTGTTTAACTCGTGTAATGTGCCAACTTTTGTATATAAAAAGGGTTAAATGGGTCAACCCGAAACCCGCTGAACCGATTCAACCCGTTTAACATATTCAAATCGTGTAACATATTTAACCCGCCAACCCAAGTATATATACGGGTTAAGTGGGTTAGGTTTGGGTTATGTCTAAACAGGTTAGGGTTGACATATCTGACCCGATGATTTAAATGGGTCAGGTTTGGGTTGAGATTTTCTGACCCGACAACCTGACAACCCGAACTCGACCCGAATTGCCACCCTACCTCTAGTGCACTAAAGAAGTCTTTGAATGCTAACCCCTCTCCTAAGAAAAGACTTAATGACAAAGCTTCAAAAACTAGGAATAGGAATAAGGTTACATCTTCCACAGTGCCTAAGAAATCAAATACTCCTAGATCTTGCCGTAAGTGGATACCAACTAGAAGAATATTTAAGAATGTTAGACTCACATGGATTCCTACCAGCATACTAACCACCAATGGCAACACTAAGGTTCATTGTGAAACTCCCAAAAGTATGGATACTGTTGCAGCTAACCCAATTAAATGCATACCTACTTGTGTTGTTAGTGCAGGTATTCCCCATTCTTTTGCAGGTACACTGCTTAACTCAATCATGAAAAGAATCATGGTCTGGGTTCCAAAGGAACAGAAGCCTCCTGGTTCTGGAACTCTAGAATGTTAGAATTGATAAGCATGTACTATGATTCCTGGTCACTTCAGCTCAGGACTCGTACCTTAACACACTTCAAAAACCATTTATGGTATACTCTATACAGTTGTTCCACATTGTAAATATCTTATTCCTTGTAAATATTTTCCAAATCAAAAACCAAAACACGAATTTATAAAATCTTCAAAAACCCATAATTTGTTTTTGAAAAATTTGAAAATACCAAAAATAGTTTCAAAGGCATGTCTTCTAGTATCGATAACATCTACGGTCCTAGAAATGTCATTCAATAATGACACGGGTATTTAGATGAAGTTCGAACAGGAGTTCATATGTGTTTCTCAAAACATGCCTATACAAATATTTTAAAATCTTATCAGTAATGCAATTGCTTTTAACATTACTTCTAAATGTGTCTAAATAAATGGAAATCATGGGTGCATAAATTTTTTATAATCAATCAATGAATACTCATGCTTAATCTAAATTGAGTCATTGATTGAGGGGGAGAGTTAATGTTCAAAAATTTATGATTATCTGTCAAGCTGTCTCAACTTATTGAATTCTATCCCGGTATCTTACATTTAGTCCAATATGGTCTCATGAGCTGATTATGTGTTATATTTAGGATATTGATTGGTATCTGCTATTTGTTTCCTAGATATTCGTGTAATTTTGGTCATCCTGACTTGCTTTCCCGTGTAGTATTGTATCTCTAAATGTTCATGTAATGGATTATAAGGTTCAAATCAGAAAAGATCATGACAAATATACACATTTAAGAAAGTAAAAGGACTAATTAGATTATTCATGATAATATTTGAGGCTTAGAGTGAAATTTCTTAATATGAAGGGCCAAATATGACAAGAGATGATAAATGTTAAAGATGAGAATGCGATTTGTCAAACAGAAGGACCATTTGTGTCAATTTCTGAAACTTATGTTAAAAGGTTTAAATAGATCTGCGATTTGTCAAATTAAACTTTTTCAAAAACTATCAAACTTCAAAACGCACTTGTTTTATTTTCTCTCAAGTATTCCTCGATGCGGTTTGATTCTGTGTCTCTCCATACTAGGTGTAAATTGAAACAAAGCTTCATGTCACTAATATAATAACTAGTACCTGATCATAAATCTAACCATTTATCTCAATTGCATTATTTAGGTGCCTTTAACTCGATTCCTCTCTCACGCACTATTAGGTTTGTCCTAATTGTGATATGAGTTACTGGGTTTAGATGTTAAACTAGTTGTATGCACTTGTTGTTGATAGTAATTAATTTCCCCATGAATCATATGCCCCTATTCTGAATTTTTATTATTGCGTTTTACGCACCTTTTGGTAACTGTGTTTGATTTGATATGTTTGGTAATTGGGTGTGATTAAGTGAGTGTTGGACACTATCTAGTTAATATGTTAAGCTTTAGATCATGCCTGTAAGTTGTCAATTATGTTAATACAAATAAACCGTAAAAACGTTTATTAATATTGAGATATCTCTTTGTGTTTTGTTGATAACAAATATAATGTTATCATAAGTAAAATTATAAGGATACATGTTATTTTTGTAAAGCATTTACATATAGTCATTTAATACAAATTGTTGTAATAAATCATTTGGTGTAATAGTTTATTAGGATGGGTAAAAATCACAACCCATGGAGCATATCCATAACCCATGGTATTGACCCATATCCATTTGACTAGATGCATTGCATCTATTAGATACATTGTATCTAATGAAATACCCATGGACCAACCCATAGCCCATGACCCATAACCAAAAAACCCATGGGCAAAGAGGAGCGTCCCACGGATCCCTGGCTTTACACTAGACGGATCCCTTAAGGGAGGGATCCGTAGGATCCGTGGAACAGAGGCAAGATTTTGCCTATAAATAGAGAGCCATTTCTTCATTTCTCTTCACCCCTCTTCTTACTAACTCTCTCATATACTCTTACTCACTTCTAACAAAAGATCACTTGATCTAGAGAATTGTTTTTCTTTCTTCTATTGTGATCCTCATATAGGTCCTTCTCTAAGGCGAGATCACGAGCTTACTACAAGTCATCCAAGCTAGGGGTCCTTGATTAAATTGTTCCTCCATAAGATTTCTGTAGCGAAGATATTGTATTTGTTATTTCACATATTTGTTGTGTAATAGTCGTGTTGGTTTGGTCGTCCGTGTTACGGACTCGGTATTTAGCTTTGTACCGGAAAAAGGTGTAAGCAACGTTGTGAAGGCTTTTCTACCAAGTTGAAGGAGTTTGTTGACATAGTGCTTGAACTCTCGAGTAGGTGACTCGGGGAGTGGAGTAGGGCAAGGAAGGTGTCCTTGTACCCGAACCACTATAAATTGGTTGTGTCATTTCTATCCCTTACTTTACTTTATTTACTTGCGTTACTATTAGATCTATATTTTCTCTTCATCCATACGATTGCACATAATATCGAATCTAAAGTTTTTTGAAACTAACTTAAAATCAGCAAAACTATTCAACCCCCTCCCCCCTTTTAGTTTTACACAATTGGCATCAAGAGCTAAGTTTATAAAAGTTTTAAAGTAAACCGTATTTTAAAAACTTTTCGATCACTATGGGTTTTGAAAATTACAAGGAATGGCAATCTATGCAACGACCTCCACTACTTGAAACTAATGGTTTTATATATTGGAAAAATAGATTCGAAACGTATGTGAAGTCTAAAGATATTGATATTTGGTACATCATTGTTGAAGGCGATTTTGAAGCCACCGAAAAAGATGAAAATGGAGTTTTAGTTAACATACCTCATGATAAACTCACCGATGAAATTAACAAAAAGCTTTCCAAAAATAGTGAAGCTAAAATGGTTTTGTATAATGCTTTACCCAAAAAGGAATTCGAAAGAATCTCCATGCTCAAAACCTCAAAGAAATTTGGAAGTCTTTAGTTGTAACTCATCAAGGTAATCAACAAGTGAAAAACAATAAAATAGATCTATATGTTCAACAATATGAACAATTTTCAATATCGGATGAGGAAACTATAGATCATTCTTTTGCTAACTTTAATACTATAATTACATCTTGACAAGCACTTGATGATTCTTTTTCTAGCCGTAACCATGTTAGGAGATATCTAAGGGCACTTCCATCCAAGTGGAGATCTAAGGTGACGGCAATCGAAGAGTCAAAAGATTTGACAATCCTCACCCTTGATGAACTCATAGGCAACTTAAAGGTCTATGAGCTTGTCCTTGCTAAGGATTCCGAAGCCTCAAAAGTGAAAGAGAAGGACAAATCTCTTGCCCTCAAAGCCAAGAAGGCCTCAAGTGATGAAGAGAACTCCTCTTCGGATAGTGATGACGAGGAGTATGCCATGGCGGTAAGGGACTTCAAAAAGTTCTTTAGAAGGAAGGGAAGATACGTTAAACAACTGTATGACGATAAGAAAGGATTCTGGAAAAGCAAAGAGGGCGAGAAGCCAAGGGATGATCATGCTTGCTTTAAATGTGGGGACCCAAACCACATTATTAGTAAGTGTCCCAAACACAATGATCAAAAGGCATTCGTGAGTGGCTCGTGGGGAATGAGCGAGGAGGAGGACGAAGAAATTTGTCTCATGGCAAATGACGAGGTATGTCACGAATACTATAGTAGCTCATCAATAGATGATGACTCATTGCATAATGTATATGATAAACTTTGCAAAATTAGTTTAAAAGTAATCAACAAAAACAAGTTTTTAAAAAATCAAAACCAACGTTTAGATAAGGAAGTCATAGAGTTAAGGGCAAAATTGAAACGTCTAGTAAAGGGCAAGATAGCAAGTGGCGAATGTGAACTTTGCGTTTAACTTCAAACACTAGTTGACCAACTAGATTCTAAGATTGCTAGAATGAGTACTAATACTCTAGATATGATATTAGATAGTGTTAAAATAGGAAACAACCAAAAAGGTTTAGCTACTCAGCAACTTGATGCGTCAACTAGTGAAAACAAAGAAACACAATTCGTAAAAGCAATAGAAAAACAAGCCACTGTTGTGGCGGATCCCACGGATCCCACAAAAAGGGAACCGGCTAGTGTACAGCCAGGGATCCATGGGTCTGCTGAAGCAAACAGTGGTAATAACATAGCTTCCTCTTCTAGAACTGATTTTGTTATTGTTAATAAGAAGAAACAAACTCATATTACCATTAAACAACCACCTCCAAGATATAATCAAAGTTTTGTAAGAAACAAAGGTCCATCATTTTCAAAACCAAACACATCTAGGAGACCTAATAATGTTTACCCGAGAAGTAACCATCAAATGGGATGGAACCCAAATATGCAAAATGGTTTTCCATTTCAAAACTTTGCAACATGGAATGCATATTCACCTTATCCATACATGTCTAACATGAATGGAATGTTTAACACTAATGGACCCATGAACAAATGGGGACCAAACTTTTGAGTTAATTGTTTTCTTAGGTGTGCTTAAAGGTCGACCTAGATCCGGATGAATGGGTCAAGGATAGCGGGTGCACGAGGCACATGACCGGCAATAAAGATCTATTCTCCACATATGAATCCTTCAATGGAGGAAATGTGGTGTTTGGAAATAGCAAAAGCAAAATCATCGGTAAATGTACGATTTCTAACAAATCTCTAACCATTAACGATGTGTGTCACGTAGAGAACCTAAACTTTAACCTCTTAAGTATAGGACAAATATGTGATAAAAGGTGCAATGTATTTTTTACCGAAACCGGTAGTAAGATATTAAAAAATGGCATCACCATAGGTAGAGGAATTAGAAAACATGGAGTCTACATCATTAAAATTGGTAATGAACCTAAAGACAAACTTTGTCTTACCTCTATGGATGATACTTCGAACTTATGGCATCAAAGATTGGGTCTTGCCAATATGCGACTTCTTCAATCGCTATCATCCAAAGATCTAGTAAGAGATCTACCGAAATTAAAATATGAACATCACTTTTGTGATGCTTGTAACATAGGAAAAAAAGTCCATTCTAGTCACAAAGCTAAAACAAGGTGTCTACAATTAAGTGTCTAGAGTTACTACACATGGATTTATTTGGTCCATCCGCTATCCAAAGTTATGGAGGCAACTACTACACTTTGGTTATAGTGGATGATTATTCTAGGTACACATAGACTAAATTTTTAAAGAACAAAACTGAAACATTCGATTACTTTGAAATATTAAGTAAGAAAATACAAAGACAATTAGGAAGTCCTATAGTGTCTATTAGAATGGATCATGGTAGGGAATTCGATAATGAAGTGCAATTTGGAGCCTTTTGTGACGCTAATGGTATTACTCACAACTTCTCGACTCCTCGCACTCCAAAATCGAATGGGGTAGTTGAAATAAAGAATAGAACCCTACAAGAAATGAGTCGCACAATGCTAAATGAGCAATCCATACCTCAAAAGTTTTGGTGCAATGTTGTTGATACTTCAACGTACATACTTAATCGAGTCTTAATTAGACCAATTTTAGGTAAAACTCCATACGAGTTACTTCGAGGCAAAAAGCCTACGTTAGATCACTTTAGAGTCTTTGGTAGCAAATGTTTTCTTCTTAATACTAAAGATTACCTCACAAAATTTGATCCTAAATCAACCGGAGGTATCTTTTTAGGTTATTCTCCTAATAGCAAAGCTTACGTCATATTAAATAAACAAACAATAAAGGTAGAAGAGTCATTAAATGTAAAATTTGATGAAAGTCCACCCAAACCCACTCCACCTCTTGTCGATGACGAGATTGTCGAAAGTGAAGCTATTGTAATAAAGAAAAAGATAAATGAAGAAGAAGAACCTTTAAATAATGAAATCATAAATATTAAAGAGTCCAAAGATCATCCCGTAGATAAGGTCATAGAAAAGTTAAACGAGAGAACCTTATGGTCTCAAGTCCAAAACCAAACTAGCCTATTTTGTTTTGTCTCAACCATAGAACCTAAGAATACACAAGAAGTCATAAAAGATGAAAGTTGGGTAATGGCTATGCAAGAAGAGTGAAATCAATTTGTTTCTAATGATGTTTGGATACTTGTCCCTCCGCCTAGTAATCAAACCATAATAGGAACCAAATGAGTATATAAAAACAAGTTAGATGCAAATGGTGTAGTGTCTAGAAACAAAGCTAGACTCGTTGCCCAAGGGTATAATCAACAAGAAGGAATAGACTTTGATGAGACCTATGCCCCCGTGGCTAGATTAGAGTCTATAAGAATACTTCTTGCTTATGCTTGTGCTAATGATCTTAAGCTTTATCAAATGGATGTCGAAAGTGCTTTTCTAAATGGTCTTATTAATGAAGAAGTATATGTAGCTCAAAAGGGGAACATCTCTATTGAGAAGGTAGCGTCCGAAGACAACATAGCCGACATCCTCACCAAACCATTGAAGCAGGAACAATTCAACCTACTTCGTCTTGGTCTTGGTCTCATGGAACAATCGTCGTAATTTGCTTTTTAACTCTACAAGGTATGTAAACACTAGCCTTCTTCTTTTTGAGTCTAGGATCTCTATTTCACGCACAACTCACAAGCAATACGGGAATTTTCAAAACCCAAGATAAGTTTTCACTTATAACTCATAGTTTTCTCTTATTTTTCAAGATAAGTACAAGTTGCAAATACGTAATTACATACACATTTTAAACGTTTTATTCACACATAGAAACCTCTTTATTGGGATATAAAAAGACAAAGTACTGAAGAAAGTCAAATACTACTTAATGAAAGTCAAAGTACTGCTCAACATCAAAGTACTTCAAAGCTAAAGAACTGCTATATCGTTTATGGAAAGCTTTGTAATTCTAGAATATGCTTAGTTTAGTTTAGTATTACTTGTCGTACAAGGGTTGTAATTGTAAACCGACTACGCAACATTAGAGAATATTAGAGTTTACCAAGTTCGATATTAGAGTTATTAGGGTTGTTAGTGAATATGTGTATCTAGCAGGTTCAAAGTATTAATAAAATCATTGAAGTTTAAAGTTATTCTTCTTAGCTTTATTGAAGTAGTTTCCGCATACTTAGTAAAGTAATATCAGTGTTTCATTGTTAGTAACTTAGGATTTATCCGAGGTTGCTAAGCCCTTACAAGCTACATAGTTAGTTTGGTCAGAGTATATCGATCCAACAAGTGGTATCAGAGCTTGTGTGGAAACTCTGATTAAGAAGAAACCCTTAAAACCGATTTAACTACAAACCCTCAAGATGTCGACTGAAGCTGCACCACCCCCATCCATAACCTCACTCAGAATTCCTATCATCAAGAAGGGAGAATATGATCTCTGGAGCATGAAGATGAGGCAGTACATTGCTATTACAGACCATGCACTGTGGAATGTAATTGTCATAGGTAATGAAGTTATTGCAGAACCTGTAGAAGTTCCTGGACAACCTAAACCACCTAAGCCTATCTTGCCAGCAGCTACAGTAAGAAATCAGGAAAAGGCTCTCAACATACTGATGTCTGCTATTCCTGATGGTCACCTGCTAAAGTTCCATGATGCTAAGGATGCAAAACAACTATGGGCTGCTCTCAAGACAAGATTTAGAGGTAATGATGCTTCCAAGAAGATGCATAGAAATCTGTTGAAGCAACAATTTGAAACATTCACTGTTGGTGAAAGAGAAGGTCTTGATGCTGCCTATGACAGATTCCAATATCTCCTTAGTATGCTAGAGTTATACAAAGCAGAGGTATCTGTGAAGATGCAAACCTGAAGTTCTTAAGAAGTTTGCCATCCGTATGGCATGTGATTGCTACAATGATCAGAGGACAACCTGGTTTGGACACTATGGACTTTGATGATCTTTACAACCACTTAAAGGTGTATGAGCATGAGATGAATGGCCAAACAAGTTCAAAATCTCACAGCATTGCTTTTGTGTCTTCTGAAAGTAGAAGCAGTACTTCCACTAAAAGTACTGCTTATCCTGCTCAAAGTACTGTTGGTGATAAACAGCATATCTATACAACCATTACTACCCCCACCTCATCACCACCAAACACCATCCACTCTGATGAAGTTGTATGTTCATTATTCGATCAACAAGCCACTTTACCTATCACTTATGAAGAAGAGGATGCTCTAGAAGAAATTGATATAAGGTGGCAAGTTGCTATGATCACTGTTAGGATCAAGAAGTTCATGAAGAAAACAGGAAGAGGCATTGACTTCAAACCCAAACAGGGTATAACGTTTGACAAGTCCAAGATTGAATGCTTTAATTGTCAAAGAACTGGACACTTTGCAAGAGAATGCAAGTTTGCTAAATATCAGGAAAATAGGATGATTGAGAAACCCAAGCTTGAAATAAGAGAAATTCCTATTACTGAACCAAAACCAAAAGCTTTGGTTGCTCAAGAAAATCTATCAAAGGTTGACTGGAGTGCTGAATTTGATGATGAACCAGTAACCTACTCTATGGTCGCAGGGGAAGAGTTTGATTGGAGCACAGCTTTTGATGAGGAACCCGAATTTGCTGCTTTGGGATCAAGAGATGGTCTTGGAAGCTTTGATTGGAGCATGGAAAGTGAAGAAGAACCCGTTCTGCTCGCTATGGTAGCTACTTCACTAAGTTCACCCACTATCTCTGAGGTATGCTCTAAGTGTAATGATTTTTATCAAAAAGTGCTTAAAGATTATGTAACTGAAAGAGATAATTGTAGAAGGGCTAGGTCTGAGGTAGCTGGTTATCAAATAACTTTAGAGTCAATGGAAGCCAAAATTATAACTCATGAAAATAATGAAATGGCTTGGGCAGAAAACTATGAGCAACAAGATTATCAATTAAAATTGAGTGAATGGAAGTTAGGATGTAAGGTTTCTAAACTTGAAAAGATGACTAAAGAAAGGGATGAATTGTTAGAAAAATTTGCTGCTTGGGGAGAATCTAGCCTTTCACATGTTAGTTTTGTTGAAAAACAGAAAAGAGCAGACATTAAAACTGGCCTAGGTTTTGGTATGGATTTTAGTAGCACAGAAGAGAACCCACCTAGTGATAAAGAACAAATTGATTCAGAGGAGATAACCACTAGTGATGATGAACTCATTAGCTCAGAAGAGAACACATCTAGTAATGAGGAATCAATTAGTCAAACAGCTCCTGAATTTAAGAAAGAAAAGTGTTATCATGTAGTTCCTCATCCCACTGGTAGTTTTCAACCACTTAGGACAGATGTTTCTTGTTTTGGAGTAGACAATTTAGAGTTTAGGAAAAAGCTTATTGGTCAATCTAATTCAGGTCCATCTAGTTCTGAAACCCCAAAAGAAACAGTTGAGAAACCTAAGGATGATAATGTTAAGAGTTCAGCAGTACCTTCAACTCAAAGTACTGCTAAACATTCAGCAGTACCTTCAAGAAAAACTTTTCAAAATACTGCTAAACCGTTTTGGGATAATTTTGGTAAAAATAGTTTTCATCATTCACCAAAAAGTCAGTTTAGGTTTGGTCATAGAACTAAAGGAAGAAATTTTGGGATTACAGGTCAAAAATTATGTTTTGTTTGTTATAGCCCTGATCATTTGATTAAGGACTGTGACTTTCACTCAGAATATTTAAGCAAATTCCCAAAGACTAAAACTGCCAACCAAAAACCAAGGGAGAATAAACCAGTTTGGAATCATTCACATAGGGTTAACCACAACAAATTCTCAAAAGACTATAGGTACCCTCACCAGAGAAGACCTTTTTCAAAATCACCAGTACCCTCAAACACTTTTCAAGGTACTGATAAGCCAAAAGTTTTTCAAGAAGTACCTTCTCAAAGTACTGCTAGGTTTTCACCCAATCAAGGTACTGCTAGCACTTTTTGGAATGGTAGTCCTAAGAGATCCAATTACTATCAATCTAGAAGGCGTTACACCTCAAAAAGAGTATCTGGATCAAAGAAATCTACACAAAAAGTTAAAACCAGCTGGGTTAAGAAAGAAAGTACTGATGGGGAACAAACAATACTTTCAGCAAGTAAGAGCAAAACATAGAATTTTGTTGAAAATAACAAAGAGAATTTTGATGAAAAAGAGAGTTTTGTTGAAAAACCAACACAAGTTTTGGAACAACCAAAGATAATTGATCATGTGCTTAAAAACAATGGAGATTACATACTTAAAGAATTTAAGTATGTCACTCCACAAGGGGAACACAAGTCAGTAATGGCTTGGGTTCCTAAAATTAACTAACTCTTTCATCTTTGTGCAGGGAAACCTAGAAGAGGAGCTTAAAGATCATTTAATTGTTGATAGTGGTTGCTCTGGAAGCATGACAAGAGACAAAGAGATTATGTCAGATTTTAGATCTTATGTTGGAGGAAGAGTTGCATTTGGGAATGATCCTACTGGAGGAAGAATTACTGGCAAAGGAACCATCAAGGCAGGAAGCATAGATTTTGAGAATGTTCGTTATGTAAAGGAGCTCAAGTTCAACCTTTTGTCAGTCTCTTAGATCTGTGACAAGAAGCACTGATCCGCTCCCAGACGGTCAAGTTTTCTCACACAAGCTAGCCACTTGTGAATGGCTAACCGTAAGAAACTTAAAACAGTCCGGAAACAAATGCAATGAAGATCAGGAGAGTATAGGGTTTCCCCAGGTCGTTATGTCCCAGCGAGCTATGCAATGAATCACCAAACGGATAGTGATCGAGAAGATTTGAACGGAAAAGAGTTTATGAATGATTATATTTGAGGAAAAAGTAAATAAATTATAGGGGCTTAAATGCAAATTAAAGAGAATTAAAAAGATAAAATATATTAAATAAACGCTATCACTATTTGCAAAATAATGTTTTTGATTTTTCTTTTATAAAATTTTAAATTAAAAACTACGTGACGTACAAAAGAAAATGTAAAAATGAAACAATATTAATCCTAAAAATATGAAAATGATATTTTTACAAACCTAATGATATGAGAAAATTTTTAGAAAAAGAAAATTATTTTTAAAACTATTTATCTAATTATAATTAATTAAAAACTAATTTTACTTATTTAATAACAGCCTAAAATACAAGAAAATATGAAATAAAGCTAGAAAAATGAAATTATGACTTGGAAAAATCTAAAATAACAAAAGAAAATTTTCAAAACTATTTTTGTATTTTTCTGATTATTTTTGTATTTTCTATTAATTAAAAACTATTTAAAACTACTTAAATTGCTTAAAAATACAAATTTAACTAAGAAAAATCTGAAAAAATATTGTTTTGACTTTTTATATTTATCTTAACTTAGGAAAAATGAAAAATTATTTTTTTGAAACTTTTCTGAATTAATTGTATTAAATGCTAATTAAAAAAGTACTAAAAATTGATTTAAATGAAGAAAAATAGCAAACTGACCTAGAAAAATCTGAAAAATTCAAGATAAGTCTAAAATAATATTATGAATCTAGGAAAAATATAAAAACAGGGGCTTGTGTGAAGGAAATTGAGACTGCAATGAAAGTGCTTATGTAATAAGCACTTGGAATAAGCACAAGGTACCAAATGAGTACCAAACTGTCACAGAAGCTCTAATAAGCTAAAAGTACTCTAAAACAACAAATTACAACTATCCTAGACTTCTATAGCACTGATGAACTTGATTTGGTGATTTGAGCTCAAGTGCTAAAAAACAGTTGAGGCTACTACTTTTAAGCTTGAAAATAAGCAACTCAATAAGCTGGAAATAAAAACCAAATGAAGGAACCTAAACTAGACCTGGCCAAGAAATTGTAAACCACAAATGAGCTTTGGACAAGCTCTTATGAGCTTGTTGCAAGCTCTGCAACTCACCTGTGCAGACTCAGTATTAACTGAGTCAGTGCACAGGGGAGATAGGACCAAAAGCACAAGCCATTTTTAAGCTTATAAAAAATTACTAAAAATATGCAAAAATGATATTAAAAAAATATACCAACTGAACTTATAAAACCCAAAGTTTCACTTGTTTTAACCCAGAAATGAGTCCATGAAAAATCACCCAAGCTTGGGTCAAAACTGGATTTTTCAACTAATTTGACTTTTAACAGAAATGATTTGTTGACTTATTTGAGATTTGATTCAAAATGGTGGACTGAGATTGATGTTAATTGATGAAATAAAGCTAATGCAATCTATCCCTATGTATTTTAAACACAAAATGAGCTTTTGATATCACAAATTCTCATCAGATATGAAATTAAGACAGATGCTTTGCAATGTTGACTTTTAAAGTGTGCAGACATAATTTGATGACAAATATGATTCTAATAGACCTAATGGAGACTGAGTATGCATATTTCAAACACAAATAAGAGCTCATGCTCAAATGACCTACTGATCCAAACACTCTTTAAATTAATCTATCTAGCAACTTCAACTATTCTACCCACTGATTAAGCTAATGCTAACACTTAAACTGATTCTAGTTACACTAATTACAACTAAATAAACAGGTCTAAACTGCTAATGATCATAGATACAGATTATGCAATTAACTTGGATTTGGACTTACATTTTGTTTTAGCCACTTTGGCTTGCAATCAATGAGACAAACACTACATACACCTGTTTTAATCCCATACCAAACTGATTTTCAACCCAAATCCATCTCTGCAACATCCCATATCCATTTCCATACTGCTTAGCCAAAAATTCTTCTCAGTTTGACTTTTGTTGACCAATTGCCATTTTTACTTGAATCTGAGTTATGATCTCACTAAAAGCTATATTAAGCTCAAGTAAGCTTGTTTGAACTATAAATAAGCTAGTTTAAGCTTGAATTCAAGACCATGTAATTTTGATTTTATGACAGGAAGCTTAAAATAATGAAACTTGAATCAAAACTTGAATTGATACTTAAAAACAAATTATAAAGATAAAACAACTTAGTTTGATTACATAAGAACAGAGGATTACATTTTTGAACTTAAATTAAAACATTACTATTAAAAACGACATACAAGAAATTTAAAAAACTAACTACTACTTTATTTCTTGCTTCTCTTCCTCTTTTTATACTTCAAATGGCTTCCACGTGTCCTCTGATCAAATCCCATCAATATTTTTAGCCATTGGATGAGTAGAGGCCATATTGGCTGTTTGATGATTTTTGGCGGGAAAAGGGTGTTTTGACCACAGGGCTCTGCATTTGCAACTAGGGGGGGTGGATAGGTGTGATGATGAGGGGGGTTGAGGGGTGAGAGGATAAGGTGAGAGGTGGATGGGAGAGGTGTTGCAGGGGAGCAGTCAAGTGGGGAAGACAGGGAAGAGATAAGGTGGGAAAATGCTAGTTTGACCGGGGTTTGACCAAGGGTCCAAAACAAGTAAAGACAGGGGGGTCAAAAAGGTTATATGGCAGGGTCAAGGGTTCAAAGGTTCAGGGGTTTTGGTTTTAATACAAGGACCATTTTGTAATTTCTCCAATCATGAAGGACCATTTCTGCCGAAAACCCAAAGTTGTCACAAGGACCAAAACTGACAAGTTCCAATAGTACAAGGACCATTGTTGACATTTTCAAAATTCTAAGGACCATTTGTGACAATTTTCAAAGTTGAGGACCTTTTCTGCCATTTGACAAAAGATTTATTCAAGGACCATTTTTGACAACTTAGAATATTTCAAGGACCTTGAATAACATTTTTCTTTATTTTGATTTACCAGGGACTGTTTTTGACAACTTTTGAAACTTGGGGGACTAAAACTGCCAATTATGCAAACTTGATACGTTTTTCACCAGATTTTGATATTTTTGCATTTAAAACACATAAAACACTTATTTGTGATATTTTTATCATTTTGATGCATTTCTAAGTGTTTTCAGATGTTTTTGCAGTTTAAATGGTACAAAAATGATGAGTATTTAGACACTCATCAAGCACCCTGTGTTATTCACTGACACAAAATGTCTTATTCTTTCCCCTGAGTTCAAGCTTGTTGATGATAACTTGGTAATACTGAGAGTACCAAGAACCAATGATGTGTACAGTCTGGATATGAAGAGTCTTAACTCTTCTGAAAGAGCAACATGTTTAGTAGCAAAGGCAACACTTGAAGAAGCACATCTGTGGCATAGAAGATTAGGCCATGTGAATTTCAAGAATATCAACAAGTTGGTTAAAGGAAATTTAGTTAGAGGTTTACCTTCTAAAACATACAAGAATGATCACTCATGTTTGGCATGCAAGAAGGGTAAACAACACAAAGCATCATGCAAGAAGATTGAGGAAAGAACTATTAGAGAACCTTTAGAGTTGCTACACATGGATCGGTTTGGACCTGTCTCTGTTGCAAGCTTAAACAAGAAGAAGTACTGCTTAGTTGTAACAGATGATTGCAGTAGATTTAGTTGGGTCTTTTTCTTGGGATTTAAAGATGAAACCTTTGATGCTATTCATGATCTTATAATAGCCCTTGAAAACCAATTGAGACTCAAAGTAAGAGGTATTAGATGTGATAATGGGACTGAATTCAAGAACAAGTTTATGGATGAATTTTGTGCCAAGAAAGGAATTAAGAGGGAGTTTAGCATTGCTAGAACTCCACAGCAGAATGGTGTTGCAGAGAGAAAGAACAGAACATTGATAGAAGCAGCCAGAACAATGCTTGCAGATTCTCTATTACCTATTCAATTTTGGGCTGAAGCTGTAAGTACTGCTTGCTATGTGTTGAATAGAGTATCAGTCACTAAACCTCAGATGAAGACACCTTATGAGTTGCTTATGGGAAACAAACCTAACATGCGTTTTATGAAACCTTTTGGATGTCCTCTGACTATTCTCAATACTATTGATGCTTTGGGAAAATTTGATGGCAAGTCAGATGAAGGATACTTATTGGGAGATTGTACCAATAGCAAAGGATTTAGAGTGTACAACAAGGTTACCAAAAAGGTTCAAGACTGTCTTCATGTCGAATTTTTAGAAGATCAAGAAAATCAAAAAGGTAATGGTCCTGATTGGATGTTTGATCTTGATGTTTTGACTCCTTCTATGAACTATGTTCCTATTAGAGATGAGAATCAAGTTGTTCACAAATAAGAAGATTTACAGTACATTGTTTATGGAGTCAATATTAGACATGATGCTTTTCCTAATGAAGAACCTATATCTATTAAGAAGGAGAAAAGTACTGATGAACCAAAATCCACTTTGTCTGTTGAAGATCAAGCTATTCAAGATGAACTTAATAGGATGCTTTTTCAAGAAACAATAGCACAATCTTATGAGGATGAACAAAGAAGAGCTTATGAAGAAGCAAAGAAAAAGGGTAAGTCTACAGATTACTCTCACAGTACTTTAGATCACAGTACTTTGGATCAAAGTACTGCTGCACCAATTGACCGTACTTCTGATGATTTGTATGATCCTAACATGCCTGGGTTAGAAGGCACTGATGATGAATTAGATGATGAAGGTATTTTCTCAAATTCCAATGAAGGAGCTGATTTCACAAATTTGGATGATGATCTTGAAGTTCCACAGACTTCTACACTAAGAGTTCATAAAGATCATCCTGCTGGTCAAATCATTGGACCTTCTATTTCTGGAGTGCTCACAAGAACCAAGGCTAAAGGCTTCTCTAAGCCACATAATGCTTTACTTAGCTTTGTGTATAAACAAAACAGGATGAATCATAAGGATCAACAAACGTGTTTATTCACTTGTTTTATCTCTCAAGAAGAACCCAAGAATGTAGCTCAAGCATTAACTAAAGAGAGTTGGGTTGAAGACATGTAAGAAGAACTTCTTCAATTCAAACTTTGTTAGGAATTAGAAATTCCAGGTATTAAAGAGTCGGTAACCTCAAGTATATGTAATCGTTAGAAAGCTCGTAGTCGTAGTTCTTTTAAGTTAAGTAGTATTTAGTTAAGTAACACCGTGGAGGACGGACGGGTCTTTACCCACTGTATGCCTGATCCACAGCCCGATGTGTGGCGATTTATGTAAGACTATATATACTCTCTACCTCCCAAGGTAGAGAGTTGGAGCTCATAATAAGAATTTTCTTTTCTCTCACTAAAGTTCCCTAAACCTCTAACTTTCTCTCTCTAGAATTCCACTTATTCGCTACCTTGTTGTTATGGTTTGATGTGTATGTGAAAACTAATATCTTACAATTGGTATCAAGAGCCATGGTTAGATCATATCTCGCATATCTTTGGATTCTTAGTGGTTTTTAGGTGGTTTTTGAGTTTGAAAAGTTTAGTGGTTTGTGCTTCATTTGGTTGATTTCTTGTGTTAATGCTTGGATTTTGTTAGTACTTTTATGTTTAGAATCATAACAAGTGTTTAGGTTTTCATTTGGTAAGCTTGAATCATCTTGGTTGGGTTGCTTTTGGATTAAAAAGTGATGTTTATGAGTTTTTTCTTGCTAGCGACTTAACACACGGAATTCTTTCTTCGTAGTGACTTGCTTTACAAATTTGTAGCGAGTTACTGTTTTAGACCTAGCAACTTAGAACTAGCGACTTACAGTACAAGTAGTGGAATTTCCACCAAAGGTAGCGACTTGGTCTGTAGCGAGTTGCTATTTAGCGACTTGTATCTTTAGCGACTTGAGTAGCGAATTGCTGCCAAAATTTTGCTAGCGACTTAAGGCTTAGCGAGTTACTACTTAGCGACTTGCATTTGTCTAGCGACTTGGGACTTTAGCGACTTGGGAGTGTAGCGAATTAGGTGTTAGCGACTTGGTGCATTTTTCTTCTAGCGACTTGGGTGATTGTTTACGGTTTTCTCTTAATTTAGTAAAATCCCGTGAAAGAATCTATTTCCCGGTTGAATCATAGAGTTATAAAATCCCGTATAATCTGTTAACTTGTCTACCAACATTCCTACTATCATCTCCACTGTTGCCGAGGATGTTCAAGCAGCTGGCTCAGCTACTCGTCCACCCATGCTTGACAGAACTGACTACGATTCTTGGGCTCAACGAATCAGATTGTACTGCCTTGGAAAGGAAAATGGTGTCAACATTCTCAAATCCATTGATGAAGGACCGTATCGAGTTGAGACGACCAGAGATATACTTGACACTAATGAAGATGGAACTCTTATTTACGGAATGGACAGACCTAAAATGTATGATGAGCTTGATGATAAGGAGAAAAAGAGATTCGATGCAGATATCAGGGCTTCTAACATTGTTCTTCAAGGTCTTCCTAAAGACATCTACAAGCTGATCAATCACAACACCGATGCAAAGGCAGTATGGGATAATGTCAAGATGCTTCTCTCAGGTTCAGAATTAACTATGGAAGACAGAGAATCACAACTCTATGACAAATTTGAACACTTCAAGATGAAGCCAGATGAGAGTGTCTATGAGTACTATGTGAGATTTCATAAGTTGGTGAATGACATGAGGAACATCAGAATGACTATGCCCAACATTCAGCTGAACTCAAAATTTGTGAACAACATGAATCCCGAATGGATTGAAGAATACAAACTATGAGCAACTCTATGCCTTCCTCCTTCAGAATGAGAGACATGCTATGTTTGAAAAATTGGTTCTCAATCAGTTCAAAACCAACCAGGGAGAGACAAGCTCGTCTAATGACTCAACTGCCTTCTACTCAAACATCGGAATCACAACCAAAGCTTCACAAGTCATACCCTTGGGTAATGGTAATCACAAACTCATTCCTGATCCTATGTTCAAACAAGCTGATGCTGATGCACACGTGGGTAACTTCATTAATCAACTAGCTCTTCTGATTAGTCAAAACATGAATTCTCTCCCACAAACCAACAACAACCTCAGAACAGCATCTAACCCACACAATCAAGCTACTGTTAAAGATGGAAGGATTGTGGTGCAACCAGTTTAGGAAAGATAGTATGATTAGGGAAGAGGTGGTGCTGGTAGAGGTTATGTTGGTAAACAGAATCGAGGAAGGAATGGTAACCAAGGTCAAGCTAAGCCAATCAAATGTTATAACTGTGGTGGTGAGGGACACATTTCAAGAAACTGCACATCTCCAAAGCGTCCACAGAATGCTGATTACTTCAGAGATAAGATGTTGCTTGTACAAGCTCAGGACAATGGTGCTGCTTTGGATGAAGAGGAATTGCTGTTTCTAGCTGAGGGCAATGCCAAGACCTATGATGCAGATGTGGATGAGCAGCCTATTCAGGAGATAGGTCACAATCATCAGAATGCCTTTCAAGTCGCTGATTGTGATGCATACGACTCTGATGTGGATGATGGACCTACGGCACACACAATTTTTATGGCTAGCATTTCTCCAATGGTTTCTCCCAAGGTCTCTTCTTCACCACAAGTTGGCCCATCCAAAGACAAACTCATCTCAGAGGTATTAAAACTATACAATGATGCTGATGTGCAACAGATGCATGACAAAGTACAATTAACTGAAACTTTTGAATCAAATGTTGAAAATATGGGTAATATCGATATTGTCCCATATGATCAATACGTGAAACAAAGTGAAAGTGAAGTTGTACCAAGTGATGCATCTTCTGCAGTCAACAATGACTATGTTTTTGATGAATACACTGCATGTGCCCCTGTTGATTCTGTAATTTCTGAACTAAATGCCTATAAAGAACGTGTTGCTATTTATGAACAACGTGCAAAATTTGAGTTGACCACTCGTGAGCAGGAAATGGATGACCAAGTGCGTACAGTCATTAGAAAAAGTAATTTTAGAGAAGAAGTATTGAAACAAGAATTAAATTCCTTACAAGAAAAGCTTTCTAAAACTGCTAAGCAAAAACAAGAACTTCAAGAAAATGTGAAAATGCTTAAGCAAGAATATAATGCAAAGGAATCAAAACTCTTGAAAGATTTTTCTAATCTGAAAACTTTGAAAAACAAACTTGAAAACAAGTTGTACATACAAGGGAACACCATTCAGACTGCTCACATGATCACTAAGCATAGGGTCTTAAGCGATAAGCATAGCATTCCCCTTGTTAAGGAACCAAATCCAGAGGTCATTAAAAGGGCTAGAAATGCTCATAAGGTTCTTTATGATGGCAATGAAATCCTTAAACCTAGACAGAAACCTAGTTGCGTTGAGTGCACTGAGGAAGATAAGAAATCAGATGAAGTCACTAGGGAAAAGATGAATAAAAAATTAGATGATCCTAAATGCAAAGAGAAAAAAATAATTATCATTCCCCATGACTACAAGAAGGAAAACTGGATTTCCTTGAACATGTTTAAGCCTCAGACTTTGTTGACTCCCGAACAAGTTTTCTGGAAAATGGATTTAGATAAGCAGAAATCTGAAAATATTGTTGAAACAAACCTTCCCTTATGGAAAATGCCTAGAGCGACTGTGTATCCTCCTAATACACCACTGCATCTTGTTCCTAGAACAATTGCCACTAAAAGCAAGACCTTAATTAGCCAATATGTTATATTTCAACTATTTGTTGATTTTGAGAAAACTTGCAAGAAAAGGATTACACCCACTGGTATAACAGAAGGAGAAAGGGGTTTTGAGCAAATGAAAGAATGTTATTTAACTGAAGTCATGCCTTTCTTTAAACTTCTAAAAGATCACTTTGAGAGTCTTAAAAAGGGGATAGAAACTGATATCAAGGGAATGGAAAAGGAATTTGATGCAATGATAGTTGAAGTTAGTAACTATGAGCGTGCACTAAAATATAATGAGATTGAGAGGAAGAACTTGCATACATTAAATGAGACTCTTATTACTGAATGTGTTGCTCAATATATTTTTTTCACTGCTTCAAATTGCTCTATTAATGCTTCCAAATTTCATGAACTATCTGTTGCCCTGAAAGTCTCCCATGATCGTGTCATTGAGCTTGACAAAACTAATTCTAAACTAAACGAGAAAATTGAACTGGATGATCACGACAATTTGGTTAAACATTTTTCTAAACTAGAAGTTGAGCATTTTATCTACAACTAAAATATCAACATCTTAAAGAAAATGTCAAAACTTCAAATATCAAGACATCCTCAGATGCTCCAGAGTTTGATGCAGTTTTTCAAATTAACAAACGTGATGAACAAATTCAAGCTCAGTGCAACACGATCAGAAAGTTGAAAGCCCAAATCTCTCAATTAAAGGGTCAAACAAACAATATGACGGGCTCCCAAATGCCTCCTCCTTTAGACTCTCAGAATTCTCAAACGTTTCATCTTCAAAACTTAGTAAATGCATTACAAAAGGAAAACAAAAGTTTTCTAGAAGAAAATGAAAAGGTTAAACGTCATTTCAATGAGTTATTTGAATCAATAAAGGTCACTCGTAACAAAAATAACGAACAAATAGCTTCATTGCAAAAGGAAATTGAGAATCTGAAGAGTCAGGTAAAAGGGAAAATGCCAATGACCAATGGGGAGAATGGTGTATCAAAGGTTCACTCTTGTAATAAATATGCTTTGTCTGTGAAATATGTCCCTCCTCATCTCAGGAACAACAAACTTGCTGTTCAAACATACTTCTCATCCCTTAAGGATTGCCTAGAATGTCTGCGTGAGATTGTTGAAGAGGATAAGTTAGAGAAACCTCATGATAATGCAATTGGACATGCATGCTTATATGCCAAACGATCTCAAGAAATCTTAGAATGCTTGATCACAATATGCCCAAAGTCATTAGGTGAGAGAGTTAATCCTTTGATTCCATGTTCGATGACTATTGCCAAGTCTGATATTCATTCGATGCTAAATGTCTTGAATATGAACCCTAGTGTGCCTGTAAGTAGTTCAGATTTCAGATCTGTCAATGCTATGAAAGAGAACTCAAGTGTGCCTTCTAGGAGTACAAATCCCAGCACTTCTAGTTTTAAGAAAGTGAACCTTAGTGTGCCTGCATGTAGTTCAGATCCCAGCACATCTAAACAGGTGATGCAAAGAGTTGTAAAACCCACTAATGTTCCCATTCCCTCTACAGGAGTAATCAGTGACATTAAAGGGAGCAGGTCAAAGTCTCAAGACAATACAAGGAATGATAGGACCTCACAAGCTAAGAATGTGCACTGGAAAAGAGTAGAAGAACAATCTAGGAACTTTAAGCTTGAATCGAATAAACCGAATCGTGTTGATTCTAGTATTAGCCATAGGCGTACTGTAATTAATTCGAATTCTGATACTATTTGCAAACCTTGTACTGATGTCTGCTTGAATTCTGTTTCTAATCATGAATGTGGTGTTAATGTTTTGCATAATTATGATAATGGTCCAGTTAATGTTGCTTATGTTCAGGGGCGGAGCCAGAATCTGAAGTTAAGGGGGGCCGAACTTTATCATAACGAGACTATCGATATAGTATATCTAAGGATTGTGATATTAGTACGTAATATTATGGCAATTATGTTCATCAATATTGAAAGAAGAAACTACCAACATAAAAGATGGAGAAAAACAACCATCTATAAGTAGGGTTGGAAATGAGCCGAGCTGAGCTCGAGCTTGCCAGAGCTCAAGCTCGGCTCGTTTAAGTTTTAAAAAGCTCGAGCTCAAGCTTGGCTCATTTAGAGCTTTAAATTTTAAGCTCGAGCTCGGCTCGTTTAAACGATTTGGCAATGAAAAGTTAAAGCTTGGCTCGAGATCGGCTCGTAATATATATATTTTTTTAGCTCGTTAATAAGCTCGAGCTCGGATCGTATATATGTTTAATACTTAAAATATCATAATTTCATTTAGGCTTCTTTAGGCTCGCGAGCCCAAAAGAGCTTTGTATGTAAAACTCGGGCTCGAGCTCGATTAATAAATGAGCTCTAACTTAGGCTCGAACTCTGGCTCGAGCTCATTTAGGCTCAGCTCGTTCGAGCTTTTTACCGATCCAATCTCGAGCTTTTCACGAGCGGCTCGACTCATTTCTACCCCTAGATAAAAGATAAGAATTATACTGTATGAAATAATAAAAATAACACATATATAAATAAATATTACTTCACAGTTTGCATGTGGGTTGTAAACTTTACCTTTTTCTATATTGCATAAAATGATAGACGTAACATTGCTTATATTACATAGTTGGGCTTATATTATACTACACATGTGGGCTCATTGGAGGGGGCCTAGCACCTGCTAGTCACCCCCTCCCTCCGCCTCTGCTTATGTTCATGCAAAAAAAGCAAAAAGGCAAAAACGTAAGAGAGTTAGAAAATAGTGGAAACCCACAGGAAGAACATTTAGTAAGATAGGCTATTATTGGATACCTGTTGGTCACAAGAATAATCAGACAATGCCCACTAGAAAATGGATGCCTACTGGTAGAACTATTCCCATAAGAAGTGAGCACACTGTGAACAGGGCTAATACGGACACTAGTACTGCATCTATTCACAATGAATCCAGTGCCTTAATTTCTGATATGAATGCTTCTCTCTCTGATGTGGGTGTTCCAACCATTGTTACTAACCAAATGGAACCCATTCTTGCATGGGGATCCCAATTATCCAGTTATCCATTCTTGTCTGTGTTCAACTGCAGATCGTTCAAATCGTTCTGTAGTACCTGGACTCAGGCTGTTCCAAGCATATGACTGGAGACCGGTCGCGGCTCATGAACTTCGTGAGCAAATTCATCGGGACTGTTAGATTCGGTAATGATCATTTCAGTGCAATCATGGGTTATGGTGATTACGTTGTTGGTGATAGTGTCATCTCTAGAGTATACTATGTGGAAGGTCTGGGTCATAATCTGTTCTCTGTTGGTCAATTCTGTGACTCTGATCTAGAAGTAGCCTTCAGAAAACATACCTGCTTTGTTAGAGATCTTAATGGTAAGGAACTGTTAAAAGGAACTCGTGGCTCAAATCTTTACACCATCTCTATCGATGACATGATGAAGTCATCTCCAATCTGCTTGTTATCAAAGGCTTCTAAAACAAAGTCATGGCTATGGCATCGTCGTCTCAATCACCTGAACTTCGGCACCATCAATGATCTCACCAGAAAGGACTTAGTTGTAGGTTTACCTAGACTAAAGTACGAAAAGGATCATCTTTTTTCAGCATGTCAATTGGGAAAAAGCAAGAAGTATGCCCATAAACCCAAACCTACTAACTCAGTCACAGAAGTTCTTCATATGATTCATATGGATTTATGTGGACCAATGAGGGTGCAGAATATATTTGGGAAGAAATATGTGTTAGTTGTGGTTGATGATTACTCTAGATTCACCTGGGTCAAGTTCTTAAGGACAAAGGATGAAACTCCTGATATCATCATCAAACTCATCAAACAGCTGCAGGTTCGACTTAACAAAACCGTCAGAATTATCATAACAGACAATGGAACTGAGTTTGTCAACAAACAACTTAGTGAATTCTATGAAAGCGTTGGAATCAGCCATCAAAGAAGTGTTCCACGAACTTCTCAACAGAACGGTGTAGTTGAAAGACAAAATCGAACTCTTGTTGAAGCCGTGATGAGTCTCTAAATACTCATCATTTTTATACAAAATAAACTGCAAATTCATCTGAAAACACTCAGAAACACATCTAAATGATCAAAATATCACAAATCAGTGTTTTATGTGTTTCAAATTCAAAAATATCAAAATCAGATGAAAAACATATCAATTTTGCAAAAATTGCAGTTTCAGTCCCCCAAGTTTCATAAATTGTCAAAAACAGTCCCTGAGCACATAATTTCAAAAGTAAAGTCACCAAAGGTCCTTTTAAAATCAAAACTTGTCAAATTTAGTCCTTTGGTGAAAAATTATCAAAAGTTTGAGAAATTACAACTTTGGTCCCTCAAGTTTCAAAATTGGCAGAAATGGCCCCTGGAAAATTGCAAAATGGCAATGTTGGTCCTTATACTTTCTGAGAGTGTTACTTTTGGTCCCTTGAAACAAGTTTGAGATGTTGGCAGCTTAAGTCCCTACACTTTCAGAATTGACACCTTTAGTCCTTGAAGTTTAAAACCATTTCACTAATTTTGGACCCTTTACCACCTTTGACCTCCTGCCATTTGAATTGTGAACCCCCCCTATTATTAATACTTGCCTGAGGTCAAATGGTCAAACAAACAGGGCGCCAAAGTCTTCTCCATTCTCAACTGCTTCTGCTTCAACCTGCTACACCCATCCCCCCTCCTCCAATTTCACTAAACCATGTCCCCCACTCCACAACTACCTTCCAAGCTTCATTTAATGCTCCCCCAACCCCTCACTCAACCTCAAATGGCAGAAATGAAAATTGGCGCCAAAAACCATTTTGAATGGTTGAGATTAATTTGAGCAATCCAAGGGCAGGGATTTGTTGGGATTTCAACAGAGAAGAAAGAGAAAGACTTTGGGTTATAAAAGAGAAGCAATTGGAGCAAGTAGAGGAGTCTTGTAATTTTTATTTTATTTCTTAGGTCGTTTTTATGTTGAACCTTTCAAATTAGTATAAAATTTGTAATGTTTTGCTAAAGTGTATTAACTTTAAGTGTTTGAATGTATTGAAACTGATTCCAAGTACTAATTTCAGTTTAATGTTATAATCTTCATTTCATGTCTACTGTTGAAAAATTCCAAGTTTAAATCTTGTTTACAAGTTTCAAAAAGCTCATGTCTCAGTGTTAATAAGCTTATATAAGCTTAACATAGCTTTTTACAAGCTCCACTTCAAGTTTACACTCATTTTGACATTTGGTCAACAAAAGTCAAACAAGGTCAAACTGGCAATGGAAATGGTCAAAGGGATGATGCAGGCTTGGAAATGGGTTGAAATGGAAAGCAATGGGTTGATCAAATTAGGTTAGAGGTTCAGTAGTTCAGTTTCTAGCCATAGTGGCTTTGGACCCTTTGTAAGTGATTTTTCAAGTCTTAATGCTTAACCTGTTTTTGTAGTCATAATTTGTTAAAACATATTCAAATAGTAGTACTTAGGTTAATCAGAAATAGATTGATCATTGAAACCAGTTGGTGCAACAGTTAGCCTCCATAAAAGTGCTTATCTGCTTATAAAGGGGTGTTTGGATTTGTAGCTTAGTGTAAGTTTGAGGTTTGTTTTGGCTTAGAAACCAGTTGGTACATGTTTACTAAGTACTTTTGAGCACTTACCTGTCTTACTTATGTGTTTGTAATTCACAAAAGTCAAAATTACTTTCTAATCCATCTCACAGTCTCACTGTTGAGATTTTGGTTGAGCAAATCATCATTTTGTGTTTAGAAGTCATTAACAAATGTTGTTATAGCTTCATTACATCATAACAAACCATAATCAGTCATAAAAATTGGATTAAATCTCAAGAAAGTCAACTGTGTCTTTGTTTCAAAAAGTCAAAATGGTCAAAAATCTTGTTTTATGCAGAAAGTGCAGCAGCTGCACAGGACTCATTGAAGGGTTTTAGGTTCTGATTTTTGGGATACAAGTAGTCCTCTTGGTTGTCTATAAGCTCTCATATCTGTTTTTTCCTTAAGCTCTCTGGTTGAGTTTATGCATAAGCTCAAAACTAGCTCCATTTGCCCTGCACCACTCAGTGTATACTGAGTGGTTTCTCAGTTTGTGCACAAGCTTGCACAGAGCTTGTTTAAGCTTTTCAAGGGCTGGTCTTTGGGATAGAGCTAGTCACTTAGGTCTAGTTGAGACATCAATAATTGGTTTTTAGCTTAGAGCTTATTTGGTTGCTTATTTCTAGTCTACAAGTGAGCACCATTTTCTGTTTTTAGCTTAAATTCACAATCATCAAATCTGTCTTATTGTGCTAATCAGTGATTGTAGCTTGTTTGTTTAAGTTTCATTTGGTCATATTTAGTGTATCATAGTCTTTGTTATCAATTGGTAGCTTAATTTGATCATTTGGCTTATTTAGTGCTTATTTCAATAAGCACTCTCACATCAGCTCCATAATCTTGTACACAAGTACCTGTTTTTCTAATTTTCATAGCTTCTTATCATTATTTTAGAGTTTCCCTGAATTTTTCAGATTTTTATAAGCTGTTTTGCTATTTTTCCTATTTTTAATTAGTTTTTAATACTTTTTAAATAGCATTTAATACAAAAAATTAGAAAAAGGTTCAAAAAAATAAGTTTTCATTTTTCTTAGGCTTAGATAAATATAAAAAGTAGAAAAAGTAATTTTCCATATTTTTCATAGTTCATTTGGTAATTTTTAGTAATTTAATTAGTTTTTAATGGTTTAAAATTAATAGAAAATAGAAAAATTGTCTCAAAAATATAAAAATAGTTTTGAAAAGTCTATTTTGATATTTTAGACTTTTCCAACTCTTAATCTTATTTTTCTAGCTCATTTTCCTATTTTCTTGTATTTTAGGTAATTAATTATTAGTTAAAAATAGTTTTTAATTAGATAATTAGTTATAAAAATAATTTTCTTTTTCTAAATATTTTCTTATATCATTAGGTTTGTAAAAACATCATTTTCATATTTTTAGGGTTAATATTGAATTAGTTTCACTTTTTATTTTGTACGTCGCGTAGATTTTAATTTAAACGTACGTTTTAGGTTTTAAACGTTCATCACTTTAAATATAGTGATAGCGTTTATTTAATAGGTTTTATCTTTTTAATTTTCTTTAATTTGCATTTAAGGCGTTTTTAATTTGTTGGATTTTCCTTAGTTATAATAATCACAATTCCCTTTATCATTCAAATTTCTCGATCACTAGACGTTGATTGATCCACTGCATAGCTCGCTGGGACATAACGACCCGGGGAAACATTGTACTCCTCTGATCTTAATTGCATTAGTGTTTGAGCAGTTTTTAGTCTTTTAGACTTGACTGTTTAGCACCGATCAAATTTTGGCGCCGCTGCCGGGGAGCTGTGCTGATTTATCTCCCGTTTTAGCAGATTAGTTGTTTGAATCCTCACTCTTTGTTTATATCATCCATCTTTGTATATATATATATCCATATCTTTCTAAAAAATCCAAAAACCCAAAAACAAGCAAAAACGTATAAAACACAAAAATATTTTCTCTTTTGTTTCTATATATGTATCAATAATAAAAATACAAAAAGAATCGTCGTTTTCTCTAATAATTAACAACTTAAAAGATTACCACCGAAAACCAAGGCAGTGCACTACCTAACTGGGGGTGCGACCATAATAAGTTCCCGAACTAAAGATATAAAACTTGCCTTTGTGTCCATTGTGATTGGTGTACCTTTTTCAAAGAAGCCATTCATCTTGGATTATTGGTAAAGTTCACTGTTGTTTTGCCTCGATTTTGTGTTAATTGATTTTGTTGTGATATCGACGTTTCAGAACCAGAAAACCCATAAAGATTCTTCTCACCCTGATTTTTACAAAACGTCTTCATAATTCTCATTCTCATCTGAAAGATCTTCATAATTCCATTTCTCTCCTTAACTCTGAGTTTCCTTAGAGTTAACTCTAGTGTATGCGCACTCGCTCTTCTAGATCTGTAAGCCCATTTCGTGAGCTTGTCAAGATTCCAAGAAGGCGTGTTCGCAGACGTTCTGCTCCATCAGTCGGATCTGAGATCCGGACTGTTCACACTACTCCCGCTGTCATGGCGGATGAAATTCCTATGTGTGAGCTTCTCCAGGCACCCATCGACGGGTATGGAGATGCTATCGTTGTGCCAGCCATCGTGGCTGAAAATTTTGAACTCAAGACCGGGTTACTGAATCTTGTAACCTCAAATCAGTTCTACGGTTTTGAGCGGGATGATCCTCATGCTCATATAAGATGGTTTAACAAGATTGCATCTACCATCAAGTATAAGAATGTCCCTTCTGAGGCTGTTAAGCTTCTTCTGTTCCCGTTTTCTCTTGAGGGGCAAGCCCGGATTTGGCTTGAAAAACAACCCCCTCAATCAATAGAGACATGGGAAGATCTGGTGAAGAAATTTGTGAATGAATTCTATCCACCTTCCAAGACCACGAGTCTTAAAAATGAAATCATCAAGTTCACTCAGAAGTTTGATGAATCCTTCAGCGAATCGTGGGATCGTTTCAAGGAATTGCTTCGCAAGTGTCCTCACCACGGTTTCTCCGAGTTAATGCAACTCGATACTTTCTATAATGGAGTGAGTCAATCTGATCAAGATTCTCTCAATTCCTCCGCGGGAGGAAATTTCCTTAGCAAAACTGTCAAAGAAGCCTTAGCGATTATCGAAAACAAGTCTAAAGTCCGCACTGCACGAAGCAAGCCGGTTGTTTCCCAAGTCAGTGTTGGACCTTCTTCTTCTTCATCGCCCGTGAGTCAGTCTAGCACCGATGCTAAGATTGATAAACTCACGGAAGCTATTCAGGCTTTGGTTCTTTCCAACCAGAAGAAAGTCTCTTTTCCACAAACTTCACCTCCTGCTGAAGTTAAGAAAGTGGAAGTCTGTGTTACCTGTGGTGGCCCCCATGCTTATTATAACTGTATGGCCACCGATGGTGACCCCTTTGAAGCTAATGCTGTGGGCGGGATGTCTAATCAAGGAGGCAATCAATATCGTGCTCCTATAGACCCGAACCACCGTCCTAACCACTACTCTGGACCTCCTGGTTTCAATCAAAACCAAAACCGTAATCAGAATCAAAACAGACCAAACCAAGGTTTTCAAAACCAAGGTCATTTCAATCAAAACAACGGTTTTCAAAATCAGAATCAAAATTTCCAACATCAAGGAAATTACAATAGAAACCCAGGTCAGGGAAATTTCAACCAAGAGTATTATCATGGCAATAATCCAGGGAATTTTCAGAATCAAGGCCCTAATCCTAACAATAGAGGCCAGAATTTTCCTGTGCAAACTCCAGCTCCTCCCGTCATTACCCCTCCAGGACCATCATCTGATGAGTTGTTAAAACAATTCATGAAATCCCAAGAGGAAATGAATCGGTTGTTGGTCAGCCAAATTTCTGACATCAAGAAGTCTTTAAATGATCGACCCTCGGGCTCAGGTACTCTACCTAGCAATACGATCGCTAATCCGAGGGGCGATGCAAAGGCGATCACAACCCGAAGTGGTGCTTCATATGCTGGACCCGCTATTCCTACTACCTCTCCGTCTTCCTCTCTCCCAAAGGTAGTGGAAAGCGAGCCTCCAAAACACAATGGACCTACGACTCCAATGCCCCCTCCTCCTGTGGCATTTAGTCAAGTTACCAAGGAAACAACGGACAAAGTGCATTATTCAAGTCCACGAAGTACCGCACACGTCCAACCTTCGGTAGTCCAACCTCAAGTGGTCCAGCAACCCAAGTCAAATCAAGGAGTAGTTTTTGAACCTCCTGTAGCTCCTGTTGAGAATCAGAAATCCAAATCTTCTCTTCCTTATCCCTCACGGTTACATGAGCAAAAACTCCGCGAGAAAGCTAGTCATCAGATGGAAAAATTCTTTCAGATTTTCCAAGAACTTCACTTTGACATAAGCTTCGCGGATGCCATCATGTTAATGCCAAAGTTTGCATCTACTCTGAAACATATGCTGAGCAACAAAGAAAAGCTATTTGAAATGGCTAAGACTCCTTTGAATGAGAATTGCTCAGCAGTATTGTTAAAAAAGCTTCCCGAGAAGCTTGGAGATCCCGGAAAATTTCTTCTTCCTTGTGTTTTTCCTGGGATGATTGAATGCTTTGCCCTTGCCGATCTTGGTGCAAGCATCAATCTGATGCCGTATTCAGTATGGAAGCAGCTGTCTCTTCCGGAACTTATTCCTACCTGCATGACTCTTGAGCTTGCAGATCAATCTATCTCGCGTCCTCTTGGCATCGCCGAGGATGTATTTGTCAAAGTAGGAAAGTTCCACTTCCCAGCTGACTTTGTGGTCGTTGATTTCGATGCTGATCCTCGAGTTCCCCTCATTGTTGGGCGGGGATTCCTAAGGACGGGCCGTGCTCTTATCGATGTATTTGAGCAAGAGATCACTCTCCGTGTGGGTAATGAAGCTGTTACCTTTAACCTCGATCAGACTTCGAGGTACTCCTCAAATTATGACACTGAATCAGTTAATCGAGTCGATTTAATTGACATTGCTTCAGAGGAGTACTCTCAAGAGTTTCTTGGTTATCTTCATAATTCTGTGGGTGGGGATTCCAATCCCACCACATCTTCTCAACCTATCATTGCCGACTCTTCCCCCTCTCTCACTCCGTTTGAGGGAGGTGACTTCCTTCTGGAAGAGATCGATGAATTCTTGGCTACTGATGAATCAATTCCGCCTGGAATTGATGGTGTGTATGATTCAGAGGGGGATATTCTTTATCTTGAGCAATTGCTTAATGAAGATCCATTACCTTCACCCCTTCCGAAAGAAATCACAATTGAGGAAATCAAATCAGTACAATCATCTACTGAAGCATTTCCCGAGGTTGAACTTAAGGACCTACCTCCTCATCTTGAGTATGCATTCTTGGAGGGTGATGATAAATTACCCGTCATAATTGCTAAGGATTTAACTGAGGAGGAGAAAACTGCTCTCATAAAGGTCTTGAAGTCACACAAGCAAGCAATTGCTTGGAAACTCTCCGATATTAAGGGTATCAACCCTGAGTTTTGTACTCATAAAATCTTAATGGAGGATGACTTTAAACCAGCAGTCCAAAGTCAGAGAAGGGTGAATCCTAAGATTCACGAGGTTATCAAACAAGAGGTTCTCAAACTTCTTGATGCCGGCCTGATTTACCCGATCTCTGACAGTCCTTGGGTTAGCCCGATTCATTGCGTTCCAAAAAAAGGTGGCATAACTGTTGTCACGAATGAAGAAAACGAGTTGATTCCAACTCGATTGGTTACGGGATGGCGTGTGTGTATTGACTATCGAAAGTTAAATGAAGCCACCCGTAAAGACCATTTTCCTCTACCCTTCATGGACCAGATGCTTGAGAGACTAGCAGGGAACGAGTACTATTGTTTCCTTGATGGTTTCTCGGGTTACTTTCAGATCCCCATTGATCCGCTGGATCAAGAGAAAACCACATTCACCTGCCCATACGGGACGTTTGCCTACAGACGTATGCCTTTTGGCTTATGCAATGCTCCAGGCACGTTCCAACGTTGTATGATGGCCATTTTCCACGACATGATCGGGGAAACTATGGAGGTGTTTATGGATGACTTCTCGGTCATAGGGGACTCATTTCAGACTTGTCTCTCCCACTTAGACAAAATGCTTAAAAGGTGTGAAGACACCAATCTATGTCTAAACTGGGAGAAGAGCCACTTTATGGTCAAAGAGGGCATAGTCCTCGGCCATAAGATTTCTAAGAATGGGATTGAGGTTGATAGAGCAAAAGTTGATGTCATTGCTAAACTGCCTCATCCCACTACTGTCATAGGTGTTAGGAGTTTTCTAGGTCATGCCGGGTTTTATCGTAGATTTATTCAAGATTTCTCTAAAATCGCTCGGCCTATGACCCATCTTCTCGAAAAAGATGCTCCTTTCATCTTCTCTCCTGAGTGCATCGAAGCTTTTGAAACACTTAAGAAAAAGCTTACGGAAGCACCCATTCTAGTTGCCCCCGACTGGGATTTACCCTTCGAGCTTATGTGCGATGCAAGTGATTTTGCAATCGGTGCAGTCTTGGGGCAACGTAAAACCAAACATTTCCAGCCAATCCACTACGCGAGCAAAACTATGACTGAAGCTCAGACCCACTACACCACTACAGAAAAAGAATTATTAGCTGTGGTGTATGCGTTTGAGAAGTTTCGGCCATATCTTATCTTGACCAAATGCGTGGTGTATACGGATCACTCGGCACTCAAATATCTCTTTGCAAAACAAGATGCAAAGCTGAGATTGCTCCGTTGGGTTCTCCTCCTACAAGAATTTGATATCATTATTCGTGATAAAAAAGGAGCTGAGAACCTGGCTGCAGATCATCTGTCCCGATTAGAGAACCCTCATCAAAATATGTTCGAGAAAAAGGAAATCAATGAAACTTTTCCTCTCGAAACACTCAACATGGTTTCTTTTCGTGGAGATTCTTCTACCCCATGGTTTGCCGACTTTGCAAATTACCATGCGGGTAACTTTGTTGTGAAAGGGATGTCGTCCCAACAGAAAAATAAATTCTTTAAGGATGTGAAACATTATTTCTGGGACGACCCCTACTTGTTTAAAATCTGTGCGGATCAAGTCATCCGGCGATGTGTGTATGGTCAGGAAGCCATTGACATTCTCAAGGCTTGCCATTCTGGACCTACTGGGGGACATCATAGCCCCAACTACACCGCCAAGAAGGTGTTTGATTCGGGATTCTATTGGCCCACAATCTATAAGGATGCCCATGAATTCGTCAAAACCTGTGACGCTTGTCAACGTCACGGGAATATCTCACAAAAGAATGAAATGCCGCAAAACGCTATTCAAGTGTGTAAGATTTTTGACATCTGGGGCATTGACTTTATGGGGCCATTTCCTTCTTCTCATGGTAATAAGTACATACTCGTGGCCGTTGACTACTTGTCAAAATGGGTTGAAGCTAAGGCTTTACCCACCAACGATGCCCGAGTTGTGGTGAAATTCTTGAAATCTCTCTTTGCTAGGTTTGGAACTCCACGAGCCATCATCAGTGATCGTGGTACGCATTTCTGCAATGACCAATTTGCAAGAGTCATGCAAAAGTATGGTGTAACTCACCGTACCTCTACTGCGTACCACCCACAAACAAGTGGGCAAGTGGAAGTTTCTAACCGGGGGATTAAAAGAATCTTGGAGAGGACGGTTGGCGAAAACCGTGCCTCTTGGTCGGATAAGTTAGATGACGCACTCTGGGCCTTCCGTACAGCCTACAAAACACCCATCGGGTGCACTCCATACAAGCTGGTGTACGGGAAGGCATGTCATCTTCCAGTTGAGCTCGAGCACAAGGCATACTGGGCCTTGAAGCATGCTAACTTTGACATTCAGACAGCGGGTGATCATAGGAAAGTTCAAATGAATGAACTAAATGAACTCCGTGATCAAGCTTACGAGAACTCTTTGATCTATAAACATAAGACAAAGAAGATTCATGACTCAAAAATCAAAAACCGCGTTTTCAACGTTGGTGATAGAGTCCTTCTTTTTAACTCAAGATTGAAGATTTTCTCGGGAAAGCTCAAGTCCCGTTGGTCTGGTCCATTTACTATCGCTAAGGTTTATCCTTATGGTACCATTGAGTTATCTCAACCCGATGGTCCTAATTTTAAAGTGAATGGTCATCGAGTGAAGCATTACTTTGGAGAGGACATTCCATCCATGGTTGTCCCAGATTTACAAACTTTCCCCATGAACCAATGAATGCGGGGATCGAGTCAAGCTAGCGACTCGGTAATCAAAAACAGTAGCATGCCATATGGGTTTTCACCCATATTTCTGTCTTCTCACCTCTTTCTACCACCCTAGTGTGGGGGGGTTGCCCACATGTTTCAAAAAAAAAAAAAAAAAAAAAAAAAAAAAAAAAAAAAAAATCCTTCTTTCTAAATAATGGCCGTAGTATTTCCCTTTTACGTTCTTTGTTTCGGCATAACCGCCGGTACTTTGAATATTGAGGGCAATATTCATTTCTAAGTGTGGGGGGGATTCTCACGAATTTTATCATGTAATTATACCGCCTAATCCCCCCGTTTTTGGCCAAAATTTTTTTTGGAGTAAGTGTTCTACACTTTCTCATCAGGTTATCAGTCCGCCATGTCTGTAAGACAAAAGGATTGGCTAATCCAGGAGCAAACGGCTCTTGGTAAAGATTTCTCAAATCCGTTTATATGGCTTGCAATTTGCCCAAAATTGTATGGTTCTTCAGCTCCCCATCATCCTCAAAAGATAATGAGTTGGCTAGCCCGCAAGATTATGGCTTGTGGTAAAGGCAGTGGAAAAACCATAATTGGTAATCGACTCACCAAAGATAATTCTGATAATTTATCTAAGAGTTGGCTAGTCCAGAAGGGTACGGCTTCTGGTAAAGACAAAATCAAATCCGTTGAAAGCTGGTGGTTTGCTCAAAATCACATGGTTATCGGTGTACCATAGTTCTTACTTGAACTGAAACATTTGGCTACTCCAGAAGTAATGGCTTTTGGTAAAGAGATTAAAATCCATTATGTTTTCTCAAATCATTGCTAGGGACTAGCAATATCTCAGTGTGGGGGATTGATGAGTCTCTAAATACTCATCATTTTTATACAAAATAAACTGCAAATTCATCTGAAAACACTCAGAAACACATCTAAATGATCAAAATATCACAAATCAGTGTTTTATGTGTTTCAAATTCAAAAATATCAAAATCAGATGAAAAACATATCAATTTTGCAAAAATTGCAGTTTCAGTCCCCCAAGTTTCATAAATTGTCAAAAACAGTCCCTGAGCACATAATTTCAAAAGTAAAGTCACCAAAGGTCCTTTTAAAATCAAAACTTGTCAAATTTAGTCCTTTGGTGAAAAATTATCAAAAGTTTGAGAAATTACAACTTTGGTCCCTCAAGTTTCAAAATTGGCAGAAATGGCCCCTGGAAAATTGCAAAATGGCAATGTTGGTCCTTATACTTTCTGAGAGTGTTACTTTTGGTCCCTTGAAACAAGTTTGAGATGTTGGCAGCTTAAGTCCCTACACTTTCAGAATTGACACCTTTAGTCCTTGAAGTTTAAAACCATTTCACTAATTTTGGACCCTTTACCACCTTTGACCCCCTGCCATTTGAATTGTGAACCCCCCCTATTATTAATACTTGCCTGAGGTCAAATGGTCAAACAAACAGGGCGCCAAAGTCTTCTCCATTCTCAACTGCTTCTGCTTCAACCTGCTACACCCATCCCCCCTCCTCCAATTTCACTAAACCATGTCCCCCACTCCACAACTACCTTCCAAGCTTCATTTAATGCTCCCCCAACCCCTCACTCAACCTCAAATGGCAGAAATGAAAATTGGCGCCAAAAACCATTTTGAATGGTTGAGATTAATTTGAGCAATCCAAGGGCAGGGATTTGTTGGGATTTCAACAGAGAAGAAAGAGAAAGACTTTGGGTTATAAAAGAGAAGCAATTGGAGCAAGTAGAGGAGTCTTGTAATTTTTATTTTATTTCTTAGGTCGTTTTTATGTTGAACCTTTCAAATTAGTATAAAATTTGTAATGTTTTGCTAAAGTGTATTAACTTTAAGTGTTTGAATGTATTGAAACTGATTCCAAGTACTAATTTCAGTTTAATGTTATAATCTTCATTTCATGTCTACTGTTGAAAAATTCCAAGTTTAAATCTTGTTTACAAGTTTCAAAAAGCTCATGTCTCAGTGTTAATAAGCTTATATAAGCTTAACATAGCTTTTTACAAGCTCCACTTCAAGTTTACACTCATTTTGACATTTGGTCAACAAAAGTCAAACAAGGTCAAACTGGCAATGGAAATGGTCAAAGGGATGATGCAGGCTTGGAAATGGGTTGAAATGGAAAGCAATGGGTTGATCAAATTAGGTTAGAGGTTCAGTAGTTCAGTTTCTAGCCATAGTGGCTTTGGACCCTTTGTAAGTGATTTTTCAAGTCTTAATGCTTAACCTGTTTTTGTAGTCATAATTTGTTAAAACATATTCAAATAGTAGTACTTAGGTTAATCAGAAATAGATTGATCATTGAAACCAGTTGGTGCAACAGTTAGCCTCCATAAAAGTGCTTATCTGCTTATAAAGGGGTGTTTGGATTTGTAGCTTAGTGTAAGTTTGAGGTTTGTTTTGGCTTAGAAACCAGTTGGTACATGTTTACTAAGTACTTTTGAGCACTTACCTGTCTTACTTATGTGTTTGTAATTCACAAAAGTCAAAATTACTTTCTAATCCATCTCACAGTCTCACTGTTGAGATTTTGGTTGAGCAAATCATCATTTTGTGTTTAGAAGTCATTAACAAATGTTGTTATAGCTTCATTACATCATAACAAACCATAATCAGTCATAAAAATTGGATTAAATCTCAAGAAAGTCAACTGTGTCTTTGTTTCAAAAAGTCAAAATGGTCAAAAATCTTGTTTTATGCAGAAAGTGCAGCAGCTGCACAGGACTCATTGAAGGGTTTTAGGTTCTGATTTTTGGGATACAAGTAGTCCTCTTGGTTGTCTATAAGCTCTCATATCTGTTTTTTCCTTAAGCTCTCTGGTTGAGTTTATGCATAAGCTCAAAACTAGCTCCATTTGCCCTGCACCACTCAGTGTATACTGAGTGGTTTCTCAGTTTGTGCACAAGCTTGCACAGAGCTTGTTTAAGCTTTTCAAGGGCTGGTCTTTGGGATAGAGCTAGTCACTTAGGTCTAGTTGAGACATCAATAATTGGTTTTTAGCTTAGAGCTTATTTGGTTGCTTATTTCTAGTCTGCAAGTGAGCACCATTTTCTGTTTTTAGCTTAAATTCACAATCATCAAATCTGTCTTATTGTGCTAATCAGTGATTGTAGCTTGTTTGTTTAAGTTTCATTTGGTCATATTTAGTGTATCATAGTCTTTGTTATCAATTGGTAGCTTAATTTGATCATTTGGCTTATTTAGTGCTTATTTCAATAAGCACTCTCACATCAGCTCCATAATCTTGTACACAAGTACCTGTTTTTCTAATTTTCATAGCTTCTTATCATTATTTTAGAGTTTCCCTGAATTTTTCAGATTTTTATAAGCTGTTTTGCTATTTTTCCTATTTTTAATTAGTTTTTAATACTTTTTAAATAGCATTTAATACAAAAAATTAGAAAAAGGTTCAAAAAAATAAGTTTTCATTTTTCTTAGGCTTAGATAAATATAAAAAGTAGAAAAAGTAATTTTCCATATTTTTCATAGTTCATTTGGTAATTTTTAGTAATTTAATTAGTTTTTAATGGTTTAAAATTAATAGAAAATAGAAAAATTGTCTCAAAAATATAAAAATAGTTTTGAAAAGTCTATTTTGATATTTTAGACTTTTCCAAGTCTTAATCTTATTTTTCTAGCTCATTTTCCTATTTTCTTGTATTTTAGGTAATTAATTATTAGTTAAAAATAGTTTTTAATTAGATAATTAGTTATAAAAATAATTTTCTTTTTCTAAATATTTTCTTATATCATTAGGTTTGTAAAAACATCATTTTCATATTTTTAGGGTTAATATTGAATTAGTTTCACTTTTTATTTTGTACGTCGCGTAGATTTTAATTTAAACGTACGTTTTAGGTTTTAAACGTTCATCACTTTAAATATAGTGATAGCGTTTATTTAATAGGTTTTATCTTTTTAATTTTCTTTAATTTGCATTTAAGGCGTTTTTAATTTGTTGGATTTTCCTTAGTTATAATAATCACAATTCCCTTTATCATTCAAATTTCTCGATCACTAGACGTTGATTGATCCACTGCATAGCTCGCTGGGACATAACGACCCGGGGAAACATTGTACTCCTCTGATCTTAATTGCATTAGTGTTTGAGCAGTTTTTAGTCTTTTAGACTTGACTGTTTAGCACCGATCAAGCCGCTAGAACAATGCTGATTTACTCAAAGGTTCCAATGTTTCTCTGGGCTGAGGCAATTGCCACTGCATGCTACACACAAAATCGTTCCCTGATTCACACTGTTCATGGAAAAACTCCATATGAACTTGTCCACAACAGAAAACCTGATCTCTCTTTCCTTCGTGTGTTTGGTGCATTGTGTTATCCAACTAATGAGGGCCAAGACTTAGGCAAACTTAGGGCTAAAGCTGACATTGGAGTATTTGTAGGATATGCACCTAACAAAAAGGGATACCGAATCTACAACAAAAGAACCCGAAATATCATGGAAACAATTCACGTTACGTTTGATGAGCTGACCGGTTAAATGGCTCCTAGACTCTCCAGCTCAGGACCCGCGCTTCAAAACAGTCCCATTGGTTCATCCCTTGTTCCAAACTCCTCTCAAGAAACTCCATATGTACCTCCGTCTGAAGATGATTTAAAGAAATTGTTTGATCCTATGTTTGATGAACTTTATGATCCAAGTACTAATGAGGTGTCGATCCCTACAACAGAGGCTACTCATATTCCTGTGAATGAAGTCAATCCCTCAGTCTCAATATCTTTAAGTCAAGAAGCGCCTGCTGCTGATCCTTCAGTCTCATCAACAAATCATCATTCTTCTAATGTACATCATGGAAATGTTTCTGGCATCAATGATGAAGTTAATCCCTTTGCTGCTCCTGAAGATGCTCCATTCGAAAACATATTTGCTCCTGAATCTTCTTCAGAACCATCTTCCTCAGGAGACATCGACTCTGCTACTTCAGTCCCTCAACAACTACCACATGAACACCTCAGAAAATGGACTCACGATCATCCATTAGACAACATCATTCGAAATCCCTCTCGTCCTGTATCAACACGGAAACAACTTGCAACCGATGCCTTATGGTGCTTCTTCAACTCTGTACTATCTAAGATCGAACCAAAAGATGTTAAAACCGCCATGAATGAAGATAGCTGGTTCAATGCCATGCAAGATGAAATTCATGAGTTTGATCGACTTGATGTATGGGAGTTAGTACCTGCTCCAGACTGTGCTATGATTATTGCTCTAAAATGGATCTTCAAAGTGAAACTAGATGAGCATGGCGATGTATTGAAGAACAAGGCTCGATTAGTTGCTAAAGGATACCGTCAAGAGGAGGGTATTGACTTTGAAGAATCTTTTGCTACAGTTGCTCGAATCGAGGCAATCAGAATCTTTCTGGCTAATGCTGCTAGTAAGAACATGGTAGTCTATCAGATGGATGTGAAGACGGCATTTCTGAACGGAGATCTTAAAGAAGTCGTCTATGTCAGCCAACCTGAAGGATTTGTGAATCAAGAGCATCCTACTCACGTTTATCGTTTGAAGAAGGCTCTTTACGGTTTAAAGCAAGCTCCTAGGGCATGGTATGATACACTGTCAAAGTTTCTTCTATCAACCGGATTTAGCAAAGGAGCAGTTGATCCTACATTGTTCACCAGGAAGTCAGGCAAACATTTAATTCATGTTCAAATTTATGTTGATGATATTATTTTTGCCTCGACAGACCCAATGGAATGTGATCGTTTTTCGAATGAAATGAGTTCAAAATTTCAAATGTCAATGATGGGACAAATGTCATTTTTCTTGGGATTACAAATTTCACAAAGTCCCGGAGGCATTTTCATAAATCAATCTAAATATGCAACTGAGATCTTAAAGAAATTTGGATTTGATTCAAGTGACCCTGTTGACACCCCCATGATTGATCGAACCAAACTAGATGAGGACCACTCAGGGATCATGATTGACCAAACGAAATATCGAAGTATGATTGGATCCCTGATGTACCTCACTGCTAGTAGACCAGACATCTTGTTCGCTGTTTGCATGTGTGCTAGATACCAGGCTAAGCCTACTAAAAAGCACCTTGAAGCAGTTAAACGGGTCTTTCGGTATCTCCAAGGAACCATCAATATGGGTCTTTGGTACCCGAAGGACACCGGTATGTCACTAACGGCCTATGCAGATGCTGATCATGCAGGTTGTCAAGATACACGTCGAAGTACGTCTGGAGGTGCTCAGTTTTTGGGTGATAAGCTTGTGAGCTGGTCTTCAAAGAAGCAAATGAGTACTTCTATTTCCTCTACAGAGGCTGAATACATAGCCATGTCATCCTGTTGTGCTCAAATCTTATGGATGAGATCTCAATTATCTGACTATGGCTTTGAATTCAACAAAATCCCTCTGTACTGTGATAATAAAAGTGCTATTGCTCTCTCATGCAACAACGTTCAACACTCAAGAGCAAAGCATATCGACATTCGACATCATTTCATCAGGGAACAAGTGGAAAAAGGTGTGGTGGAACTCTATTTTGTGAGGTCTGAATATCAGTTAGCAGACATCTTCACTAAAGCTCTTCCAAGAGAACGTTTTGAGTTTATTCTTCCACGTCTTGGCTTGAAAAGCCTTCAACCAGAAACTCTCAAACGTCTTCAGGAAGTAGACGAGGAGTAAAGGTCTATCTTCATCTATCTCTTGTATATATCTATTCTAAAAACAAAATACAAAATTATAAAACCTTCAAAATCCTTAAAAATCTGAAAAAATTCGAAAAATCTTCAAAAAATATTGTCAATTTGTTATGCTTTTTCTCGGTTCGACAATATCTACGGTCTTTGAGATGTCATTCAAAGAATGACACGGGACTGTAGATGTTGTTCGAATGTTAAAAAAAAAAAAAATCAAAAAAAAAAAAAAAAAAAAAAAAATTGGGAGAAAGAGAAAAAAAATGGTTTATTGTCATTTTCAGGCAATAACCCGGTTTTAAAAGAAAGAACAGAGCCATGTTTTACCATGTTTTCAAATTCCATGCTCTGATTCTATAAACATTTATCTGCTGAAAACTATCTGCTTTGAAAAATAACTCGGTCTCTATTTTTGATAATCATCAGGACTTATTTGTCAAAATCTCTATCTCTCAATCAATAACCTATGTCATTGATTGAGGGGGAGAATGATTTCAATTAAATATAGAAGTTATTTGGCATTAAATTGTTTTCAAAAGATATTCATGCATGTTTTACCAATGGAGTTTTTTTTAAGTCTTAAAAGCCGATCCTTATCAGTTAAAACGCTTTCATAATCAAGTCACAATTCTCCTTAAAAGCTTTCAAAATCAATTTAAATCTATAAGAGATCACAAATCTCAAATGATTTGATAATTGTGATCGGGGGAGAATGTGTGATTTAAATTGAATTTAAACTGATAATTCAATAAATGGTTTTATAAGGATGTACACGTTGTCCTTCCCACATGTGACAAACGATTTCAAATTTTCAATGCACATGTTGAGGGGGAGCATCTTTCTTAAACCTATGATTTGAAACGTGATCATTTATCTCAATGTGCAGGTTCCCTCTAGTATGTGCAAAACTCTTTTCAAACCTCGAGGCACATATTGAGGGGGAGCAAAATCATGAAAACCTCATCCTTCCCCAAAATGCTCTATCTACTTGATTTGATGTGGGAAGTGATGCTAATATCTTTTAGAAAATGGTAATCAAAGAAGTTAATTCTTTCTCTTGCCTCCGTGTGCAAAACATTTTCTAATACTTGATGCACATGTTGAGGGGGAGTTCTCGTTCTAAAAATATCAAAAACAATTCAGGTACAAAATGCTTTGATAATATATCACAAGTATCTGAATTGATTTTCAAATGGTTTTCAATTGAGTGCATATGGCAGGTGAACAATACCAAAAAGACCGACCAACTTTACTTTATGCATGATGACATAAGGATGATAAGGTTAGGTATTGGTTCCCATGATCCGCCAGAACCGGAGGGATCTACCCAGGGACAATCCACTAGTTAGTGTAGAAGTCTTTAGGTATGATGATAAAAGGAGAAAAATGAGATATGGGAAGAGTGCGGACTGAGGCAGAGCAAGTACTGGAACAAACCCAACAAGGTTCTTGCAATGAAGTCTCGGTAAGCACTGAAGGGGTTGAAGAATTAAAAAGAATTGAATGAGAAAAGGGTGAAAACAAATAGCCCTCCATCTATTCAACCTTAGGGCAGAAACCGGGTTCAACTCATATGCTACTGATGGTAACATCGGTATTGAAGACAAGACGTCATGGACCCAGTGACGCACTACACTTCAACTTTCCAAACCACTCAAGTTCCTCTTAAAAGGACTTGTTTCATTCTCACGGGGAACCGACATAATCTATCGACTTTCTCTTAGAGATTGTTGATATTGAAGAAGGAGACCCTCTCCCTAGTCTCCGGCACAGGATCCAAATATGCACAAAATTGAGTCTAGAGCCTCGAGATCATCAATCAATCTCATTAGGACACGTTCAATGAAGACTCTCTGCTTCACACAATGTGGAAAGAGAGATTATATCTTGAGTCCTACGCATTATCCTTGTGGTATTGCCAGAACATCTGAGTGATATGCATACATATTCACAATGAAGATGGAAAACCTTCTAGAGCCAACATCTAACAAGCTCCTGGTAGGTGGCATGTGAGATCTATTCATTAGATCAACCATGTGACAACTGAACAGAAACAATGGGGCGATTCAAGTCTTGAATCAATCCTGGTTCAGGTTATGGATTGACGGATACCTTTGAAAAACCGGTCTTTGTGCTTAACAACTCTTTTCTTTAGCACATCGACCTTGTACTCATTTTTCAAACAAAAAGGTGATTTTATGATTGATAATTGATTTTCAATAAAACCTTCGTTGTATTGCAAAAACAATTTCTATTGAGCAATACACGATTGTTTTTCAAATCTCTTTTCATCAATCAGTGGACTTAAAATTCGCTGGTTCACTCACTCCGTGTTGTCTTCTTTGAGATGTTCCGGTTTGAGAACAGCTAGAGCAGCTGCGAAACCCTGTCAAGGAAATTCTTCGGAATTATGCCTGATCACAGGCAGTACATGTACTGATCAACGGGGAACCGTGGGTCGTGTACCTCAATTCAACGAAAGTGATCAAAGACACTTTCGTGCGATTTATTGCTAACTGTTGTATGCAGGTACGCCCGACGTTTGCAGCTGATCAAAATGAAGCGGTCAATCCATAGCCACATGCTCACTTAACTCATTCAACTCAAAAGAAATCATGATTAGTGCATCAATGACTCTGATATTTTCACTCCATGCTTCTGCTACGCTGCTGCCAATATCTTGAATCAACGAAAGCTTCCGCTACTCTGATAAGAAGATATCATGATCCAGAATGTGAGCATGTCGGTCCTAATGTCACAACATCACATAATACCAACACCACAAAGGATGTCTCAGAGATTTTTTGATAGCTGATGATCTCAAAAGATGGCACAAATTTATTATCACGTGGATCAGTAAAAGACCTCCACTTGAAGTAACCAAACATGCAATGTGAAGAATAAATGACTACGAGCTTAGGAGTAAAAGACTACATCAAGAATGCAAGATCAATTGTTAATGTAATATCTATTTGTATTCAATGAATTTTTGGTACATGATTGAGGTGACCTCTCTTAGGGGGAGATTGTTAGGAATTAGAAATTCCAGGTATTAAAGAGTCGGTCACCTCAAGTATATGTAATCGTTAGAAAGCTCGTATTCGTAGTTCTTTTAAGTTAAGTAGTATTTAGTTAAGTAACACCGTGGAGGACGGACGGGTCTTTACCCACTGTATGCCTGATCCACAGCCCGATGTGTGGCGATTTATGTAAGACTATATATACTCTCTACCTCCCAAGGTAGAGAGTTGGAGCTCATAATAAGAATTTTCTTTTCTCTCACTAAAGTTCCCTAAACCTCTAACTTTCTCTCTCTAGAATTCCACTTATTCGCCACCTTGTTGTTATGGTTTGATGTGTATGTGAAAACTAATATCTTACAAACTTCAAGAAGTTTAGGTACTATGTGATCTACCAGATGGAAAGAAAGTCATTGGTACTAGATGGGTTTTCAGAGTTAAGAGAGATGAAAGAGGGAATGTCATCAAGAACAAAGCAAGATTAGTTGCACATGGATATAGACAAGAAGAAGGAGTGGACTATGATGAAGTGTTTGCTCCTGTAGCAAGGATTGAAGCCATTACACTATTCCTTGCTTTTGCATCTTATATGGGCTTTCATGTTTATCAAATGGATGTCAAGAGTGCCTTTCTTTATGGCAAGATTACAGAGGAGGTCTATGTCAAACAACCTCCTGGTTTTGAGGATCCTGCACATCCAAACAAAGTCTACAAAGTTGTTAAGGCTATGTATGGTCTTCATCAAGCACCTAGAGCTTGGTATGAAAGACTCTCCACTTTCTTATTGCAACATGGTTACAAGAGAGGAGCAATTGATAAGACTTTGTTTATCAAGAGAGACAAGAAAGATATCATGCTTGTTCAAGTCTATGTAGATTATATTATATTTGGAGCTACAAAACAGTCTATGGTGAAAGAATTTGAGCAGCTCATGCAACAAGAATTTCAAATGAGTTCCATGGGTGAATTAACTTTCTTTTTGGGGCTTCAAGTTAAACAATAAAAGGCTGGAATCTTCATTAGTCAAGATAAGTATGTCACTGACATTCTTAAGAAGTTTAACTTCGATGCTATGAAGCCTGTCACCACACCCATTAAAGCTATCAACTCATTGGGAAAGGATGAAGATGGACAAGATGTGGATGTCAAGCTTTACAGATCAATGATTGGTTGTCTTATGTACTTAACTGCATCTAGACCTGATATCATGTTTGCTGTCTATTTATGTGCAAGATATCAAGTCTCACCCAAGGTTTCTCATATGAATGCAGTCAAGAGAATTTTTAGTTATTTGAAACAACAACCTAAGTTAGGGTTGTGGTATCCAAAGAATTCACCTTTTCACTTGGAAGCTTTTTCAGATAGTGATTATGCAGGTGATAATTATGATAGAAGATCAACAACTGGAGGATGCCAATATCTTGGAAGAAGATTAGTTTCATGGCAATGTAAGAAACAAACTATTGCAGCAACATCATCCACTGAAGCAGAATATGTTGCTACTGCAAGCTGTTGTGGACAAGTACGGTGGATGCAGATCAACTCTTGGATTATGGATTCAATTTTAAGAATACTCCTATCAACATTGATAATGAGAGTACAATCTGCATTGTGAAGAATCCTGTTTATCATTCCAAGACCAAGCATATTCAGATTAGCCATCACTTTATTCGAGATTGTTATGAGCATAGGCTCATTATTGTTGTCAAGGTCCACACAGATGATAATGTAGCTGATCTACTCACAAAGGGATTTGATGTTTCAAGATTCAATCATTTAGTGGTGAGTATTGGTATGATTAACTATTAAGCTACAATTAAGGGTAGGACTTATTAGTTAGTTAGATAGTCCTATGCATTGTTTGAGGGGAGGCAATACAATGCTTTTTGATGTTTTTGCCATTGTGAAGAAGAGGATGGAAAAGTACTACTTATTGTTTATCTGAAAGTACTGCTTTGGAAAGTACTGCACACGTGGAAAGCACTGCTAGTCTTGTCAACGTACTATTCCAATAGCCAAAAGATGGGGTAAAATTCAAACAACGGTAACTTTATTAATTGGGTTGTGATTTTTTCAAATCTTACCTATAAATAACTACCCTCCGATTTTCCCTCTCACTTTATACTTATCCATCCATATCTCTCTTCTCTCATTAACAATTCACTATTTATCGCATCATTCTCTCTTATAACAACATTCAATGGCGAATCGTAACACAGTTAGTAAGCATAACATGGTGGCTAACTTAGATAAAACACCATCCAACGTCGTTTTTCATGACATAATTGATTTCCTCACTGGATCATCAATTAATTATGGTCTTTTGGTTGAACCTGACATCATTGAGCCCTTGATTCAACAATTTTGGGAAACTGCTAGATCTCATATGGAAGATGATGAATCCTACATTCAGGCTAAGGTTGCTGGGAAGATAGTTAGAGTTAGTGAAGCTTCGATTAGGGAAGATTTATTGTTCGATGATGAAGAAGGGGCCATTCATTTTGACAAACAAGTTCTTTGGGATACATTAAGGGATATTGGTTATGAAGGGTCTCTCACTGAAACAACTTTTAAGAAACCCTTATTCAGTCCACCATGGAAGTACCTTGTTCATGTATTGCTGCATTGCTTAAGTCCCAAGAGTACTTCATGGGAACAATTTGGATCCAATATCGCATCTGCTTTAGTGGGATTAGCTACCAATTACATATTTAACTTTTCTAGAATGATTTTAGAGGGTATGCTATCTCACATCTCCAATGGTTCACCATTCATGTACCAAAGATTTGTTCAAGTCTTCTTGAACAAACAGCTTAAGGATGTACCAAAACCTTCCAGCTTGCTACCAGTTGTAGTACTTCCACCAAAGGTGTTCACCTTCATGGCTAGAAAGAGTGACAAATTCTCTGGGAGGGCTACACCATTAACAGCTCACATGATGGAGATAGTGCAAGCAGTTAGAGATGAAGCTGCTGAAAGTGAAGATCATGCGCCTTCTGTTTCTAGGGAAGGTACTGCTTCTCAACATACTGCTTCACCACAAGGTACTGCATCTCAACAAGATATTGCTCATGGTGATTCAGAACCAGATGTAAACCCACCATCCTCTCCCAATGATTATACTTACACAGATGTGTCTCAAACATCTGGAGGAGATGAGGGAGATATGGCTTCTGAGGGTCAAGTTCTGGATAACTATGTGTTGACAAGGGAGCTTTTGAGATTAAAGAAAGATTATGAAGCTCAAGCTGCCCAACTGATGAAGTTAAACAACAAGTTTCAAAGATTGAAGAACTTTGTATGGCCCTTAGTTCAACATCACAGATTGTGGGTTAAATCTCAGAAGAAGAAAGGAAAGAAGTTTAAGAAGACTTCAAAGGGCAAGCAGGTTCACAAGCAGTCTTCATTCCAATTGGGGAGGATATTAGAGCAAGAAAATTTGAATGAAGATGATGAACATTGTGAAGAACCAGATGCTGAAACTTATAAAGATGATGAACTTCAAAGTACTGAGCCTCAAGGTACTGATGCTCAAGTTAATATTCAAAGTACTGAGCCTACCGAGCCTCAAGGTACTGGCGTTCAAAGTACTGGTGTACAAAGTAATGATGTTCAAGATGCTGGTAATCAAGGTGCTGCTCTTCAAGGAACTTATAGACAAGAGCTCATTACACCAAGGACTCTAAACTTTGAAGAAGAAGCTGGTCCTTCAACAGTCCTTCATGAAGAGGAAGCTGGCACACCAAAAGTACAACATACTGCTAGTGATGATGAGACTGTTGCTCAGATAATGCTTAATATATCAAGACCAAGAGGTATTAGTATTCCAGGTACTGAACAACCACAACCTCAAGTCTTGCAATCATCTTCTCAACCTGCTTTAGATCCTAAAGACAAAGGAAAAGGTAAAATGGTAGAAACAAAGAAAAAGAAGAAGCTTACTTTGGCAGAATTAAGAGCTATTGAAGTGGCTAAGAATGAAGAAGCTGCTACGAAGCTACAAGCTGAATTAAATGATGAAGTTGTTATACCAGAAAAGCCTGCTGTTATACCACAAAGACCACCTAGTATTGCTAAAGAAAGGAATGCTATGATGGCCTATATGAAGGGTAGAGGATATACAGGTCTGCATAAGTTGAAGTATATAGAGATGAAAGACTTGTATGATGCTGTTAGAGAAGCTTATCAAAAGGAAGTTGAAGGTATTATTCCTTTTGATGATGAAAAGAAGAATGAGGATGCAAGTAAAAGAAGCTTAAAGAGAAAAAGAACAACTGGTGATGAACAGCCATCAAAGAAGATAGAATTGAGAACAGATACGATTGATGAGCTGAGGAATTACTTAAGAGTTGTAGATTTTGAGCATCCTAAGTCCAAAGATGTTGCAGTAAAGAAGTCTAAGATGTCTACATTTGAAGTTGTAGAATCAAAGGAAGGAGACTATCTGATGTTCCATATAGAAGATGAAAGCTTTAAAGTATTTAATTTGCTGTGGGATATACTGCACATAATAGATAGGGAAGATCTGTTTCACCTATATCAACTAGTGCAAGAGTATTTTGAGCATATTCCATCAACTGGAGTTGGCTTAGTCTTGATGGGAGATCTGATAACTATCTGGGAGATAGAAGAAACAAGCACTGATGCAATATGGAATAACCAAGAAGTTTGGGAGATTACCAGCTGGAGATTCTTTGAAGAATCAGGAGTGCATGTTTTGGAGTTAGAATATGGGACCGTGATTCATATGTTAGCAGAAAGAAGATATCCACTTACAACAGATCTTATGAGAAGAATGCTAGATCATGGTATGGAAGTTGAAGAGAAGAATGAAACAACCCTAATGGTCATCGAATTGTTTATCAAATGGACAACTATGGCTGATGATGATGCCTAAATACTGGTATGGTTCTTAATTGTATAATTTTTGAAAAATCAGTACTTTATTCAAAGTACTGCTGGACAAACAGTACTTTATCCAAAGTACTGCTTGCAGCACAAAACCAGTAAAAGTCTTTTTAATAGAAAATAAGAAAACTTTTGTTAAGTGCAAAATATTTTGAAACAAAAGTTATCAGCAACAAATGGTTTTTGAGATGGTTTTAACTGATAAAAGTGCTTTGCACTAACACAAAAAAAGGTTATCAGTCCACCATGTCTAACAAAAGGACTGGCTAATCCATGAGCAAATGGCTATAGTAAAGATATCTCAAATCCATTGATGGTTGACAACTTGCCAATAAGTTGTATGGTAATCAACTCACCATATCTGTAATAGTAAAGAGTTGGCTAGCCCACAAGAAAAATGGCTTGTGGTCAAGGCTGTGGAAAAACCATTTATATGGTAATTAGTTCACCATGGTTGCAAGAACTAACTAGTCCAAAAGGGTACGGCTTTTGGTAAAGACTTAACAAATCCGTTGATAGCTGATGATTTGCTAAAAATCATATGGTTATCAATGTACCATGGTTTTACACACCTAAACATTGGCTACTCCAGAGTTAATGGCTTTGGTAAAGAGACATCAAAATCCATTAAATTTTCAATGATTCACCTCTCACAGGAGTTTACACACCTAGAAGTGATGAGAATAGACTGAAACTTTATGATCTGATGTACAATTTGCCATATGTTGCTGAGTAGCTGAAAATATGAAGGTTGCTGATAATTGCTGAAAAGGATTGCTTATAAAAACTACTTTGATGATGATAATACAAGCACAGAGAGTACAAGACAAATCTGAAGATAAAGATATAATCTTTCCTTGAAGACAAAGATGTTAAAGATACAAATACAAAGGAACTTGAAATCAAGCAAGTAGAATTCAAGTTAGGGGAGGATTGTTGGGATATAAAAAGATAAAGTACTGAAGAAAGTCAAAGTACTGCTTAATGAAAGTCAAAGTACTACTCAACATCAAAGTACTGCAAAGCTAAAGAACTGCTATATCGTTTATGGAAAGCTTTGTAATTCTAGAATATTCTTAGTTTAGTTTAGTATTACTTGTCGTACAAGGGTTGTAATTGTAAACCGACTAGGGTATTCCTTATGTCTATAAAAGGACCCCTAGATTGGCATTAGAGGTACGAATGCATACGCAAAATTAGAGAATATTAGAGTTTACCAAGTTCGATATTAGAGTTATTAGGGTTGTTAGTGAATCTGTGTATCTAGCAGGTTCAAAGTATTAATAAAATCGTTGAAGTTTTCTTCTTAGCTTTATTGAAGTAGTTTCCGCATACTTAGTAAAGTAATATCAGTGTTTCATTGTTAGTAACTTAGGATTTATCCGAGGTTGCTAAGCCCTTACAAGCTACATAGTTAGTTTGGTCAGAGTATATCGATCCAACACTCTTTTCAAAATGTTTTCTAAAATGATACCTCTTCACGTATTACTTTCACAAAAGCCATTTCTCACGTCTAGGACAAATCGCTTTTTCATTATTAATACAAAGTAAAAACCCGTTTTCATTGCATCTCATGTCTTTTGAATGCTAAAGAGGACACATAACTAATATGTGTTTTCGGGTACATTCATTTAAGCAACAATGAATTAGGAGCACTCGGGTTATCTCACATAATAGTGTGCTTTTTCACTTCTAGTTTATTTTTCTTTTCTTTTTAGGAGTCGAGATAACCGCAACTCCAAATGGTTTGCATATAGGCACACACTAGGCACAAATATTTCCAAAAGGAAAATTTTGAGCTGCCTGAATCACTAGTACCACGGATCCCAGCCTTTATGCTGGATGGATCCCTCAAGGGAAGGATCCGTGAGACAGAAGCTAGTTTTATCTTCTATTTTTCTCACTTTTGATGAAAACTTCAATATTTTTCATCATTTAATTTTAATTTTTATTTCTTTTGGAGTATGTTCTTTAATGCTTGTGTTCTCATGATCACATGCGTTAAATTCATATCTAATCATTAGATTTTAATCCACATTTTGGGTCAAGCATTCAGTACAATGCATTATTTTTCTATAAATAGGATTCCCAAAATGCTTGCATATTCATCTCAAACAAACACCACCATGTCATCCAAAAGATCTTCCAACTTAGATGAATCACCTAGTGCAAAAACTCCCTTTCAAGAAATCCAAAATTTTGTCCTCCGACCTTCCAAAATACCACAATCAAAATCTAGGAAATCTGCACGGATTAGCATCCGGCCTTGCTGTTTAGCAAAACCATCATCGAATGGTTCATCACCAACCACTATTTCACCACAAGATGCTTCCATTATAGCACCTCCTTCATCACCAACAAGTACACCAACTTCATCACCCATCAACTCACCACCTAAGGTCACTCTTTTGGAACTCCTTAAGACTCCAACAAGATCTCAACAACCAAAACAAAAAGAAATAGTCTTTTTAACACCTCCCACTTCTCCAACCACAATTTTCAAAGACTTGAAACCTCACCACCCTTAGCTCCCATTTTGTTACAAGAACATCTAGTTTCTTTTCCACCGCCACTTCCAACCATTCCGGACTTTGATCCGTATTTTTTAACTTTTCCACCACAACTTCCGCAACTCACAAATCAAAGTCACCTGGAAAACTTCCGCACTCATTACCCACATCACTTACATTCTGAACATTGTCAATCCACTAGGGATATTGCATTAGAGATTAGGGTTGAAATGCGAGTCATACTCAACCTCATTCTTGATCGCATCAACATCATTACTCATCAAAACCTCCATTCACAACCTTATGCAAGCATGGAAGGAATCATTATTACTATTTTTATTTTTAGTATTTTTCTTTTGAGTGATTTTTAAGAACAAGTCTTGTTCTTACTTTTACATGTTTGTATGTTGTATAAATACCACTACATTTTGTTGTTTTATTACAAGGCCTTGTTTACATACCTTGGTTCCCAATCTTGATTCTCGTCAATCACAAGATTATTTATGCATGTTACTACTAACCCTTTCTTTGTAGGATTTTTTTTTTATTTTTCTCACTTGACGCCCCAATCTAGGGGGAGCTACCGTCAAGGGGGAGTAAGCGATACGTGGACTATTTTTCCACATTTTGTTTCTTCGTTGGGTTAACTTTTTGTTTCGACAAAAATGGGGAGAAGAAGTAAAACTTAGGCTTTCAAAACATACATCTAATCTTAAGTTTTACTCATCATAACACTATGTTTTGTCATCAACAAAAAGGGGGAGATTGTTAACACAAATAAACCGTAAAAACGTTTATTAATATTAAGCGATCTCTTTGTGTTTTGTTGATAACAAATATAATGTTATCATAAGTAAAATTATAAGGATACATGTTATTTTTGTAAAGCATTTACATATAGTCATTTAATACAAATTGTTGTAATAAATCATTTGGTGTAATAGTTTATTAGGATGGGTAAAAATCACAACCCATGGAGCATATCCATAACCCATGGTATTGACCCATATCCATTTGACTAGATGCATTGCATCTATTAGATACATTGTATCTAATGAAATACCCATGGACCAACCCATAACCCATGACCCATGACCCATAACCAAAAAACTCATGGGAAAAGAGGAGCGTCCCACGGATCCCTGGCTTTACACTAGACGGATCCCTTAAGGGAGGGATCCGTGGAACATAGGCAATATTTTTACTATAAATAAAGAGCCATTTCTTCATTTCTCTTCACCCCTCTTCTTACTAACTCTCTCATATACTCTTACTCTCTTCTAACAAAAGATCACTTGATCTAGAGAGTTGTTCTTCTTTTTTCTATTGTGATTCTCATGTAGGTCCTTCTCTAAGGTGAGATCACGAGCTTACTACAAGTCATCCAAGCAAGGGGTCCTTGATTGATTTGTTCCTCCACAAGATTTCTGTAGCGAAAATCTTGTATTTGTTATTTCACATATTTGTTGTGTAATAGTCGTGTTGGTTTGGTCCTTCGTGTTACGGACTCGGTATTTAGCTTTGTACCGGAAAAAGGTGGAAGAAACGTTGTGAAGGCTTCTCCACCAAGTTGAAGGTGTTTGTTGACATAGTGCTTGAACTCTCGAGTAGGTGACTCGGGGAGTGGAGTAGGGCAAGGAAGGTGTCGTTGTAGCCGAACCACTATAAATCGGTTGTGTCATTTCTATCCCTTACTTAACTTTATTTACCTGCATTACTATTAGATCTATATTTTCTCTTCATCCATACGATTCCACATAATATCGAATCTAAAGTTTTTTGAAACTAACTTAAAATCGGCAAAACTATTCAACCCCCCTTCTAGTTTTCCACAAATTAGTTGATTGATTGCGTCTCTGGGTTTGTATGATTGTTCTTGGCTGCGAGTTAGGATATATTCCCAATGAGTTCAAAAGTGTTAAGCAAGCCTTATTGACTATTTCAGTCCCATTGTCTAACCTTAAAAACTTAGGCTTAGCATTATAACGGTTGCCAATGTAAGTAAAGAAACAAGACAAAGTATCAGGAATTTGATCCTTTGTGTGAATTAAGTAAGTCCAAGTGCATCTGGTATTATCATCTACTATAGTGAGCAATAGTGTGCACCATTAAGAGCAGAGGTTTTGTAAGGACCCCAGAGATCAACATAAATCAATTGAAAGGGACATTAGATCTAGTATCACTTACAGGGAAAAGCAATCTGTGATGTTTTGCAAGCATACACGTATCACAAAAGAAATGAGAAACATTCACATTTTTTCATTCATTAACATGAATCAATTTTGATACAGAAGAATGCCCAAGTCTAGAATGAAACAAATCAACTGTTACATTGCTAGATTTGTCCTGAACAACTTTATTAACAAATGAAGACAGAACAGGGAAAGAAGAATCTCATGAGGTTTGTGAGGAAGGTTTGAAAATGTAGAGATTGTTATACCCTTGTTCAGCAGCTAGAACTTGTCTAGTTGAAGGGTCTTGTAACACAAACCAAGTAGGAAAGAAGATGGCTATGAGAAGTTGATCATTGAGTAATTTTCCTACTGACAGTAGATTGGCTTTAAAATCAGGGATATAGAAAACATCATTCAGGGTAAGACGATCACTTATCCTTATTTTGCCCACTTTTGTAACCCATTTACAAGTGCCATCGGGTAAATTAATCCTAATAGGCTTCTTAAGGATTCTAATGGACTAAAACAAGTGTAAGTGTGGTGACATTTGGTCAGAAGCACAATATCAGTTACCCAATCAACCTCAATATCAAGATGTACATCATCAACCAACAGTTTTATAGAAGCATGAAATGAAAGATTCGTCTGCATATCTTTGCCATGAATGAAAATACCTGCATGAGGCTTGGAAGTACTAGCCTCATTACTGCTGCAATCAATTCCTTTTCCTTTAAACATCTTCATCATCTCTTGGCAGACTGCATTCACCAATTTTTGGTCCAAATCCATCTTTTCACCTACATCTTCATTCTCATACTCTGAAAAGGTGTATCCCTATGCATAAATTGATCATAGTCAATACTCAATTGAGCCACCATTTTACCTTTCTTGCCTTTTTTCCTTTGTACCAATCAAGATAACCAATCCTCTCAAAGCATTGCTCAAACAGATGTCCTTCTTGATTACAAAAACCACAAACTTTCTTTTCACCTCTGTTTTAATTTCTATTTTCATTCATGTTCACATTTCCTTCCCTTCTAGAACTTGATCCTTGACCATTCTTGTTATTAAAATTTGCCAAAAATGCAGTGGGATTATTTACTTGATGAGTAACTTATCTTTGTTTCTCCACTTTTTGAACAATCTAATAGACCTTATTGACGTTTGGTAAGGGATCCATTGACAGAATTTGGTTCCTAACAAACTCAAACTCATCATTTAGTTTCATAAAAAACTGCATTAGTTTAGACCTACTATCAATCTCAAGAAACTTATGAATGATTCGACATGTACAATCTATTATTTTACCACAAGAACAAACAAGTAAACCATTAAGGCTATGCAACTCATCCTAAAATCTCTTCAACTTGTTAAAATAAGCTGCTACAAACAGATTACCTTGTGATACCTTGCTTAATTCCCTTTCAAGCTGGTAAATGAGAGGCCCATTACTCTGTCCATACCTTTCTTCCAATTCTTTCCAAAGATCATAGGCAAATTGTGCATAGAGAAATAATTCAGACAACTCAGCTATCATCGAGTTCAAGATCCAACAGGTTACCATATAATCACACCTAATCCACCTCTGATAATTGTTATCAATTACAGATGGTTTTGGTGATGATCCATCTATACCAAGCAGAGTTGATAAATATCAAACAGGCCCAAACCTGTATAGCAAACAGGTTTTAATTTTACTAGTGTCCATAAGACTGAAAGTAATACGGTGTCCAACCCCCCCCCCCCAAGACAACATTGTTGTCCACCCCCAACCAAACGCGTCCCCTTACTACGTAGACCACCAAAGGACGAGTCCACCCTCTAGACACCCAATTCATTTGGTTCGCCAGTGGACCGAATGAAATGAAGAGTTTTGTGTGTATTTTTAGTTGTTGAATGTAGTCTCTTTACTATGAGTGTTTGCTCTAGGTTTAGTTTGGGTGGTGTCTGAAAAGAGAGAAAGCTGATGTAGCACTCATGTGACAGTGTTAAAGCGATTTTTTTTTTTTTTTTTTTTTTGGTCTACAAGACTTTAATACTAGTTGATAAATATCTTATTACTAAAAGAAATTTATTTTATAATGCCATTCCATTTTAATACTAGCTGTCTTCACTTCACCTTTATTTTGTCCACTTCAATAAACCATCAATATTCCAAACCTTCACCCACAATCCTCCATCACTACCCACACCCACATTTCTAGACACGTAAAAAACTCTCATAAACACCTTTACTCTTCACAAACTAAACCATCGAAAAAATGTCAATGCACGCAAAAACAGATTCAGAAGTAACAAGCCAAACAGCCTCATCACCAACCAGATCCCCACCTCGCCGCCCAGTCTACTACGTCCAAAGCCCATCTCACGATGGCGAAAAAAACACTAACTCATTCCACTCAACACCTGTCCTAAGCCCAAATGGGTCACCGGGTCGACACTCACGTAACTCGTCTTCCACTCGGTTCTCCGGGTCACTACGACCCGGGTCAAGAAAAGGTACCCAACATAGCCAACAAGTTAGAAAAGGTGATAAAGGGTTTGATGCTATTGAGGAAGAAGGATTGGTTGATTATGAGAATAAAAAAGGGATTCCTAGACGGTGTTATTTTTTGGCTTTCGTTGTTGGCTTTTTTGTTTTGTTTTCTTTTTTTTCGCTTGTGTTGTGGGCTGCTGCCAAGCCTCAGAAACCTGTTGTTACAATGAGGGTTAGTTTTCCTTTTTTCTTAAGTATTATTTTTTATAGATATTTTGGGTTGTTTGTTTAATCTGGCCTTGCGAACAACTTATTTGATTTCGGCTTATATTTAATTAGCTCAAATTATATTCCATAAAGGCTTGGAATAACCAGAATTTGATCATAAGTACACAGATAAGCTTAAACAAACACCCATTTTGTTAGTTTTTTTAATGGATCTTTGTCACTAAAACAATAACAATTCCGAATCCTGGGAGAGCAGGGTATGGGTAGATAAGATGTAAACAGTCATACACCTGTTTGAGGTTAGGTAGGATCTGGTTACTAATTGTGTTATTTCTATTTTTTTGTAGAGTATATCGTTTGATCAATTTGTGGTGAATGCTGGAGCGGATGCATCTGGGGTTGCTACTGAAATGGTGACTTTGAATGCTACAATTAAGTTTAATTTTAAGAATAAGGGTACGTTTTTTGGGGTTCATGTGTCGTCTACGCCTATGGATCTTGCGTATACTCAGCTCACCCTTGCTTCTGGAACTGTAAGTTGCAATTTTTTTTATACCTAATTTGTTACTATTTGATCTTAATTGTAGTTGGATATAGCTAATTGGATATGAATTTTATATTGGTGTTGCAAATTATATATCAATTTCACATGGTATTACTAATTTGATCAAAACACAAATGGGTATTCACAAAATATGATCTTTAGTATCATCGGGGTATTTAACTAGTTTCATCTCAGTTCCGCATGGGTATCACTAATTTGATCTCAATTTCATTTAGGTGTTACACATTTTTTTATGGGTGTCACAATGTTAATCTCAATTTCACATGGAGATTACTAACTTGATCTAAACGAAAATGGGTATCACTACTGTTATCTTAAATCTAAATGAGTATCAGTAATTTGATCAAAGGAAAAAATGGGTACTAGTCTATCAATAATTTAGGATATTGTGTGGCGATAAGCTCAAGCCACAGGAAATTTTATCATCCAAAAGGTCGGAAAGCAGTTACCAAAATTTAAAAATATAGGTATCATACGGATTTACATGGCTAATTTGATTTCAGTTTTATATGGGTACTCCTAATTTGATCTAGATTCATATGGGTGTGGTTAATTTGATGTCATCTCCGTATGCATGTATGTTAACTGATCTTAACTCAAATGTATCTTTTGCAGATTAAGAAATTTTACCAATCAAGAAAAGGTCACAGACTAGTAAGCGTCAATCTACAAGGCCGTGGCGTACCATTGTATGGAGGCGGTGTGAATTGGGCTAGCCAAAACGGGAAACTAACCGCGCCAGTGCCACTAAACCTCAATTTCACGGTTAAAGCCAAGGCATATGTGCTTGGTAAATTGGTTAAACCAAAGTTCCATAGAAAGGTTTCTTGTGCCATTGTTTACAAACCAACATTGGTCAATAAACCAATTTCACTCAAGAATTCTTGCACCGTTGAGTAAACCAACAACTATGGAACTGTGACAGCCTTTTATTATTTTTTGTGTGTATATTACAATATATTTTTGGTTTAATTGTTTAAAGACTAAAAAAAGTGAAGTAGGGTAAAGTGGGTTCGGGCAGATCTGAAGATAACGTGTTTTTGTTGACCCGGTGTAGCCAATGACCTGGAAGGCTGTGGACCAAGTTGGGTGTCGGTGGTAATTGGAAAATGGAAACATGAGCTGATTTGTAATTGTTTTATTTATTATTTTATTATTTTTTCTAGTTATTTAAAGAAAGTATATGGATTTAAATTTAGAGTACCATTTTGTTATGATTCTTGCATCATTTTGTTGGGCTGGCACAATGGATCACGGACCCGACTATACGGAACTAATAAACGGTCGGACCAAAATGAATTGCATATATTTCGGTTCGGGCTTTAGTCTATTTTTTTCTTCATATTCGGTCATCAATTCGGTCTTACACAAACTGGCCAATATGCTTTCTTAGACCGTAACCGGCCCAACCAAATCGGAACGAACACACTCATACCAACAAGATTTGTTGGTCCGGTCTGGTTTTTGGACCGTGACCACCCTGCTTGGATGGTTGGATCATTTAGTTGCTTTTGTAAAACATTTATGGTCTATTATAATTTTTTTGCTACTTATACTTGATGTCAAAGCAAAATATATAACAAATGACAGCTTGTCGCACTTCTATTTATTCGACGAACAAATACATATTCTCACAGTTCTGTTTATTTTATTTCACGTGATAATCTATATTGTTCATGTTGTGGTCACTGGTGTGATCGGCTAGCAACTTAAACGTTCAAAGTTAATAAAACAAAGTTGTTACTGTATTTGTGTACATGAAAATCTTAAGAAATCTTGGGAATGGTATAAGTTGAAAACAAAATGATTTGCCTACATGAAGTTTTGAATGCCAATTAACTGGTTGGCGATGGCCACCATAAGCCTTCACTAAGCACTTTGCGCGCCAACAACATCTATGCCTCCTTCGCTTTCACCACACGGGGCTTCTCTCCTGCAACAGGAACAGTTCTTTCCCCGAGGTTTTCTTTTCAGTTTAGGATACACGTATTTTCCACATGCTTTATATGTTTATAAAAATGGCAACGCCGCGGTTTCCGGTTCCCTCCATTAATCCTTTTAATGGTTTGGTGAATTTTTTAAAATAAGTCATGTGTTGGGGTCAAGTCATGTCCCACAAGTGGTAGCGGGCAAGTGTTTGATTTGTATCTAGCTAGCTTAGCGCCTCAAAAAAATTCTTTTGCTTTAACTCTTTATCTTGTTGGAAATAATAATCCATTAATCTTTGTATATCTGTTTTGTTGTAGCAAATTCAGATACATGGTTGTAATATCAGTTAATTAAGTCGGTTAGAAACAGTTATAAGTTTGTTATAGGTGGTTAACATTGAAGGGACACAACCCTTGGTTCATAAGAACCATCACATTCACCGTTTAGTTTAATATATATACATGTATGAATGAGGTAGGATCAAATAAAAAATATAATTAAGATGAGAAGAATGAGAAGAAACCACAACCACAAATATTAGATGCATCTATAAAAATAGATGTATCTCCCTGTCATTTTTCTTATTTGAAATATGTGGCTACAATTTTTTCTCACTCCTCATTTAAATAATTCTTCTCACTAGATCCATACTCATACATGTATTTGTAAACACAGAAAGTAACCCCATTCGATTTATAAAATATCAGTTTAATAGAAGGGTTCAACCCAATCTCTCTTGTTTTTTTTCTTTTATCGATTCTTGTATGATGATGGCATGAGTTTCGTTTGATCATTCGATCCTGGAATCAGAGCGACAAGGGATCAAACAACACCCAATTCATGTATCAATCATCACTCAAGAATCTGCCATCGATTCCAATTGAAAAGAAAGAATATTTACACCACCAACCCGGTGGTTAACCAAGAAGAAGGAACAAAACCAGAATAAACTGCGTTTTGTTACAAAGGAAAAGAACACAGTTTGCGTTTTGTTACAAGGGTTATGGATATAACCAAAAAGAAGATGTTTTCAAGTGCTATTATAGCACAACAAGGGTGCAAGAAGAGGAACTAGGAAATGTTCCAAAGAAGATCACATCATCTGTGGTTAAAAGGCAAAGGGATTACTTACCTTGGAAGTCACAGTAATGATCATGGAGATCAAGTGACATCACCAAATGATTGAAGACATCAAGATTAAAGAAAGACAAGAAGATTGAAGTGATGATGGCGGCACTAACCCTGCTGGAATTTGGTTCAATTAGAAACCGTAAAGTCATAAAAAACAAGGATCAAGAACCAGAAGGCATCAAGGAACAAGAATATTGAGGAATCAAGGATTAAGAGATTAGGGGGAATATGTTGGAAATAATAATCCATTAATCTTTGTATATATGTTTTGTTGTAGCAAATTCAGATACATGGCTGTAATATCAGTTAGTTAAGTCGGTTAGAAAGAGTTATAAGTTAGTTATAGGTAGTTAACATTGAAGGGACACAACCCTTGGTTCATACGAACCATCACGTCCCTTCAAACACGCCGTTTAGTTTAGTATATATACATGTATTTGTAAACACAGAAAGTAACCCCATTCGATTTATATAATATCAGTTTAATAGAAGGGTTCAACCCAATCTCTATTGTTTTTTTTTTCTTTTATCGATTCTTGTATGATGATGGCATGAGTTTTGTTTGATCATTCGATCCTGGAGATATGGTGATGACGTACCCTCCGATCAGGTCGAAGGACACCCCTTCGGCCTCAGTTGAATTTGCATTACGAAGACCCAAGTCTTTCTTCATAAGTCATTGGTGGCGTAAAATCATTCATCATTGATATGGTTACCAATTGGGAATTCGCCAGCCGAAGGCCTATGCCCTTCGGAGTCTTCTCTTGAAGGCACCAAGACAAAGGAGAACCTTGACTTGGTCTTCCCCCACGTTCCCACTATCTCCTTAGCTTCCCCACCAAGACAGAGTGAGTGGGGATGAAGCCCTAGCGGTTACCACAAATCATGGGACGCCCCCATGATCTCCAAAACGTGTGCTAACACTCTCCAGGCTTATTTCTTCATTTATATATAGGTTGGACGAGTCATTTCAATGGTATGTTCACTCAACACAGTATTTCACATACTCCATATTACTTACAACACATATCACATACTTACTCTCACGCCAGAGGTGGTTCGCAGGGTCCAACCCCTGCGCAATCACTTAACAAAGTGTCTATTATTTCTTATTGCAGATTGACTACAAGTTTGGCGCAAGTATAACACCCCTCATACCCTTCGATCACCATCGAAGGCCTGGTCGTACGAATTATTGTACAATCAGTGGCGCCATCCATGGGACCCGCTACAATTGGTCTCGTTATTCCAAACTTATAACCAGTCAATCACACTCACTAGTTTCACGGAATGAATCAAGGAAGAGAGGATACACCCCCTCTGGGTTTCTCGACCTTGACACCAATTCCAGTAAATGATCCTAACAACCTTCCCAACATAACCGCGTCCACCTTTACCACACGATCTCACCCTGAAATAACTCCCAACAACCATGCTTCAACTTCGGTTAACCCTGAACCGGTAATCAGTCATGCGTTCGTCGAAGCTAACATCAAAGCACTAGAGTCTTTACTAAGGGCTCGAAGGAGGCAAGCTCAGAACGTAGAGATGCGGAGGGAGTTGGAATACTCTAGCGATGAGTATGACGAAGAGATAGAAATGGAGGCTAGGCCCTTGGCTCCTGGGGCTACACGCTCAGTGCTGAGGGTAGGGTCTCCGAGCAGTCGAAGGCCGAGTGGAAGGTCGGTTGGTTTTGAAGATGTTCCGGAGAGGGCTCCGACGACAAGGGAAGGAACAATGGAAGGCTCCAATGGAAGGAGTCACCGAAGGGAGACTACGGAGGTTAACTTGCCACCACTCTTGGCAGCCTATCTGGGGAGAACTGAGGCAGGGGTCCCGTTGCAGCCTTCTCACGCATCCGGCGTAGAAGGCAATCCATCTCAAATGAATGGGGGAGTAAATCTTCCTCCTCATGGTATGTACCCTCCTTTTCAGGCTCAATCTTACCCCCATGGGGTTTATACCCCACCTAATGGGCAGGCTAGCAACCCTAGCTTTACTCAACCATACGGAATCATGCCCTACGGGCAACCTATGGTATACCCTTCGTATCCTGTCGGAAGTCACCCACCTTATATACCTACTGCTTACCCTCAATATGTTAACCAAAACCCTGTCGGAATACCTCCGAGCCATAACCCATACAATGTTGTCCCCACTTACATGCCACCTTACAACTGCCTTTATTCGGAGCCCATGGGTTCCACGACACCCTTCGTAAGGTGGATTGAAGACTACCCTTTGCCCGATGGGTTGAAAATTCCCGCACATATTGGTACTTATGATGGGAAGGGGAACCCGGATAATTTCTTACATCTGTTCGAAGGGGCTATCAGAATGCAGAAGTGGGTTATGCCCGTTGCTTGCCACATGCTCACATATACCTTGCGAGACTCCGCTCGTATATGGTGGAATGGGCAAAAAGCAGGTAGCATTGTGAATTTGGATGATCTCAAGGCCAAGTTCAGATCACACTTTAGCCAGCAGAAAAAGTTCACAAGGACTCACCTGACAGTGCACAACATCAAGCAGAGGGAAAACGAGAGCACCAGGGCTTTTGTTACTAGATATACTGATCACACCTTGCAAATTATGGGTCTGCACGAAGACCAGCGCATCTTTGGTTTTGTGCATGGCCTACGAAACAGAAGTCTGGTGGAATTTCTGTCCACTGACCTTCCCGCAACCTACAAAGGCTTAATAGAGAAGACTTACACCTGGATCGAAGCCAAAGAAGTGTCTACCAATGGGGCTCCGATTGAAAACAAGGAAAGTCACAGCAAAATCCCGAAGCACTCTTCGTGGGAAGGGCCAAAAAACAGACACAAAGGCAGGGACATGTTTACGCCCTACAACAAAAACATCAATCACGGACTCTTGGCTAATTTGTCCAAATCGCCGAGGGAAATACTTGCTACGGAAAGGGCTGCGAAGGCCTTCGATCCTCCCCCTCGTTTGGCAAGCAGGGGAAGAAGCAGGGATACCTCCAAATACTGCTATTTTCATGACGATTACGGACACGACACCAACAATTGCAGAGAGCTCAAGAAACATATAGAAGAGGCCGTGAAATCCGGTCAATTGAGACATTTGGTGAAGGGCATAAAGAAAGGTAAAAAGAAGGTCTCCAACACACAGTTGGGGAAAGACACCACACTAGTCGAAGCACCCATCCTCATGGTTTACAGGGATGATTCTGGTTTAAAAAGAAAAGCAGCGGAGGAAGCATTATGCGGAGTAGGAGACGTTACTTTCCCTTCGATCACTGGAAAGGTTCTCTTGAATGACCCCGTGGTCATCAAAGTCCTGATCTCCAACAGAGAAGTAAACATATCTTACTTAGATTGTGGTAGCTCTTGCGAAGTGATCTACGAACATTGTTTTCTGAAGCTCAAGCCTTCGATAAGGTCGTTGATTGGTTCCAAACCGTCAAGTTTTCTCACACAAGCCGGCCACTTGTGAATGGCCGACCGTAAGAAACTTAAAACGGTCCAGAAGCAAATGCAATGAAGATCAGGAGAGTATAGTGTTTCCCCAGGTCGTTAAGTCCCAACGAGCTGTGCGAGAATAGTCAAACGTGTAGTGATTGAGAAGATTTGAACGGATAAGGAGGTTGGGATTGATTATAACTACAGAAAAAGTACATAAACTACAAGGGCTTAAATGCAAATTAAAGGAAATTAAAAAGTTAAAATATATTAAATAAACGCTATCACTATTTTTACAATGATGTTTTTTGTGATTTTTCTTTTATAAACTTGAATTAAAAACTACGTGACGTACAAAGGAAAATGTGAAACTAAAGCAGTATAAATCCTAAAAATATGAAAATGACATTTTTACAATCCTAAAGTTAAAAGAAAATTATTAGAAAAAGAAAATTATTTTTAAAACTATTTATCTAATTATTATTAATTAAAAACTAATTTCAACTATTTAATAATAGCCTAAAATACAAGAAAAATATGAAATAAAGCTAGAAAAATAAAACTATGACTTAGAAAAATCTAAAATATCAAAATAGAATTTTCAAAACTATTTTTATATTTTTCTGATTATTTTTGTATTTTCTATGAATTAAAAACTATTAAAAACTAATTAAATTGCTTAAAAATACAAATTTAACTAAGAAAAATCTGGAAAAATATTTTTTTGTCTTTTTCTATTTATCTTAACTTAAGAAAAATGAAAAATTATTTTTTTGAAACTTTTCTTAATTAATTGTATTAAATGCTAATTAAAAAAGCTTAAAAACTGATTTAAATCAAGAAAAATAGCAAACTGACTTACAAAAATCTGAAAAATTCAAGATAAGTCTAAAATAATATTTAGAATCTAGGAAAAATATAAAAACAGGTGGTTGTGTGCAAGATTAAGCAACTGCAATCACAAGTGCTTATAAATAAGGACTTATAATAAGCAAATGAAAACCCAAGACCACCCACTGATCACAGAAGCTTAAATAAGCTAAAAGAACCAAAATGCAACAAAAAACAACTGTCCTTAACCTATGAAATGCAACTACAACAGATTTGGTTGATTGAACTAAAGTGCTAAAAATCAGACTTTGGGGCCTACTTGCAGCCCAAGAATAAGCTGCCAAATAAGCTGAGAACTAGAAAACAAAAGCTGGAACCTAAAGGAGACCTGGCCAAGTGCTTACAAGCTAAAGACCAGACCTTGGTGAGCCAAGATGAGCCCTGTGCAAGCCTTGCACATACCCTGTGCAGACTCAGTGTTAACTGAGTCAGTTGCACAGGGCAAATAAGCTCCAATTGACAAGCCCATTTAGAGCTTAAGAAAAATTCACAAAATTCAGCTAAAATGATAACAAGAAAGTAGACCAAGTGAAGTTTAAAGAACACCAAGTTTCTCTTGATTTGGCTCAGAAATGAGTAAATGAAAAATCCTCCTAGGTGGGCTGAAAACTGACTTGTTGCAAATTTTTGACTTTTGACAAAACTGAAAAGTTGACTTTAATGAGCTTTGCAATCAATTTGAGGACTGATATAGAAGTATTATGATGAAATGACACTAATGACAGCTATACTTATGATTTTTAAACACAAAACTAGCTTTTGATTTTACAAAAACACCCACAGTTAAGCTATTAAGACAGATATTATGTGATGTTGACTTTGGTGGTTAGCAGGCACAATTTGCTGACTCAAATGAGTTCAAAAGAGCTACTAAAGCTTGAAACAACAAGAACCTACCACTGCATAAACCTAAATCACAGACAAAGCATTAAATCCAAACACACCTTAAAACATTGATTTGATCTTTAATCTACTCTAACTACTGAACCACCATGTAACATTGATCAAACTAAGTCCAACTGACCTAAGTACAACTAAATAAACAAGTTTGAACAGGTTATAACTACAAATACAAATATAAACACAATCTGCAAAATGGATGAAAACTGAATTTGAGATTAATACTCACAGGTGTCCAGCTGATATGCAGGCTAAAACCAAACCCAAAGACCACTACACTAAGCCATTTCCAACCCAATACCAGCACTGCATCTACCATTATCCATTTCCAAATCCAATTTAAGCTCAGTTTGACTTTTGTTGACCATGTGACAAAGTTCCTTGAATCTTTATTTAAAGCTTATCAAAAGCTATTAGAAGCTTTAATAAACTAGTTTGAGCTTAAAAATAAGCTAATAGAAGCTTGTACATAAGAAAATGAAACTGAACATTTCAACAGTAAACTTGAAAACATGAAACTTGAATGAAGCTTGAATTAAGACTTGAAATGAAGTACAATGATTAAGTTGCTTAGTTTGAATACAATAAAACTTAGAATTACATCTTTAAAACACTAATTAATCTGATTTAATAAAAAACGACATACAAATGAAAAATAAAACTAACTACTCTTTCTTCTCTGCACTTCCTCTCTCTTTTATAGCTCCAATTGGTTTCCACGTGTTCTCTGATCAAATCCCATCAATAGTTTTAGCCATTGGATTACTTTTGGTGCAGTTTGGCCATTGGATGGTTTTGGCGGGAAAAGTGGTTTGACCACAGGGGCTCTGAAATAGCTAGTAGGGGGGGGTGGATTGGTGTGATGATGAGGGGGGTTGAGGGGTGAAGGGATAAGGCCAGTGGTGGATGGGAGAGGTGTTGCAGAGGATTGCAGTCAAGTGGGAGAAGGGAAGAAGATAAGGTGGGAAAGCTGTGGGTTTGACTTTGGGTTTGACTAAAGGTCCAAAAAGGGAAGTGACAGGGGGTCAAAAAGGAATAAGGCAGGGGTCAATTTGGATTTTGACAAGGCTTAGTTTAGTATAACACAAGGGCCATTTTGTAATTCTGCCAAACTAGAGGGACTAAACCTGTAATTTTCCAAAGTTGTTTCAAGGGACCAAAATTGATAAGTTTCAATAGTACAAGGACTATTGTTGACATTTTCAAACTTCCAGGGACCAAACTTGACATTTTTGAAAGTTGAGGGACCTTTTCTGTCATTTAACAAAAGATTTATTCAAGGACCATTTTTGACAACTTAGAATATTTCAGGGACCTTGAATAACATTTTTCTTTATTTAGATTTACCAGGGACTGTTTTTGACAATTTTTGAAACTTGGGGGACTAAAACTGCCAATTATGCAAACTTGATACGTTTTTCACCAGATTTTGATATTTTTGCATTTAAAACACATAAAACACTTATTTGTGATATTTTTATCATTTTGATGCATTTCTGAGTGTTTTCAGATGTTTTTACAGTTTAAATGGTACAAAAATGATGAGTATTTAGATACTCATCAGTCGTAGAGGGTAGATTCGAAGGTACCCTTGGTGGGATTCTCAGGGGAATACTCATGGACCCTGGGAGAAGTCCCTCTAGAGGTTACGATTGGAGAAGGAAGGCTAAAAAGGATAGAAACCTTGGTTTTCGCGATCGTAAGGTCTGAATCTTCCTATAACCTATTAATAGGGAGAACCGCAATGCAGAAAATGGGCATCGTTGTCTCCACTATACATGCCACAATCAAATTCCAAACACCATTCGGTATTGGAACGGTTTTCTCCAGTTACAACACGAAGAAGCTAATGCAGTTGCACCGATGTTCTCAGTTGCACCGATGCCGAAGAGCGCATCGTAGTAAACGATCTCTACCCTGATCAGATGGTGGTAATTGGAAAGCAGCTCCCTACCTCCTTTAAAGCTGAATTGGAAAAGTTACTAAGGGACAATGCAGATGTCTTTGCATGGACTTACTCTGACATGACGGGGGTCCCCAAAACTCTCATCATAGACTGAAAGCCCTTCGGCACCAAGCACAAGCTTAACGAGTTCAAGCACATTGAACCTATCAAGCAAAAGCGTCGAAGCCTTGCACCTGAAAGGAATGCCGCATCATGCAAGGAAGTGGATGAGCTCGTAACAGCAGGCATACTCATGGAGGTGAAGTATCAAACCTGGGTAGCCAATCCGGTGATGGTCAAAAAGCATGACGGAGGATGGTGGATGTGTGTAGACTTCACAGATATCAACAAAGCCTGTCCGAAGGACTGCTATCCTCTACCAATCGATTGGAAAGTGGAATCCTTATCAGGGTTTTGACTGAAATGCTTTTTGGACGCTTACAAGGGTTACCATCAGATACAGATGGCGGAAGAGGACGAAGAAAAAACAGCCTTTTTTACAGAAAAGGGCGTGTATTGTTACAAGAAGATGCCCTTCGGCTTGAAGAATGCAGGTGCTACCTACCAAAGGCTAGTGGAAAAAGCCTTCAACAAGCAAATAGATAGGAACCTCGAAGCATACGTAGACGATATGGTTATCAAGAGTAGAACGGAGGAGGACATGCTCTCCGACATAAAGGAAACCTTCGACCAGCTTCGCGCCATCAACATGAAGTTAAATCCCAAGAAGTGTTCCTTCGGCGTGGAGGAGGGAAAATTTTTGGGACATCTGATCACAAAGCAGGGTATTAAGGCCAACCCTTCGAAGGTTAAGGCCATCACAGACTTGCAGCCTCCTAAATCCCTCAAGGATGTACAAAGTCTGAACGGAAAGTTAGCAGCCCTCAGCAGATTCTTATCGAATGGTGCAGATAGATCCTTGCCATTCTTCAAGACACTCAAAGGATGCACGGACAAAAAGACGTTTCAGTGGAGTGCAGATGCAGAAGCTGCCTTTCAAAAGCTCAAGGAGTTCATGGCTATTCTACCTACACTTACCGCCCGAATCAAAGGCGAAGTGTTGTTTTTGTACATCGCAGCCTCCTTCGAAAGCATCAGTGTTGTCTTATTGGCGGAGAGGGAAAAGAAGCAAATCCCTATCTACTTCGTTAGCAGGGTTCTACAGGGAGCTGAGCTAAATTATTCAGAGTTGGAGAACTTAATCTTGGCTTTGGTTCATGCTGCGAGGCGCCTTCGAAGGTACTTCCAAGCTCACCCCATAACCGTGCTCACTGACAAGCCTATTAAGCAGATACTTTCGAAGCCAGAGAAATCTGGAAGGATAGCTAAGTGGGCTATCGAGCTAGGAGAACATGAAATTGAGTACAAGGGTAGAAACTCGGTCAAAGGGCAAATATTGGCGGACTTCTTAGCCGAAACACCCTCCGAACCGAAGCAGGACAACAAAGTTGCGGAGAAGAAACCTGCGAAGACGGTCAAAGGGTCAAAACTTTACACCGATGGGGCCTCCAGCTCCGACGGTTCCGGTGCAGGTTTAATGCTTGTTGACCCTGAAGGTAAGGAGTATACTTATGCACTCTGTTTCGAATTTGATGCTACTTACAATGAAGCGGAGTACGAAGCCTTGCTAGCAGGCCTCCGACTGGCTAAGGACATGGAGGTAGAAGACTTGGCTATTTTTGTTGATTCACAACTGGTGGCCAATCAGATCAAGGGCTCCTACGAAGCAAGACAATCTGTGATCAAGCAATACTTGGATAAGGCCAAGGAGATGCTCGAAGGGTTTACATCCTATAACATAGAGCATGTTCGAAGGAACCAAAAGGCGGATGCACTTAGCAAACTGGCATCAATGGCATTTGCTCATTTAACTAAGGAAGTTCTGGTCCAAGTGTTGGCAGACAGGTCCATTGTCCGAAAGGAGGTGTCTGACGTAATACTGGAGGAAGATTCAAATTAGATGACTCCGATTAGAGAGTATCTAATAAGTGGTATACTGTCGGAGGATCAGAAGCTAGCTCGAAAGGTTCGCATCAAAGCACCACAATACAGAATCATGGGGAACTACCTATACCGAAGGTCCTTCTTGTCTCCATGGCTTCGTTGTGTAGGACCTAGGCAAGCCGTCAACATCATTCAAGAAGTGCACGAAGGGTCTTGCGGGCTACACGCAGGACCCCGCTTCGTTGTTTCTAAGATCATGAGGATAGGATATTATTGGCCTTCGATGCACAGGGATGCAGTATAAATTATCCAAAAATGTGAAGCCTGTCAAGTCCACTCAAGAGTGCCAAGGCTACCAAAACAAGATATGACCTCCTTGACTTCCGCATGGCCTTTCAGCCAATGGGGGATAGATATCGTAGGCCCTCTACCAATTGCTCTAGGAGGGGTAAAATTCTTGGTCGTAGCCATCGTTACTTCACGAAATGGGTGGAAGCTAGACCCTTAGCATCCATCACAGGGAGGCACATGGAAAAGTTCGTGTGGGAACACATTATCTGCCGGTTCGGAGTACCCCATATCATCATCTCAGATAATGGGAAACAATTTGCCGAAGGAGTATTCCCAGTGTTTTACAGAGGCCTGAACATAAAACAATCTTTCACATCCTTTTACCATCCTCAAGGTAACGGGCAAGTGGAGGTTACTAACAGGGACATCATCCAAGGAATAGAACGAAGGCTGGGATACAGCCACCATGGTTGGGTAGATGAGCTACCTCAAGTACTTTGGGCTCATAGAACGCACACAAAGTCAAGTCATGGGGAGACACCTTTTAGCTTGACATATGGCACAGAAGCTGTCATCCCTTCGGAAGTAAGTGTCGAAACAGAAAGGGTCATGAACTTCGAAGCAGCAGACAATGAAGAAAGACTCCACAGCAATCTAGACCTACTCGAAGAACGAAGGGAAATAGCCTCGATTAGGAAGGCTATCCATAAACAAAAGATTGAAAGGTACTACAACAGCAGGGTTCGGCCTTCGACATTCAAGCCAGGAGAATACGTCCTCCGACCAACAGCGCAAGTAAAGCTGAGTACCAGGGTAAACTAGGGCCTACATGGGAAGGACCCTACGTTGTTAAGGAAGCATATGGCAACGGAGCCTACAAGCTGGAAACCCTTAACGGAGACGCTATTGATAGAACTTGGAATGGCACTACCCTTCGTAAGTTTTACATATGAAACTTACAATGTCCAAGGACATTTTTTAATTTGCTTTCAATCAATGTATTTGCATTCTTCTCACTTGGGGAAAGAAGCATTAATGGTAGGCGTCTAGTATTCATTTCTTAAAATGGTGTAATCCTCCCTACCCACTTAATGATATAACGAATTTCCCTCAAATCTCTTGTTTCGTTCAATACAACAAAGATTTGTCCACCAAGTCGCTTTTATAAGTTTCAATGTCGAAGGGATGTACAAAGACTAACAATACGTCTTGCTCATATGCATAACATCCATCTCAACTTCACATTAACTTTCCTATACGGCCTTAAGGTATTCCAAGCCTTTCGCTGCCCAAAGGATTAAGATGGAGTGGGTCGCAACCCTCTGTCAGCAGTTAAATTATACGATTGCTATATTCTTGGTGAAGTAATTACACACAATGAGGCTATGCATCTACCATACGCCTTAGGTTGTAAAAATTTTACGTGCAAATGAAACGTAAAGAGAAGAATCACACATAGCAAAATACAGGCCCTAGTGGCCTTGATGTAGATATTCATTTATGACTAGTTTAACTAGTCCAACAGGCCGTAGCCTTAACGATCAAACAAACAAAATATTGTCTTAGGCCAAGGCCTTTAGCCCTTTACCACACACATGAAATGTAAATTGTTTCATCAGGCATATAGCCTGGAAAGAGACACATACATATTGTTTGAAAACAGGGTACATACCACCCTGAGGGATCAAATTACTACCACATGGTAGCCTTCATCAAACTTTGTAATGGGTCGGATCAGCAGAACCTGGGATGGAACCTTGGGAGATGGTGTCCTCTTCGAAGGAGAGGCAGGCTGGACTTTCCTTGGCTTCTTGGCTAGCAGGTCCTCAATAGAGGCCGTTGGGTCCTTCGTCGCTTCGTCAAAGAAGGAGAACTCTGCAGTGGATAAGGCATTGCTTGCATCATCATATTCCTTCTCATGAGTTGCTCTGTAGTATGGAACATTTTCAAGCTTCACTGGTTCCCCTGTCTCAGCTATCTCCTCCAAAGTGGTACACTTGCCATGAAATATGGCTACATTCACCAATTTCCCAATCATGATACCCACATCATCACTATGGTACAGTTCCATGGCGATGTAGGGGATGACTTTGGTTACCAAATCCACCATATCCTTCTTGAGCATCTTCAAACGAAGGTCTAACCCATCCACCTTTTCCCTGAGCTTGATCTCCTGGTCAACTAGCTTAACCCTCTCTTCTTCAAGGCCTCCACACTTGGATGTAAGAACGGATATTTGCTCTTTGTAGTCTATGACCTTCGCGCCTTCGAGAGATAGCCTGCTGCACTCAGCTTGGCTTGCAGCTAACTGACCCTTGAGCTTTTCCACATCAGCTCAGAGATCTTGAACCAAGGTATTTTTGTCGAATTCCTCCATAGCTTCTTCACACTTTGTCTGCAGGTCTGCATACTTCTTGTCCCTAGCCTTTTCCCTGGCAAGCATGACGTCCATCTCTTCCCTAGCCTTGGTGACAGCACGAAGAAGCTCCCTTGTCCTGGTGTTGAGCTGATTATCCAACGTACACTGTCTGACATAGCTCTTGTCATGAAGATCACATAGCCTTTCCATAGACATGTTGTCCATCACCCCCTTCCAACTGGATGGGGTCACACGCTCCACAAGCAAATGACAAGCTAGGGGGGACGGAAGCCCTGCATCATAAATAAACTTGTTAATATGTTATTATTTGCATCTAATTCTTTATCACAGGAAAGAAACCTTACCATGGATATCATCTGTGCTGGGCCCTTCGATGGCTGGAAACACCACAGCCTTACCCTGGGCACTCTTCTTCCGGGTAGTTCGAAAGGGAGGAGTGGGCTGGATAAGCTTCCTCTTTGATGCAAACTTAGTAGCCTTCGAACTCGTACCCTTCCTGCTTTGGACTCTCTCGCCAATGACGGAGGGTCCTACGATAGCTAGTTGTTCCTCTGAGACAGGTTCATCAAAGTTTGCTACATTCTCAACTAGCTGGTCTTCGACATCTAGAAGCTCTTTTTCTTTTGAAGGAGGAGCAGATGACACAAGCTTGATGGGCTGAGCATCAACATCATTGTTGTCCACAGACACTGAAGGAGAGCCCACACCATAGCTATCCTCTTGGGGATCCTTCGAGATAAAGCTTACTTCCTTCGCACCACCAGCAACAACGAAATTCCTGAATGACATTTCTGCAAAAAGGAAGAAAAAAGATGAATATCATAAAGATAAGTTCCTATCTCTTATTTTAATTAAAAATTTACATACTTTCTCCACAAAAAATAATCTCAGGATGCAACAGAGATCCCTCCCAACTTTCAGCTAGACCAGCCATAAATAGTATTGGCTCAAGGAATGTTTGACAATCAACTGGATGACGAGCTAGACGCTGATACATGGGATTCCTCCTCACAGTATAGGGCAAGGGATCATTAAACCTCTTTTCATCATATTGAAATTCTGGGTTTAGCAAAGTAGGGAATTGTGGAGGAACAATGGTATTTTAGATATAAAAGAACTTTCCCTTCCAATTCCTGATATTCGTAAAAGGCCTATCAATGAGAATGGGCACATCCCTTTCACCCCTTTTTGCCAATGTTAACCAGTCTCCTCCAGGGTACAAATTCAAAATCCCTCTAAGCACAGTCAATGACGGTTCATACCCATAAGCTTTACACATTACAATGTATGTCGTGAGCTTGGCTAGGCCAAAAGGGTTAAACCTAGATATGTGTACTTCGTAGTAATGAAGGAGTTCTAAAATCAAAGATGCAATGGTATCCTAAGGTTAGAGGTGGTGAATGCATGGGTGTATAAGCCTACATAGTTCTTTGGGGCATCAAAAATACCTTGATTTTTGCTGGGTAACATGATTTTATTTCTTTGGGAATAGGATAATCAGTAAGGAACGCTTTAAGCTCCTCCCTAGTCAAGGTGCAACCTTGTTGTTTGATTACAAACTTCTTATTGGTAGACATAATCCTTCTAATCGACAAAAAAGTATTGAAAATGTAGCAAATACGAAGGAATACTTTACCTGTTTGCTCGAAAGCTCGCTCGGAAGGAAGTTTAGTAGGTGAAAATTTTGGGCGTGGGATAAAATTGTGTTAGGGTTTTACTGTTTTTGATTTTAAATACCCTCACACATGTTAAATCCTAGCCCTACACGTGTCCTAAGATATCACCTAACCTCCGGATTTCAAATCCTTTTTAAATTTTGAAGAGACGTTTTGATTTTACTGAGAAAAAGGTGGTTAGGATAAGTACATGCATTAATTACGGGTCAATATTTACTTGACTTTTCATCTTCGTTCATTTTTGTGACAGAAGGGAGGTTTCGTATTTATTTCTGAGTCGTAAGCGATATTTCTAGTTCGTACATATCACTTTTGACTGGGGGGCTTGATGACGTACCATCCGATCAGGTCGAAGGACACCCCTTCGGCCTTAGTTGAATTTGCATTACGAAGACCCAAGTCTTTCTTCATAAGTCATTGGTGGCGTAAAATCATTCATCATTGATATGGTTACCAGTTGGGAATTCGCCAGCCAAAGGCCTATGCCCTTCGGAGTCTTCTCTTGAAGGCACCAAGACAAAGGAGAACCTTGACTTGGTCTTCCCCCACGTTCTCACTATCTCCTTAGCTTCCCCGCCAAGACAGAGAGAGTGAGGATGAAGCCCTAGCGGTTAACACAAATCATGGGACGCCCCCATGATCTCCGAAACGTGTGCTAACACTCTCCAAGCTTATTTCTTCATCTATAAATAGGTTGGATGAGTCATTTCAATGGTATGTTCACTCAACACAGTATTTCACATACTCCATATTACTTACAACACATATCACATACTTACTCTTACGCCGGAGGTGGTTCGCAGGGTCCAACCCCTGCGCAATCACTTAACGAAGTGTCTATTATTTCTTATTGCAGATTGGCTACAAGTTTGGCGCAAGCATATCACCCCTCATACCCTTCGATCACCATCGAAGGCCTGGCCGTACGAATTATTGTACAATCATATGGATATATCAAGATTCACAACCTGTAAACAATGGTATCGGAGCAACAAGGGATCAAACAACACCCGATTCATGTATCTATCATCACTCAAGAATCTACCATCGATGCCAATTGAAAATAAAGAATAGTTACACCACCAACCCGATGGTTAACCATGAAGAAGGAACAAAACCATAATAAACTGCTTTTTGTTACAAAGGAAAAGAACACAGTTTGCGTTTTGTTACAAGGGTTATGGATATAACCAAGAAGAAGATGTTTTCAAGTGCTAATATAACACAAAAATGGTGCAAGAAGAGGAACTAGGAAATGTTCCAAAGAATACCACATCATATGTGGTTAAAAGGCAAAGGATTACTTGCCTTGGAAGTCACAGTAGTGATCATGGAGATCAAGTGACAACACCAAATGGTTGAAGACATCAAGTGTAATGCCTGGAATTTCTAAAGTTCACAAAAGACCAAAATACCCCTACAATCAAAAGTATGAATAACTAATTTAGAGAATACCAAATAAGCTATGTAAATTCAGAAAATTTATAAGAAATATCACACATGATCCAAATAAATATTAAAGACTTTGAAAAGCTAATTTTATAGTTTATGATTTTATAAAATTAGTTTTTGTATTTTATAAATATGGCCGAATATAATTATTAACTTTTCTAAGAGAATAAAACTAATAAAAGCCCAATATAATTTATATTATTTAGAGTCCATTTATTTTAAGTCCAATACAATATAAAGCCCACAAGAAAAATTAAAAATCCTATATAATCCCATTATTCGGTTCACATAAATCCCTAATTGCCGATTAAACATAAACCGACTCCAAAACCCTCCATAATTCGAATTCCAGTTTCCAGGGCTTAGAGCCATTTTTCTTGGACAAGTTTGAAGGTAAAGAAGGTGAGAAAAATAGTATTCGAAGTCCTAAGTTGCTGTTTTGATCGTGGTGAGTTTTTGGATCGATTAGGGTTTCGGCGAGTGGTAGTCTTTGTGTTTTCTTGTTCTAACGACCAAAGCTCATCAAGGGTATGTTTTTAATGTTACATTCAGTCCTATAAGTCATATGGAACACATAAAAATTATCCATGCAAGTTTAATAAGTCGTATGGAATTAATTGGAACTAAAACCCTAGAAAGCGTATAAATATAACGAATGAGCTTATGATAATTTTTAAGACCATGATTTGATTTTTCCAGAAGCTATTACATGTTATAATACCTGAATAAACTACCTAATTGTGAATTCGAAGCTTGTGTGAATTGTCTTGAGTTTTATGGTTCGATTAAGCATGGAAAAAGGAAAGGTTTTAAAAAGGAACGATTAGGGTTTGCATGAACTAGGGTTTTCTTTTTATCATTAAGGGTAATAAATGAAGTAATAATGATGAGCTAATGATTGGTTTAACCTAGGTTTAGGGCTTGTACTTGAATTGTACATTAATTCGGTTTTTACATAAAAGGTTTGGGTTGGTTTTGTAAATTATGAAACTTAAAGGTTATTTTTGTAAACAGTAAAATAAAGGTACTAAACGTACAAAAATAAGTATGGGGGTTAAACGTGTAATTTTGGATACTTAGAGGGCCATTCGAATTTTATTTAACTTAAAGGGGTATGTTTTGTAAATTCTAAAACCTTTGGGCTAAAAGTGTAAAATCTGATAATATAAGGTTAGGTCATATACTTAAAGATGTTAAGGGTGTAATTTGTAATTCTGAGTAATTTTGGGTCAACATGTGTAAATGAATTACGTAAGGACATGCATGAGTTAAGTTAATTTCCGTTTGAGTTTTCGTACGTTCTAGGTCAAAGTATAAATCATTAAAAGGAGTAACATGTTGATTGAATGCGTAATAAATGATATTAAAAGTATGGAAACCCTAGAACATAAATAGGAAGTTGATTAGGGTTAAAAGCTAAGTGTGTAATTTCGTTATTTCATGTAAGTTATAGATTATGTAAACTATTTTGGAAGAGAGTCTTAAAATCCGTCTTTAACATTTGTAAACCCTATACTATGAATAATGATCATATAAGTCCTCAAATAAGATATTTATCATATTAAACCCTTAAGTTTACCGTTTGTCATTTGCAACCCATAAGTTTGGCTAATTAATGACTAATACTCTAAATGTTGGAGTTTCGTCCGTCACTAAAAATGAGAATAATATGACAACTCTAAAAGTATTAATGAGATTAATCCGTTATACTAATAAGTATTAAATAAATCATAATCCGTGTAGATTCGTTGGAGAAGACGCGACGTTACATCTTCGTATTCGTTCATTCGTTGCTTTTCTCTCATTTGCTTTAAGGTACGGATATTCTGTCTTACTTTAAGACACTTGTGTTGTCGTACAGATATTCTGACCTTTTCAGTAAAGGTCCCTCATGTTTTCCTTCTTTGTCATTCTCTCATGCTTATTAAGATTCCCAATGCCATTGCTATGAACCCTTTCTGAATGTTTGATCTGTTACTTATCTGAATTTATGTTTTAGTGAACTATGCAATATCTGATGTGAACTTATGTTAGGAAGACTTTGATATATACATTTGTTGAACCCTGCTATATTGGATTATGAACCTATGATTATGAACCTCTGGTTATGAACTTCTGTTTATGAATATATGACATGCCACTATGATATGAACTTATGATTTCTGACTATCTGAATATGAACCTTATGATATGAACTATCTGGTATGATTCTGTGACCTTGTGTGTGACTATGATCTGTACCATATCTGAAATCTGTTTGACTTAAGTTGGTTGATAATAACCAAATATTTAACTAGTCATGGGGGTTCAATGTCCGTATCAGTGATGCACCTCTGATATGACTCTAGGGCAGTAGAGTGATGTTCTGCCACGTCTCTGGATGGTGAAGCATATTTTTGAATATGTAGGAAGGGGCGTATGGATGCATCCTAGATCTGATCTGTTATCCGATATGTTATCTGGTGAATGATGTCGTGTGCAATACGCGTCTTCACAAAATCTGGGAGCTAGCTACTCCATTTGTTTTATGAAGTTACTTTTTGGAAGAAGAAAGATATTTCTGATATGATATGCTAGTGAATGTGCTTCTGACGTAGTTGTTTAAGTGATTATTAGTTGCCATGCTAGGATGGAATTAATATGTTTAAAACATGATTCGTATATCTGATATTATGATTTGTTATAATTATGTGAATGCGTTGATCTGCGAGATGAATGTGCTAGTGTATAATTGAGTATTTTGAAGGTTAATTATCTGTCTGCGTATGTGACCTGCCATGTTTATACTCTGCTAAGGTTAGGATATGAGAACTGGTTTAGCTATATTGTCTGCCATGACCTGTCTGCTATTTCCGCTGCTATAATATTGAATTAAGAGTATTAAATGTTGATTAATTGATTTGTGTGAATGCCATGTTTATTTGTTTAGAAGTGTTTTCCGTTAGTCTCTAGACATTTCGTTTGGCTTATACGTAATATGTTATTTTGGTATGCAATGTGTTTGGTTGTTCTGATATGTTCGTGTTTGTGTCATTGATGTGCTCTGTGATGTTAAACTGTTATGTGGTTGTTTGGATTTCTGTATATTTGTGCTTCCGCAGAATCCTAAAAGATCCTTCGTCATTATTTTATTTTGATTTCGTTATTCGTATATTTGTTCTGTTTAGCTTTTGTTTTGTTATATCCGTTCACTGGGCTTTGTAAGCTCAGCCGCACTTTTCTTTTCATGCGGCAGGTATTAAGCATTTCAAGATGAGCTTATGGGATAGCTGATCTGGGTTTGAGAGTAGAGCTGAGAGCAAGACTTTACCATAGAGATTTTAGATTTATTTTGGAAGATTAGTTATTTATGATTTCTTTTTGGATATTTTGTAAGACTTCCGCTTTTGGTACATTAGTTAAAGTTCTGATATGAAACTGTATTGTGATATCTTTACCCTTGTCGGGTCGGGGTGTTACAATTTATGGTATCAGAGCTCTAGGTTTTAGGACCCTTAGAGCTTAGGCTATGACCTGTGAGAAGTGGGTAGACATTAGGTTTCCGTCTGTTCAGATATCTTTCGATTCCTTTTGATGGTCGTTCAGATTTGACTTCGATATCCTTTTGCCTTCACTAAATTGGCCCTCCTTTGTTCGCATCAAATTTTGTTATTTTGTTTTCGCTCGTCCGTTTTTCGATCGTTAGATGGAGACTACCCGTGGAGCCAAAGAAGATGGTGCCGACCCTGCGTTGCTGCAACAGTCCCTGAGCTGGAGAGGTTCGTGAAGCAGAAGCCACACTCAACTGCCGTGCTGTTGGAGACATCAGGATGCTGTTGGAGGAAGTTGGATGGACCAACCAAAGACGCAAGAGACGGAGACAAGATTCAACCGGTGGCTGAGAAGATTCATCTACTTCATATGATTTGGGCGCGACTTATGTCACTCTGATTCGTTTGTCATGCGTTTCAAGTCGGTTTGATATTCTGATAAGTGATTCTGATCTGTATTGCTTTTCTCTGATTTGTTCGGAACTCGGTGTGAATCGTGAAGTTTTATCGTTTAGCATTCTGGTATATCCCGGCTTTTCTTTCTGGATCGTCAGTAATGAGTCATGAGGAAGAATACGAAGTGGACTCAGATTTGGAGTCTACGGCTACTAGTAGGTTTAATCCGACACAAGAATAGGAATTTCGCTTCTGATTAGTTGTCCTCCTTATGAGAAATTTCTGACATTTGATTTTGAGTTAGGTTCTTTTGTTTTCATTTAGACGATTGAATCTTGAATTATTAAGTTTCATTTTGGAAGTTCATCTTATGACGATTTTGCAAATTTTGTTTGATTAATGGAAAATAAAACAAAATTTTGAAAGTATAGTTCCTGTCTGTTGTTTCTTTCTGATAGATCCGTTAAGTTTCCGTTAGTCCTCATAAGTTTCGTCTGCTATTTATTTTCTTAGTGTTGTTGTTTAATTTACCGCTTGAATGAAGTATGGCCATCATGATGGTATACTCATGTGTATCTGGTTTGTTATAGTAGGTTACTTGCTATCTGTGTATTATCTGTATGTGGTGTGCTTTGTTATGATATTAGTTATGTGTTTTGTCATGACCCGAGACGAATATAGTGACAATAAGAACTTGTTATGTGATGCAAGTATTATGACGCCTGATCAACGTAATAATACCGAGATCACATAATCTGAACTTATTGAAGGTATACGACGTCTGGGAAATGCCTGTGGTTGATATGTGAATGGAATTTGACTTGTATTTGTTATTTGGTACTTCTCATGTTCATTTGAAATTCTGTACCTATTTGTGAGATTTCGTCGATATTTGTTACGTATAAGTTTTGTACGCTTAGAATCCGAAGTTGGTATGATCTGTATGAACCTATAGATTGCTATGACCACCTTAACCTTATATGTCTCCACATATTTCTGCGACTATTGAGGCTGATAGGATTTATTCTGTCTATGCATATGATGTCCTCATCATTAGATATCTAAATAAGTTAGAAATTGTCGTTTGATTTTCTGCGTCTCATCTGTTCTCCGCCATTATTCTGATACGTATGTAATTATCTATTAAAAGTATTTGACTATTTATTTGATTTCTGAATAAGTATGAGTTCCAATATTCTGATAAGAAATTCATTTGTTCCGAGATAAGATTAACGTTCGTTATATTCCTAGAAGTTCTGAAATCCGATTCGTTTTCTGTTCTGTTCTGTCTTGTTCAATTTCGAGGACGAAATTTTCTTTTAGAGGGGAAGAATTGTAATGCCTGGAATTTCTAAAGTTCACAAAAGACCAAAATACCCCTACAATCAAAAGTATGAATAACTAATTTAAAGAATACCAAATAAGCTATGTAAATTCAGAAAATTTATAAGAAATATCACACATGATCCAAATAAATATTAAAGACTTTGAAAAGCTAATTTTATAGTTTATGATTTTATAAAATTAGTTTTTGTATTTTATAAATATGGCCGAATATAATTATTAACTTTTATAAGAGAATAAAACTAATAAAAGCCCAATATAATTTATATTATTTAGAGTCCATTTATTTTAAGTCCAATACAATATAAAGCCCACAAGAAAAATTAAAGATCCTATATAATCCCATTATTCGGTTCACATAAATCCCTAATTACCGATTAAACATAAACCGACTCCAAAACCCTCCATAATTCGACTTCCAGTTTCCAGGGCTTAGAGCCATTTTTCTTGGACAAGTTTGAAGGTAAAGAAGGTGAGAAAAATAGTATTCGAAGTCCTAAGTTGCTGTTTTGATCGTGGTGAGTTTTTGGATCGATTAGGGTTTCGGCGAGTGGTAGTCTTTGTGTTTTCTTGTTCTAACGACCAAAGCTCATCAAGGGTATGTTTTTAATGTTACATTCAGTCCTATAAGTCATATGGAACACATAAAAATTAGCCATGCAAGTTTAATAAGTCGTATGGAATTAATTGGAACTAAAACCCTAGAAAGCGTATAAATATAACGAATGAGCTTATGATAATTTTTAAGACCATGATTTGATTTTTCCAGAAGCTATTACATGTTATAAGACCTGAATAAACTACCTAATTGTGAATTCGAAGCTTGTGTGAATTGTCTTGAGTTTTATGGTTCGATTAAGCATGGAAAAAGGAAAGGTTTTAAAAAGGAACGATTAGGGTTTGCATGAACTAGGGTTTTCTTGTTATCATTAAGGGTAATAAATGAAGTAATAATGATGAGCTAATGATTGGTTTAACCTAGGTTTAGGGCTTGTACTTGAATTGTACATTAATTCGGTTTTTACATAAAAGGTTTGGGTTGGTTTTGTAAATTATGAAACTTAAAGGTTATTTTTGTAAACAGTAAAATAAAGGTACTAAACGTACAAAAATAAGTATGGGGGTTAAACGTGTAATTTTGGATACTTAGAGGGCCATTCGAATTTTATTTAACTTAAAGGGGTATGTTTTGTAAATTCTAAAACCTTTGGGCTAAAAGTGTAAAATCTGATAATATAAGGTTAGGTCATATACTTAAAGATGTTAAGGGTGTAATTTGTAATTCTGAGTAATTTTGGGTCAACATGTGTAAATGAATTACGTAAGGACATGCATGAGTTAAGTTAATTTCCGTTTGAGTTTTCGTACGTTCTAGGTCAAAGTATAAATCATTAAAAGGAGTAACATGTTGATTGAATGCGTAATAAATGATATTAAAAGTATGGAAACCCTAGAACATAAATAGGAAGTTGATTAGGGTTAAAAGCTAAGTGTGTAATTTCGTTATTTCATGTAAGTTATAGATTATGTAAACTATTTTGGAAGAGAGTCTTAAAATCCGTCTTTGACATTTGTAAACCCTATACTATGAATAATGATCATATAAGTCCTCAAATAAGATATTTATCATATTAAACCCTTAAGTTTACCGTTTGTCATTTGCAACCCATAAGTTTGGCTAATTAATGACTAATACTCTAAATGTTGGAGTTTCGTCCGTCACTAAAAATGAGAATAATATGACAACTCTAAAAGTATTAATGAGATTAATCCGTTATACTAATAAGTATTAAATAAATCATAATCCGTGTAGATTCGTTGGAGAAGACGCGACGTTACATCTTCGTATTCGTTCATTCGTTGCTTTTCTCTCATTTGCTTTAAGGTACGGATATTCTGTCTTACTTTAAGACACTTGTGTTGTCGTACAGATATTCTGACCTTTTCAGTAAAGGTCCCTCATGTTTTCCTTCTTTGTCATTCTCTCATGCTTATTAAGATTCCCAATGCCATTGCTATGAACCCTTTCTGAATGTTTGATCTGTTACTTATCTGAATTTATGTTTTAGTGAACTATGCAATATCTGATGTGAACTTATGTTAGGAAGACTTTGATATATACATTTGTTGAACCCTGCTATATTGGATTATGAACCTATGATTATGAACCTCTGGTTATGAACTTCTGTTTATGAATATATGACATGCCACTATGATATGAACTTATGATTTCTGACTATCTGAATATGAACCTTATGATATGAACTATCTGGTATGATTCTGTGACCTTGTGTGTGACTATGATCTGTGCCATATCTGAAATCTGTTTGACTTAAGTTTGTTGATAATAACCAAATATTTAACTAGTCATGGGGGTTCCATGTCCGTATCAGTGATGCACATCTGATATGACTCTAGGGCAGTAGAGTGATGTTCTGCCACGTCTCTGGATGGTGAAGCATATTTTTGAATATGTAGGAAGGGGCGTATGGATGCATCCTAGATCTGATCTGTTATCCGATATGTTATCTGGTGAATGATGTCGTGTGCAATACGCGTCTTCACAAAATCTGGGAGCTAGCTACTCCATTTGTTTTCTGAAGTTACTTTTTGGAAGAAGAAAGATATTTCTGATATGATATGCTAGTGAATGTGCTTCTGACGTAGTTGTTTAAGTGATTATTAGTTGCCATGCTAGGATGGAATTAATATGTTTAAAACATGATTCGTATATCTGATATTATGATTTGTTATCATTATGTGAATGCGTTGATCTGCGAGATGAATGTGCTAGTGTATAATTGAGTATTTTGAAGGTTAATTATCTGTCTGCGTATGTGACCTGCCATGTTTATACTCTGCTAAGGTTAGGATATGAGAACTGGTTTAGCTATATTGTCTGCCATGACCTGTCTGCTATTTCCGCTGCTATAATATTGAATTAAGAGTATTAAATGTTGATTAATTGATTTGTGTGAATGCCATGTTTATTTGTTTAGAAGTGTTTTCCGTTAGTCTCTAGACATTTCGTTTGGCTTATACGTAATCTGTTATTTTGGTATGCAATGTGTTTGGTTGTTCTGATATGTTCGTGTTTGTGTCATTGATGTGCTCTGTGATGTTAAACTGTTATGTGGTTGTTTGGATTTCTGTATATTTGTGCTTCCGCAGAATCCTAAAAGATCCTTCGTCATTATTTTATTTTGATTTCGTTATTCGTATATTTGTTCTGTTTAGCTTTTGTTTTGTTATATCCGTTCACTGGGCTTTGTAAGCTCAGCCGCACTTTTCTTTTCCTGCGGCAGGTATTAAGAATTTCAAGATGAGCTTATGGGATAGCTGATCTGGGTTTGAGAGTAGATCTGAGAGCAAGACTTTACCATAGAGATTTTAGATTTATTTTGGAAGATTAGTTATTTATGATTTCTTTTTGGATATTTTGTAAAGGCTTCCGCTTTTGGTACATTAGTTAAAGTTCTGATATGAAACCGTATTGTGATATCTTTACCCTTGTCGGGTCGGGGTGTTACATCAAGATTAAAGAAAGACAAGAAGATTCAAGTGGTGATGGTGACACTAACCCTGCTGGAATTTGGTTCAATTAGAAACAGAAAAGTCATCAACATCAAGGATCAAGAACAAGAAGGCATCAAGGAACAAGAAGATTGAGGAATCAAAGATTAATAGATTAGGGGGGAATATCTTGGAAATAATAATCCATTAATCTTTGTATATCTGTTTTGTTGTAGCAAATCCAGATACATGGCTGTAATATCAGTTAGTTAGAAATAGTTATAAGTTAGTTATAGGTAGTTAACATTTAAGGGACACAACCCTTGGTTCATACGAACCATCACATCCCTTCAAACACACCGTTTAGCTTAGTATATATACATGTATTTGTAAACACATAAAGTAACCCCATTCGATTTATATAATATCATTTTAATAGAAGGGTTCAACCCAATCTCTCTTGTTTTTTTTTCTTTTATCGATTCTTGTATGATGATGGCATGAGTTTTGTTTGATCATTCGATCCTAGAGATATGGATATATAGAGATTCACAACATGTAAACATATGTTAACTACATATACATATTATCTGAGGAAACAAAAAAGAACATCATGCTAATAGAGTCTAATGAGGTATATCTATGCTTGCTTGATTGTCTAATAGAGCTATTACTTAATATAAATATTGGTGGCACAAGAGTTTCAATGTATTTTCCTGTTTTTGGGATCTCCATTTCTCTGGAAATATATGAAGCCAAATGTTCATATCAGTATGCTTCTGTGAATCAACTTGGTAGAGACCATTTCCTAAAGTATAATGCATGAGCAAGCTTCCATTCCTCATCATGTGCAATGGCTGGATACAACCAATAAAATACTGGATTGGTCCAATTTCAAAACACGGTATCCAAGAATTAGTTAACACCTTGGTCCAATCTTCTGAAACTCCATCCATACTTCACAACTCGATGGACCACTTACTAGTATTCACTTCCTCAAGGGTAAGCATCATGCATAAGTGAATGCAACCTCTTTTAGCTGTGAAACTCAAACATGCATGCTGATGCTTGATTTCAAAAGAGGGAGTTGCCATCTCTGTAAACTTTTCCATTTTTTGTATCAAACCTTATAATTGAATATGTATATTGACATCTACCTCTCCTGATTTCTTTTAAGAAATAGAGCTTTTCATTCATTCATGTACTAATTGGCATCCAACATTAGGTTGCCCTCAAACAGTAGGCAATATGCCGGAAGTCGTTCACGAGTCATTTTTCAAAAGAGAATATGTAAAAATCACGTTTTTTAAGAGGTACACTTAGAGCTTGTAGTCATCGTCAAAATAAGTGTAATACAACCTGAATGCTCTTGGCAGATCTCGTAGCAATTTTTGTGACCAATAGTTCTGGAAAATGTCATATACTCACATGTGAAAGGATTCCATAATATTAGATCAGTGTGTTCGCTTCCATATGAACCTAACATAAATGAAATGGGAGAGTAATTCCATTGAGTGTAAAGTGTTAGAATGAATTACAATACAGAGAAATGAAGATGAACAAAGTATTTATACAACAAAACTAACTAACTTTTAAACCATAACTACTAGTCAAACTTGGTCAAATGCCTTTGATGATGTAAGCAGTGAGGAGAGGTGATGTGTGTGTTGAATTTGTTGAATTGCACTAAATTGACTCTTTTTGTGGTATTTCCATATGCTCCAATATCCCCCCCACAAGTTGCCAGTGTGTAAGGTTCACACATGCCCAACTTGGACAAACACTTATGGAAAGGATAAGTAGTGAGTGGCTTTGTGAGGAGATCTGTTGTTTGAGAAGTGGTAGGAATGTATGTAGGAATAATTTGACTTGCTTTGACTTTATCTCTCACAAAATGGCAATCAATTTCAATGTGTTTTTTCCTAGCATGTTGCACTGGATTGGAGGCTAAGGCTATTGCTGAAGTGTTGTCACAAAAGATCCTGACTGAAGTAGTTGATTGGATGTGCAGATCTTTGAGGAGAGAATTCAACCATGTTATTTCACAAGAGCAATTAGCCAAGGCCCTATACTCTGCTTCTGTTGAAGATCTGGAAACCAAAATCTGCTTTTTAGATTTCCAGGATATTAAACTGTTGCCCAGAAAAACACCAAAACCTGTGACAGATCTTCTGGAAGAAGGACAAGTGGCCCAGTCACTGTCACAATATGCTTGTAGAACCATAGGGTTTGATCTTGGAAATAATAAGCCTTGTCCAGGACTGAGCTTAATGTATCTGATGACTCTGTATAGGGCTTCTAGATGATATGTGTAGGGTGATTGGGAGAATTGACTCAAAAGTTATGCTGCAAATGCAATCTCAGGTCTACTAATGGTAAGATATATTAGCTTGCCCACAAGAGTTTTGTAGAGAGAGGGATCAGATAAGGGTTCACCATCTTCAGGAGTCAATTTCTTTGTAGGATCCAAGGGGGTTTTGGCATGTTTAGCATTCATCAAACCAACAGTGTCTATCAAATCAAGAGCATAATTTCTTTGTGTCATTGCAATACCTTTTGGTTTTCTGAGAAACTCAATCCCCAAGTAGTAGTGTAGTTGACCAAGATCCTTGATGATGAACTATTGATGTAATTTGTCTTTGATATCCTTAATAAAAGAAAGTGAGCTACCAGAAATAAGGATATCATCCACATATATTAAGAGGACCAAGGAAATTGTGTCAGTGAAGTAGGTGAAAAGAGAGGTATCAGCATGACTTTGTTTGAACCCATGTGAGAAAAGAAAAGTGGTAAGTTTGATTGACCGCTGTCTATTTTCCTGTTTAAGTCCATAGAGAGACTTCTTCAATCTGCATACAGAATTGGGAGGATAGGCCTTGTTGTAGCCACTGGGTAAGCTCATGTAAACCTCTTCATGAAGATCCCCATGTAAGAATGCATTGTTTATGTCTAGTTGATGGACATGCCAATTTGAGGTAGAGGAAATGGCAAGGATGGTTCTCACTATTACAATTTTTGCCACTGGGGCAAAGGTTTCTGTGTAATCTATACCCTCTTTTTGGTTTTACCCTCTTGCTACTAATCTGGCCTTGTACTTTTCCACTGTCCCATTGGCATGATATTTGATCCTAAACACCCATTTGGAGCCAATAGGTTGTTTGGATGGTGGTAAAAGAACAACTTCCCAAGTGTTGTTTGCCTCCAAAGAAGATAGTTCTTTATCCATTGCTTCTCTCCGTTTAGGATGTTTGGATGACTGAGTATATGAGGTTGGTTCTGATTGGTGAAGGAGATTGATAAGATGTAGGGTGGAAGGGTTTGAGATGTTTGGATAATTAATATAATGAGAGGTGTGATGTTTTGACTGTACTGAGTGAAGTGAGTGTGGTGGTTTGTAATGAAGGTAATCTTTGAGTTTGGTAGGAATGGTTTTGGTTCTGGTGGAAGTCCTAGGAGGTGGGTGTGTAGGGATAGGTTCTGATGTAGTTGTTGAGTTATGTGGCGCTGGTTCTGTTAGAGGAGGTTCTGATGGAGTTGTGTGTATTGGTTGAGGTGGTGTTGGTGTTGTTAAAATAGGTTCTGCTGTGGAGAAGTTGGAGGTTTCTAATGTGGTAGGGTGTATGGGTGTAGTTGATGGTGAAGGATGTGGTGAAGTTGTTGCAGAGTGTGTGGGTACTGGTGTGTTTTCAGAGGTGTTTGAGTGTGTAGGAGAAGTATAAGAATCATGTGGTGGGGTAAGAATGACTGGTGATGGTACTGGTTGAGGGAAAAAGACTGTGGTGGTATAGTGGTATAGTGGTATCTGTAGTGGTGGTGTTAGGGGATTTGTGAAATGGAAAAATGTTCTCATAAAAGGTAACATGTCTACTAACAAAAACTTTGTTGGTGTCTTGGGATAATAAGAGGTAGCCTTTTTGATTTTGAGGATAGCCAAGTAGGATTGAAGGTATAGCTCATGGTGCAAATTTGTTTGGTGTGTGAAGTGAGGCATAAGTTAGGCATCCTATAGTTTTGAGATTGGAGAGGTCTGGTGGTGTTTGAAAGAGCATCTCAAAAGGACTTTTGTTGTGAATGGTGGTTGAGGGAAGTCTGTTAATGAGATATGTGGCAGCTAATAAACTATATCCCCATAGATGAATTGGAATTTGCTTGAAAATGGATAGACCTTGCCACTTCTAATAGGTGTTTATGTTTTCTTTCAGCCCTGGCATTCTGTTGAGGTGTGTTGGGACAGGAAGTTTGGTGAATGATTCCTTTCTTTTGAAAAAATTCTGTGAGTGAATGATTGACAAATTCTGTTCCATTGTCACTCCTAATGGTTTTAATGGTTGTTTGAAATTGATTTTGAACATAATGATAATTTTTTTTTAGAGTTGAAGGTACATGTTGCTTTGTGGGAAGAAGGTAAATCCATGTGGTTCTTGAGAAGTCATCAACTATGGTAAGGAAATATTTGCAATTGTTGAGTGTGGTGTGTTTGTAAGGTCCCCAAGTGTCTGTGTAGATCAAATCAAATTTGGCTTTTGCATGTGAATGACTAGATTTGAAAGGTAAAGCTGTTTGTTTAGCTAAAGGAAAGATAGTACATTGAAAAGTATTAACATCATTGGGAATGGAAGGTAAGTACTCTATTCTCTTTTGAACATTTACAGATGGATGGCCTAATCTAATATGCCACAGATGTGTGTCCTTACAAATGGTCTTTACAGAAGGAGATGATGTAGAAGGTGATGTAGATGGTGTTGATGGTGCATTCTCAGGAGTGATGATGTAAAGGCCATCATATTGAATCCCATGGGCTATCTTCTTGTTGCTTCCCTGATATATGCAAGTAGAGTGAGTGAAAAGAACTGAGAGTTGTTGTCTTTGTGATTTGGCTTATGGAGAGTAAGTTGTAAGCAAAGGATGGGATGAAAAGAACATTGTGTAAGGTGAGGTGTGGTCTTATTCTAACAGAACCAGTGATTGTGACAATGGTTTGATGTCCATTTGGAAGTGAAACAAGTATTGGTGAGGTGTAGTGTTTGATATTAAACATAAGAGTGAGAGTAATGCATATGTAGTCAGTGGCACCACTATCACAAACCCAAGCATCCTTAAAGTGAGATATCCAGGAAGCAATGAATATATATCTACCTGCAGCCATGATCTTTGGGTCACACATTCCTTGTGAATTCTACAGCATCATCATGACTTGATTTAGCTGATTCTGCAAGCTTTCCATCTTGGCAAACACTGTTGTATCTTCATTGTTGTCCTTTCCATTTGTTCTACTTGTTGAAGCAACATCTGAGCCAACTGCCATGTTAACTGTCCTAGTTCTGGTGTCTGTTGTCCTGTTTCCTGACTTCACTTTTCTATGAAGGGGATGGCCAATGGGGTATCTAACAAGTTGGTAACATTCGTTCTTGTAATGTCCTTCCTTTTGACAATTACCACAATACACCCCTTGCCTAAAAGGACTTTTTCTAGTGGTTTTGTCACCCCTATGGCTTGCACTATTATTTGGTGTTTTGTTCTATCTAAAGTGGTTCTGTGATGAGTGATTGTTGTGAGTGAAAGTGGATAGGACAGCAGGAGTCAAGTGCTTGGGAGTAGCAGATTTCCTTTGTTTTTCCTCTTGCCTAAGCATACCATAGGCTTTAGTAGCATTAGGTAAATGATGCATTAAAAGCATCTGGCCTCTTAAGTTTGCAAAGCTCTCATCTAACCCCATGAGGAACTGAATAAGTCTCTTCCTACTCTCCCTAGCTTCATTTAGCCTACCATTTTCGCAAGTACAGTTACATGTACAGATATAAGGTGCTTCTAGTGCATCCATTTCATCCCAATATCCCTTCAACTTTTGATAAAAGATTTGAGCAGAGCAGTTTGATTGTTTTAACTGTGCTACATCATTACTAAGTTGATAAATTCTATTACCATCAAGTTGAGAGTAATGTTCTTGCAATTCTAACCATAGTGATGCAGCAGAATTAACAAAACTGAGATTATTACTTATCTGCTCTGAAACTGTATTGAGGATCCAGGAGACGATCATATCGTTATTGCGCTCCCATAGTGCTCTTTGTGGTGACTCAGGACCATGTTCTGGATATTGGCTGGTGATGAGTTTTAGTTTGTTCTTCGCATTGAGAGCAATGGTCATTGATCGTCTCCAAGAACTGTAGTTTTCCGATCCAAGAAGCTTCTTTGAAATCAAGATCAGTCCTGGATGGTCATTCTAATGGAGGAATAAGGGATGATTGACTGAATTTGTATCCTCTGATTGTAATTGTAAGCTTGCTTCTCCGGTGGTGGTTGATGGTGGTGTAACCATGATTGATAAGAAATTGACCTGATTGTGATTGATAATTGATGTGGATTGATGTGAATTGTATGAATTGGGATTGATTGTTGAATTTGAGAGTGTTTCATGAATTGGGGAAAAGTTTGTTACGGTTGTAGAAGTGGTGGTAGAAAGTTGTTACGATTGTTTTAGTGGTGGTAGAAAAACTGTTACAGTGGTTAGTTGTGGTGGTGACCGGAGAGAGCTAATGCTCTGATACCATAACATGAAATGAAATGGGAGAGTATTTCCATTGAGTGTAAAGTGTTAGAATGAATTACAATACAGAGAAATGAAGATGAACAAAGTATTTATACAAAACTAACTAACTTTTAAACCATAACTACTAGTCAAACTTGGTCAAATGCCTTTGATGACGTAAGCAGTGAGTAGAGGTGATGTGTCTGTTGACTTTGTTGACTTGCATTGAATTGACTGTCTTTGTGGTATTTCCATATGCTCCAATAGAATCATACTTGTCATTTTGTATCCCTACGCTACTACGCATACCAATTCATTACAAAATGCTATTATAGTGATGCTTTCAAGACTAGCTTCGAATGCAAAAGTGTGGCTAGTACTTAAACCATGTTCTGGTGCTGAATGTGCGTGGTGTTTTGGTACACAAGACCACACGTTTGTGGTGATTTTGATGGTCATCGTTGATTATGTTGTGTAGGTGCTTTTTTGGAACATATGTGTCGATAGGAACGAGTGCCATTGCATGGAAACACACTTAAAACGGAGTACAAATTTACCCAGTAGCCTTGGTATTATTTTGAAGAATACTATGTCCTCGGTAGAATGATATTACGAGGAAGGTGCACCTTCGGCGCCATGCTACGTATAATATTGGCTTCGAATCATGAAATTCTAAGGTTATATTTAGGAGCAATATCTCATAAAAGATGTGCTTTTATTTAATTTATTTTAATGATGAATATCTTTAGAGGTTAGACCATCTGTAATAGATGACCGAGTCCTCCCTCATCATGTTTACACCTCCCTCACCATGACGCATCTTGCATGGAAAAAAGTAGTTGTGAAGTTGGTTGTAAAAAGAAAAAACTGAATTGTCGCTGATGTGAAAGTGGTGACCGTGATCGTCAAGCTTCTTTATTTTCATGGACCTCTTTTATTACAATTAGCCTTTACAAAGTGGAAAAATGCGTTTGTAAATTTCATCGATTTATTATAGCCCAATTATATGTTTCTTATCTTTATATGGGTTTAGTTACACCCCGTTGTTTAATGGGCCACAGCTCTCTTAATTTTCGTACCATCTTTGGGATCATGATTAACAAACATGTTGTATTGTTGTAAACAAATTAGTTCCAATAAATCGAATACTTGAAATTACTTTTTACTAGCTATACCAATTTTTCAAAGATGCAGCATGTGGGTGGTTTGTGATGGCTAATGAGTCCAAACTATGTGGTTGAATGACCAAAATCGTTAGAGTTTTGGTTTTTCGTCGTCACTAGTCAGCAAGGCATTGCAGGTTGCAAGCAACCAACACACCTTAATGTGTCGTTGACAATTTAACGAGCTCTTCTATGATTCTAAAAGTAATTATAGTATCATTGCCATTTTTGCCGTATCAGTGATGCCATTTGGTTCTTCTATCTATTAAGAGTGCAAACTAACTAAGAACTCACATTTACAAAGTTCATGATTGTTGTTGGCAGTTGAAGTTGTATCTGTTCCTCCACGTGATTTGAAATCGACGGCTTCAAGCAGTGCAAACGAAATCCAACATGGCAGCGCGTAACTGTTGCTATTTTGATTTCTAGTTCACAGCACATTTAAAGTGATTGAATTTACATAAAAAAATAATCTCACACTTTGTTTATGAGAGTCAAACCAACATTTAGATCCTACGTTCTTAACAAAAACTTATACGCTACTACTTGGTCGTACCATTTATGATATTTTATAGCTTTACAAACTTTCTTCTAGCTAGCTTTAAGTATCGTGGACATAAGTAAGTTTCAATTTTGGTCGTTCTTTTCGTCAAAGTGATTTTGATACCCTTTTACTAATCAACAAGTTGTGTGCTTAATGAATGCAATTAAAAAAAGTTCAAAATAGGTCTTGATATAGAAAGACTAGTATAGGTGGAATAATAGGTTTGCCTCCTATTGTAGAAAAAGAAACCGTCGACATTTTTTGACCAATTTGGGTGGACAGAAGTTCATTTATTTGTTGAACGCTAAATATAGTTAAATTGGTTGATATTGAGCGATACAATTAATATTGAAAGTATCACCTACATGAATAAAAATACGACTATAGAGCATCTATTTAAAAGTTTAAATATATATTAATGATTTTTTCTCCTATGGCTATTAGTTTAGTTTTATTGGAGGACAAATAAAAAGAGAGGGTGAATATAAGATACAACTATTTTAAATCAAATGATAGGCTGTATATCAGAAAAACAGCCAATGAGGTTGTAATGGAAGATGCTGTGAAAGAAAAAGAAATTGAATTATTTAGTAAAAAATAAAAAGGGTATTTTAGGAGTGACAGGATCCAAACCTGCAAAAGACAGCAATTTGTAGCAAAAAGATCGTTGCTTTGAGCCTTTGTTTTGCTTTAATAACCATAACATGATACTTGCAAGTTACATTTCCAACTTTATATTGCAAAATCTTAATAAATAATATTAAAAATATTTTCTTAGCTAAAAGCCAGATTCATTTGTCCAAATGATTGGGTTTCCTACAATGATTTGCTGGTTATGACTTAAGGGATTTTCTCATTCAATGTATCAGTAAACGAAATACACATGTTATTCGGTAGGAAAGTTAAAAAGTATTCATGGCCGATAAAAACAAACACATGAAAGGGAATGAAACTTACATGTACAATTTATTCAGTTTTACATACTAGTTACCAGTAATAAATCTTACAGCAAGACATATTTCGCTTAGTATGACTGCTGTTATAAACCGCCGCATAACTGCATAAGCACACATGTCGCCTATTTGACTTGATCCGTGAGATTTTTAGAAAGATATATTTCGCTTAGTATGACCTGCTGTTATAAACCGCTGCATAAGCACACGTGACGCATATTTGACTTGACCCGTGAGATTTACTATAGCGTTGGCGGCTGATGGGACTATAGAAACACGTCTAATAACGATACAACAAATGCACGTTGGTTCGTTTAAGGAAACTAAAAAAGTTATTTTTTGTTTATTTTTCAACTCAAACCAATCTTTTAGCACTGAGCTTGAGACCGAAACAGTTTAAGTTACTTTATTTTCTGTTCCACTATTTCGTATTTTCCGATTCAAACAACCATAGATATCAAAACCTTGAAGAAACTAAAATGTAGAAAAAGATACGAAAATTGGAATATACAATAAACCCAAGAATATATTATTCTGAAGTCGTATACTAACAAAGTCAAGTGTATGTACATGTATCTACATATCTATCTATCTGTATTTACAACTTGATGGCAAAAAAATCCATCAATTTCTGCTCTAACCATATAATTTAATAAAAAAATATCTGTCAAAATTTTTTAAGGAATTAATTCCTCATTCTTTGTATCTGTTTCAGCTTCTACTTGTGCTGACATCATCTTACTTTTAACCAACTGCTGTTAACAGACCAATTGGGCTTCTGCTCTGTCAGCAGCTGGCCTAGCCTCATCGCCGGTGCAATCACCGATTCCGGTGAAGACTCCGGTGATATCGATGAGCACGATTGCTCCGATTCCCAATCAGGGAAATCGAATATGTCTCTTGGAGATACTTGGTTCTCGACTTCTTCATCATATGATACGTTGTTTAGGAACTCGTGGTTTAGAAGCATTTCAGCTGTCCATCTTTTTTTAGAATCTTTAATAAAGCATTTCGCGAGGAAATCTTTTCCAGCGTCAGATAATTTCCCGGGAATCTCTGGAACTTCTGACCCAGCGCCAATTTTCATTAAAAGCGCGCTGACGTCAGAACAATTCCAGACGGGATTCCCGGTAATCATTTCTGTAACCAAACATCCAACCGCCCAAATATCCGAAGCAAATTCTTGCTCCCCGCTAATAACTGTCTCTGGGGCCATATACATAGGCGTACCCCGAATTTCGTATTTCGAATTTACTTCTCCAATGTTGGCTGTCCTTTTCGCTAGGCCGAAATCAGCTATTTTAGCTACTTCTTTACCATTTTCACTAGCTAACAATATATTTTGCATCTTAATATCACAGTGTACAAATCCATTCTTGTGAATAAACTCAACTCCTTTCAATATCGAATTCGTGTACTTCTTAACTTCGTTTTCGGACATCTTCAAACTCCCCGAATTCTTAACTCTTGTAGACAAATCGCCACCCGAAGCATACTCCAAGGCCACATTATATAATCTTTGACCATTTTCTAATGTAACTGAGTCACCGTAACATTTAATAATCTCGTTACAATCTTTAAGCTCTTCCAATATCACACGTTCATTCTTTAGCGATTCAGAATGAGACACCCCACATGACTTAACCGCAATCAAAGACGGTAAACTCGTGCTTGTTGGTCTCGCTAAACTGACTGCTGCAAAGCTTCCATGACCAATTTTTTTACCTCGTACCCACTCCATAGATTTTACTTTTTTATAAAATGTTTGTTGAGTTGTTTTTGGTTATTGAAGAACAGAGGATGTGAATATGAATGTGAAGTTGATGATTGTTGTTTGAGATCTGATATTTGTTTATATATATATAGGCGTGTGGGGATTGGTATGCAAGTTGTTAGAATCCAAATTGTTTATTTATTTGTAATAAAAGTTTAATGAAATTTGGTATTGTTATATTGGTGAGCACGTGATAATTAAGGATATTTATTTGGGAAACTTTGGCTGCGGAAATAGCGTACACCAGTTTAGAATGTGGTTGACATAGTTGGGGGGGTAAAATAGGTTTTTGGCTATTCATGTTGTCACGCACACTTGATAGATTGTCATGAAGATCTTTTAAACGCAATTAATTTGGAGCGTTTACTATTATACCCTCTTGAACTTGCCCTTTGTGAAGCTTGAATAGCTTGGGGTTTATTTACGTGGACTTTTTGTGTTGTTAATTAAGCAAAGCTGAGGGTTTTTCAGTAATAATATGTTGGCTAATATTATTGCATCTATCGTGTGCTTATCGTATGTTGTGTGTGAATTTGACTTGATTGGTTTTAATATGAAAAATACTTAATACATGAAGCTATGTGAAAAGCTGTTTATTTTTTGATTTATTATAAGAAATGACTTAATATGAGAAGTGATATAACCGAGGATCTGTGCATTAAGTCATTTGCTAACTAAACATGACTTAATGAAACATGACTTAATGAAAAAATAAAACAAATAAGCCTTTAGTGTTAATATTTTGCATTGCCTGCTATTATAATTTATAAAAATCAAGCCTGAACGGTTTAAATAAAAAATGACAATTACAACGGTGCATTAGCAATTAGTTGAACTAATCATATTAAACGTGACAATCTTCCTAATCATATCAATTGAGTCATTCTACTTAGGAAAGTGTTATAGTTGTGATCATGTAAGTTGTCATTGGGGCAAAACACACTTATTTGGTTCGAAATAGCTGAACCGAACCGAACTGAACCGAACCAACCTTATTCAGTTTGGTTTCGGATTCGATAGCTTTTACTCGATTCGATTCTCGGTTTAAGGTTTTCTCTTATTCGGTTTTTGAGTCGGGTCGATTTGATCGGTTCAGGCCGGGTTTGACCGTTGCTCGGCCCTAATAAATTGTGTAATGACTCATATGAATATGAACATTGTTAAGGAGTATAGTGATTCTTAACATTAAATTATCTAAGATCTTTTGACTATTATAAACTTTTATTTAAGTTTGTTTTGAATTTGTTCACACTTCTAATATCTTTCAACTTGATCCATATCAAGTGATGTTCTAGATATATAACTATTCAATCGTCAAACTTATAACATTAAATTATTTCTCTAATACTTTGATATGGTCTAACAAACTTCACTACAAATACATTAAGGGCAAGCCTACGTGGGCACCCCATGAAATCCTTGGCAGGCACCTCATGCTAGTGTGGACCCCCCTTTTGACGGCGATTTGACTTTTTTTTTTTTTTTTTTTTTTTTTTTTTTTTTTTTAATAATTGTGTGTAGTGTTTTTTAGTGTATTTAATTAGTGTAGTGTATATTGTATTTAATTAGTGTAGTGTTTTTTTTTAAAATATAGTGTATTTAATTATGTAGTGTTTTTATATGGTATTTATTTTACGTTATGTTTTTAAATAATGTATAACAACAAATGTAAACATTAAACAATTAAAACAACAAATGTTTTCAATATTACAACGTCTACTCCACATGAAGATTATTAATGTCATCTATAAGCTCATAGAGTATTCCAGTCGGCTGACATGCGTGATCAACTGGATTACTTGCCAGTTCCAGTGATGCTTCCAACGCCTTTATTTTTGCCTGCAACAAAGTCTTTTCAGCCAATAGCATGTTGATCGTTGTATCTTTAGTTTCGCAGTTTGAGCACTGCGTCGAAGAAGAGGCTTCACCAAAGTACTTTTGTTGAAATATTTCCTTCCACATGAAGTATCGACACCCATAGTCTTTAGTCCCTGGCTGTTACATGACGAAACAATTATAAGAAATGTATTCTAAACAAACAAGTTATTGATATATTTACGCAAATAAGCAAACGTTTAATTATTTACCTTTGAGAAAGGACATGCATAATACTTCAGACCACAAGTATGGGGCTGGTGGGATGTTCTTTGAATTATTAATCCACGTTGACAACGACACAAGTAAGGATTTTGTTGTTGCATCTGGCCAAAAGAATTTGTATAATTATTCACAACATAAATTAGTAATATGATGGTTCACAAAATTAGAAGCTTCAAATACATAAATAACCAATCTTGTTATAGATTAATAGTTGATACATGGTTCACAAAATTACAATATAACTAGAAACTAAGATCAATCACGCCCGATGCGTAGTCGCTCCAATGATACTGCCATCTGTCCCACACGAGACTCTAACTCTGAAATGCGTCTCCTCAATCCGTCAATCTCTCGCTCGTACACATCAACGCGAGACGGCTGTATCAGTAGATGAGGAAGAACCGGAGGACGGTGTATAAAATTGTCCTCATATGCAGCTGGATATATAGCTGGAGAGGGAGGCACATAAGATTGTGAAGAAAGCACATAATCTGGACTCTCAACACGAGCGGGTGTGTGGTTGACACAATGAATGTCCCTCCACTGAATGTCATCCGATTCCTGTAACAAAACATGAGGAAGAACCGGAGCAGGAGCAGAAATCTGTAACAAAAGATGACGAGTCGTTTGCTATAAATCAGTAATCGTCTATACATGTTGTGTCATTTACAATATAGATCAGTAATCGTCTATACATGTTTTGTTATTTACAATATAAATAAATAATCGTTTTCTACGTATATCTAAACATCCTCTGTCGTTGAGTAAACACATGTTCCCATTGCGCGGCCACGGCATCTCTATGATAACTCCATTGTGGGTGATTATACGGGAGTGGTGAGTCTTCGTCAAGAACCGCAAGAACGAAGTGAGCACATTCCTCGTTCCCCACACGAAGAATAACAACCGGAGTCAAGTACTGGGCTGAATCTGGAGAACCTCTAAGCGGAAGTAACAAAAGAGATTGTCTATTGGTTATACATACAATAGGACGGTTAATAGCTGTAGCAATAACCACTCCCATTTCTGGCATACTCATCCAATAACTTCGGGGTGCTGCACCGTTATACCAATTCATCGAGTTACGTGTAGATGTAAAAGTTTGACCCCACATTGCCCTGTAAACTGCTTCGTGATTGTCTACCTCTTCCCTGGCAAGAGCTCGAATTGTGGGCCACATTTCTTGCTGATGGCCAAGACCTAGGGCAACAGCTCGATAGCCACAATTTCCATCACCCTCCACGTTAAAAATCCCTAGGATCCAGCGTCGGAAAATAGGTGGAATTTCAGTCATACAATATTCGCTAAAGTGATCTGGAACGTACAAGTGGTGTCTTAAGTCGCCCTCGCTAGGTCCTTCGTTAGGTCCTTCTGCGCATGCCCCAACCAACGCTAAATCTCTGTCGGTGACGATAACCCGCGGGTAGTATTGTTCTTGTATCACCAACTTAATACATGCCAACACCCATTTGAAATTTGGCTTTTTTTCCTTGTCCAAAAAGCTAAACGCCATTGAGAATGTTGTGTTTGTTGGAGTAACCCCAACAACTATAAAGAATGGCAGTTTAAACATGTTGGTGTTGTATGTGGAGTCCATCAGCATGATTTCCGGATATGTTGTCCACAGGGCATATGACGTCGGGTGAACAAAAAATATTTCATCCAGCTCATTTGTGTGGTCATTTATCCTAGGGTAATACGTATAACCTTTACGTCGCAAATGTACTAAAAGCAGTTGTATCGGAGTCAAATCACCACGACTGTCGCGACGTATCTTTTCTTGTGCATTATACACCGTTTTAATCGTAGACACGTTATTAGGATCCATCTCTTTTATTGAAGAAAGTATAATTCGTGGTGCTACACGCTGTTTTGTCATCTGCCTCACAAAAACTAACTCAGTTTCTTTTAATCGCATGGCCTGTGAAAAACCATGCAACGAGTCTGGAAAATTATGATTATGCTCCGGACGCTTAACCCTCAATATCCAACCATTAAAACGTTTTATATATTTCGCTAGTAATCTGAATGGGCAATTACATTTGTCGGTACTAGTCTGCCGTTGAAGTTCATCTTCTAAACCTTCACGTGAAGACGTCCCATGTCTAGAACACAAAAATTCGATAGAGTACTTATAGCCCCTATCTGTTTTACTTTTTCCAATAACAATAACAAACCCAATCGATTCAGCAGTAGATCGAACCCAATTAATTAAATCAACTTCAGTACCGAACACCTATACAATATAAAAACACAACAAACTTTTTTAATAAACCTTACTTTTTTTTTTTAACAAAGTTTACTTTTTTTTTTTAAAACAAAGTTTACCTTTTTTTTAACAAGTTTACTTTTTTTTTTAAAGAAAGTTAACTTTTTTTTTATACAAACTTAACTTAACTTTTTTTTTAAAAAAAAAACAAAAAACGGTGACTCGGGTTATTAACCCTCGCTCTCTCTCACTCACACACTAACCACTCTCTCACTCAAATCACTTTCTCTCTCTCACACAAAAACTCTCTCATTTCTTTTACGGTGGGTTTGTAGATGTTGTTACGGTGGGTTTGTAGATGTTGTTACCGTGGGTTCATTTTTTGTGGTATGTTGTTACCGTGGGTTTGTAGATGTTACCGTGGGTTTGTAGATGTTACGGTGGGTTTGTAAAAGTAAACGTTTTTTTAAAAAACTTTTTTTATGTATAATAAACGTTTTTTTTTTAATAAGAGAGTAAAAGTAAAAAATACTTTAAAAGTAAAAAATACTTTAAAAGTTTGTTTATGTATAATAAACGTTTTTTTTTTAATAAACGTTTTTTTTTTAAAGTAAAAAAATACTTTAAAAGTTTGTTTATGTATACTTTAAAAGTAAAAAATACTTTAAAAGTTTGTTTATGTATAATAAACGTTTTTTTTTTAATAAACGTTTTTTTTTAAAGTAAAAAAATACTTTAAAAGTTTGTTTATGTATACTTTAAAAGTAAAAAATTTGTTTATGTATACTTTAAAAGTAAAAAATACTTTTAAAGTAATAAACGTTTTTTTTTTATGTATAATAAACGCGTTTTTCTTTAAAAAAACGTGTGTGTGTATATTTGGTGCTACGTGTGTGGTTCTCGAATGGTTTACGCGTTTCTTTTGTTGACCGTGTATACCATGTGTTGAAACCATGTGCGCACATGGTTTTCTCTGACTTAGCCAGTTGATATTCTCTGACTTAGCCACTGTCTTTATCTCTCCTAGTGGTATTATCTCTCTCTCTCTAAAAATTGAAGATCTAAAGTTTTTAGATCTACAAACTTTGATCTAAAACTTTTTTAGATCTAAAACTTTTTTAGATGCTTCTAAGTTATCTGATGTTGAAAATATTATGAGGTTTGTAAAAAAAGTTATACTTTTTTGATTTTTTTAAAATATTTTAAGATCTAAAAACTTTGAATATGGTGATTTTCTTAAAAACAATAATGTTTCGTTCTTAAATTTTTTAGATCTAAAACTTTTGTTTCTTTTTTTGCAGGTTTGCATAGGAGGACCCTTTTGTTATGTTTGTGGGCAGGCCTACGTAGGCACCCCATGAAATCCTTGGCAGGCACCTCATTACTGGATGGTAAAGTGAGTTTAATTCACTTTGCAACTGTAATGTATAAAAAAACTTAGTGTTTTTGTATCAAAAAATTTCATTACTGGATGGTAAAGTGGCCATTCAAGGTCATTTTGCAACTTTAATGAAATAAAAAAGGCAATGATGATTTTTTTTTTAAAAATAAAACTTAAAAAGAGTTTTGGCGAGGCAATACTTAATTTGCAGCCAACATGAACTATAAACTATTAATCTGAGCCTTTGATAAGTTGTTTACCTCTTGTGTGTTAAATGGTGAACTAGACATGGTGGACTGGTATGTTGTTGCTAGTGCACTTGTTGCTTATTCTTGTTTGTTGTTGTTCTGGACCACTTGTTGCAGTTCTGGACCACTTGTTTGTTGTTCTGGACCACTTGTTGTTGGTTGATTGTTGTTGGTGTTGTTGCTTTCACCAGGGATTATATGGGGTGGTTGTTTGTGTTGTTGGTTGATTGTTGTTTGTGTTGTTGCTTCACCTGGGATTATATTGGATGCCTGCCTAGGATTTCATGTGAACTTAGTACATTGCCTTTGAGAATCTTGTGAACTTTTGCAGTACTTGGTAACTTTTGGGAATCTTGTTCAAAACGTGTATAACCTTGTGAAACATGTGAAGTTCATGTGAACTGGTAACTTGTGACCAGTTTGAGACTTGTGCAGTGTTGTTAGACTTGTGAACTGGTGACTTTGTGCAGTTGTGAACTGTGACTTTTGTGCAGTTTGTGACTAAAACTTTTGCGAGGCGATGATGATTTTTGAGCCTAAAAACTTTAAAAAATTTCCGAGGCGATGATGATAAAAACCGAATGAACGGTAAAGTGAGATCTAATCTCACTTTGCAACCTTCGGGTTTGAGCCTAAAAACTTTAAAAACTTTAAAAACTTTCCGAGGCGATGATGATAAAAACCGAATGGACGGTAAAGTGAGATCAAATCTCACTTTGCAACCTTCGGGTTTGAGCCTAAAAACTTTCCGAGGCGATGATGAAAACCGAATGGACCGAATGAACGGCAAAGTGGGATAAAATCTCACTTTTGCAACCTTCGGACTGAGCCTCAAATGTTTTTCAACTACGATTTTTTGAAAACTTTTAAAACTTAAAAAAACTTGTAAAACCTGTAAAACCAAAACAAAAAATAAGCTGTAAAACAAACTTGTAGAACTAAAAAACCAAAACAAAACTTGTAAAAAAAAAAAAACACATGTGCAAAAAGTTGTCAAAAAAAACTTGTAAAAATAAGTAAAAGACTTGGCACGGAAATCGAGAAACCAATCATTACCAATGATTGGCACGGAAATCGAGACACAACAAAATGCAACCACCCCCTATATGGGGTGCCTCCATAAGAGGACCCATACATTAATCAGTTGACAAAAACTTTATCCATTAAAACATGACTTTTCATTTCTTTAAATAGAAATACATTAATCAGTTGCCAATAACTTTATTCATTAAAACATGACTTCTCATTTCTTTAAAAAGTCATTTAAGTCGATATACTATAGAACTTTGAAAGATCAAATGTCGGAAGGCTCGTAGAAGTCACTGAAAACTAGTTAATGGAATAGAGATGGCTCATGCAAGGTCTTATGTACTAATTAATTACTAGTTAATTAGTGAAAACGACATGCATAATTCTAGTACAAAGTATGTGATGGAATTTGTAAGCAAGTTGATATGAATAAATCAAACATGAACTAGTCTGGTCACAAGTGGTCTTAGTGACGGTTAAAGACCGTTCATATCCTAAATAGTCACCGGATATTAAATTTTAAGTATCTTTTGCTTCTTATCGACAGTTGCTGCCCTTTTAATTATCTAAAGTACAAAGTTACACTAGATTACAAGATACTTGGAGTTTTGGATGTCTTCAAAACTCAAAGCTTTCAAATATCATCCTAAAAATAATTACTTACGAACGTAAGTAGATACATAATATATCTTCTTGCGAATACGAACTTGTTGCAACATATCTTGTATGTTTTCGCAAAATTTGACCAGTTTTGCCAAATAATAAAAGCTATGATCAACTAACAAAATTGATGGTACAAAATTCATATGCGAATTAAAATGCTTAATATGACTACTTCACTTATTCTATCGTACGATAAAATCTCAAATCACGAATAATTTATGTATCCACACTTTCTAAAAATAGCTGTGTATATCTATGATGTTATTTTAATGAGATAGGGAGTAATATATAATGAAAACAGGGTGCCAAAACCAAAACCCAAACCAAAACCATGGAAGAAGTGCAAGAGGGGAGCTATATATGTGGAAGAAAAGCATAAATAAATCTCGAGAAAACAACATGGAATTGTGTGATATCAAAGCATTAACCCTTCTTTATTTTTTCATGTGAGCTTCTGTTGGTAATTGCAATGACTTTTTGGTGAATAAAATAATGAAATATCTCTTTGAGTATCATGAAACTGCAAAAGCTAGGTGATTGGTTCGTTAATGCCCAAAAAGATAGGGGTAGAACATGTTCAATTTGCATTTTGCAATTGGCGTGTGTTGGTCCCACCAACTTGGAACTACACATGCCTACTAGACTTGCTACTAGCCTCTGCTTCTACTTACCCATGATTCCCTCCCACAATTTTTAATGGTCTTTCAGTTCTGTGATTTGTATCTTTAGCCCCCTTTGTTTAATGGTTCATTTCTGAATAGACCTGATATTTAAGTTAGATGGAAACATTGGTAAATCAGTAACTAGTTTTATATGTTGTTATGAAATTTTGTACATACTAAATGTAAAAAAGTTATCATGATTTCTATCATGTATCAAGTAGTACTACTTTTTTTTGAAGCTGATAATTTTATTAGGAAGTAACGCTCTTTAAGATCATATAAGTTTTATCATCTTGTTATTTTACTATCTTTGTTAAATTGAACACCAAAACAAATCAAGACAAGGTTTTGTTTATTTGGAGGATGTGATGATCCAGGTTTTCTTTTGGTCGGTTGCTTGCTAGTCCAAATTTGAACTTTGCTCTCTCTCTATATATATGTACAGTAATAATAATATGCTCTATTTTGCTTCTCAATTATTGTTGGCGTATGTGTCCGGACGCCCTGGTATCCGGCAAGATCATTGGCCGGACGGTATGCTTTACCGTCCGGACGGCAGGTAACAGTGACCAGGTTTTACGGGATTCTTACCACGTGGCCTATCAAGTAGGGTGGCTGTAGACCTGCAGGCATGTAATATAGGTCTGCGCAAACAGTAAGTCTACAGTACGCAGGTACATAGTTGGGGTAGTATAAATACCTCAACACATTTAATGTTTTGCATTAAATACACACACCTACATTAACCACTGCATTAACTATCACATTTATTACCCTCTTCTTACTTTCACGCCGGAGCTTGGTCTTGGATATCATCCAGGGCAAGGCTAACACGTGTTGTCCATTGTGCAGGAAGGAACGCTTATTCTCCTCCGGCATCATTGATAGAAGCTGAACTCTCAAGTCAAGCTGAACAACGGGAATTTGCTTCAACAATTATCAACTTATAACTTAGCAAATTACTTTTTTTTTTTGGGTCACTTTTAAAGATAATAAGCCGTACACATTCTTATTCATTGTTAAATGCCGACAAGAATATTATTCATTGTTTTAAAATTTTGATGATTATAGAAGTGTAGCATAACACTTTGTTATATTAATGTTTGTCTTTTGTTGTATCTTAGGAAACCCCTTATGAGGTTACATGTATATAAAAGGATGTTTCAAAGTATAAGGTGTTCAAGTTAAATGAACCATGATTAGAGGGGTCTAAGTGGATAGACCCCATTTGCCCATATAACTAAAATAACCATACTTCACAGTTCCCATGACGAAACCTTTGACATTGTTGGTAGACTAGGGACTGGGGAGGTGAATCTGTAGATATACTACTTGTTCTGTATAACGTAAATTCTAAATAATTCAAGAAAGAGTATAATTTAAGAACTTTTTATGTTTAAATCACGGGTTTTTTTAAATTGTGCCCTAAAAACATAAGTTAAGCATAACAAAAGTACACAAAAAATACACAGAGAACCACAAAAAAATACATTTGTCTATATTTTTATGTGAATCTCTGTGTACTTTTTCGTGAGCCCTTATGTACTTATGGCCCTTAAGACACAAGTTAGAAAAACCCTTAAATCAAAACTTAAAAGTCGTTGTGTGTATATCACCTTTCTTGTTATAATTTATATTTCAAAATTATAAGTCTGTTAAATAACTCTACAGAAATTGGATCAAATAAGAAGAAAAATTAAAATAAAAATAGTAAAACTAAATTACAAAGATGCAACTCTTTTTAAAAATTCACTCTCATTTTTCTTATTGTAGTTTTTCTTTTCATCGGATCCCTTCCTAACTTCACGCGTTAATTGAAATCAAGATATCAAATATCCTAGCTTATTTCACTGACTGTGGATATATTGAGAACCCAAAAACTAATAAAAAGTGAGTCAACCAACGAAGAACAAGTTACATATCAAAATTCCCGCTAATCTACAGAACTACCCCAATCCCACAAACACGAAGCGTTAAAATTAGAAAGAAAATGTTATACTATCTAGTTTTAGGATATTTGCATGATGCAACATAGCCTATTGTCACGGACTTGTCTCTACAAGGTCTCCCGTGCGGCACTTAGTCTCGACTAAGCTCAGCCTTGCTCGAATACTCAACGATGTATGTAACGAAAGTAAACTTCAAAGATGGAACGAGTGGAATGTAAGGAATACTTTGTATTGCTTAAGAGAACTCTTTACAAGGTAGCTTTACAAATGAACTTCTATGGATGAACTTTACAAATGAGGCATCACCTATTTATACTAGTCTATACAAGTTTCTACACTATTCCTTAGGAAGCTTCTAGCTTATGATATTTCCATAAGCTTCTAGTAAGCTTCTAGAATTTCCACTTATCTAATATCTTCCAAAAGCTTCCAAGATTATCCACCATCTTCCATGAGCTTCCAAAGTCTTCCAAGCTTATCCAAGGCCTTTCATGAGAAGTGTAGAATAATCCGGAATCCCGAACATGAGAAGTGTAGAACTTGCTTCACTCTCGGGCAAATTACGCCACTTGATCAAGTACTCCTTATAGCTTGGCACTCCTCGTCTCCGTATCGTACGATCCGACAAGATCTCATCAACCTCTCGATCGTACGAGGTAACAACTGCTGTTGGTGCTCGCTTGGACACCCCTCGTTCCAAGTCTTCCTCGTCCTTATGATAGGGTTTGAGAAGACTAACGTGAAAGACCGGATGAATCTTCAACTTGGGCGGTAGTTGAAGTCGATAAGAAACTTTTCCAACACGTCCAATCACCGAGAAAGGGCCTTCATACCTCCGTATCAAGCCTTTATGCACCTTCCTTAGTGATTTGAATTGTTGAGGCAAGAGTTTCACCATCACTTGATCTCCTACCTCGAACTCAATGTGTCTTCTTTTTCCATCCGCCCACTTCTTCATCTTCTTAGCCGCTTTATCCAACGAAGCCCGGGCCAAGTCCGCTTGCTCGTGCCATTCCTTCATCGTCTTGTAAGCGGCCGGGCTACTCCCTTCGTATGATGCGGCTAAGGCATTCGGAGTCAATGGTTGGCGCCCCGTGACCAACTCAAAAGGACTCTTCCCCGTGGCTTCACTCCTTTGCATGTTGTACGAGAATTGAGCAACGTCAAGGAGTTTAGCCCAATCGTGTTGGTTGGCACTCACATAGTGCCGAAGATAGAGCTCCAATAGTGCGTTCACCCTCTCTGTTTGCCCGTCCGTTTGGGGATGGAAACTCGTAGAGAAGTTCAAATCCGTTCCCATGATCTTGAACAACTCCGTCCAAAAGCGCCCCGTGAATCTTGGATCTCGATCACTAACGATCACATGTGGCACTCCCCAATACTTCACCACATTCTTAAAGAAAAGCTTAGCCGTCTGTTCCGCGGTAACATCGGGTGGTGCGGCAATGAAAGTTCCATACTTTGAGAATCGATCGACCACCACAATAATACTCCCATTTCCTTCCGACTTCGGCAAGCATGTGATAAAGTCCATGGAAACGCTTTCCCATGGTCCCTTGGGCGTCGGTAGAGGCTCCAACAGTCCTCCGGACTTCTTTTGCTCTATCTTGTCTTGTTGGCAAATAAGGCACGTTCGCACGAATGTCTCTACATCGTCTTCCATCCTTGGCCAATAATAAGTGCCTTCGACCAATGCCAACGTCCTCTTAATCCCCGGATGACCGGCCCACTTCGAATCATGACACTCTTTCAAGATTAGCCGTCTAAGATCACCCCACTTAGGCACGTAAAGCCGATCTCCTTTGGTAAACAACATGTCTCCTTTAAGCCAAAATCTCCGAGTCTTTCCATCTCTTGCTAGGGCCACGAGCTTCTTGGCAAAAGGATCATGTTCCAATCCTTCCTTAATTCGGTCTTGGAGGAAGAATTGGGCTTGGGTGATTGCCGCAAACTCCGCCTTGCGACTCAATGCATCGGCTACCACATTAGCCTTCCCCGGCTTGTACTCCAAGTGATAGTCAAACTCGGCTAGGAAGTCTTGCCACCGAGCTTGCTTGGGACTTAACTTCTTTTGGGTTTGAAAGTAGCTTGTAGCAACATTGTCCGTCTTGATCACGAATCTCGAACCCAACAAATAATGCCTCCAAGTCCGTAAGCAATGGACGATCGCCGTCATTTCTTTCTCTTGCACGGTGTACTTCCTTTCCGTCTCGTTTAGTTTCCTACTCTCGAATGCGATCGGGTGTCCTTCTTGCATTAGAACTCCTCCAATAGCAAAGTCCGATGCATCCGTGTGTAACTCGAAAGGCATAGTTACATCCGGTAGTCTCAACACCGGTTCTTCCATAACCGCTTTCTTCAAATTCTCGAACGCCGCTTGGCACTTTTCGTCCCAACTCCAAGCTTTGTTCTTCTTCAATAGGTCCGTCAAGGGAGATGCTATTGCCGAGTACCCCTTGATAAACCTTCGATAATAGTTCACCAAGCCAAGAAAAGATCGTAACTCCGTTACCTTGGTTGGTGGTTCCCACTCTTGGATAGCTTTTACTTTTGCACCGTCCATCATCAATCCACCGTCTTTGATCTTGTGCCCCAAGAACTCGACTTCGTCTTGGGCGAAAGAGCATTTCTCCAACTTCACATAAAGTTCGTTGTCTCGTAACACTTGAAACACCTGCTTCAAATGCAAGACATGCTCTTCCAAGGTATGACTATAAACAACAATATCGTCCAAGTATACCACCACGAACTTATCAAGGAACGGGTGAAATAACTTATTCATAAGGGTGCAAAAAGTAGCGGGAGCATTAGTTAAGCCAAAAGGCATTACTAGGAACTCATAAGAACCATACCTCGTGACACACGTCGTCTTAGCTTCGTCTCCCTCCGCTATCCGTACTTGGTAGTACCCCGATCTCAAGTCTAACTTGGAGAAGTATCTCGCCTTTCCAAGTTGATCAAACAAATCTGCAATAAGAGGAATAGGGTACTTGTTCTTAATTGTTACCTTGTTAAGTGCCCGGTAGTCTATGCACATCCGCAAGGATCCATCCTTCTTTCTCTGAAATAGCACCGGCGCACCATACGGGGCTTTCGAGGGTCGAACATAGCCCGCATCCAACAGATCCTTGAGTTGTTTTCGCAACTCCTCCAACTCGGGTGGTGGCATTCGGTAAGGGGCTTTAGCGGGTGGCTTGGAACCCGGTTCCAATTCGATGGTATGATCCACCTCCCTCCTAGGTGGTAGCTTCTTGGGCAACTCCTTGGGCATCACGTCCTTGAACTCCTCAAGTACCCGCTCGATCTCTTTCGGTACCTCTACTTTGTCCGACTCGCCATCCGTTTCCAGCCTTGTCACCGCCAAATAGCAAGGCTCGCTCTTGTTGTACCCTTTTTTGAATTGCATGGCCGAAAGGGTCTTCACTCCACACTTAGAATCCCGTTCCGTGCTAACCATGCAAGTCTTCCCACCATCTAGGATACATAAAGAATTAGCAAATGGCATAGGGAAAGCTCGTACCTTATCGAGGAACTCCAACCCAAGAACCACATCGAAATCATCCATCGGGACCACCGACAAGTCAACCGTCCCTTCCCATTCTCCAATCTTGGCTCGAACATCTTTGGCCACTCCTTCCATAGGCTTGGCCTTTGAGTTTACCGGCTTGAACGTTCCACTCCCTTTCGTAGTGCTAATCCTTAGCCGTTTGGCTTCATCAACCGACACGAAATTATGAGTGGCACCGGAATCTACTAAAGCACGTACCTTGGTCCCATTGATGGTTGCTTCCACAAATTGCAATCCTTTCCCTACAACTTTCGGTACCTCCGTCTTGGCCTTGATTGCATTCAAGATCCTCATCGAGCTCATGCATCCGCCATCACTTGGGCCTTCGTCGTCATGAGCCATCATTCCATTAAGGCTTGCTTTCTTGGGGCAATCTCGAGCTCTATGAGGTCCATCACATATGAAGCATCCACCACTCTTGAAGGCCGTCTTTATTTCCTTGTTCTTTCCGGTGGGTGGTTTACGTGTATTGTCGGGCTTTGCTTGAGCGACTTTCTCTCCCCCACCTTTATCGTGGCTCGCCTTTCGATCCTTCGGCTTAGACGTTTCCCTTCTCGAACTAAAGTCGATCAAGCCCTCGGCATGGGCGATAGCCGTAGCGAGGTCTTGAACTCCACGTCTCTCTAGCTCCGTCTTAGCCCATCCTTGTAAACCATCGAGGAAATAAAAGAGAGAGTCTTGTTCGGAAAGATCCGGAATCTCCAAGGTTAGTGTAGTAAATTCCTTAACATAATCCCGGATCGTTCCGGAATGCTTAAGTTTACGAAGCCGACTCTTTGCTTCGTTCTTAGCATTCTCGGGGTAAAATTGTTTCTTAAGTTCAGCAACAAAATCAGCCCAAGTATCGATAGTACACGTACCTCGCTCGATATCTCCATATCGACGTCTCCACCATAACGCCGCGGTATCCTTCAAGTATCGGGTCGCCATCTTGATCTTGATATCATCATCCGTAATGTTGACGCCCTCCAAGTATTGCTCCATCTCCCATAAGAAATCATCAACCGCCCTAGCTTCCCGCTTTCCCACGAACGGTGATGGTTTTGGAACATCAATCTTCGGAGCATTATTACCAACGTTTCCACCTCCGTTAGCCATGGATCGCTTGCATAGCACTACATCGGCTTGCAAGTCTTCGATGGTCTTCTCAATGTTGGAGATTTTGCCTACGAACAACTCTTTTAGACCATTGATTTCACGCTTAAATTCACCACTAAGCGTATTGATGACCTCCCGAAAGTCATCCTTCATAGTCATAAACTCGGTGTCTAGACCATCCAAGCCCTCAACTTGGGTCTTCAACTCCGACACGGATGTCTCAACACCCGCTAATCTCTTTTCAAAGCTTGACATAACGTCCTTAGACGCACTTCTCTTCTTCGGGTCTTGACGCTTGTCATCGCGACCTTGCCTCTCATCAACATTCGCACCTCCACTAGCACCAATCTTATCGGTCTCGTTTGCCATCGTCTTGAATCAACGCTCGCTCTGATACCACTTGTCACGGACTTGTCTCTACAAGGTCTCCCGTGCGGCACTTAGTCTCGACTAAGCTCAGCCTTGCTCGAATACTCAACGATGTATGTAACGAAAGTAAACTTCAAAGATGGAACGAGTGGAATGTAAGGAATACTTTGTATTGCTTAAGAGAACTCTTTACAAGGTAGCTTTACAAATGAACTTCTATGGATGAACTTTACAAATGAGGCATCACCTATTTATACTAGTCTATACAAGTTTCTACACTATTCCTTAGGAAGCTTCTAGCTTATGATATTTCCATAAGCTTCTAGTAAGCTTCTAGAATTTCCACTTATCTAATATCTTCCAAAAGCTTCCAAGATTATCCACCATCTTCCATGAGCTTCCAAAGTCTTCCAAGCTTATCCAAGGCCTTTCATGAGAAGTGTAGAATAATCCGGAATCCCGAACATATTTGTAAAAATAGGCGGGTCGTGACACTATGATATCATAGGATAACCAATAATAATTAACCCAACTCCCTATGACACAACAACTTGTTCAACTTGGCCACATTTTACCTTTGATTTTTTCCTCAGCTTTCAGTTTCCAAGTTTACTATATTGGGCCATACTACTTCCATATGGATAGAAACTTCAATTTGCAATTAGGATATTATAAACAAATACACAAAAAGGTAACCATTGTTGAAACTTGGAATTGGAAAATAAAGAATAATACTCCGTATAAGTTTTTCTGGCAGCCTACTTACATGATTATTTTTTATTTTTTTCATTTTCTACCGAGACCGTCATCGATTCAATGAGAAGAAAGCACACAACAATTTCCACAAGTTAATCATGAATTTGAGGGAAAATAGAAAGCTTGGAAAGTTATGGTTGGTGGTTGTTATAAACTTTCAATGTGCAAAGTACCTAAACAAAAATATAATATCAGTTTAACGAATGAAGACGTTTGTCCGTTCGTATTTGTATTATGTGAACTGATCGACTTAATTAGATTTTTTTCTAAAGCAACTTTTACTTAGATATAATTAAACATACATGTTAATAACGTGTAACGACGTAATTAAAAGCTATGGATATATAAATACTCATGTGTAAGGTAGGATTTTCTCCTCAAAACATGATCAATTGTTTACGTCTTTCATAAAAAATTAGATTGACAGAAGAACCGTGACCCCGTACACTTAATTGAATGTTGAATGACCATTCTTTAAAGATGAAGCCACAGTCAATGAGAAACTACATAATACCTTAGGGAAATAATTTGCACACTTATTTTTCTTATTTGCACACTCTAATTTATGCATTAACCTGTTGTAGTGTGTTAGTGTGTATATGTCTTGCTTGAACCGATTGTATATTGGAGTGTGACAATCAAAAAGTAATGTGTGCAAATCATCTCCCAATACCTTAGTATACTTGATATAGTAACTTTAACCGTGAAGAGAAAAAGTTAATGTCAGGTATAACCCATCTAATACCATTAAGTGACTTTAACATTGTAAAATTTGGTCAGGATAATCAAATGTTAAAGTCAATTTGTAACGCCGGACTTATGTTCATAGACTTTCTTGTTTGGCAGCTTAGACAAATACTTACTATAAAGTCGTACGCAAAATACGCATATGCATGGGAATATAATTAGATGCGATGCGTTTAGAGCTTAATATTAGGGATTGAGTGCAATCAAAGCCATGTGGGAAAATTTTGAAAAAGGTAAAAGATTATTGATTATGATAGGATGTCATGTTGAAGCAAAGCATACATGTGCATTTATGGCAAGATATGGAGGTGAGGAGCAAAGCCAACACGCACAACTTGCTATCAGAATTTACATCTCTTCACAACTACGCATGTTCCGTGTTTTTCCACTTATCAAACATTTAAAATTGTTTCAAGGTTCCAACTCTATTCAATTTGTGCATAAATGTTTTATATTGAGTTAGTAACATGGACATATTGGAGAGTGGCAAAATGTGCATTTACATATACATATATTGAAGATAATTATCAAAAACGTCGCATTTGAAGTTATTTTTAGCTCAAGTTGTACCAACGCGACCCACATTTTTATTCGAGCACGGTATATGTAAAAGACATTTTGACTGCTAGTATTGCAATTGACAGTGCCAATGGTGCAACTGACGAGATCATGGTGTGACCTAGTCACATCATGGAACCAACAGGATATATGTGTAACTGATGACACTTATAGTATTTTTGTAGTTTTTACTATCAACGCAATTTTATCAAAAGTTAAACATCTATTGTCCTAATTTCTTTGTAACGGATCGGTTAATGAAGCTTTCGTGAAATAATCGTGACAAAGTTTGTATGGTTTTTTGGAAATTTGACCACTTTATAAAAGTACGCAGCAAACGTAACTTCTTCTTTTTTCGTGTACCACGCTCTTAATTTATACCTCATCTGTATACGTGGACGATACTACATAAATATTGATAATTTTAAACAATAGTCAGATAATGCAAGTACTTTCTTGCTTTGTTATTCACGAGGTTTCGAGCCCGCGCGTTGTTGCGGATACTTTTGTTAAATATGTAGCGACCAGTTTGTCGAAGATAGCAACAGTAAAAGGTATAAGATTGCAAGGATGGGTGCTGCAAGAATTTACAGCATAAAAAAATGGTCAAACTTTATAAAGCATGCATTAAAGTTATATGCAGTAACTGCATAGCATAAAATAGGAGTATCTTGATATGCAAACATGGCATAATTTTTGTCTTAGTTTGACACAAAAGACACAATGTTTTCGTGCAAATTTCTGCAGCTAGAAAGGCATAAACAACCCTGCTAATTATTGCGCCAAACTTATTTAAAGGCATCTAAATGATGATGTTCTTTTTTATGAGAGACATCAAGATGATAATTTTGTTCTGATAAGAGACAACAAGAGCTGATAATGATCTCCAAGATGAGAGACAAGATCAAACTGAGGAAGAAGAGGTTGAACCTAGAAGAAGCAAAAGGGCAAGAACCGAGAAATCGTTTGGACCCAATTTTGTTTCTTTTATGGTTGAAAACGAACCTAATTCATACCGAGAGGCGGTTACTTCCTCAGAAGTGCTTCAATAGAAAGAAGCCATGAAATGTGAAATAGATTCTATTTTACAAAAAGGATACATTATAGCTCGTGGTTTTACCTCCTGGTGGTAAACCACTAGGCTACAAATGGTTACCTAACAACCACAAAGGTTGTCCATGGAACCATTGATAAGTAAAAAAGCAAGATTGGTAATTAAAGGATTTAGACAACGAGAAGGTCTAGCTTACTTTGATACATATTCGCCTGTTACGCGAATAACCTCGATTAGGATGATACCTGCTAATTGCCGCTTTAAGAAATTTGGAAGTTCACCAAATGGATGTGAAAATGGCATTTCTAAACGGAGATTTAGAAGAAGAAATCTACATGAACCAACCTGAGGGTTTCATAGCTCTTGGACAAGAGAACAAAGTTTGTAGGCTTGTTAAGTCATTATATGGCTTAAAGCAAGCTCCCAAATAATGACATCTAAATTTTTTACCATGTCATGTCAGAACGTGGATTCAAAATTAATGGATGTATGTGGGAAAAAAAGAAAGAAAAAAAATCACTGGTATATATGTAATCGTGTGTTTATACATGGATGGTATACTTATCACCGGAAGTGATAACAAGGTAAACAAATCCACTAATGAAATGTTGGAGTCAATATTTGACATGAACTACATTGGTTGTTCGATATGGTTTTTGGAACTAAGATCATATGAAACCAAATGGATTTGTTTTGAAGTAAAAAACATTATAAGGACAATATTCTTGAGAGGTTCAATGTGGGGGATTCCGGCCTAGCTAGAACTCCAACGACATCTTTTTAAATCTATTTAAAATAGAGGTAGAGGTGTTGCCCATTTTGAATACTCAAAGATTATTGGGCATCTTATGTATCTAATGACGTATGTGAGACCTGATTTAGAAGTTATAATCAAGTTACAAAAATATACCAATAAACCATTTGAATAGTATTACATAAGTACTATGATACTTACGATATTGCACATTGGATGATATCCAACTGCTATCTAATGATAGAGTAATGCAAATATGGATTCTTACATAAAAGAATCTAGATCCACTAGAGCGGATGTGTTGACTCTACGTGGGAAGCTATGTCTTGGAAATCTTGAAAGTATTCAAAAAGACTTTTATAGATAAATCTATGATGGAATTTGAATTTATCATTTGAGATAAATTTATAGAATATGCGGATATCTACGTTAATTCATAGAGGACATACCAAGATGGCGTAAACCGGTAACGACCATATATATAAAGTGTGATAGTCAATTGGAAATTGACAGAGCTCATATCACAATGTAAAACGGTAAGTCGAGACATATCCATCATAGACGTTGATTGGTGCGACAACTACTCTCAACTAGAGTTATCACGATTGACTACGTAAAGTCAATGGGTAACATTGCGGATCCGCTTACGAAAGGCTTAAGCAGAGAGTTAGTTAGTAAGTCGTCTAAAGGAATGGGACTAAAGCTCTTGAAGGAATGAGTTTCTATGAAGGAAAACCTAACCCAGTTGACTGGAGATCCCAAGATCTGGGTTAATAGCACAACCTAATCATAGAAATGTGGGGGAAGTCGCGTCAATGTGGGGGAGTTACTAAATGTTGTAACTTCCTAGTCCATTCCTATAACAATTGTGACTTGTTAAGAGGTTAAACATATGGCTTTAATGATTCAGGATGAAATCACAAAGCATAATGGTTCAAGATGAAATCACAAAACATATGTTTTTAATGATTCAAGATGAAATCACCTATGTGAGAGAGAAGTGGGGTCGCTTCGAAGGGAATTGTGGGGGCGCAAATCCTAAGAACTCTTGCAGAACCAGGCTAGTGTTCATGACCATAACGAACACGACTATGAGGACTTGACAATGTCAGGGAGAGTCTTGTGTGAAGTGTAATGTCGTCTACGTAAACAGAGGCTGAGTTCAAGGAAATCGCATCTACTCAGATCTAGGAGTCTAAGTGCATCTCACAAGGGAAGGTTCAAAGGGTTACACCTACGTATCCTTTGCAAGATTCAACTATTGGAATTTCATCGTAATTTTTGTTTATTACGACCGATCTCCATTCATGTGGGGGATTGTTGGAAAATTAGTTGGTAAAAGTGACTTTTGACCAACTTTGGACACAATTATCTATATGTATGTGTTATATATATAAGTAATAGTTTGTAGGTTCGCGTTCTCCTCGAACAGAGCTTCGCAATGAGCCTTTATGTGTCCAAAATAGAGTTGATGTGAATGAGATATCGTGTCTCAAAGTTAAGCATTCGGTACCATACTTAAAGAGGAATTTTGAATTGTTTTCTATCCCACATCGGTGGGATGAGTAAACTTAGAGGGAGGCTATTTTGTATAAATAGATGCCCTAATTCCATAGGTTAAGATACACATCAAATCAATAGTTATTATTGATTTCCAACATATGGAATACGCATCTCTTAAGATGAAATTCCAGGCAGTTTAGTTAAGGCCGACAGTACAACTTACTGTTTTGGTTGTTGTACCCTGAGAAACAGACGGCGAATCTATTTTAAGAGAAGCGTGTCAAACACGTGCCTCGGCTTTTAGTGCTTCTTTGTTGATCTCTATTGGTGATCAAGTAAGTCTTTTGACTATTTTATTATTTTATTTAATTATCGTTTATCTGCTTACATTCTGTTTGTATTTAATTTTCTGTTATTTATTTACTGTTAATTTTATTTGTTGTAATTTAGATTTTATTAATAAAAGTGTAACCGTTTCCCTACAGAAACTACCAAGACAAATCATATTTGAGTCACAGTTAATTTGTTGTTCCCTTTTTCTTTTGAGCCATTCTGGTTTGCAGTTTTTGCCATGCCATTATCATTTCCTTGAGCAACCTGTTTTGGAGGTCTAACCTTCCTAACATCTTCTTTTTTAGATCCCGAACCACAATAACCAGCCGGAAAGTAGCTGCTCCATTCCATCTGAAGGTCAACGGCTGGTGAGCTTGATTCAGTCCCTGAAATGTCCATGGTAGCTGCACATTTAAAAAATGAGAAAGTAAGTACATCTGGTAATGCCGTGTTTGGTTGATATCAAGATTGAGATGAAAAAGAAAAACCTTTTTTCTTGCCAAAATCCATGTTGTGGTTTGTTTTAGATTATTGTTTGGTAAATCAATGTTTGTTGGAGCTATTTTTATAGGTGGAATCTGAAATGTTCATGTGCTTTATAAATGGAATATGTGCAGGGAATGTGCATGTTTAAAAAAATGATCAGCTGATTAAAGCAGTCAATGCATACACATGCATACAATGTTGATGTCATTAAAGCAGAGGCTATGCATGTTTCATTTGAGCTTTCTGTATCAGTAGTCATTAACATTGGAATATGCACAGCTGTGCAATCCATGCTTGAAGAAAAAAACAGTGAACCAAAGCTTCACATTTCTTAAAAAAAACAGCCACCACATATGAATGATGGTCGCGGAAATGATTCTGTAATTTCATCCCCGTAACTATTATGATTACCTGAATTGCAGCCTCATAGACGTTGGCCTTTTGTAGATGATCTCTGGTTGTTGTGTGAAATTTGCATAAAAACAACTCAAAATCTGAACACAAATTTAGAACTGCAAATCAGATTTTCCAACCATAGCAAAGACAACATGTTCATAATACAGTCATATACCAAAATGCTTTTACAGCAGGCTAGCTTTTGATATATGGGTATGACAATAATACCTAGTCATTAAAATAACATCCAGGCATTACAATAATTTCAGTATTGAACAGTAAAGCGCACACTAAATTGCAAAGGCAAAATGTTAATAATACATGGTGTATTATTGTCATATGACTGGATATCATTGTCATACAACAAAGTTAACGTTTAAGTAGTGCACACTAAAGTGCAATCAGTACTTACCAAAGCATTTATGTAAATCCATAAGTAACCATAGCAAAATCTGCTGTATTTTGGTCATACTCATATACCAAGAAGGAGTGTAAAAATGTATTCATCGATTATCGCTAGCAGTGTGAACAAATTATAGATAAAGGTCACTCACCGCAGTAACCAAATGGAAATACAGGAACCTTCAGCATCGTGGCGTCTTCTTTTTTACAGCCTGACCTGTAATAAGTAACTGGAAAGCAGCTTTTCCATGGCGTAGGAAGGCGAGTGGTTGCTGAGCTTGATTGGCTGCTTGAAATGTCGATGGTTTATGCATATGAAATGAAAAAAAAAATAGCATGTGCTGTTTGCATATAAAGATGGAAATGAAAGCAATAAACATTTTCTCTTGGTTGAATTCATGCTGCAATTTGCTTTAGATTATTGTTTTGTCAGCTGGTGTTTAGTGGAAAAGTTATCCATTAATGAAATTTTAGATTAGTGCCTGCTTCATGAAGGGAATCTGTGCAGATAAAATGATTAAAGTAAACACCACACAAGTTGCACTTTAGTCTGCAGTACTGAAATCTTAGATTAGTGGTTGGTTTATGAACTATTCAAAGCTGCTTTTAGGTCAGGCTAGCTTCTATGTTGGCTTGTTTGGGAATCTGGCATTGGAATGATAAGTAATGAGACACTGTATCAATTAGGTTACACCAACTTAGTGCTACAGGTTTTTGTTTGCCTATATAAGGTGGTTTTTTTTCTGGCTTGACATAGTTGCCTTTCTACCTTGTGATTTTTTGTCAGATTCTATTAACAAAATGGTGTCCACCCCAAACATTGATCAGCTGAAAGCAGCGTTCGGTTCTTATGAGATGCATAATGCGTTTAAGTTCCTGTTTCTATAGGAGCAAATGAGAATGAGGGGTTCATCATGCTGATTGGAGAGAAATGCGATGATGTTCGTCGTCGCATGCAGAGGAGGACTGAATTGCTGGAAGAGGGTCGTCGGTTGAATCCTTTAGATGATGTTGCAAACGACGGTGTTGAATGCTTGGAGGAGGCGTAGGATAGGGACCATCAGATTCTCGCTGCACTGATTCAGGTCCTTGATTTGGCTAGGCAAGCGCGTATTGAGAAAACCCGTCATGTGTTTACAATGGAGTTCCATGATTAGGGTAGCATCTTGTGTGTGTGTATGATGGGTTGTGCTATGGTCTTTATGTTTAATGTTATGGTGTTATGTGTTATATTAACAGGGTATTGTTAATCTATGTTGGTATGCGTGTAACTTATGTTAACTATGAATAAAAGTTACGTCTGTTTGTGGTTTAATAATTTTGTCGATACATGCCTTGCTATGTAATGGAGAAAAGCAATGATATGGTTGGGTCACTTGTGTTCTATTTGGACAATGTGTGGAGGCAGGTGTTGGGTTCCTTTTATGGGATACTGAATATCTTGCAAGCACAAATCATTTATGTTTTTTGATGTTTGCAACACTTATGTGTGCTATGAATGATATATATAGAAGGTTAGTGACAATAAGGTAAGGATAAAAAATTATCACCAAAGACGGCTTTACTGATTGGATTTAACATGGATATGTATTATCAATTAACAAAAGAATTCTTAAGCTGTGCATGTGTATCATAGTTTAGCACTAAAAGTATTGAACATTTTTTTAAATTCAGAAAATTGTCAATCCTTTAAATAAAGGTTGAGTGGAAAAACAAAGCATGGCAAAATTTAATGGCTGCTGGTCATAAGTAGACACTGAAAAGAAGCATCGTAACGCACTCATCGACCATGGTCATTAGTATGAACACATTTTCAAGACAGATTACTCACCTCGGCAGTGAAAGACCTTGCTATGTGATAAGGTGGCATATGTGCAAGAGGCATCCCTATGTGAGCATCTTCAATCAGCTCAAAAATCTTAGTAGCCCCAGGTTCAGAACCACTGTGAGTCGCCTTGATCGATGAGCATTCATTGCCATTCATAGTATGACGGATAGTGTCTTTCTGAATTTTAAAAAAAGGAACAACACAATCACACAAAAAAATACCGCAACAAACTTAACATGGGCCGATAAAACAATCGCACACTGATAAACAGCTAACAATTCTCAGTTTTGCGAATTATAGTATAATGGTATACATGAGAATTGACTTACTATGTTAAACTGGTGATCCAATACATATTTCTGCAAACGACATTTTCCATTCTGTTTTCACCGTCTTCCTGCAACGAAAAAGGGAGTATAAACTGTTATCCATATGACGCAATATATATTCATATGTGAAAGTTGTGATGTAACGGCACATATCAACCGACCAAGTATAGAATGTTTGTCCACCTGCAATGTAGGTTTGTTGATTGAATGACGTGGCAGATCTAAGATGGCCTATAAATTTGACAAATGATCCTACGTTTGACGTTCCATTCAATCAACAAAGCTGGATTGAAAGTAAACAAATGATCTGAACTTATTTGAGCGCCGTGCATTTAAGCTATATCAGGTTTTATTCCCTGCCTACAATGGTTTAATTTTGTAACCTCTGTGTTTTTAGTTTTTACCATTTTGTCTCCTTTTTTTTGGCGCGCTATTTTATATCTAGAAATATATTTTTTTATTACTTTGTTTTTTTTGCCCCACTTGTTTTTTTTTATAAGATGAAATTCCTTTTTTTGGGCAGTTCATATGTGAAAAAATGGTAAACATGGCAAAAGATGCCTAATTGATGGCTTTTTATGGGGAATCAAAAGTCATAATTACTTCCCACTGCATTTGGAGGCTCTATAGTGGCAGTCAAATCAAAAGTCTAATATGCCATGTGCTATGACATCATAGCAATAATAACCTACCCATAATTTGTTTTTTAAAAGACATACATACCATCCCAAAAACACACACAAAAGAAAATTTGACCCAAACCTCAAATAAAAAAATAGGTAAAGGAAAAAAAATATGAACACACCTATGCCTTTTTGCGAAGAGCTTGCTGCTGCCGCTGGGTCTAGCTTTGTGAGGGATATGATGGTTGTTCGATTCGGAAGAGAGGTGAGCATGACCATGGTGGATGAAGCAGAATTGCTGAAAAAGGTTCAGGACATTAGGGCTCGTGTAGCAGAGCGGGACTATGTCATTGGAGAGTTGGAACTCTTGTATCCGTTTGATTCTCCTGTGCAAAGTATCTCAGAGCTCAAACAGTCGCAAACTGAAGATTTAGGCGAAGCTGCAGAGTTCCTGGACAATGCGACGAAGAAGCAAAAGCGAGCACAGGAACTTTTGTCATTTATCGAGAAGTTGAAGGGGATGGTGTACTGACATCCTTTATTTCGGTGTTTCTGAAGTGTTTTTTGGGTTTAAGTGATGGTGTGAATAGGTAGGATCGCTATTGTGTCTTCACCAAGGCTCGCTAATGTTTATGTTTTTTGCGTTTGAACAATCTATCTAATTTTTTTTTTATGTTTCAGAAGTTAATGCGCCAAACTTTTATGTTACTATATTAATCTTGCTTGACCATACATGTGTTTGCTATATCCCATAGCTAGCTGCGTTGCTATGATGGTGCTGTAAACATGAACTCTTAAACTGATCATGTGACGCTTGACCTTGTTCCATAAGTGGTTGCCTCTAGTGGGCTTGCTCCATAAGTGGTTCAGTACGCTTGCAGTGCAATCCGCAACCTGTTATAATAAGTTTATTGTTAGTGTATGAGCAACAAAGGTAAATATTAAAAGTTTTGAAATTTTGGCATTTGAACCTGCAGCTTAAATGCAAAGGGTATATGAATGCAAAGCAAAATACCAAACATAATATATAGTATAGTCATACTTTATCGGCGCCACGTTACTGGGATAAACTCACCAGCTACCTATACCCGTTCTTTTCCAAGTTTGGTATGGCCATCCGGTATCATGTACAGTTCACCATGGCCTAGTTTAAAAAATAGCATAAGAAACTCGTTAATCGACACTATAGGACTGTGCAAAAAAAAACCACGTTAACGGACCTTCCATTGGTGGACATCGGGTGCTGCAGACTGACGGTGGACACTTTCGTAGGTGATCGTGACAGAGGTGTGCCTTCACCCTACACCTTATATGTAACAGTTAAGATGGTGTTTCACATCTGACTTATCATGTTCATAAGCAAAGATGACTGCATCGAAGTAAAAAAAAAAAATAAAAAAAAAATGAGAAAAACATGTTAAAAAACACAACTGCTTTAAAAATCATTGGAAATTCAGGTAGAAAGAATTACCCATTTACACACAGAGTCCACTGATATGACCACCTTTGTCTGAATCTATGTGGCTCCCTGTATATTGCACGTGCCGGTTGTCAACAACACCCAGAAGAAACCGTGCGATATTAGCATTCGGATGTTTGCACGGTAAACGTCACAATAGGTATAAGCACATCAAGAATGAGGCAAAAAAAAAGAGAGCCAACCTTTTTGAATAACCAGATATGCGGCGCAGGGTAACTGAGTTCCTGGCCATCTGTTTTTGCGGGCCACCTCTTTTTCTAGGATGGCATGAAGACGTGGTATCATATATAAGCTCTCCTGTTCCAGCAAAAAAAAAACAGCATGACGATGTACTTCGGTAATCTGAAAGTTTTATGTAAAAAACAAAAAGGCCAATCAAATTTTACAAACTGAATTTGAAAAGAGAAGACCAAAATTAACTTTCCATTGTCGCATCACTTATCGGTCGACCAATAATGCCTCTCCCACCAGATCTATGCGGCGAAGGTTAGAAAACCTGCAACAATACACGTATGGGCGCTTGAGGAATTGCAACAGTAATAAGAAACCCAAAAATTAGCATGCACAATGATACATTGAAAAACATTGTAATGGCTGTAGTGATACCTCAATTGTGAACAAATGAATGTTCAGTTTTGAATGCTAAGATGAAATACCGTATAACCAAAGTTCATACACTCGTAGGACGACATGCTAGCAAAGCCGGCATAATCTATGGAGAAGTGCCTTTTAAAGAAGAACATGCCACTTGTATTATTATGTCTTTTAAAAACTATGTACTGGCATGCCATGAATTGAAAGCGAGGACGTTTATTATGCCCTTTTATATCTATACAGCCTCATACCTGCGAATCTGGCAGCGGTACCAGAGACTCAGTATGGCTGCAACCACAATTTGTATTAGGGTGCCTTGCCAAAACATGGGAGTCTATGAAGCACGCTTACCAAATACATAAATGCAGGAAACTATCGTCATCGGCGTTCTAACTTTAGAATACACGCATAACCGTCACAACATGAAGGACATCCGATTGCATCTGACTTTAACATTAAACCCCAAATCAAAGTACTAATCTGATTTGTTGGCCCCAACATGTAACCATAAGTAACATTCCAGCAACCATAAGCAACACCTACTTATTCTAACACCTAAAATACAAATGCACCAGTTTGTTGAAGATGGCAATGGCGACAGTCATAAGATTGCAAAGATAGGTGATGCAAGAGTGTGCAGCATAAAAAGCTGGACAAAACTGCTAAAACATACATTACCCTCATATGCAGTGACTGCTGGAACGGTGTGCAAAATATGTTGCGTACACCCGCTGGCTAGCTTTACAGTTATACTGAAAGTTTTCCATATAAGAGTAGGAGGCTTGTATGCTATTGCATACCTTAGCCACAGTGAAAAAATATGTGGCCTCTTTTAGCCGTCCTTTTGAGTGGAGGGCCATTTTGTTAACCCACCCGTTCCATTCATCCCTACTCACATCCCTTCTTTTCATCTTAGAAAGTATCATCACCGACGTTTTCACCTTACAATACACTGATAAATGTAGGCATATAGACGCTCAGAAATGCGAACATCGCAGCGGCATCAGAAGCCTGCCGTGGCTGCAACCGCAATGTGGATGTGGGTGCCACGCCAACAGACAAGGGGTGCTAAAGCACGCTAACGAACCAGATCAATGTAGAAACCCCTCATCATTGCGTCATTAACCTCATGACATGCTATATGTTACTTGTATATTATATACTTTTACATTTGTTGGGTTCGCCTTTTCAGCCAGGTGTGAGGATTTTGCTGGACACACGGCTCAGATGGGCGAATATTCAAGCAAAGAGGATACACCCGCCATGGCTGCAACAGTTTCCTGTCACCCTTCCAAGATACGGGCCATCTCACGTTTACCGAATAAACCCCAATTCATCACAGCCTCGAAAAAGGAATACAAAGGTAGACCATTCAGCATTGCGCGAATGACAAAAACTGCAATCACAGAAATCAACATTCATGGGAGCGTTCCCTGTATCTGTAATCTTCAAGAATGAAATGAAAGTTTCAGAAAATCATATTTAACCAACCCCAACGCAAAAGGCCAACTGACATAAACAAAAGCACGGAACCTAATTTCTATTATGCTCATACATTTTAGATTCAACCAGGTATATCTCCAGAAAATTATTCGATAATATAATGATCCAAACATAGGTGGAGTCACGTATTGAAAACAATGGCCATAGTTATAGCAGCTGCAGACTCAAACAGGCACAAAAGCAACATCGTCATGCTGCAACCATCTGGTTACCCTGCCAAGACATGTTTTGAAGCTCAAATTTTATTGGCACTCGAACAACAGCATGGCTGCAACCATCTGGTTACCCTGCCAAGATACGTTTTCAGGCCCGCTTAAGCTATCAATACAAAGAAAAGCTATTTTTTTAGCCAGCCTGTTTGGCTGGAAGGCTACCAGGTTAACCAACCCGTAGAATTCATTCCTGCTCACAGCGGCTCGTCTTTGTTTATCCAAATGGTGATCGCACTAAAAAACACCATGGCTGCAACCAAATGGTTACCCTGCCAAACCATGTTTTTCAGCAAGGTTAACTCACAACCGAAAATATGTTTACCGGCCAAGTTAAGTATGGCAAAAATGTGTGATTTATTAGCAACGTTGTTTAAAACTGATGCAACCTCAGCAAACCAACTCCGCAATAGCAAGACCTGAAAGCATTGCAAACCCGCAAAATCTTTTTAGAAGGTATACTATTTAATCAAAATCCAATCCGCAGAAAGTGCTTAACCATAAGATATGTGATTGGGTCCGAACAGTCAAGTCTAAACAGACTTAAAACAGCTCACACACCAATGCAATTTAGATCAGAGGAATACAGGGGATCCCCGGGTCGTTAAGTCCCACGGAGGATGAATTGGTGTTTAAAACAACTTCAGATGATAGAATGATCACTAAGGATAGTGATCAGTAAGGGTTTCGATGGATAATTATACCTAAAGAAAAGATCTACAAATTACAGCGACTTAAATGCAAATTAAAAAGATTAAAAAGTTAAAATCTATTAAATAAACGCTATCACTATTTTTACAAGTCGATGAACGTTTATGTGATTTTATAAAACAAAATAACTTAAATAAACTATCTTAACTAAAACGTAAACTCAAATTACTTAAAAACGTTATTTAAAATGGAAACGAGCGATATTTACGAAAATGACGCTGGAGCGCAAGCAAAAACGTAAAATTTATGAAATAAAAGGCCTACGAATGTGAAACTAATTTTCTTACAAAATATATGATAAAAGAAAATTTTAGAAAAAAGATTTATATTTTTTTGACTTTTATATTTTTTATTATGATTTAAATAAGTTTTTACACTAATTAAATGTTTAAAAATACTAAAACTTATTGGAAAAATCTGAAACTTTTTGTAAAAATACTTTATACTAATATAAAGACAAGAAAATTGCAAAAGTTGAAAAAGATATTATAAATAAGCTACAAATAAGCAAATAAGCTCGTTTAAGCTTAAACTGGAAAACTTATATAAGAGATAGATAATGCAAGGTTATGACGAGAAAAGTCCCAAGGGCAACTGGTTTACAGGTACCCCCTATCATCCCCATAAGGGAGAGGTCTCAGGTTCGACCCCTGCCTCTCCCTTTTTGCCAAACATTTTATTTTTTGAAATTTCTTTTTGCAAACTCTTAAATACAAGAAAATAAGCAACTTTTATAACTGGAGCTTTTTAAGAAAAGTACAAATAAGCTGAGTTTGAGCTTATTGTTTCCAACAGTGGGCTAAAAATGAGAATAAGCACAAGATTAAAGCCAAGTTGGCTTATGAGCTAGAAAATAAGCAACATGTTAACTGAAATAAGCTAGGTGACAGATAATAAGCTAATAGAACAGCTGAATAAGCATTATTACTAAGAATTAAGCACAAAATAAGCACAAATAAGCAAAACTAAACACTGTTACTCAGTACACTATGGTTTTGTAGGCAACTTCTAACTTATTAATAAGCACTTTAATAAGCTACAAATTGAAAATAAAAACTGCAATTAACTAGCTAACCAACTGAGCTTTACAAAAATCTAATTTACAAGGATTGGCTTATTCTAATAAGCTTATGAGAAGCTTATTAAGAAACTGAAAAACCATGATTACTAGATGTACACAGGAAATGGACAAAATAAAAAACACTAAGCAGACCTAGGAAATAAGCTAGAAATTGAGAATAAGCAACTGAACAAGCTAGTTGACCAGTTGACCTCTCTAAAAAGCTAATTTTCAAAGTTTGGCTAACACTAATAAGCTCTAGAGGAGCTTATGAAAATCTGTTGAACACTGACTTATCTGTTACACTGACTAAAATGGACAAAAACAAAATTCACTAGCAGCCCTATCTAACAAGCTTAAAATTGAAAATCTCAAATTGGGGATTCAAGATGAGTTGGTTAGCTATCCACAGAAACAAATTTCACAAGATTTGACCAAGAATTAAGCTCTGTGTGAGCTTTTGATTAAGCTTATAAATCTGGTGCACAGGACATGTTTTCAAAGAAGGTATCTAACAAAAGCTATCAAATAAGCACTGAATAAGCTCTCTACACTAAAGCTAGTATTTTTATAATTTATTTAAGCAGCTATAGTTTAATGTCTTAGAAGCTCATGAACTAACTTTTATTATTAAGCTCACAATAAAATTCTACTTTTTATTCAAAAACAGGCAAATGAAATTTTGACTTATTAACTTACACTATAACTTTGACTTTAATGAAATTGTAATGCTCCTAGATGATCTATTATGATGTTTTAAGCTAATTTGAGACTGAGGTAAGCTAGATAAACAACTTTTAAAGATTAAATGATGATTATGCAGTCTAGTTTTCCAACAGTTAACAGGCAAAATGATTTTAACAAGGATTTTGACTTTTAACTAATGAGACTTGGTTTTTATGCTATATTTGAGTTCTTATGTACTAGTTTGACAGTAAATAACAACAAACAACAATATAAGTAACCTCTAACTCTAATAACACAGTAAATCCAAACAAGTCTTAATGAAGCAGTTATGAAGCTTTTATCTTTAAAACAAGTCTTTATACAGAGTAATCTACTTATTATCTTTAATTAACTATAATAAGACATAATTAAACTGGAATTAACAGTATTTAAACACATACACTGTGAAATGTAAATTTTTGAGAGATTGCTTACAAAAATGAGTTTAAGCTGAGGAACCATGAACTAGATACCAAGTACCATCCTAATACCTCCCATGAGGTTCTATACCAACTCTGATTCCATATTCAACTCTGGTACATCTGTCTTGAATCTTTGACTTTGATTTTTTATTTTTCACCCTATTTATCCTATTTTTTTGTATTTTTAAGTTTTGAATATACACTGAGTTTTTAGGATTTTAAAGACTTAGAAAAGCTTTTATAAGAGCTTGTGTGAGCTTATAAATACAAATTATCAGATACAAACAACATTAACACATACTTAGATTTTGAACTTGAAATTGCATAAATTTGGAAATGAAAATAAACCTTGAAATTGATGACTGTAAAAGATTCAAATACACTTAAATAACTTTAACAAAGCATTTTAAAGACTTAAATTAAACTGGAATTGAAAACTACACTATATCGACACGAAATTACACTACCTACTCTAATAATCCTTTTCCTCTGCTTCTTTTCTTCTTTATATTGATCCACTTGAGTCTTTGTCGACATTTGAGACTTTCCCACTTGATTGCAGCCCTTGGATCACTTGAAATCATCAAAATTACACTTGTCATTTTTTTGGCGGGAAAAGTCTAAGAAGCAGGTTTTTGCATTAATTGAGGTTTGGTTGTTTGTGTAGGTGGAGGGGGGAGTGGGTTGTTGAGCTGTAATGGTGAGGTGGAAAGTGGTAGTGAGCAGGTGGAGGTAAAGGAGTGGTAGCAGGTGTCGATGGGGGAGAAGGAAGGTGAACAGTGGACTGGCGCGTGTTTATTTTAAATTTTGGACCGGGTTTGTATGTTGGGCCAGTAGCTGGGTTTTGGGCTTGAGTTAATATAGGATCCGTTTGGTTTTAGCTAATAATCACAAGGACCATGGTTGTAAATTGAGCAAAGTTAAGGGGCTGGAATTGTGATTCCCCCAAAGTGTTTTCAAGGACTGAACCTGCAATTAACCATTAGTACAAGGACCACAAGTATAAATTTCATTATTTTAAACCTTAGGGACCAAATCTGTCAATTTAGAAACTCCAGGGACCAAACTTGAATTTTCTCAAAACTTTTCTCATAAGGACCAATATTGTCAAATGTGAATAGTACAAGGTTTATTTTGATTAATTTCCAATTTTAAAACCTTAGGGACTAATTTTGACACTTTTGCAAAGTTGAGGGACCAAAGTTGTAAATTTGTGATTTTTAAACTTTGAAGGGTTTATTTTGACAACTATTGAATCCCAAGGACCTAAAATGATTTTTTACAAGTTCTTGAATTACCAGGGACTGATTTTGACAATTTTTATAACTTGGGGGACTAAAACTGCCAATTATGCAAACTTGATACGTTTTTCATCAGATTTTGATGTTTTTGCATTTAAAACATATAAAACACTTGTTTGTGATATTTTTATCATTTTGAAGCATTTCTGAGTGTTTTCAGATGTTTTTGGCATTCTAACAGTATAAAAATGATGAGTATTTAGACACTCATCAATCCCCCACACTAAGATATTGCTAGTCCCTAGCAATGATTTATGAAAAGTTAATGGATTTTATCTCTTTACCAAAAGCCATTACTTCTGGAGTAGCCAATTGTTTTAGTTCAAGTAAGAACCTTGGTACAATGATAACCAAATGATTTTGAGCAAATCATAAGCTGTCAACGGATTTGATTTGTCTTTACCAGAAGCCGTACCCTTCTGGACTAGCCAACTCTTAGATAAATTATCAGAATTATCTTTGGTGAGCCGATTACCAATTATGGATTTTCAACTGCCTTTACCACAAGCCATAAACTTGCGGGCTAGCCAACTTTTCACTAGTTTAAAGATATGGTGAGTTGAACACCATACAATTTTGGGCAAATTGCAAGCCATAAACGGATTTGAGATATCTTTACCAAGAGCCGTTTGCTCCTGGATTAGCCAATCCTTATGTGGGTTAGACATGGTGGACTGATTACCATTTGTTGTGTTTAGTACATAGTACTTCCACTAAATAAAAATTTTTTAAAATTTGGCCATTTTGGGGGAAAAAGGGACTAAAAGGGTACATTTATGATCAAATTCGCCAGAATTTCCCCCCCACACTTAGAAATGAATATTGTCCTCAATATTCAAAGTACCGGCTGTAATGCCGAAACTTAGAACGTAAAAGGATAACATTACAACCTAAGTGTAGAAACACAACAATTATTCTCTTTTTGAATATTTACAATTTTCATTCATTTTTAAGGTCTATATACAACATGTGGGGCATCTCCCCCACACTAGGGTGGTACACACGGGTGAAAACCCATGTTTAACTACTGTTTTTGATTACCGAGTCGCTAGCTTGACTCGACCCCGAATTAATTTGTTCATGGGGAAGCAAGTGGAAGATACAATCTCCATCGGACTTTCATTGAAGATGTTTGTATAAACATTGAAGTACGTGAAAGTTCCACACCGATGAGATATACAGAGAACCGGCTCAAAAATGATTAATGAAAATGCCGGGGTCAAAGATAATGTCTTCATTCCCGAAGGAGTGAAGAACAGGAGAAGCTACGGGATAAGTGAAAAAGAGAAAGAAAGTCATGATAAAGATCATGATTAACTCATCATCACTCACAGGAGAATTCATGTTTTCATGAATCTTATCAGTTAAGCTCAATTGGTCTAGACATATCCCGGGTGTGTCTAGATCAAAGTAGAAGTTATCATACTCCGGTAGAGATATGATATGAGTGAGTTCACAGGAGAACTCCTCAAAGGAAAATGATTCATATTCAGGATTGATTTGACTGAGTTCATTGGGGAACTCATCAAAAGTGAATGATTCATAATCGGGGAGAGAATTATGAGAATGAGAAGTGGTAATACCACTAATCTTCTCTCCCATATGATCAAAATGGAACGTTTGCAATTCGGGAATAGAATCATTGAACAAAAGTTCACTATCCTCAAAGGGGATAGGATATGAAGTAGGCTTTTCATTAAAAGCCTCGATTCTAGAAATGAGAAGATTAACATTCAATACTGTAAGACGAAGAGCTTCGTCTTGGATTATTTCTTCTTCATTCTCTTCTCCTAAGCTGACAAGCTCAGAAGGTAATTCCCCCACATAACTTATGTCTCCACAAGATAAAGAATAGTCCTCATCAGAATCAGAGAACATCTCAATATGATCATTTTGGAAGACAAGAGGAGTAGGGATATCACACAAATGCTCGAGAATTCCCTGTGACTCTCTTGGGATTGGGACAAGGTTCTCGACACTAGACTTTATGAATTCGTCTGATTCCTTTTCAGGAACAGTGTCAAGAAGCTCATCCCCCATGTTTAGAGAGTGAGTGTGAACCTCGGGTGTGATAGCAGTAGACTGAGGGAGTTGAGAAGGACTAGCAGTTATGGATTCTACAAGTTCCATTATTTCTACTGCTAGTGATTCAGTCATATTCTTTTCTCCCTGTATTTCCACGGATGGAATCTCAACTGATGAACTTGATGAATAAAATTGTAGAATATCAAGGGTATCTTCATCATCATCGTCATCAGGAATGAAATGGAATTGAGAGCTAGATTTGAATGCTTTTTGTAGAGCAATTGATTCCCTAACAGTGTTTTCAATGGAAATCTGGGAATCTAATTTAGCATCTCGCTCTTCGGCTAACAAAACTTCCATAGATTTTTCATTTGGATTATCATGGGAGGACATAGCTGACTCCTCCTTAAGATCTTTTAATAACTCAAGACTCTTCAGTAGAAGGTCTGTCGTAGTTTCATGAGGAGTCGCTTGAATCATTTGGTACTGTGGAGGTTGGTCTTGATACGAAGAGTCGTAATTGCTACAAGGAAATGGATTCCCTGTTTGACAATCCGAGCTAGAGTGTGGACCTCCACAATACTCACAACAGTAAAACTGATGTGGCTGTGAGTTAGTGTTGTAGTCATAATTGTTATCAGGAACCTGCTCATAGACAAGCGTGTTTCCTGATTGACAATCAGAACTGGAATGTGAACCACTACAGTACTCACAACAGTAAAACTGCTGATTCTCACAGTGTGGTAGCTGATGGAATAAATCAGTTGTGTTATGGTAGGAATAGGGATCCTGGTTATAGACAGACCTGTTTCCTGATTCCACCATGCTACAACTGGGGCAATTGCCACCATTATAAGGACCACCACACCATTGACAATCAAGAGGGTGAAGATAAGACATAGAAAGAATCAAAGGTTTACAGAGGGTAAGAAATGAAGAATCAAAGATGTGAGAGGGTAAAGATGGATATTTTTGGATTTTTGAATAAACATTTTGTAAAAACAAAAATGAAAATATTTTTGGATTTTGTGTTTGTTGAAAACTTGAATAAATAAAAAAATGTTTTTGGTGTTGTTAACACTTTAGGAAAAGTGTTAATGAACTTTTTGATTTTTTTAAAAAAACTGTTTACAAAAATGTGGTATATGTGCAAGTACGGGTCTGGAAATGCTTAAAACACGCTTTCAGCCTCCCCGGCAGCGGCGCCAAAATTTTGATTGGGTCCGAACAGTCAAGTCTAAACAGACTTAAAACAGCTCACACACCAATGCAATTTAGATCAGAGGAATACAGGGGATTCCCGGGTCGTTAAGTCCCACGGAGGATGAATTGGTGTTTAAAACAACTTCAGATGATAGAATGATCACTAAGGATAGTGATCAGTAAGGGTTTCGATGGATAATTATACCTAAAGAAAAGATCTACAAATTACAGCGACTTAAATGCAAATTAAAAAGATTAAAAAGTTAAAATCTATTAAATAAACGCTATCACTATTTTTACAAGTCGATGAACGTTTATGTGATTTTATAAAACAAAATAACTTAAATAAACTATCTTAACTAAAACGTAAACTCAAATTACTTAAAAACGTTATTTAAAATGGAAACGAGCGATATTTACGAAAATGACGCTGGAGCGCAAGCAAAAACGTAAAATTTATGAAATAAAAGGCCTACGAATGTGAAACTAATTTTCTTACAAAATATATGATAAAAGAAAATTTTAGAAAAAAGATTTATATTTTTTTGACTTTTATATTTTTTATTATGATTTAAATAAGTTTTTACACTAATTAAATGTTTAAAAATACTAAAACTTATTGGAAAAATCTGAAACTTTTTGTAAAAATACTTTATACTAATATAAAGACAAGAAAATTGCAAAAGTTGAAAAAGATATTATAAATAAGCTACAAATAAGCAAATAAGCTCGTTTAAGCTTAAACTGGAAAACTTATATAAGAGATAGATAATGCAAGGTTATGACGAGAAAAGTCCCAAGGGCAACTGGTTTACAGGTACCCCCTATCATCCCCATAAGGGAGAGGTCTCAGGTTCGACCCCTGCCTCTCCCTTTTTGCCAAACATTTTATTTTTTGAAATTTCTTTTTGCAAACTCTTAAATACAAGAAAATAAGCAACTTTTATAACTGGAGCTTTTTAAGAAAAGTACAAATAAGCTGAGTTTGAGCTTATTGTTTCCAACAGTGGGCTAAAAATGAGAATAAGCACAAGATTAAAGCCAAGTTGGCTTATGAGCTAGAAAATAAGCAACATGTTAACTGAAATAAGCTAGGTGACAGATAATAAGCTAATAGAACAGCTGAATAAGCATTATTACTAAGAATTAAGCACAAAATAAGCACAAATAAGCAAAACTAAACACTGTTACTCAGTACACTATGGTTTTGTAGGCAACTTCTAACTTATTAATAAGCACTTTAATAAGCTACAAATTGAAAATAAAAACTGCAATTAACTAGCTAACCAACTGATCTTTACAAAAATCTAATTTACAAGGATTGGCTTATTCTAATAAGCTTATGAGAAGCTTATTAAGAAACTGAAAAACCATGATTACTAGATGTACACAGGAAATGGACAAAATAAAAAACACTGAGCAGACCTAGGAAATAAGCTAGAAATTGAGAATAAGCAACTGAACAAGCTAGTTGACCAGTTGACCTCTCTAAAAAGCTAATTTTCAAAGTTTGGCTAACACTAATAAGCTCTAGAGGAGCTTATGAAAATCTGTTGAACACTGACTTATCTGTTACACTGACTAAAATGGACAAAAACAAAATTCACTAGCAGCCCTATCTAACAAGCTTAAAATTGAAAATCTCAAATTGGGGATTCAAGATGAGTTGGTTAGCTATCCACAGAAACAAAATTCACAAGATTTGACCAAGAATTAAGCTCTGTGTGAGCTTTTGATTAAGCTTATAAATCTGGTGCACAGGACATGTTTTCAAAGAAGGTATCTGACAAAAGCTATCAAATAAGCACTGAATAAGCTCTCTACACTAAAGCTAGTATTTTTATAATTTATTTAAGCAGCTATAGTTTAATGTCTTAGAAGCTCATGAACTAACTTTTATTATTAAGCTCACAATAAAATTCTACTTTTTATTCAAAAACAGGCAAATGAAATTTTGACTTATTAACTTACACTATAACTTTGACTTTAATGAAATTGTAATGCTCCTAGATGATCTATTATGATGTTTTAAGCTAATTTGAGACTGAGGTAAGCTAGATAAACAACTTTTAAAGATTAAATGATGATTATGCAATCTAGTTTTCCAACAGTTAACAGGCAAAATGATTTTAACAAGGATTTTGACTTTTAACTAATGAGACTTGGTTTTTATGCTATATTTGAGTTCTTATGTACTAGTTTGACAGTAAATAACAACAAACAACAATATAAGTAACCTCTAGCTCTAATAACACAGTAAATCCAAACAAGTCTTAATGAAGCAGTTATGAAGCTTTTATCTTTAAAACAAGTCTTTATAAAGAGTAATCTACTTATTATCTTTAATTAACTATAATAAGACATAATTAAACTGGAATTAACAGTATTTAAACACATACACTGTGAAATGTAAATTTTTGAGAGATTGCTTACAAAAATGAGTTTAAGCTGAGGAACCATGAACTAGATACCAAGTACCATCCTACTACCTCCCATGAGGTTCTATACCAACTCTGATTCCATATTCAACTCTGGTACATCTGTCTTGAATCTTTGACTTTGATTTTTTATTTTTCACCCTATTTATCCTATTTTTTTTGTATTTTTAAGTTTTGAATATACACTGAGTTTTTAGGATTTTAAAGACTTAGAAAAGCTTTTATAAGAGCTTATGTGAGCTTATAAATACAAATTATCAGATACAAACAACATTAACACATACTTAGATTTTGAACTTGAAATTGCATAAATTTGGAAATGAAAATAAACCTTGAAATTGATGACTGTAAAAGATTCAAATACACTTAAATAACTTTAACAAAGCATTTTAAAGACTTAAATTAAACTGGAATTGAAAACTACACTATATCGACGCTAAATTACACTACCTACTCTAATAATCCTTTTCCTCTGCTTCTTTTCTTCTTTATATTGATCCACTTGAGTCTTTGTCGACATTTGAGACTTTCCCACTTGATTGCAGCCCTTGGATCACTTGAAATCATCAAAATTACACTTGTCATTTTTTTGGCGGGAAAAGTCTAAGAAGCAGGTTTTTGCATTAATTGAGGTTTGGTTGTTTGTGTAGGTGGAGGGGGGAGTGGGTTGTTGAGCTGTAATGGTGAGGTGGAAAGTGGTAGTGAGCAGGTGGAGGTAAAGGAGTGGTAGCAGGTGTCGATGGGGGAGAAGGAAGGTGAACAGTGGACTGGCGCGTGTTTATTTTAAATTTTGGACCGGGTTTGTATGTTGGGCCAGTAGCTGGGTTTTGGGCTTGAGTTAATATAGGATCCGTTTGGTTTTAGCTAATAATCACAAGGACCATGGTTGTAAATTGAGCAAAGTTAAGGGGCTGGAATTGTGATTCCCCCAAAGTGTTTTCAAGGACTGAACCTGCAATTAACCATTAGTACAAGGACCACAAGTATAAATTTCATTATTTTAAACCTTAGGGACCAAATCTGTCAATTTAGAAACTCCAGGGACCAAACTTGAATTTTCTCAAAACTTTTCTCATAAGGACCAATATTGTCAAATGTGAATAGTACAAGGTTTATTTTGATTAATTTCCAATTTTAAAACCTTAGGGACTAATTTTGACACTTTTGCAAAGTTGAGGGACCAAAGTTGTAAATTTGTGATTTTTAAACTTTGAAGGGTTTATTTTGACAACTATTGAATCCCAAGGACCTAAAATGATTTTTTACAAGTTTTTGAATTACCAGGGACTGATTTTGACAATTTTTATAACTTGGGGGACTAAAATTGCCAATTATGCAAACTTGATACGTTTTTCATCAGATTTTGATGTTTTTGCATTTAAAACATATAAAACACTTGTTTGTGATATTTTTATCATTTTGAAGCATTTCTGAGTGTTTTCAGATGTTTTTGGCATTCTAACAGTATAAAAATGATGAGTATTTAGACACTCATCAATATGACATCCAATTCGACCAACATGAAGAGCCTTTTTTATTTTTACACTGACTGTCACACCCCCAAATTACCAGTTTTGCAGCGGAATGGAATTCCTGGGGGTTGACTGTCATAGCATCACAATCACAGTTATATTGAACGACTTAAAGTGTCGTTTGAAAAATACATCGCTTGATTTAATAAAAACTTTCAGAGTTACAAAGATATGTCCCAAATGAAAGTTACTAAGTACGGAAATAAGTTGGTACAAGTCAAACGATGTTTTAAATATGTATAAATCCATGTGAGACGCGTCGTCACCGCGACTCTATGATATGCCCACATGCATGCCATGAAGTGAATGCCTTAGTTACCTGAAAATACATTGCTAAAAGTGTCAACACAAAGGTTGAGTGAGTTCATAGAGTTGTTGAAAATGTATAATAAGACTACCACAAGTATAAATTATGTATGACAATGTCGTCACAAAAATGATACAATTGCTATAAGTCCATGACACCGAAACTAGACTGATCATGATGTTCGCCCCAACAGAGTGTTTGCCAAACAACTCAAATAATGTTATTAAATGAAATGCATCCGTTTGACCAGTTGGAATCCACCAACCCGGATGGAGGAGTCACCCTCGATAGATCTATCCACTCACCCTCGCTTCTTTCGGAATTAACGGTTCATGTTATATAATGGGGACATTCAATTGGCATGAGGTAACTTAAGCAATGTAATGATTTTGATATACTTGGCATCGTAATAAAAATGATGTGCAATGTATTCTCCCCCGTAGGTTTGAAATAAGTAAAAACTTGAATAAATCGGGGCTATGAAAACTCACCTGTTGCAATGATAATGATGATGTAATGGCAATACTGAAATGAGGAGCAACCTCTGACCGTGACCTATTATGAATGATATGTTCTAATGTAAATCATGAAACAATGTCGTGCATGCAAATCCACATGTAATGTATACCACTTGTACGCTTTTGAAAATAGAATTTATCGTCGAAGTATGTGTTTATGACATCTCGTCATGTTATAAAATACTTTATAAGTATTTATGTTGAAATGATATCTTACGATAGTCATTTAATGATTTATTATGAAATTGGGACTTTTCGTCGTAAAATTATGTCATTGAGATTTTCATGAAAGTGACAAAACGGCCTCGAAAAGCTAGTCGTAAAATGGTGCACGTCGAGGGTTAGGAAACAAACTCAACGGTTTTGGAAAGCTTGTATCATTATCTCAAAGTTTTATCTTTTGAATTTTTATCATAGAGGTCTCGATCATGGAGAAAAACATAGGTAAAGTAGGGTACTTGTATCCAAAATATTGTTTAAGGTAACTTTCGGCAAAGTTTGAGTGACCGTATTTTATTCGTTACAACTCCGTTTAACGAACGGTTGGACATTTTGGAAAATAGGCTCGGTGAACTTACTTTTACTAGAAGACATCTCTTTATAAAAAGTATCCCATCTATGTTAAAAACGACCCTCAACATGGTCATTTCTTGACCCGTTTGTTCCAAAATGGGTTAAAATAATTTGGAGAACAAATTTTGGAGAACAAACTTGGAAAAATCATATCTTTTTAACCGTAAATCATCACGGGTCGAGCCACCCGTCATTTCGAAGATAATTGAGTCTAGTTTCATGTAAAAATACTTTCAAAGGTCAGTTTGTTACAAAATTTTATCAGTTAAACGATTAGTAACAGCAGGTCAGTTTTTCAGAAATATAGTTTTCGTCGTTAACTTGAAAATAGCATAACTTCTTCGTTATAACTCCGTTTTAACCCGTTCAAGCGGCCACGTTTTCGTTTTAAAGTATATTTTTCAAATATCTAGCCCAAAATATTTTACAAACTGTCGGATTTTCCAGATTTTCAAAATATTGACAGACCCTTATATATAGTTGTCGAAATGAGTTTTTATCGCGCAAAACCTATTCTAACCAATTCAAAACAACTCCGAAGCTATTCAAATCCTACCATACACCTTCTTAGGGTGTCATGGGTTCCTAGACATCACCAAAAGTGATATGTTTCAAGGGATTCATTATAGGATACTTATATTACATAATAAGTAATAAAAACAACAAAAGTGGTATAAATTCATATGTAACATGCATGATTCTTGCAAAAATGCTGAAATAACATAAAAATGGATATAAAAGAATTATGATGATCATGAAATGCTTATTTGAATGATGTTATGGATGAAAATGATGAAAACCTTAATCAATCTTTAGGTTTTTATTTCAAAACCTTACATAGATCACTAGTATAAACTTGATTAATACTTGGACTTGAAAAATTAATGGATTTCCTTGATGTTCTTGATGTGGCCGGTTCTCAAGAGATGGGAGAAGAGAGGATTTTATTTTACACCTTGGTATTGTGTGTTGTGTGTTTTTCTATAAGAAAATATCTTGCAAATATCTATTAGTAGCAAAATACAAATTGGATACATATGGTGACTAGGGGGGGTTATGTGGCCGGCCTTAAGGTGAGTTGGGAAGGGGTGGTAAGTTTTTGATGACCAAATGTAATTAAGTGTAAGTATAATGTGTAATTTGTTAAATGTAGTGTGTAATTGATAAGTAAAATAAATTATTTAGTGTAGCGTTAGATAAAAATATATTTTAACGGGACAAAATAAAATGTATTGAATTCATAAAAATTATAAAAATACATTTCTTGCAAAATTTGAGTGAATAAATATTTATCGTGTTGAATTTACGAAAACCGTCGTAAATCTTTATACATAACAATTTATATACAAAATAAATTGAAAATATCGGGTAAACTAATAATATAATTTTTATAGTCTTAAAATGAGTATAAAAATATATTAAGATAATTTTTGGAAGTGTCGGATCCATGTTTCAAAATAATGCTTACGCGATAGCGTTTATTTAATAGGAAAGTAAACGTTTAATGTAAAATGCAAAACCCATGCATAAATCGATATGAAATGATGTTATTGATAATATGTAGACTAAATCTAGTCTATATGAAATGTCCTTGATGATATGTTCATGAATACGCAACTTAACTCTCCAGGTTACGCGTATTTGATACTCGTAAACCTAATTTACGAAAAATGATGAATAGTGATTCATGAATCGTGATTTTCTCCGGGAATGAATAGTGTTTCGTGAATAGTAAAATTTTGAAATACGTTCTCAGAATATTACTTCGACTTCGAAAACGGTGAATAGTAACCGGTGAATAGTAAATTCCCGAGATGAATAGTGAAATTTTCAAAGTTTGTAAAATGACCTGAAATTACGAATTGTGACACTGACTAAACCAACATGAACTATCAAAGGAGGCCGTAATTCTAGGATAAATAAACTGATACAAAAACTTCAAAAAAAAAAAAAAAAAAAAAAAAAAAAAAGCCCTTAAACCCTCACCACAACAAAGCTAGCCAGAAAGCGAAGGAAAAACATGACAGGCAGTATCCAATGTTTCAAAAACAATGAAAGGTAAACACAACATAGCCCAGAAAGCATGAAGAATAGACAAAACAGGCAAAAAAGAAAAGTGAAAAACATGACTCGCTATATCAATCTTTGCCAATCTAAACGGAACAGATCAGATTTTTTGATCATTGATAATCGGCATACGTAACCCTTATCTAAGACATGTCAAGCAGAAACACCAAACCCTAAATAAACCTAAAATAACCCACAACCGAACCTAAACACAGGATACACTAACTAGCATAAAGATGAAATAAAATAAGCCCTAAACAAAGAAAAAAAAATTCAAACCTTTAATTGTTTCTCCAAAATTAGCAAATATGCAGCTAGGGTAACGGCACTGTCAGATTCACCAAACACACCAAATATATGGACCAAAAGAAAGCCACCGTTGTAGCAAAGACCATGTGGCCAACGGAGATCTACAAAAAAGATAAAAATATTGTTTCCATAGTACAGATCACTGTACCCTCTTACCAACCGATGTACGAACACGCAAAAGTATTTCTCTAAATCAAGGCACGGCGGGTTTTTTCCCCGGAGATATACCCAGGCGGATGATCTAAGATGAAAAGGAGAGATACGAGTAGGGATGAATAGAACGACGGCCTAACCAAATGGGGTTTCGCTCAAAAGGATGGGTAAAAAGGCCACGTATTTTTGTACTGTAGCACACACTGTAGCAAGTATACTGTAGCAAAGTATCCTAACAAATGTAAAGTAGTATAATTTGTGATCGGGTGTGGACCAAAGGGGTTTCGTGGGTTTTCATAAACCACATGAATTCTTGTCGTGGATTATAATTTTATTTTTTATTTATTTATTTTGTCAAGAACCATGATTTTCAAAATGAACATGACCTCAAAATTTTGCATACACAGACACGTATCTTCTCAAATATACCGTCATAGTACTTGTACCCAATATTACTCGTGTGATACGTTAACTTTCATTTTTGTACCAATGTGGTACATGGGTGACCAATAAACCTGCTAAATCGGCTAAAAAGAGCCTATTGAGCAAAAATGGTTCCTTGCGATTTGTTTCTTTTGTAAAATATGTCACTTGTGATATTTTTTGCAAACTAGGTCCTTATGCATCTTTTTCCCTTGCTGCAAAACTCTTTTTACAAAATTGGTCTTTTGAAATTTACAAAACTGTTCCCATCCGAGTTATTTTACAAATTCAGTTTGTATGTTCTTTTAACACTTAGGCCTTCATTTTCAAAGTGAAAAAATGATACATATAAGGTATGTTTGACGCGGAACGGTGTGATGATGAGTAATGAGCATTTTGAATTTTAGTAGTTGTTTGGCGAAAGAGCGGTAAGCTTTGGCTAATTTTTATAAAGACTAATTTTTCATTGCTTCTTCAAGAAGCGGTAAGCTGTTGCTACTGCTCTCTGATACTTTTAACAAACAAACTCATAATTAAGTATGAAAAAAGTTATGCTATATAAAACAAATCGCACAAGGACCATTTTCGCAAAAATAACTAAAGTTTTTTTATGCTATTCAAAAAAATAATAAAAAAACAATCATACAATTAACAAAAATATTCTGATTAAAAATTAACGACCAAAATTGCAAAAAAAAATGCAGAAGGACCATTTTTGCAAACAAACTAGTGAGTTTTTTCAAATAGTTCGTAAATCTTTTGAAATTCATGAATATTTTGGATGTAAAACTGGGTATTTTTAGAAAAAATATATATATAAATTAAGTTGGGTATTTTTTTAAATATTCGCTAATTATTATATATATAAATCTATATTTGAAATTAAACTAATTATAAAAAATGATGGTGACCGGAAATTGAAGTGGAGATGAGGAGAACTGGTTGAAAAAGAGTTTTGCTGAGTAACTAAAATCGCACAATGACCTATTTTGCAAAATTTGAAAAGAACCTATTTATCAATTGAGAAAAATCGCAAGGGATCTGTTTTGCTTAAAAAAAATTACATTTCAGTCGGTTTACCGGTCAAACCCATGTATCACATTGGTTGAAAAAAAATGGGTGTCAAACAAGCAATATTTTAAGTACGCTTATTAATATATTTGATGAATTACATGTTTATTGTTTGACTTAAACCAAAAAAAATTACGCACTTTATCATTTATAGTGTCGGTCCACTACTGTGTACGATAATCACACATATTTTGACGGTTTATAATAGAGTAAGTTTCAAATTTGCAAATTATCACTTCTAGCGATACATATTGCTACAAATCATATTACTCCGTAGTAAGTAATGATAACGAACGAAACAAGAGAAAACAAAGTCCCATAAAATGTGATTCATATCTTTGCATATGAATGTTTTACCACGACAACGTACGGAAATCACGTTTTCGGGTCTGCTCACTCTTTACTGTCTATACCACATGTTCTTTCTCTGCCCCCCTCATTTTTTACGCATGACCACTTTTCTATTATTCTGTTTTTCTAAAACTCATTCTTATTTCTATTGTTAATAAAGTTGTACATTCAATGGCTTATGGCTCTATGTAATTTAAGTTGTCAAACTTATAAAGACTAGCTTCTTAGGATGTGTCTTTAAGCTTATATTCGGGCTTACTCAGTTTGTCTTATATTTCGTAGCTTCGTATTTTCTGGCTAATTTTATGGCTTGTGAGCTTTTTGTGATTTAAACATGCTACAAAAGTTCATAAACGATAAAAAATCTAAAACTAAGCCAAAAGATAGGCTTATATTCTTATAAGCTCATAAGCCAACATATAAACTTAAATATAATGCCTTTGTTGATTGTTGAAATCCGCAAAGCCATGAGCTGATCAACTAGTCCGACCTACCTATTAGGCCATGTGTTTGTTCGCGTTAAGAGACGCCATAAACGTATTTATAGACTGTATATACAATTATACATTATCATTTCCTGTGATATAAACATAAATTAATTATGGGAGATGACACTCACACCACATTATTTTATACATGCATAACAATTTGTGTATTACAGTATTGTATGGTACAAACAGTAATGCATAAATTGTAGTGCATGCATCAAAAGATGTAGTGTAAGTATCAATTTCCATAAATTATATATGTTAACGGTGTCATAAATTAAATCACATCATATGTAACATCCTATATGTATGAACCCTTTTGATGAAATAAAAAATATTACATAATGCAAGACACTAAGGGGCCGTTTGGTTCGTTGAATGTTTATGATGTAATTGTAATTTGTCAAAGGAATTGTAATTTAGATGAATTGTAATTTGAATTGTTAAATTTGTCATGTGTTTGGTTGGCAAAATGTAATGTAATTGAGTAGAAATTCATTTACATAATCCTGTTTGGTTGGTTTGAAGGGAATTGTAATTTAAATTTTACAAAATCACCCATTAATGTTTGTGATTTTTTTGTGTTCGTCATATATGTTAAATAACAGCTACACCAATATAAATATCATATATGACTATAAAAGCGTGGCTTAAGATAAAATTGCAAACACATTCTATCAACATAAAACGAAAAGTTTCGAAATGTTAAGTACAAAAGGTTCATCACCATGATGATAAGTTCTTAACATAACTACATATTACAAAGTGCAACTTAAGGACCCAAAGACACACATTACCAGTTACTAACTTAAAGACCCAAAAGACACATAACAAGTTATGATAAGGACACTACAAATCATTCCCATACATTACCGACTTAAAACCCAAAAAGACACATAACAAGATATAATAACGACACTATAGATCATTCCTACAGATTACCAAATTCAAACTCATTCCGACAACATGAAACGCACCCACTCCTCCCTTTCTTCTTCTTTCAAATCCCAAAAGGTCAACACGCTGTCGGGTTCACTTTTTATCTTTCTAATTGCTTTAAACTTTTCCAGTTTAGTCAATGATTCTATTTTTTGAAGCTCATAAGTAATGAGGTTTGTTTTATTTTTTAACTCAACTTCAAGCTTTATACCTTCACTCATTTCTGCTGATGAATCTTTAATTCGATCTCCAAGTAATATAGCTGCTTCACTGACCACCTCGGCTATAGAAGCCATGCTGCCCATGTTTTTCCTTTTTCTAGAACGAACACTCAAAATTCCCTCTACACCACTCATATTTGTACGTGCATTATGGCTTGCTTCCATCGCTTCATCAAATGCATCATTTGAGTTTTGCTCATACTCTTCAGTGTTCACTTCATCTTCCATTTCAGTAACAAGTTTAGATTTCTTACCTTGAGCTCGGTCTTTTCCAAAGATAAGAGATAATTCTGGATAATTAGCAAGCTTTTTGTCCTTTAACTTCTCCGCTCTTGGATGACTCTATTTCACATGTCAAGAGTTAAAAAAATACAGAACATCAGATATTTAGCAAACTTTAAACACATTGATACAATTAAAGTATATTAAAAACGTTAATAAAGTAGAACCTACTGCGATATATGAATCCCATACATCCGGAGCATCGGTGGTGGCACAATTGTTTTCTTCGTCATAACCAAAACCACTAGAATGCAACATGTCATAAACAGCTTGCCAATCTTTTTTCATGGTTCTTATACGTGATTCAATGTGTGGCTTACCCATGATACCCGAGTTGGGAAGTGATTCTTTTAGTGCAGTTTCCAGAATTTGTAAATATCCTGATTTGAACCCATTATCAGCTTTGTATGCTCCTGTGTTTACCATATGAAGTAAGGCCTCAATAAGCTTTTCATCCTCACTACTTGTCCACCCATGATAGTTTCGATTTGCATATGTCCTACCTTGATTAGCACTTGTCTTACCCTGATTAGCACTTGTCGCACTTTGATTAACACTTGATGCAAACGTGAATGCAACCTTATCACCGCTCCGCAAACTCGAGAAATGCATCTACTAATCGTTTCCCCCGACCGATGAAAACGACATATCAACACTCTATTCTTAACGTTATGAGCTATCATGTGAAGAAAAATGGCTACTTGTTCATCAATATCCATATTCCTATTACTTGTTAATCCTCCTAATGTTTCAAGCATATTACACAACTTTGTAAAACACGCTCGAGTCATCCTAATTTGCGATATGGACATAGTGTCACTCTCATAAACGTATCTATGCAATATAGAATAACGATCGATTTTTCTCGAAGATTATCGAATACGTGGTTTATCTGTGTCGTATTTGAGTACCAACATGAACATAGTGATAACAAACCAAACAACAATTGTAGTGACTTGGTTCCACCATGTCAAAACCATTGTTTGTCTCCTTTCCTTACGTTTGCGGGTTGTTAAACTAAGACGAGTCATGTCCTGATACATAGGTTCAAACTTAAATGGTGAAATTCAGAAAATGATGTATGTAATTAAGAACAAACAATAACCCTATAACCATAACAAAATTTATACATATATTAAAACAAGAAAAAATACAGATGAATCGATCCTAATTCTTTTTTTACCAAACAATTAAAAAACTACATCTAACCTTTTTATCAGTAGTGGATATGAGCAAGTTGATCGAGATTGAAGAAATCAAGATAAATGATATATAGATCGAACCTAGAAAATGGATCAGAAAAATATAAAGGGGGAGATAATAGATACGGCACAAGATAAGAGTAGGGTTTTTTATGTGTTGGGTTTTTTATGTAAAATGGTGGGAATTCCTTTGAAATGTGTAAACATTCCCCCACTAAAGCGGTGTAATTGAGATTACATTAAAAAGGTGGGTCCAATGTAATTTAAAGAATTACAATTCCACCTATTATTTAACCAAACACCTTATGTAATTGGAATTCCAATTACAATTACACCAAATTACAGCAGATTCGGTGAACCAAACGGCCCCTAAACTTATAATAGATCCTTATTCGTGGGTCCATTTCAAGATTCAAGCAGCACCACAAGTCCACAACCTAGCTCATTCGCTCCAAGCCGCAGTTCTACTTGTCTAGATTTTTATTTTATTTTGGTTTTTGTCCGTTGAGTTCATTTTCATACCCTACTTAGCAATGTTGAAGTTTAGCGAAAATGGACTAGTGATTGGGACCATCAATCATTCATGCGTCTCTTGAAACCGTACTTGAACAAATACAAAATATAATGCAATAAAAATCGACGTTTGATAGTACTTTCTTTGTCCTTTACAACATTAAAAGGTATCAGTGATCAAATAATACGTATATATCATACATAAATACATAATGCGGTGTTCTTTTAATAAACAATAAGAAAGCGTGACGTTTCTGTGCTATATTCAAACTATTCTACGCATATATATATATATATATATATATATATATATATATATATATATATATATATATAAAGATGTTAGGTTTTGCTCATCAAAACCCCGAATCAAGGGTAGGCGCAACATTTTCCAGATATTGAGCATTCAACGTATGTTCTTATGGTTTTGATCAACACAAAAAGCATACATTTGTCGTTAACGTATTATTAGTAGTACCCACCATTTTTGGTTTCAGAAAATAAAAAATTATATACGGTGTATGATTAGAAAAATACAAAAATAAGAGAATGAAAATATAAATAATGTGGACAAAAATGAAGAAAATATGTTGAATGTGAAAAATATCGAAGATTCAGAGAACCCCACGAGATTGATAGCCAACGGTGGGAACCGAAATTTTCCAATTCAAGAGTCAATATCAAAAATAAATGAGGAAAGTTGTTTCACATGTAAATTTGCATGTGTGAAGTCATTCAAAATAAGGTTAACGTAGACATCTTTAATTAAATATTAAATATATTATAAATCGTTAATCATTACGTGAACAAATCATATCACGACAAGAATTAAATCATATTTTTAAAAATGCGTATTTATATGTTATTTATATATGCTTTCGGACACAAAAAATTTCGAGCTTTCTTTTTCGAGTGATGAAATTTACGCTCTGAAAATTCATATGTGATTTGTAAAATCAAAGTTGATTTATTATTTAAAAATCACATGCGATTTATGAAATTTTAAGAGAACAAATCACATGTAATTTTTCAAAACGTAAATTTCAACACTACAAATAAAACTTGAAAAAGAAAATTATCGAAATGATCGCGTACTGAAAGATTTCTTGTTATAATAGTTTGTCGCGTAACTATTTACTGTTTGCAATACATTTATTTTTAAGAAGAAGGTGAAAATTGATTTTTTTTTTTTTTTTTTTTTTTTTTTTTTTCATGAAGCAATAAATGGTTAGAATTTGTTAATTAGATCTTTAAAAAAGTTATGATATATGTTGATCCAAGTAGATTAGTATCAGATGAATTAGCACTATAGAATTAGAAGTATAGAACGCATGTTATAAAGCGTGGGCCGCCATAAGGGGGGGTCAGCAAGAAGTCATGACCCATTCGCCATCGAGGGTCAACTTCGTCGAATGAAAGGCACCGAGTCCACTGCTATTTAAGTATAACCAAGAGCCGGTGCAGCTAATTGTAGGACCCAGTCCACTTCCAGATCATTTCACACGGACCGCAATCAGTCCATTTCACACCCCACTTCAAAGTTGTCAAATTCGCAACCCGTAACCACTAAATAAATAGTAATAATCAATCAAATAATTAAACCCCATGTGGTTCATATTTGAGAATTTAGACTAGCTTCTGAGAATAAACATGGAAAAAAAAATGGTCCTATTATACGTGCCTATATAAAGTTTGTCGACATCTATATTTCTAAAATATCGTTTGTTGTATCCACCTAACGAGATTTTTTTTTATACATCATTGGGCGTAAACGTGTTGGAGAACCTTTAAACAAACATTATTAATGAAACGTGTTGGTGAATATAAGAATACTAAATGATAAATCGATGTATGTACACACGTGTTGCGAAGTTATTAACGTACATGTTGGTGTCTTTGATTGAATGTTAAAAGGAAACATTTTTGTTACATACGTAATTACGTAGCTTCCATATTAGAGTTAACTTTTCTAGTCTTCCTAATATTCAAGTATGACTTTTGTGATAACAATTGTCGCTAGCTAAATTGTACTAAACGACCAAAGTACTTGTGTTTGTACATGGTTTGTAGATACTAAGTTGACGCTATACAAATATAATCTATATTCATATACTTTTAGTGCTTTTTGAAATTAATTACTATACTTGATTTTTAGTATCATATACTGTTTTTTTAACAGCAATGACGTTTTGTTCGTATGTAAAATGGTAGTTAAGACTTAAGACTATACGTTGTTAGTGAGGGTCGGTACTCTTTTGAGGGTGTGCTGGATTAATAAAAAAATTATCACATTTAATCATAAACACGTGGTGATTGTATACTTATATTTGATAAAAAAGATTATCACATCTTTCCTAAACAGTTGGATAAAGATGTATAGACTAGTTTAAATAATTTATCATGAAAAACGTTCTCTATAAAGAAACAAAAATTGAAGATGCAAATAAATATTTACCTAGCATGAAAATTGAAAATCATGTGTAATTACTTAATGAAAGATGCTTGAAACCTCTAGGGTACCCACCCCAAAGGCCCAAATATTCCAAGCCACTAGCTTTAACAATGCATGCACCAATTTAATGTCTACCGAAAGTAGGTTAAAATTCTTCTTCAGTTGTTGACACATTAAAACTTAAAAGAGTTACACATAAACTAAAAAAAATTCTGAACGAATATCATGTGTGGGTAATGTATCAATCCAAAAACTATCCTGAATAAACAACTAACTTATACCACGACGTGGAAAACAAGAAACACCAAATGAAATCTAGTGATTTTCTTAATAGATCGAGTTTCTTACTCAGACTATACGTTATGCCATAAAGGGTGGTTCATTTTATACTTATATAAACGTGTGATAACTTATTTAGCAATTGATTAAGGGGTTGTTTTCGAATTAGGTATTTTCATACAATGCCTCTAGGATGTCGCAAAACCGTCTTGCTAGATAAATGTATCATTTAACATCAATAACTAATAATCCCTTTTGGTTTTCCACGTAATGGTCTTTTTCCAGATTCGATTTCTTTTGGATTTGAATACGCATGATGATGAAAATGATGAAGATTTTATCCTCATGGATTGTGATATTAAAGTTGTTCACAAAAATTTACTTGACAATGACATGTATCTTTAAAGGGGATTCATATATACGGAAGTGTGTGTGGACTTTGGAACAATACAAATAAACCATGATATATTGGACTAAAAAACAGCCAGATTAATATTTTAGACTCATAATCAGAAGCCCATACAATCAAGCCGTTGAACACAGGTATTATTTCTGCTCTTATTTTTCTTTTAGAGTTTGTTACCAAATCATTTTTCTTGCATGTTGTGATCCAAATTTGTTATTACCAAACGTTCCCAGCTTATTTTTTTTGAACGACAAATTTTATTAGAAAAAAAAAAACTAGCAAAAAACTAGATAAAAAGATTATATAATAGCAAGAATAGAATCTTGCATCAAAGTTATCCAATGAAACTTGAATTTACTTCTATTAGAATACCAAGTGTAAGATTGAGACACAATGTCGTCAAAAATGGTTGCCCTTCTAGGAAAGGTTGCACCGGATGATAACTGAATTCGATAATTCGAAAGCTTCCACCACATCACATAAAATATGCCTTCAAGCACATTCTTTGTCTTCCTGCTTAAACGGAGGTCACCAAACCATGCAAACCAATCTTCATACGAATGGAACTCTGGAGAAGAGAAACCGTACCATCTTTTAACCTTAGCCAAAACTGCTCGAGCCAACGGACATGAAAATAGCAAGTAAGCCAACGATTCTACTCCCCCTTCGCAAATAGGACACATAAGAGAAGGAATATCAATGCCTAACCGAGACAAATTCAATCTGATAGGAAGCTTATCCTTTTGAACTTTCCAAGCGAAAACATTAATTTTAATGGGAATCTCCTTTACCCATCTTGTAGGCAATGTACCCCGAACTTAGCAAGGAGTCGTCCACAAGATTGCGAATCGACTTCACAGAAAAATCACCAGAACTTGTTAGAGACCAAACCCATCGATCATTCATTTGAGCCAATCTTGTTGAAACTAGACGACTACACAGCTTGTTATATTGCTCGGCTTCGATCCCTCCCCTTGGCACGCGACGGAAAGAAGAGTCAACTGATTTGTGTCTCAACTTATCGGCAATGGAAAGTTGTTTACACGTATCTAGTGCGTATAATCTCGGGAATTATGATTTCAAAGACGAATCACCCATCCAAACGTCTCCCAAAATCGAGTATTTTCGCCATTACCCACCTTTCTTAAACAATAACCCATAAGATCTATACCTTGAGAATGTAGGACGTTAACTTCCTTAATGAAGTCCAGCCATAAAGATTGACGAGATAATTTTGTAGGTCTATCAAGAGCCCCCGCGAATGCCATGAATAGCTTGAATACACCTTGACTACAATGAAGAATCTTCTAAATCAGTTAAAGACTTCATGAGCTCCATTCTCTGTTGAGAATGTCTGTATTTGTTCCCCTTTGATCAAGCAGTCTATCAATTTCAATCAACTTATTTTGGGTGTGTATTTTCACCATGCTCCTTGTTGATTTTTCATTTTTGATCCAACTACGAATAGTTTGCTTAAGGAATTGTAGCTTTTTCTTCCAAGTTTACTCCACCATCTTTTCAAAACCATCCATTTGAAACCATGAATGAAATATGACAAAAGGGATAGCACCATAGTCTGTATACACCTCTTTCAACAAAATTGGACGGTGGTCTGATAGATGACGATCCAAACATATAGCTGAAAGATTAGGGTAAATCGTCAATAAACCTTTAGAAATACAAAATCTGTCTAACTTACTCATCTTAGTAGCCGTTTTGTGAGCCCACGTAAATGAGTATCCTCCTAATGGAGGATCTACCAAGTCTGACATCGAGATAAAGTTGTTAAAAGCATTTGCTCCTTGAACATTAAACACGGACCCAAATCTCTCATCTTCCAAACGAACTTTGTTAAAATCCCCCTAGATTATACATTCTCCATCCTATTTACCCTTTACGTGACATAAATACTCGCAAATCAACCTTTTTTCTACTAATTCTTGAGGCGCATACACTGATACAACAAGCAATCTAGTACCCATTGGAACCGAAGTACCCTTAATCAACAAGAAATAATCAGAGACAATAACATTTTCTTTTACAAACATAAAAGAATCCCAAACACATATGATTCCACCAGAGTTTCCTATTGACGGACTTATAACTTAGTCAAAAGCGTAGTTACCCCACAACGCCTTAAGAGTTATCAAATCAACACATTCCATCTTCGTTTCTTGCAAAGCTACAAAATTTACTCTATTTTTGGAACATAACTCCTTAACCCATCTTATTTTTGCCTTGTGACCAAGGCCTTGAATATTCAAAGACATAATATTCATTTAACAACGTCATTTTCTCCCTGTGCACCAATTATGGATTCCATGTTCTCGATACAGCCATCCATATTATAGCTCATTGTTTGGACAACCTTCACCAGCTCATCTATTAAGTGTAAAATCGATTCTCCTTCTCTGTGTTTCTCCTTTTGAATTTCTGTTACCCTTTGTGAATAAACATCCTCTTTATCATGTTCTACCTTATCCAAACCCTCCTATGAACAAACATTAATCCATTCTTCCACATCAGTTATTTTTTACTCTTCTACTACCTTCCTTTCACGTTAAAATTCTATAGCAAATGAACACGTTCATTCGTGGGTGTAAAACCCGGATGATACTGAAGGTTATCCTTCGAAGAAAGGGCATCTTCACCCTTCTGTTTATTTAGAAGCTCATAAATATTAAACGGATCTTGAGATTGCATATTACTATTCACCTCTTGTTGATTAACTTCTTTATCCCCTTGATCAAAACTAGATTCCGAGACCCGTTAAACATCACTATCATCTATCACTGTGTTAGCCTTTGTCGTATCCCCAAACATCCCTTCCAACCAAACTCCCACTGATTCCCATTCAGATGAATTATCGCCATATTCATCTTTACGAAAAATTGGATTCCATCCATTTGTTTCCTTTACACGAGCCCAATACACTTTGCCTTGCACAATCACTTTGAATGTCTAAAAAATAATTGAGTTAAGTCTCGTCTTAATAGACAACCGCTTATGATACAACGCAGACTCCACAAGATCTTCCATAGTCATAACATCACCCTATTTTGATCCAATTTTCATAAAGTATTTGTTGTCCGAGCATGCAAAGGGATGCCTTCTATATCCACCCACACAATTCTTTCTTCATTAATGAACTTTGGGTTAGCGTGGTTCAACGTAGAAAACCGAGAACCAACCCCTACATGTTGGAGAAATTTGTGTTTAACTTCAATGGAAGTAAAATCTATGAGTACCCACATACCCCTAGATATGATATTGTCAAATTTGAAAAGCCCTCCTTCGCTAAAAGGATATAAAGATTTGGTTTGGATCCAAATTCCTTAACCTTCCCCATCACATAGCACATACGACCGGTCTTGCGGATGCACGCATCATCAAGAACAAATGATGGCATAGTGTTGTCTACTACAATAGGCCTTATATTCCCTGTTTTAAGCATCGGCGCATAAGTTCCCATTTGGTTACCCACTTGCATAGCTCTACGTTTGCTATTAGTTATAGTAGATGGTCTCTGAAATCTAGCAATATTTGCGTGCAAACGAAGAGGTCAAATCCATATGGTACATAAATTATCTACTAATCAATCCACATGGTCAACCTTAATATATCGAACAAATTCAAAACGTTTATCTGCTTTTATATTTCTGATTAGCGATGTAGACATCTATTACTTTGCCATATTCGTCACAAACCCTCCATAAATCTCGAAACGTAAAGTGGTCTAGAAAATTCGTGACGAAGATTGATTTTGAAATCTATTGTTGTTCCCTATTCACTACTATCGTATAAAACAATTAAGTATTCAAAAATAGATAATAGTGAATCAATGACTGAAGTAAGATGTAAGTAAAACACACTGATAAATTTTCAACATAATGTTCTTTATTAGAAATCAATCAAAAAGAATACATTACCCAAGTACTTGCGGAATAGTACTTGGGATTGAAATGACAAAGGGTTGGTACTCCTCACTAAGCTCAGGCTAAGTCTGAGCATAACTACTATGGAACCACTGAGCTATCTCAGGGACTGAGTTGTATTTGGAGGAGTGAAAGATGGCTTGTGTGTGTATGTGTTTTACAATTCACAAGCTTAAATCTTTCACTCCATCTCTTATGCTATTTATACAAGTATGAGTATTAACTTTATCCTAAATGACAAACTGACATTTTACAGAAGACAAAATACTGAAGTATTTTGTCTCTGTTTACAAAGACTATATTAAGTAAGAGACAAGGCTGCTTTCCATAAGTCAGTGATGACACTGAGCCTGATAGTTTGCCATTCAAGGAAAGTTGACTTTGGTTGATAAGGACTTTGTCTTATCTGATTCAAACTTATCCTGCCTTGTCCCACTCATTTTTCAGTCTACATTGCCTTCAGTCTTCTACTTCAGTTTGTCTTCAATGTAAGTAGTTGGTGAGGAGTTTAGGGATTCAGTGAGTTATTGTCATCACTCACTGAATCTACCATCTTCTTCTTGACTCAGTCTTCACCCCTTAAGTTCCGCCTTACTGAGTGGAGAGACTTCTTCTTTGCCTCTTACTAAGTATCCTGAAAATGGCTCACTGAGAGACTATGCACTCAGTGACCTGTTAGTGTTTAATGGTCTAAACACTTAGGGTATTTCCTATTCAAATCCTAGATTTAAGGGGTTTGGGTATTTACTGAACCCAACATTCTTCCCCTATTTGGATATACAAATAGCCTAAGTGATTGATCAGTGGGGCTTCTTCTTACACTGAATGTACTAATGAACATAATAAGGAACACTAAATATTTTAAAAAAATATACATCGTTTATTGATCAATTACATAGTTCCTATCACTAGTACAAAAGATAAATGATAATGATGTCAATCAAGATGGATCACCAGTGCTTCAAGCTTGACTTTCTTTGTGATGAGTGTTTCTTTGTCAGGGTGCTCTCTTATCTTGGCGTTTAAGTCAGCACATAACCTGACGTTTGCAGGAGTCTGAATTTGAGAGGCCACTGGTATGTAGCTCAGCATTGTAGCCACACCTGCCTGATCAATGTCACTCCACCTTTGGAATGCTGGGTTTCCATAGACATCAATGAAGAACAGTCCTCTTTCAGGTTTTTCAATCACAAGACAGTTTACAAACTTCACACCTTCAGGTAGCTCCCTATTGCATTCCAGTCCAATCACTTTGATCTCAGGCTAGAACTCAACCCTCTTTCATTTGCCCTATGATGATTGAGGTTGAGATACTTGAGGTGCAGTTAAGGCAGGCTGAATCCCCAGTATTGCTGGTGCTTCCCTCAGTCTTTCATACCTTTTGCTAAGCATTTTCATCAGCTCCTTAACCACCGCATTCTGCTTCTTTTCAATGATAGGACCAAGCTCATCGAGTTCAGTGATCCCAAAGTCAGTGAATTTCAGGGGATCATGAACCTCGAAGTGTCTTTTATCATCCCCCCTGTAGACATTCATTGCCAGTGGTTTGGACTTGGGGATGATTCTGACATCAGTGATTTTCTCAGGCAGCCTTCTGCTTGTCATTGACCAGTTGTAGTGGTCAATTCTTTCTTGCTTGATGGTTGTAGCTCTTTTGTTATTGTTCCCCGTTCACTATCGTTTAAAACAGTTTAAGTATATGAAACCAGTTAATAGTGAACTATGACTGAAATTAACATAAGTAAAACACACAAAGTAATTTTCAACATCATATTCTTATTAGAAATAAATCAACAAAGAATACATTACCCAAGTACTTGGGATTGAAATGACAAAGTTTGGTGACTCCTCTCTAAGCTCAGGCTAAGTCTGAACACAACTCTTAGAGCTCACTGAGCTATCTCAGGAACTAAGTTGTATTTGGAGGAGTGAAAAGATGGCTTGCGTGTATGTGTGTTTTTACAATTCACAAGCTTATCCTTTTCACTCCAACTCTTATGCTATTTATACATGTATGATTTTTGACTCTTTCCTAAGTGACAAACTGACATCATACAGAAGACAAAATACTGATGTATTTTGTCTCTGTTTACAAAGACTATTCTAGGTAAGAGATAAGACTACTTTCCTAAGTTCAGTGATGACACTGAGCCTGATCTTTTTCCATTCAAGGAAAGTTGACTTTGGTTGATAAGCACTTCGTCTTATCTGATTCAAACTTATCCCGCCTTGTCCCGCTCTTTCTTCAGTCTTTACATCCTTCAGTCTTCTACTTCAGTTTGTCTTCAGTGTAAGTAGTTGGAGAGGAGTCTTAGGGATTCAGTGAGTTATTGTCATCACTCACTGAATCCACCATCTTCTTCTTGACTCAGTCTTCACCCTTTAAGTTCCGCCTTACTGAGTGGAGAGACTTCTTCTTCGCCTCGTACTGAGTATCCTGAAGATGACTCACTGAGAGACTATGCACTCAGTGACCTGTTATTGTTTAACGGACTAAACACTTGGGCTATTTTCTATTCAAATCCTAGATTAAGGGGTTTGGGTATTTACTGAACCCAACATTTGTTCTTGTCATCTAACCTCTTTCTCATTACAGCCATTTGAGCTGCCTGAGCATCCTTGAACTTCTGTCCTGCCTGACCCTTTTCAAGCTTCTTAGGATCAATTCCAATGTTCTCAGCAACAACTTGTACCAGTGCTTTTTTGCTCTTTTTTTGTTCCTCGGCTAGTTTCCTCATCCTTTCTTCCTTAGCAAGATAGGCACTTAGCTGTTGTGGAGTGAGCAGGTACTTAGTGTTGCCGATCATATAGGGGATCTTCTCAGGCTCAGGTGTTTGCATTATTGTCTTTCCTTTGTCCTGGCCTGAAGAAGATGATGCTACCAATGGTGGTGTTGTTGTCATGATTGTTGTTGTTGTTGTTGGTGGGACTGATGATAAGGGTGTTGCTGAAACTGGTGGGATTGATGATATTGGTGTTGCAGAGACTGGTTGAGCTGGCTCCCCCTCAATGTGAGAGGGAGTCTCTTCAGTGGTCTTCTCCCTATCAACTGTTTCGAAAACATCAGTGAGAGCAAGAGTTGCCTTGGACACTGGGAGAGTTGGTGTTGGTTGACCTTTGAAGGCTTGGTAGATCTCCGTGACCATAGCCTTAATGTCAGTTGTATCCTTCTGAAGACCAGTGAATTTTTCTGCCAGATTAGCCTGAGAGAGTTCCAAAGCAGTCATTCTAGGCCCAAGATTCCAAGCCATTGATGATGATGCCTTAGCCAAAGTAGTCACCTAAGCATCCAAAGAACCCAATGTAGCCTGAAGAGACTGGACTGAAGATTGAAGACCCTGAACATTGGCAGTTTTGAGCATGGTGATAAGTTCAGTGAGGCCTGAGGAATTTTTCAAGTAAGCCTCAGTGGCCTCTAGCACTTTGGAGTTGAGTGTTGGGTCTTCTTTGACCGAGTCCCTGATTTCATCAATCTTTGTCCCACAACCCTGAAGGTGCTTTAGAAATTTAACCAGATTTTCATCCAGTCTGTGAAGATGTTGGTACATGAGATCTCTGTGTTCATCAGTGTTTGCATCAAAAGCATGTACCTCAGCCTTCAGGTCTGCATAGCTGGCAGCAGCTTCAGTGTGTTGATCCCATAATGTTTCAGTAACCCCAGAGTATAGCTTCCTTGAAGCTTTAGTGATCCACATAACAAGTTGCCTCTCTGTCAGTGGAAGAGTATTATCAAACTTTCTGAATTCTTTAGGACATGAAGATGCAGAAGAGTCAGAGTCATTATCTTCAGGCTGGAAAGGTGACTCTTTAGGCTCTTGTGGATCAGGCTGATGCTCTTGTTCAATTTGAACATCAGCATCCACTTCTTCTCCTGCTGATAGTATTTCATCTTCACTGTCAGCTTGTTCTTCATCAGAGAATAAAATTTTGTTAACCTCAGCAATTGTTAGTAAACCAGTGGTGGTGATGGGTTCCATATCAGCCGGTGGTATTAATCCCTCTGAGTCTTTGTCCCCCGTTGCTCCTTCAAGCACTGGTGGGCTTTTCTCAGTGCTATCCTTAGAAGCAGTGGCAGTGAGATCCCTATCAGCGGGTTGTTCAGTTCCCTCTGAGTATTTGGGATCATTCAGTTGGCCCTCAGACAAAAGCTGTGATTTGCGAATGTCATCCTTGGGCAGTGTGGAAGGCGCTCCCCTACCAGCGGGTTGTATGTTTCCCTTTGGATCTTGGGGAGTAGCAGTTGGGGCCAAGGGTACTGAATGTGATTTATCAGTGTCCTTCGTTGTCACCAGGGTGGATGTTGCTTGGTCTCCTTTGGGTGTCTGATCAGTCTTGGGCTTTCTTTGCCTTTTGGGCTGTGTTCCTGAAGCCTCAAGGCCCTGAGACTTGGGTTTGGTCTTAGTCCCAGTCTGAGACTTCCCCTTTCTCTTTTTAGGAGCAGGGTTAGGAGACACTGAGTCCCTTTGGTTGTTTACAGCAACCATATGGGCCGTCAATTCTATTTCAGTGACTTAGGATGGGTCCTTGAAAGTTTGATTGACTCAGGATACCAGGTAAAGTAGTGTATTTGTATACCAGGTAAAGTAGTGTATTTGTATTCCTAGGGTACGAAACGTATTTCACCCTAGTTTTGCTCAGTAGCTTGGTTACGAGATCAGTATAAATGATCTCCTCAATGTCGACAGTGACCCCATTCATCAAGCAGTATGCCACCATCAACTGAATAGAGTTAACTTGTTTAGTGGATGAGTGGTACCCGCCGAGAACCTGAATCACAAATGTGAACAGGATCTTCCAAGCCGCAGGAAATGAGTTCTTGGTGACTGGGGTTCTGTCCAAAAACTTTGGATCTAAAACAATTTGTTTTAACCCATCCTTTACTGTAGAGTTTCAAGATGGGCAACATAGTTCCCAGAGTTATAGTCTAACCCTGTTGAAGTACAAAAAGTTTTATAATCTAGGGTGACTGATCTTTCCCCATTAAAAAGACAGAATTTGATGAGATACTCCCTGAGTGGTCGTAGGTCAGTCTCATGAGTAGAGGATGTCGGGTCATAGGCCACTGCTGTAGCCCAAAACTCCCTGAGGACGTTTTGGTACAGAATTGAAGGGGACTGAGTAAAGGCCGTTTTCAGTGGGCAGTTTAATAAAAACTTCATGATGCCCTTATAGGCTAGGACATCAGGGGGTATTCCAAATTTCCTATAACATTATTTGTTTTAAATTCAACATTACTGAGATCCCCTACCCATTGTGGTGCAAACTGAAGAGATTGAGTTCTTGCCATTTCCATTAAAAGGTTTTAGGGTTTTGAAAAAGATATTTTGACAACAACAATCAAAGAGTTTTGAATCTCTTGAGTTTTGTAAAAAATCTTTTGTAAATGTTTTACAGAGAAGATTTTACTGAAAACTTGTTTTTGAAGATTAAAAACACAAAGATTTCTGGGTTTGAGAAGTAATTTTGACAGAGTTTAGATGCAGAAAATCTTTATGTGTGTTTTTAGTGTTTTTGAGAGGGGTATTTATAGAGTGGTGAGAGGGGTAATTTTTGCCTAAATGAGGATTTGTAAAGTCAGTTTTTGAAAACGTTTTGTTTACCTCATTTAATGCCACCTACTCCACTACCCACAGTAATTTCCCGGTTTTCAAGGGAACAGTTGCAGTGCACATTAAAATTGCATTCTACAGTAATAAAATATGCATAAGATATTTCATATGAGAGGAGGCATTTAATGCCAAGTGGGATGAGGTAAGGTTTTGAGAGACTCTTGACTTTGATGATAGCAGGATAAAGAGACATATATTCCTATATTAAATTGGAATGTTTACCAACCTATGACATTTAAGTAACTGATACTTGGATCATTTAGTTACTCATTCAATGCTCAAAATTAACTGTCAGGGTCCCTGAATGAGTCTTACTCATTCAGTGAGAGGTTGTATTATGGGTTTCGTTCAGGGAGATGGAACCATTTCAGAGAACTTACTGAGATTGGTTTTCAGATGCCTGACTTTCAATGTCAAGCATTCCCAATTCAGCTTTCAGTCTCCTGAAGGTAGGTTCATCCAAGGTCAGGGTCCCTGAATGAGTCTTACTCAATTCAGCTTTCAAGCATTCCCAATTCAGCTTTTAGTGCTCAATATCCATAGTCAGGGTCCCTGAATGAGTCTTACTCATTCAGTGAGAGGGTTGTTTTTGGGGTTTTGTTCAGGGAGGATGAACCATTTCAGAGAAAACTTACTGAGATTGGGATTGGTTTTCAGGCTGCTGACTTTCAATGTCTAGCATTCCCAATTCAGCTTTCAGTCTCCTGAAGGTAGGTTCATCTAAGGGTTTGGTGAAGATATCAGCAAGTTGATATTCAGTAGGGATGAAATGAAGCTCTATGTCTCCTTTCATTATGTGGTCCCTGATGAAATGATATCTGATATCAATGTGTTTGGTTCTTTGGTGAAGGACAGGGTTGTTGGAGATTGCAATGGCACTGGTGTTGTCACAGAAGATGGGTACCATTTTGTAGTGGATGTCATAGTCACTGAGTTGAATTTTCATCCATAATACATTGGCACAACATCCTGCAACAGCAACATACTCAGCTTCAGCTGAAGACATAGCCACTGATTGTTGCTTTTTAGCACTCCAACAAACCAGTTTTCCTCCAAGAAATTGACAGGACCCTGAGGTACTTTTTCTGTCCATGTTACAGCCAGCCTAATCAGAGTCAAAATATCCTTTGAGGTCAAACCCTGAGCACTTTGGATAGTAGAGTCCAAGGCTTGGAGTTCCCTTCAGGTATTTGAGTATTCTTTTGGCTGCAGTGAGATGGGATTCTTTGGGATTGGACTGATATCTTGCTATTAGACAGACTGAGAATTTTATGTCTGGTCTGGAAGCCGTAAGATACATCAGTGAGCCAACAATCCCCCTGAAGTGGGTTTGATTGACTGATTTGCCAGTGAGATCAGGTCCAAGGTTGTTAGGAGGGACCATTGGTTTCTTCACTGAAGCACAGTCAGATATCTTATATTTCTTCAAGAGATTTCTGGTGTATTTCTCTTGACTGATGGAGATTCCTTTATCAGTTTGCCTGATTTATAGTCCAAGGAAGTATGTGAGTTCACCCATCATGCTCATTTCAAACTTTTTTGTCATCAGTTTTTCAAACTGTTTGCAAAGAGTGTAGTTTGTTGAGCCAAAGATGATGTCATCAACATATACTTGGACCAGTATCACATCTTGCTTTGTCCTGTAGATAAAAAATGTGTTGTCTATCTTTCCTCTGACAAACTTGTTTTGAATCAGGAAGGCTGAGAGAGTTTCATACCATGCCCTGGGAGCTTGTTTTAGTCCATAAAGGGCTTTGTCAAGCTTACAGACATAGTCAGGGAATTCACTACTCTCAAAGTCAGGAGGTTGCTGAACATACACATCTTCCTTAAGTTCACCATTCAAGAATGCACTTTTCACATCCATTTGGTAAACTTTGAAGTTCATGTAGGTAGCACATGCAAGGAAGATCCTGATGGCTTCCATTCTTGCAATAGGAGCAAATGTCTCATCATAGTCAATGCATTCTTGTTGACTGTAACCTTTGGCTACAAGTCTGGCTTTGTTTTTAATAACAATGCCATTTTCATCAGTTTTGTTTCTGAAAACCAACTTCATTCCTATGACAATGACATCCTGAGGACATTTGATCAAGGTCATGACCTTGTTTTTATCAAACTGTTGAAGTTCTTCTTGCATGGCCTGAACCCAGGATGGATTTTTAGGGCTTCAGTGAAACTTTTGGGATCTATTTTTGATAGGTAATCAGCATATAGACATTCATTTGCTGAAGCTGCAGTTAGTTTAGCAGCCATGCTTCTTGTAAGCATGCCCTCAGTGGGTTCACCAATGATGTTTACTAGCTCAATGTCCTGAGATTTTGTCCACTTACTTTGTGGTCTAGGATCTGAGCTTGAAGAGGTCATTGGAGACTCAGGAGTGAGTTCAGGTGCAGGAGCCACATAATCATTAAGATCATTTATTGAGATGTCTTGTTCATGTTGAGGTTCATGAATCACATGTTCCTAAACATTTGGTTAAGTATTACCTATCCCAGTGGGGACTGGTTGGTTATCAATGAATTCACTGATAGTTGGTTGGGGAAGGTTGTGAGGTAAGACATAATATGATATGTCAGCATCAGCTTGGTATGAGGAATTGATTTCAGTGTTATACTCATCAGGAGGATATCTTGATGAGTTATCAATTCCTATTTCCTCCACTAAGGTGTTGGTGAACCTGATGCTCTCTGAAATCTCATCAAAGGTGACATGAAAGGTTTCCTCAACTTGTTGTCTCTTTGTGTTAAATACCCTGAAGGCTTTGGAGATCAGTGAGTAACCTAGAAAATATCCATCGTCAGCTTTAGCATCAAACTTGCCTAGATGATCCTTGTGGTTATGAATAAACACAGGACATCCAAACACATGAAAGTATCTGATATCAGGAAGTCTACCTTTGAATATCTCATATGGGGTTTTGTTATGTCTTTTGACAATGATTGACCTGTTTTGAGTGTTACAGGTTGTTTTGACTGCTTCAGTCCAGAAATGTTTTGATAGGGCTGAGCCATGTAACATAGTTCTAGCAACCTCAATGAGAGTTCTGTATTTCCTTTCAGCTACCCCATTTTGTTCAGGGGTGTAAGGAGATGAAAAGTTTTGGGAGATTCCCTTTTCATCACAGAAATTCTCAAGCTCTTCATTTATGAACTCAATACCATTGTCAGTTCTGATTTGTTTAACAGTAATGTCATTCTGGTTTTCAATGTTCCTGATGAATGACATTATTGTATCAGCTGCCTGACTCTTTTTGGAAAGAAAGTATACCCAAGTGTATCTTGAAAACTCATCAACAATGACAAGTGTATACTTCTCATGCTAGATTGATCTTTGACTGACAGGTCCAAAGAGATCCATATGCAGGAGGTGAAGGCAGCTTTTGATGGAGAAATTTTGTTTGGTTTTGAATGATGCTCTTTTGTGTTTGCCTTTTTCACAGGCTGAGCATGGTTTATCTTTTGCAAAAACTAGTGATGGAAGCCAAGGACCTTGTTTTGTTTTGCAAAGTTATTGATGTTTTTGAAATTTAAGTGTGAGAGTCTCTTGTGCCACAACCAGTTGATAGTCTCAGTGACTTTTGCAAAGAGACAAGTTCCATCTTGAGACAGTGTTGACATGTCTAAGACATAAACATCATCTCTTCTAGGAGCTATCAAAACAACTTCTTTGTTGGCATTGAAAATGGTGTCTTGTTTGTCATTGAATTGCACAATGTACTTAGCATCACAGAGTTGACTGAAACTGATGAGATTGTATTTTAGACCATTGACATAAGCTATTCTAGAGAAAACTATTCCATTGCAGTATATTGAACCATAACATTCAGTGGGACATGATGAGTGTTAGGATTTGGAAAATCCAGGTATTAAAGTGTCGGTCACTTCAAGTATATGTATCCGTTAGAAAGCTCGTAGTCGTAGTTATTTACTGTTAAGTAGTATTTAGTTAAGTAACACCGTGGAGGACGAACGAGTCTTTACCCACTGTATGCCTGATCCACAGTCCGATAGGTGGCGATTTATGTAATGACTATAAATACTCTCTACCTTCCAAGGTAGAGAGTTGGAGCTCATAATAAGATTTTTCTTTCTCTCACTAAAGTTCCCAAAGCTCTAACTTTCTCTCTCTAAAACTCATCTTTTGTACGCCTACTTTGGTTATGGTTTGATGTGTATGTGAAATCCAATATGTTACAAATGGTATCAAGAGCCATGGTTTGATCATCTCTTACATATTCTTGGATTTCTAGTGGTTTTTAGATGGTTTTAGAGTTTGAAAAAGTTTAGTGATTTTTGCATCATTTGGATCATTTCTAGTGTTAAAGTTTGAATCTTGGGTGTATTTTTGTGTTTAGAATCATTGTATGTGCTTGGGTTTTGATTTGGTAAGCTTGATTCATCGTGGTTGGGTTGTTTTTGGATTGAAAAGTGGTGTTTGTGTGATTTTCTAGCTAGCGACTTGAGCCACAGATTATTTTTCTAGCTAGCGACTTGCTTTGTAAGTTGTTAGCGAGTTGCAGTTGAAGTTCTTAGCGAGTTGACCTTAGCGACTTGTCTATTGAGACAAGCCGACAAACAGTACACTTAGTGGATTCTCCACTACGGGTAGCGACTTGGTGAAAGTTAGCGACTTGTACTTAAGTTTGTTAGCGACTTGGTGTTAGCGATTTGGTGCCTAGCGAGTTGCTATTTAGCGACTTGATAACTTAGCGACTTGGTGCTTAGCGAGTTGTTCTTTAGCGACTTGCCTGTGTCTTAGCGACTTGGCATTATAGCGACTTGATAGTTAGCAACTTGGTTCTTAGCGACTTGGTTCAAGGTTTCTTAGCGACTTGGGTGATTTTTGCTTATCACACAGTTTTCTCTTGATTCAGTAAAATCCCGTGAAAGATTCTATTTCCCGGTTTAATCATAGAGTTATAAAATCCCGTGTAATCTGTTAACATGTCTTCCAACGTACCTACAATCATATCCACTGTTGCCGAGGATGTTCAAGCAGCTGGTTCAGATACTCGTCCACCCATGCTTGACAGAACCGACTATGACTCTTGGGCTCAAAGAATCAGATTGTACTGTCTTGGAAAGGAAAATGGGGTCAACATTCTCAAATCGATTGATGAAGGACCTTATCAGATTGAGACTACAAGAGACTTAATTGATACAGCTGCAGATGGAACAATGATCTATGGAATAGACAGACCAAAGACATATGATGAGCTCGATGACAAGGAGAAAAAGAGATTCGATGCTGATATCAGGGCTTCTAACATCATACTTCAAGGTCTTCCAAAAGATATCTACAAGCTGATCAATCACAACACCGAAGCCAAGGCAGTGTCGGATAATGTCAAGATGCTTCTCTCAGGTTCTGAACTTACTATGGAAGACAGAGAATCACAACTCTATGATGAATTTGAGCACTTCAAGATGAAACCAGATGAGAGTGTCTATGAGTATTACGTGAGATTCCACAAGCTTGTGAATGATATGAGAAACATCAGAATGACTATGCCAAACATTCAGCTGAACTCAAAGTTTGTGAACAACATGAATCCCGAATGGCACAAGTTTGTCACCTCTGTGAAGCTAACCAAAGGATTGAAGAATACAAACTATGAGCAACTATATGCATTCCTTCTCCAGAATGAGAGACATGCTATGTTTGAAAAAAGGATTCTGGAACAGTTCAAAACCAACCAGGGAGAATCAAGTTCATCAAATGACTCAACAGCCTTCTACACCAATGATGGAACTACTACCAAAGCATCTCAAGTCATTCCAGATTCAAGTTTCAAACAACCTGATGCCAATGCAGTCATGGAACACTTTATCAATAAACTAGCTTTTATGGTTAAACAAAACTTAACCTTCACTCCTCACACTAACAGACTTCACACTAATAATGAAATCAGGACTGCATCCAATCTACACAATCATGCTTTGGTCAGAGATGGAAAGGTTATGGTACAACCAGTTCAAGAAAGGCAGTATGAACAAGGAAGAGGTGGAGTTGGTAGAGGATATGTGGCAAATCAGAATAGGGGAAGGAATGGAAATCAAGGACAAGTAAATCCGATCAAGTGTTATAACTGTGGTGGTGAGGGACATATTGCAAGGAACTGCACATCGCCAAAACGCCCTCAGAATGCCGAGTACTTCAGGGATAAGATGTTGCTAGTGCAAGCTTAGGACAATGGAGCAGCTTTGGATGAAGAGGAGTTACTGTTTCTTGCTGAAGGGAATGCCAAGACATATGATGCTGATGTTGATGAACAGCCAATTCAGGAGATAGGTCATAATCATCAGAATGCCTTTCAAGTAGCTGATTGTGATGCATTTGACTTTGATGTAGATGAAGAACCTACTGCTCAAACAATCTTCATGGCTAGCATCTCACCTGTGGTTTCTCCAAAGGTCTCTCCTCCACAACAAACTGGTCCATCCAAAGACAAAATCATTTCAGAGGTATTAAAACTATATGATAATGTTGATGAGCGAAAGATGCATAATGAAGTACAATCTCTTGAAACTTATGAATCAGATATTGATGATGAGGGTAATAGCAATATTGTCCCATATGATCAATATGTGAAGCAAAGTGAAAGTAAGGTTGTACCAAGTAATGCATCCTCTGCAGTCAATGATGACTATGTTTTTGATGAATACACTGCATGTGCCCCTGATGATTCTGTTATCTCTGAACTTAATGCCTATAAAGAACGAGTTGCCATTTATGAACAACGTGCTAAGTTTGAGTTAACCACTCGTGAGCAAGAAATGGATGACCAAATGCGTACAGCTATTAGAAAAAGTAAGTTTAGAGAAGAAGTATTAAAACAAGAGTTAAACTCCTTACAAGAAAAGCTTTCTAAAACTGCTAAGCAAAAACAAGAACTTCAAGAAAATGTTAAAATGCTTAAGCAAGAATTCAGTGCTAAGGAATCAAAACTTTTGAATGATTTTTCTAATCTAAAAACCTTGAAAAACAAGCTTGAAAATAAGTTGTACGTACAAGGAAATACCATTCATACTGCTCACTTAATCACTAAGCACAAAGTTTTAAGTGATAAGCATAGTACTCCCCTTGTTGAGGAACCAAATCCAGAGGTCATTAAAAAGGCTAGAAGTGCTCATAAGGTAATTTATGATGGCAGTGAAATCCTTAAGCCTAGACAGAAACCTAGTTGCGCTGAGTGCACTGAGGAAGATAAGAAATCAGATGAAGTCACTAGGGAAAAGATGAACAAGAAACTAGATGATCCTAAATGTAAAGAGAAGAAAATATCTATCATACCCCATGATTACAAAAAGGAGAATTGGATTTCCTTGAACATGTTTAAGCCTCAAACGTTGTTAACTCCCGAACAAGTGTTCTGGAAAAAGGATTTAGATAAGCAAAAAGCAGAGAATCTTGTTGTTACAAACCCTCCCCTAAGGAAAATGCCTTCAGTGACTGTGTATCCTCCAAATACACCAATGCATCTAGTTCCTAGAACTATTGCCACTAAAAGCAAGACCTTAATCAGTCAATATGTCATATTTCAATTATTTGTTGATTTTGAGAAAACTTGTAAGAAAAGGATCACACCCACTGGGATAACTGAAGGGGAAAGGGGTTTTGAGCAAACTAAAGAATGCTATTTAACTGAGGTCATGCCTTTCTTTAAACAATTAAAAGGTCAATTTGAGAGTCTTAAAAAGGGGATGGACTTAGATATTAAAGAAATGGAAAAGGAATTTGATGCAATGATTGTTGAGGTTAGTGACTATGAGCGAGAACTAAAATATAATGAGATTGAGAGGAAGAACTTGCATACCTTGAATGAGAATCTTATTTCTGAATGTATTGCTCAAGATGTGTTTTACACTGCTACAAATTGTTCCATTAATGCTTCTCAATTTCATGAATTATATGTTGCTCTGAAAGTCTCCCATGATCGTGTCATTGAGCTTGAAAAAACTAACTCTAAACTGCATAATAAGGTTGAACAGGATGATCATGATAACCTGGTAAAACAGTTTTCTAAATTGGAAGTTGAGCATCTTGCTTTGCAATTAAAATATCAACATCTGAAAGAAAATGTTAAAACCTCAAATTTCAAGACATCCTTGGATGTTCCTGAATTTGATGCAGTTTTTGAAATTAGCAAACGTGATGAACAGATTCGAGCTCATTGTAACACGATCAGAAAGTTGAAAGCCCAAATTTCTCAATTAAAGGGTGAAATGAATAATGTGACTGGCTCCCAAATGCCTCCTCCTTTAGATTCTCGGAATTCTCAAAATTTTCATCTTCAAAACTTGGTCAATGCTTTACAAAAGGAAAATGAGAGTTTTCTAGAAGAAAATGAAAAGGTTAAACATCATTTCAATGAGTTATTTGAGTCAATAAAAGTCACTCGTAATAAAAATAATGAACAAATAACTTCGTTGCAAAAGGAAATTGAGAATCTGAAGAGTCTGGTAAAAGGGAAAATGCCAATGACCAATGGGGAGAATGGTGCATCAAAGTTGCATGGTTGTAATAAATATGCTTTGTCTGTGAAATATGTTCCTCCTCATCTTAGGAATAACAAACTTGCCATTCAAACATATTTCTCATACCTTAAGGATAGTCTAGAATGTCTTCGCGAGATTGTAGAAGAGGATAAGTTAGAGAAACCACTTGATAATGCAATTGGCCATGCATGCTTATATGCCAAACGATCTCAAGAACTTTTAGAATGCTTAATTACAATATGCCCTAAATCCCTAGGTGAGCAAGTCAATCCCTTGATACACTGTTCTATGCCTAATGCCAAGTATACAAGTCATTCAATGCCCAATGTTATGAATGTGAACTTTAGTAGGCCTTCAAATAGTTCAGATCCCAACACCTCCAGTGTTAAGAAAGTGAACCTCAGTGTGCCTTCGAATAGTTCACATCCCAGCACATCAAAACAGGAAAGGCAAAAAGTAGCAAAACCAACTAATGTTCCCGTTCCCTCTACAGGAGTACTCAGTGACATTAAAGCAAGCAGGTCAAAGTCTCAAGGCAATACAAGGAATGATAGGACCTCGCAAGCTAAGAATGTGCATTGGAAGAAAGTAGAAGATCACTGTAGGGAGAATTTGAATAAAACGAATTGTGTTGATTCTAGTGTTAACTCTAAGCATACTGTAATTAATGCGAATTCTACTACTTTTGGCAAAATATGTAATGATGATTGCGTGGTTTCTGTTACTAATCTTGAATGTGGTATGAATGATTTGTCTAAAGCTGTCAAATGCTCAGTTAAAACTATTAATGTTAAAAACCAAGCTAAGAAGGCTAAAAGGCAAAAGCGAAAGAAAGTTAGAAAACAGTGGAAACCTACAGGAAGAACATTTAGTAAGATAGGTTATCAATGGATACCTTTTGGCCATAAGGTTAATCAGGCAATGCCTACTAGAAATGGATGCCTACTTGTAGAATTATTCCCTTAAGAAGTGAACATACTTTGAATAGGTCAAATACGGATACTAGCACTGCATCTATTTCTAATGTTTCCATTGCTTCTATTTCTAATATGGGTGTTTCTATTTCTGATGTGGGAGTTCCAATCACTGTTACTAACCAAATGGAACCCATTCTTGCATGGGGATCCCAATTATCCAGTTATCCATTCTTTTCTGTGTTCAACTGCAGATTGTTCAAATCGTTCTGTGGTACCTGGACTCAGGCTGTTCCAAGCATATGACTGGAGACCGGTCGCGGCTCATGAACTTCGTGAGTAAATTTATCGGGACAGTTAGATTCGGGAACGACCATTTTGGAGCTATTATGTGTAACACCCCAACCCGACAAGGGTAGAAGTGTCACATTCTGGTGTCATATCAGAACGTACAATTAAAATTTTACGAGCGGAAGTCTTAAGAATAACATATCAAATCATTTATAACAACGACTTACAAGGAAAATTACAAAATCCAAAATGGCTAAAATAAAATGAAATCTCAAAACAATAGCCCGACACAGTAAGTCCAAATAATAAGGTAACTAGGGTTGGTCCACTCAGATAATCCAACTCTCAGCCCATCAAAGCCCATCTTCAAACCTAACACCTGCCGCAGGAAAAGAAATGCGGCTGAGCTTAAAAAACCCAGTGAACAGATATAACAAAACGAAAGCTAAATAAAATCTGAAATGCAAAATGAAACAAAGGAAACGGGTAACAACGTAGCAGCGAAATGAGAACAATGAGTCAATGAGGATCCTGCAGAACACAATTATACAGATATCCAAAACGAACAGATAACAAGGAGAACGAAGCAAAGCAAAGCATCGATGACATATAAACAAGCACATACCAACCAGACATACAAGAACTGAAACATAAACAAACATAGTAGGCGTCGCATCCACACAACATATATGTCATACCATCAATTCAGGAAATCAGAAGACATACAAGGCAAACAGATATCTACAGGAAAGCGGAAGCAATTAATTAATAAGTGAGCATGGCAATTCACACAGGTCAAAACCCTAAGTTGAAAACATAACCGGTATCATAACAGCAGTCAAAACATGGCAGTCACACGTAACAAGTAGGAATACAATATGAACACTATAATTAAATGAAGTAGGGACATAGCAGGGCAATTGAACACGTTAACAAGCCAGACATCATAAGTTGAACCATTTAACCAAATCAATCCGTAGCATAGACAGATATGTAAACATGGAAGGTCAACCATAAGCGGATAAGGATACAACGGATAGTCATAGTCCACGAAGATTATCTGAACGAAGTACACATATTAAACAGACAAAACTAACGATTACACATTAGCATGGTCACCAGACAATTCAGAGGGTCACATAACAGCGAGATCACATATCATCAGGTGAAAACAGGCAAATCAGATAACCGCATATTAGTCATATCGTAGTAGGGAAATCAATAGTCACATAAGACATGAATAGCATAATCAAATTTAATAAACATATAATAACCCGGTACATGAATGGAATGATAGTCTGAAGTAACGGAATGAGAGTGTAACAGATCAAGCAATGGAACATATATATCTTGGTAGTAGAGTGAGTCATATAAGGGTATTGGGTAAAGGACAGTCAATTCAGAATATGGTGTAGTGGGGAATCCAGAAGGTACAATATAGGTATATCAAAAGTGTAAGGGTTGTCAGAAATCTATCCCGAGCCAACAAAACAAACCATATCAATAGTGGCAATAGCAGCCAAGTAACCAATAGTAACCATTGTATTCGGAGGGGTGACCTCGGAATACCAAACCAATAGGAGGGGAGACCTCAGTAACCAATGGAGTAGCTAGCTCCCAAAATGTGAGGGGGTGTATTGCACACACTCACCACATCACCAAAACAATATATCAATATCAATACAATACAATACAAATCTAGGATGCATCCATACGCCCCCTGCAAAACAAGTAGTGGCCATACAATATATCCAAAGCGCGCATAATCAATACAAATATGGGGACGGTGTGCAACATCACTCGTGCACACTGGAGTCATGCCATTGGTGCATCAATGACACGGACATGGAACCCCCATGCCTAGTTAATGGCTCGGGTATCAATCTGAAGGGTCAAACAAAGGTTCAAAGTGTAGCAATATATAGGTCTTCACAATCAAAGGTTCAATATCAATGGTTCACAATTAGCAATTCACAAATCAAATCAATAATCCAAATATCAATAGTTCAATTATCAAAGGTCCAATAGCAAAGGATCAATAGCAAAAATTCGATATCAATAGTTCAATAGCAGAGCAAAGATTCAATATCAAATTGGCAAGAGGTCAAAGATGTAAAGAGATCATGAGAAACCTTATGAGAAAGGTCAGAATATCTGTACCTTAGCAATGAAGGCAAATGAGAATGTGAGCATGAAGAAATAACGTCACGTCTTCTTCAACGAATCTACACGAATTACGGTTCGTACAATACTTATTAGTTCATTTAAGTCATAACGGATTTATTGCTTATATAAACCAGATTAATATTTTTAGAGCTATTAAGCGTATTCTCATTTTTAGTAATTGACCGAGTTAAAATACTTTAGAGTAATAATCATTAATTAGCCAAACTTAGGGTCTATGGCTACAAGTGATTTAACTTCAAAACTTAATAATATCATTATGATAGTTTAAGGTTGTAATATGCCTTTTATAAAATCCAAGGTTTGCATGTGCCAATTTCCCAAAGATGAAGGTTTAAAGTTAAAATAACTCAAATGTAAAATAACATTCATAATTTAAGACGTAAACTAAAAGATACAAATTCAATTTCATAAACCATTTTCCATACTATGCTCGATAAATTTTTACGACCGCTCACGGTTCAAGTGACTAACATTTACGACTTAGTAAACATGCATTACTACTAACCCCCGACTCATCTTCCCGACACACTTTCAAAATACAAAAATGACTCAACCGTAAATCCCGCGATCGCCCTTGCACATACCCCCCACAAGACCATGCATGCTACACTTTTTGATAAATCCATACTGATGATTTTTTTTTTATACCATACGTTTATAATATATATATATATTTTTTTTTGCTCAACATCACAAGACACCATACACATTACACAATTTTAACGAGGCATCCAATTTCTCTAATTGAGTAATCGTATATAATCATGCATGTTATATAGCCCCATGCAAAACTCCTTCTTCATATATCATATGTAGTATATAGTATTACCGGAAATGATTTCGAACTCTTGGTTACATGTTATCGACATCAGCTTATATTCAAGTTCATGTTTTTCATATGAGTCATTCGAGGAATAGTTTAGACGAAACATAAAATATCAAAACGGTTTTAGGGAGTACCTTGTGATCGGATGAATGATCCGAAATAAGAACGATAGGTCACGAAGGAACCACACAACAATTAAAATACTCTTCGAACTAAACGTTCCACGATCAAAAACCTTTTCTTCATCTCTTTTTGTGTCTTCTGATTATCAATAAAAGTGGATCGGTTGAATGTATGTGTTCTTGTTTTTTTTTTCTAAGTGCACGCATGGGAGAAAAGTGGGAGAATAATATCTTTAATAAGAAAATGAGATAGAGAGGATATTCAAACTAGGGAAAGTCGTGTATTTATTTTTTTGGTGATGATTGAGACGAAATCTTAGGGTGATGGAGGTAGTGATTGACCGAATATCATGGGTGGTTATTGAGTGATATTTACTGAAATTAGGGGGACGAGGGGCGTGAATTGAGTAGACTAAATCAAGTCTTGATTAGTTACCAAATTTACTTTTAATACATTTAATTTAAATGTTGTAGCTAGTACATGGAATGTAGTCCATTTAATTTGTAATGTTAAGTTTTATCATCTTGTGTTAATCATTCATTTCTTAGGTCAGAACGTAGCTGACGATATTGACGTAATATACGTATTTCACAATTATTAAGTCTGAGGGGCAAAATGGTCTTTTAACATGTTTACGATTTTTAGGGTTTTACAACTATTCCCCTCTAAAAAAAATTTTTCGTCCTCGAAAATTGAAGTCGCAGAAGTACACGGAGACGTACAAGTTAAGGCAGACGTAGCAATCCATAGTTTCACACCGATCATAATGATTTCGGCTCCCAAGCGTACAAAACTTATATGCAACAGATGTCGATGAGAATCTCGCAAAGAGGTACAGAATTCCAAACGAACATGAGGAGTGACAAATAACGGATATAAGCCCTAGTCCATTCACGTACCAACCCCAGGCATTTCCCACGACGTCGTATGACTTCAATAAGTTCGAATTATATGATCTCGGTATTATCACGTTGATCAGGCGTCATAATACTTGCATCACATAACAAGTCCTTATTGTCATCATATTCTGCCTCGGGTCATGACAAACCACAAAACCAATATCACCACAAAACAAATCACATACCGATATCAAGTAACATACCAAAACAGACCAGATTCACATACATACAGCATAAACTACATCAAACAACTTACCATACCACAAAAGAGAGAAGACTACCAACGTGCTCGAAACGGTTCCTCATGACTCGTTACTGACGATTCAAAAGAAAAGCTGAGATGTTACCAAAATGCCAAACGATAAAACTTCACGATTCAAACCGAATTCTGAACAAATCAAAGAAAAGTGATACCGATCAAAATCACATAGCAAAATATCAAACTGCCTAAAAAGGCGTGACAAACAAATCAGAGTAACACAAGTCGCGCCCATTCATATGAAGTAGATGAACCTTCTCAGCCACCAGTTGAATCTTGTCTCCGTCTTTGCGCCTTTGGTTGATCCGTCCAGCTCCCTCCAGCAGCATCCTGATGTCTCCATCAGCACGTCAGTCGGGTGTGGCTTCTGCTTCACGAAACTCTCTAGCTCAAGGACTGTTGCAGCAACGTGGGGTCGGCACCATCATCTTCGGCTCCACGGGTAGTCTCCATCTAACGATCAACAAACGGATGTGCGAAAACAAAATAAACAAACTCAAATGCAAAGAGAGAAGGCCGAATCAGTGAAGACAAACGAATATCAAAGTCAAATCTGAAGAACAATCAGAAGGAATCGGAAGAGGTCAGAACAGACGGAAGCCTAGTGTCTACCCAAGTCCTCACAGGTCAATCCTAAGGTCAACAAGATGAAACCTGGTTGCTCTGATACCATAATTGTAACACCCCAACCCGACAAGGGTAGAAGTGTCACATTCTGGTGTCATATCAGAACGTACAATTAAAATTTTACGAGCGGAAGTCTTAAGAATAACATATCAAATCATTTATAACAACGACTTACAAGGAAAATTACAAAATCCAAAATGGCTAAAATAAAATGAAATCTCAAAACAATAGCCCGACACAGTAAGTCCAAATAATAAGGTAACTAGGGTTGGTCCACTCAGATAATCCAACTCTCAGCCCATCAAAGCCCATCTTCAAACCTAACACCTGCCGCAGGAAAAGAAATGCGGCTGAGCTTAAAAAACCCAGTGAACAGATATAACAAAACGAAAGCTAAATAAAATCTGAAATGCAAAATGAAACAAAGGAAACGGGTAACAACGTAGCAGCGAAATGAGAACAATGAGTCAATGAGGATCCTGCAGAACACAATTATACAGATATCCAAAACGAACAGATAACAAGGAGAACGAAGCAAAGCAAAGCATCGATGACATATAAACAAGCACATACCAACCAGACATACAAGAACTGAAACATAAACAAACATAGTAGGCGTCGCATCCACACAACATATATGTCATACCATCAATTCAGGAAATCAGAAGACATACAAGGCAAACAGATATCTACAGGAAAGCGGAAGCAATTAATTAATAAGTGAGCATGGCAATTCACACAGGTCAAAACCCTAAGTTGAAAACATAACCGGTATCATAACAGCAGTCAAAACATGGCAGTCACACGTAACAAGTAGGAATACAATATGAACACTATAATTAAATGAAGTAGGGACATAGCAGGGCAATTGAACACGTTAACAAGCCAGACATCATAAGTTGAACCATTTAACCAAATCAATCCGTAGCATAGACAGATATGTAAACATGGAAGGTCAACCATAAGCGGATAAGGATACAACGGATAGTCATAGTCCACGAAGATTATCTGAACGAAGTACACATATTAAACAGACAAAACTAACGATTACACATTAGCATGGTCACCAGACAATTCAGAGGGTCACATAACAGCGAGATCACATATCATCAGGTGAAAACAGGCAAATCAGATAACCGCATATTAGTCATATCGTAGTAGGGAAATCAATAGTCACATAAGACATGAATAGCATAATCAAATTTAATAAACATATAATAACCCGGTACATGAATGGAATGATAGTCTGAAGTAACGGAATGAGAGTGTAACAGATCAAGCAATGGAACATATATATCTTGGTAGTAGAGTGAGTCATATAAGGGTATTGGGTAAAGGACAGTCAATTCAGAATATGGTGTAGTGGGGAATCCAGAAGGTACAATATAGGTATATCAAAAGTGTAAGGGTTGTCAGAAATCTATCTCGAGCCAACAAAACAAACCATATCAATAGTGGCAATAGCAGCCAAGTAACCAATAGTAACCATTGTATTCGGAGGGGTGACCTCGGAATACCAAACCAATAGGAGGGGAGACCTCAGTAACCAATGGAGTAGCTAGCTCCCAAAATGTGAGGGGGTGTATTGCACACACTCACCACATCACCAAAACAATATATCAATATCAATACAATACAATACAAATCTAGGATGCATCCATACGCCCCCTGCAAAACAAGTAGTGGCCATACAATATATCCAAAGCGCGCATAATCAATACAAATATGGGGACGGTGTGCAACATCACTCGTGCACACTGGAGTCATGCCATTGGTGCATCAATGACACGGACATGGAACCCCCATGCCTAGTTAATGGCTCGGGTATCAATCTGAAGGGTCAAACAAAGGTTCAAAGTGTAGCAATATATAGGTCTTCACAATCAAAGGTTCAATATCAATGGTTCACAATTAGCAATTCACAAATCAAATCAATAATCCAAATATCAATAGTTCAATTATCAAAGGTCCAATAGCAAAGGATCAATAGCAAAAATTCGATATCAATAGTTCAATAGCAGAGCAAAGATTCAATATCAAATTGGCAAGAGGTCAAAGATGTAAAGAGATCATGAGAAACCTTATGAGAAAGGTCAGAATATCTGTACCTTAGCAATGAAGGCAAATGAGAATGTGAGCATGAAGAAATAACGTCACGTCTTCTTCAACGAATCTACACGAATTACGGTTCGTACAATACTTATTAGTTCATTTAAGTCATAACGGATTTATTGCTTATATAAACCAGATTAATATTTTTAGAGCTATTAAGCGTATTCTCATTTTTAGTAATTGACCGAGTTAAAATACTTTAGAGTAATAATCATTAATTAGCCAAACTTAGGGTCTATGGCTACAAGTGATTTAACTTCAAAACTTAATAATATCATTATGATAGTTTAAGGTTGTAATATGCCTTTTATAAAATCCAAGGTTTGCATGTGCCAATTTCCCAAAGATGAAGGTTTAAAGTTAAAATAACTCAAATGTAAAATAACATTCATAATTTAAGACGTAAACTAAAAGATACAAATTCAATTTCATAAACCATTTTCCATACTATGCTCGATAAATTTTTACGACCGCTCACGGTTCAAGTGACTAACATTTACGACTTAGTAAACATGCATTACTACTAACCCCCGACTCATCTTCCCGACACACTTTCAAAATACAAAAATGACTCAACCGTAAATCCCGCGATCGCCCTTGCACATACCCCCCACAAGACCATGCATGCTACACTTTTTGATAAATCCATACTGATGATTTTTTTTTTATACCATACGTTTATAATATATATATATATATTTTTTTTGCTCAACATCACAAGACACCATACACATTACACAATTTTAACGAGGCATCCAATTTCTCTAATTGAGTAATCGTATATAATCATGCATGTTATATAGCCCCATGCAAAACTCCTTCTTCATATATCATATGTAGTATATAGTATTACCGGAAATGATTTCGAACTCTTGGTTACATGTTATCGACATCAGCTTATATTCAAGTTCATGTTTTTCATATGAGTCATTCGAGGAATAGTTTAGACGAAACATAAAATATCAAAACGGTTTTAGGGAGTACCTTGTGATCGGATGAATGATCCGAAATAAGAACGATAGGTCACGAAGGAACCACACAACAATTAAAATACTCTTCGAACTAAACGTTCCACGATCAAAAACCTTTTCTTCATCTCTTTTTGTGTCTTCTGATTATCAATAAAAGTGGATCGGTTGAATGTATGTGTTCTTGTTTTTTTTTTCTAAGTGCACGCATGGGAGAAAAGTGGGAGAATAATATCTTTAATAAGAAAATGAGATAGAGAGGATATTCAAACTAGGGAAAGTCGTGTATTTATTTTTTTGGTGATGATTGAGACGAAATCTTAGGGTGATGGAGGTAGTGATTGACCGAATATCATGGGTGGTTATTGAGTGATATTTACTGAAATTAGGGGGACGAGGGGCGTGAATTGAGTAGACTAAATCAAGTCTTGATTAGTTACCAAATTTACTTTTAATACATTTAATTTAAATGTTGTAGCTAGTACATGGAATGTAGTCCATTTAATTTGTAATGTTAAGTTTTATCATCTTGTGTTAATCATTCATTTCTTAGGTCAGAACGTAGCTGACGATATTGACGTAATATACGTATTTCACAATTATTAAGTCTGAGGGGCAAAATGGTCTTTTAACATGTTTACGATTTTTAGGGTTTTACATTATGAGTTATGGAGATTATGTGGTTGGTAAAAGTGTAATTTCCAGGGTATATTATATGGAAGGTCTTGGTCATAATTTGTTCTCTGTTGGTCAATTCTGTGATTCCGATCTAGAAGTGGCTTTTAGAAAACATACTTGTTTCGTTAGAGAACTTGATGGTGTGGAATTATTAAGAGGTACTCGAGGTTCAAACCTATACACCATCTCTATCGATGACATGATGAAGTCTTCTCCAAACTGCTTGATGTCAAAGGCTTCTAAAACAAAGTCTTGGTTATGGCATCGTCGTCTCAATCACTTGAACTTCGGCACCATAAACAATCTTTCCAGAAAGGATCTTGTCAGAGGCTTACCCAGATTAAAATATGAAAAAGATCATCTTTGTTCAGCTTGCCAATTGGGAAAAAGCACGAAATATGCCCACAAACCAAAACTCACAAACTCTATAATGGAAGTTCTTCATACCCTTCATATGGATCTGTTCGGACCAATGAGAGTGCAAACGATAAATGGGAAGAAATACATTCTAGTAGTTGTTGATGACTACTCTCGATTCACTTGGGTAAAGTTTTTGAGGACAAAGGATGAAACTCCAGATGTCATCATCAAAATAATCAAACAGCTTCAGGTTCGACTCAACAATACAGTCAGAATTGTTCGAACAGACAATGGCACAGAGTTTGTTAACAAAGACTTAATTCAGTTTTATGAAAGTGTTGGAATCAGTCATCAAAGAAGTGTTCCACGAACTCCTCAACAGAACGGTGTAGTTGAAAGACGAAATCGAACTCTTGTAGAAGCCGCAAGAACAATGCTAATTTATTCAAAGGTTCCAATGTTTCTATGGGCTGAAGCCATTGCCACTGCTTGCTACACCCAAAATCGTTCCCTTATACACACCTCTCATGGAAAAACTCCATATGAACTTGTTCATAAACGAAAGCCTGATCTCTCCTACCTTTGTGTGTTTGGTGCCTTGTGCTATCCAACGAATGACGGTCAAGACTTAGGAAAATTAAGAGCAAAGGCAGATATTGGAGTTTTTGTTGGTTATGCACCAAACAAGAAGGGTTACAGAATCTACAACAAGAGAACCCGAAATATCATGGAAACAATTCACGTTACGTTCGATGAGCTGACCGGTCAAATGGCTCCTAGACAATCCAGTTCTGGACCCGCACTTCAAAACAGTCCCATTGGTTCATCACTTGTTCCAAATTCCTCTCCAGCAACTCCATATGTACCTCCAACTGAAGATGATTTGAAGAAATTGTTTGATCCGATGTTTGATGAACACTACGAGCCAAGTGCTAATGATCTGTCAATTCCTACAACAGAGGCTGCTCATATCCCTGTGAATGAAGTCAATCCTTCAGTCTCAATATCACTAAGTCAAGAAGCGCCTGCTGCTGATCACTCTGTCTCATCAACAAATCATCAATCTTCAAATGTACATCATGGAACTGTTTCTGGCATCAATGATGAAGTTAATCCCTTTGCTACTCCTGAAGATGCTCCATTTGAAAACATATTTTCTCCTGAATCATCATCAGAACCATCTTCATCAGGAGACATCGACTCTGCTACTTCAGTTCCACAACAGCAACCACATGAACACCTCAGAAAATGGACACATGATCATCCACTGGACAACATCATTGGAAACCTCTCTCGTCCAGTATCCACAAGGAAACAACTTGCAACCGATGCCTTATGGTGCTTCTTCAACTTCGTACTCTCTAAGATCGAACCTAAAGACGTTAAAACTGCTATGAATGAAGATAGCTGGTTCAATGCCATGCAAGAAGAAATTCATGAGTTTGATCGATTAGATGTATGGGAATTAGTACCTGCTCCAGACTGTGCTATGATCATTGCTCTTAAGTGGATCTTCAAAGTGAAGCTTGATGAGCATGGAGATGTTCTGAAAAATAAGGCTAGATTAGTTGCAAAAGGATATCGTCAAGAGGAAGGTAATGACTTTGAGGAATCTTTTGCTCCTGTTGCTCGTATCGAAGCTATCAGAATCTTCTTGGCTAATGCGGCTAGTAAAAACATGGTGGTATATCAGATGGATGTGAAAACCGCATTTCTAAATGGTGATTTGAAAGAGGTGGTTTACGTCAGCCAGCCAGAGGGTTTTGTGAATCTAGAGCATCCTACTCATGTCTATCGCTTGAAAAAGGCCCTTTATGGTTTGAAGCAAGCTCCTAGAGCATAATATGATACGCTATCAAAGTTTCTTCTATCTACTGGATTCAGCAAAGGAGCAGTTGATCCTACATTGTCAGGCAAACATTTAATTAACGTTCAAATTTATGTTGATGATATCATCTTTGCCTCGACTGACCCCAATGAGTGTGACCGTTTTTCAAATGAAATGGGTTCTAAATTTCAAATTTCAATGATGGGACAAATGTCATTTTTCTTGGGTCTACAAATTTCACAAAGTCCCGGAGGCATTTTTATAAATCAATCTAAATATGCAAATGAGATTTTAAAGAAATTTGGATTTGATTCTAGTGACCCTGTTGACACTCCCCATGATTGAACGTACTAAACTAGATGAGGATCACTCAGGGATCATGGTAGACCTAACGAAATATCATAGTATGATTGGATCCCTGATGTACCTCACAGCTAGTAGACCAGACATCTTGTTCGCTGTATGCATGTGTGCTAGATACCAGGCTAAGCCTACTAAAAAGCACCTTGAAGCGGTTAAACGGGTCTTTCGGTATCTCCAAGGAACCATCAATATAGGACTTTGGTACCCGAAGGACACCGGTATGTCACTAACAGCCTATGCAGATGCTGATCATGCAGGATGTCAAGATACTCGTCGAAGTAAGTCTGGAGGTGCTCAGTTTTTGGGTGATAAGATTGTGAGCTGGTCTTCAAAGAAGCAAATGAGTACTTCTATTTCCTCTACAGAGGCTGAATACATAGCCATGTCATCTTGTTGTGCTCAAATCCTATGGATGAGATCCCAATTATCTGACTATGGCTTTGAATTCAACAAAATCCCTCTGTACTGTGATAATAAAAGTGTTATTGCTCTCTCATGCAACAACGTTCAACACTCAAGAGCAAAGCACATCGAAATTCGACATCATTTCATCCGGGAGCAAGTGGAAAACGGTGTGGTGGAACTTTATTTTGTGAAGTCAGAATACCAGTTAGCAGACATCTTCACCAAAGCTCTTCCTAGAGAACGTTTTGAGTTTATACTTCGACGACTTGGTCTTAAGAGCCTACAACCGGAAACACTCAAACGTCTTCAAGAGGAAGAAGAGGAGTAAAAGGTTCTCTTCATCTATCTCTTGTAAATATTTTTTTAAAACAAAATAGAAAAATATAAAACTTTCAAAATCCATAAAAATTTGAAAAATTTGAAAAATCTTCAAAAAAATATTGTCATTTTGTCATGTTTTTCTCGATTCGAAAAATATCTACGGTCTTGATGCTGTCATTCAAAGAATTACACGGGACTTTAGATGTTGTTCGAATTTTATTAAAAAAAATAAAAAAAATAGTAATAATAATAAATAAATAAATTTTTTGGAAGAAAGAGATAAAAATGGTTTATTATCATTTCAGGCAGTAACCCGCTTTTCAAAGAAAGAACAGAGCCATGCTTTATCTTGGTTTTCAAATCTCATGCTCTGATTCTTTAAACAAATCCTTACTATCTAATGAAAACTAGTTGTTTTGAAAAATAACTCAGACTCTATTTTTGAAAATCATCTGGACTTAAAGTGTGTCAAAATATCTATCTTTCAATCAACAACTTAGGTCATTGATTGAGGGGGAGAATGATTTCAATTAAATTATAAAGTTATTTGACATTCAATTGTTTTCAAAAGATATTCATGCATGTTTAATCAATGGAGTCCAAAGTCTCAAAATCTGATCCTTATCAGTTAAAACGCTTTCATAATCAAGTCACAATTCTCTTTAAAAGCTTTCCAAATCAATTTAAATCTACAGAGATCACAAATCTCAAATGATTTGATAATTGTGATCGAGGGAGAATTTGTGATTTAAATTAGATTTAAACTGATAATTCGATAAATGGTTTCACATATGTCTAGCTAGCTTTCCTCCCCACATGTGCCAAACGATTTCAATTTTCCATGCACATGTTGAGGGGGAGCATGCTTTTGAACCACAAAGATTTGAAACGTGATTGATTTGTCTCTAAGTGCAGGTTCCCTCTAAGTATGTGCAAAACTCTTTCAAACCTCGAGGCATATATTGAGGGGGAGCAAACTTATGAAAACCTCATCCTACCCTAATATGCTTTATCCACTTGTTTTGATCAGGGAAGTGATGTTGATATCTTTTAGAAAATGGTAATCAAAGAAGTTAATTCTTCCTCTTGCCTCCGTGTGCTAATACAATTTCAAATATATGTAGCACATGTTGAGGGGGAGCTCTTGTTCTAAAAATATCAAAAACAATTCAGGTACAAAATACTTTGATAATATATCACAAGTATCTGGATTGAGTTTAAAATGGTTTTTCAATTGGTTCCAATGGCAGATGATCAATACCAAATAGACCGACCAACTTTACTTTATGTATGGTGATATAAGGACGATAAGGTTAGGTATTTGTTCCCATGATTCGCCAGAACCGGAGGGATCTACCCAGGGACAATCCACTTGTTAGTGTAGAAGTCCTTAGGTATATTGAAAAAAGGAGAAAAGTGAGATATGGGAAGAGTGCGGACTGAGACTGAGCTAGTACTGGAATAAACCCAACAAGGTTCTAGTTATGAAGTCTCGGTAAGCACTTAAGGGGTTGAAGAATGAAAAAGAATTGAATGAGAAAAGGGTGAAAACAAATAACCCTCAAATTATTCAACCTTAGGGCAGATACCGGGTTCAATTCATATGCTACTGGTGGTTACCAAGGTAACATCGGTATTGAAGACAAGACGTCATGGACCCAGTGACGCACTGCACTTCAACTTCCCAAACCACTCAAGTTCCTCTTAAAAGGACTTGTTTCATTCTCACGGGGAACCGACATTATCTATCGACTCTCTCTTAGAGATTGTTGATATTGAAGAAGGATACCCTCTCCCTAGTCTCCGAAATATGATCCAAATATGCACAATTAAGTCTAGAGCCACGAGATCATCAATAAATCTCTTTAGAACACTTTCAATGAAGACTCTCTGTTTCACACAATGTGGAAAGAGAGATTATATCTTATGAGTCCTACGCATTATCCTTGTGGTATTGCCAGAACATCCGAGTGATATGTAAAATATTCACAATGAAGATGGAAAGCCTTCTGGAGCCAACATCAAACAAGCTCCTGGTAGGTGGCATGTGAGATCTTTTCAATAGATCGACCATGTGACAACTGAACAGAAATAATGGGGCGATTCAATCTTTTGAATCAATCCTGGTTCAGGATATGGATTGACGGATACCTTTGAAAAACCGGTCGTTGTGCTTAAAAACACCTTTCTCTAGCACATCGACTGTGTACAAATATTTCAAATCAAAAGGTGTTTATGATTGATAATTGATTTTCATTAAAACATTCGTTGTATTGCAAAAGCAATTTCTATTGAGCAGTACACGATTATTTTTCAAATCTCTTTTCATCAATTGGTGAATCTCAATTCACTGGTTCACTCACTCCTTGTTGTCTTCTTTGAGACGTTCCGGTTTGAGAACGGCTAGAACAGCTGCGAAACCCTGTCAAGGAAATTCTTCGGAATTATACCTGATCACAGGCAGTACTTGTACTGATCAACGGGGAACCGTGAGCCGTGTACCTCAATTCAACAAAAGTGATCAAAGACACTCTTGTGTGCTTTATTGCTAACTGTTTTATGCAGGAACACTCTACGTTTGCAGCTGATCAGAATGGAGTGGTCAATCCATAGCCGCATGCTCACACAACACATTCATTTCCAAAGAAATCATGATTAGTGCATCAATGACTCTGATATTATCACTCCATGCTTCTGCTATGCTGCTGCCAATATCATGAATCAACGAAAAGCTTCCGCTACTCTGATAAGAATATATCATGATCCAGAATGTCAGCATGTCGGTCCAAATGTCACAACACCACAATGGATGAGTCAGAGATTTACTGTGGCTGATGATCTCAAAGCTGACTCAAAACTCTGTATCACGTGGATCAGTTAAGGACCTCCACTCAGATTATTCAAACATGCAATAATAAAGTATCAAAGACTACGAGCTACAGAACAAAGAACATGAACAAGAATCCAAGAACAATTTCAATGTAATATCTGTTTGTATTCTATGTAATTGTAATGTGTGTTTGTCATAATTCTCAATTTCTGGTCATTTTGCAAACTTTTAAATTTTTTTTTTACTATTCATCATTTTACTATTCATCGTTTTTGAGTCGATTTGATATTTTGAGAGGTTATCTCATGAATTTAGAAAGTCACGGCACCGCACGCATGCCGACACCAAATTAATAACGGCAAACAGTTATAATCAAATTTCAACGTAATAAGAATGTCATATTAATACGTTTAAGAAATCGTTCCCAAAAATATAATTTCTACATTTTTCGGGTACCGGGAAGGTACGTTTACTCGAGGATTTGACAAAACACGAGGTACCGATTATACTGTCTCGTATAATGAAACAAAAGAAATAAAACTAATATCCCTATCTCTCTCCCACGTTTCAACCCTATATGTCCCTTCCCTCCTTCTTGTCGACACCAACAGGAAAGACAAAACACAAAAATGGTATCACCTCTTTCTTTTGAGAGTCCAACACAAAAGCCTCACCTCTATCATCCTCCAAATAGCTACCTATCCTCCTAGACATCACATGAGTTTGGTGGCGTGGCTGTGGAAGAAAGACGAAAGCCAGGAAAGGGTATTAACCTAGGCATGAGGTCAAGAAGATTAGGAGGCTCCCTTTCCCTCTTTCATCTATACAAGGGTCAAAAGTTTCAGAAAGCTTCATCATCATTTTCTCTCCAATTCGAAATTAGGGTTTCTTCATATCAAATGGGTTTTCAAAATTAGTTTAGGGGTTTTGTAATTAAGTGCGTAAGGAAGCTTTCCCAAGTGGTTAATTGCTCCAATTCATCTCAAGTATCTCCAATTGAGGCGTTTGGTGTTCGGTTTTTCTACCCTTCTACCCACCAATTGGTTTCTTGTAAGAACATGTTCTATATTTCCTTTCTATTAATTTGTGAATTCACACTTACTATATTCGAATTTATAAAATTTCTTTATATACATATATCAATTCATGAAATATTATTGGATGTTGTTGTTCTAAAATGTGGAGACTTAATAATATTACAAGCTAAAAACTAAGATCGGCTCATATTGGAAGTGCTTATTGCTAGTTGCTTATTACTATGCTTGTTGACATAATTGGTTAAGGATTTGATTTGGTTAAAGCTTATTTTCATTTTTGGTTTTGCTGTCAAAATTTAAACCAGAGGATTTGGGCGACTTAAAGATGTTTTGATAAGCTAAAAGATTGATTTTTGGATAGCTTATTTCGTATAGATGAATTTTCATGTAAAGAACGTCGAAAACGGACTTATAACGAAGAAGATATGGCCGATTTTAAGATTGATAAAACACAAGGCATTTTGACAGCAATTGCATAAAACTTAATTGCTGATATGATTTTGAAACGAGGTTTTCGACCATTTCTTGTCCGAACCGGCTTAAGTGTAAAATACGAAAGTTGTCCGAAATGATATTTTACTTTAGGCCGCGAGATTTTTAAGCTTGCAAGTGTAAAATGAAGTATTTAAGCTTGGTCAAGTCGGACCATTTTTTTTGAAAAAGTCAAAGTAGCTTATTTTCCGGAAATTAGTATATATCGCTTAAATGTCATTTTTTCCCGGAAAATTTTGTTATTACTATACGTTGTTTTATAAACCATATTATTCATTATATCTAGACTTCGGATTTGTCATATTTGATTATAGTGCACTTTTGGATTTAATGATCCAAAAGGGGCGTCTCGGGTCCATTATTGTTTTATTTTGTCATATCGGATTATAGTAGTTTTGTCGAATCATATTATATTGCTTAATACAGGTTTTGTAAAATATGGAAACGTTCGATAAACGAACGGGTCATGTCGAAATTTTCAAAAATTTCTATACTTGGTAACTTTTTTTTTTTACAAAAGCTCTATTTTCTTAAATTCCGACGAAAGGACGAAAAATCTTAAAATTCATATAAATCTTATAATTTCTTATAATTCATTTGGAACGCTTTAAAAGTATGTTTTCTTTTATAGGAAATTTCATCTTCTTTATTTTGAGGTTTCCAGAAACATGTCGGTTCTATATGTACTTATGCACTTTCAAGAGCCAATACTTGCAAATATTCAGAAAATTGTTTTAAACTTAAATGATGCCACATAAACAACAACAACAACAACAACAAAACAAACATTTAAAGATTCATTAAGTTAGTTAAACTTTATCGAGTCTTAAATATGAGTAAAGACTAAATTGCCGTACTAAATTAGGTTGCGTGTCGAAGTTCTGCACTAACAATAATTGATTTAAATCCCTTCGGACTACTAATTGCCAAGGTGAGTTCGTAGCCCCACTTTTACTCGTTTAATTGTTTTATAAACTCTTTGGGGGAGATACATGCTCAACTACTTGCTTTTACTTTACACTTATATGATCTTAAATATCTTTTGTTTCACTTTATGTGCGCGTAAGTAGATTATGCCCGAACTAAATTGAATACTATGTTATGAACGCTATTATTTGAATCACATTCCTTGATTTTGAACCCTTCGACATGTATATTTGAGCTCTTTTAAATTGATTCGGACCCTTTAACATATAAGTGAACACTTTGGACTTGATATGAACCTTTTGACATATAGTTAAACTCTTTTAACTTGTACAAGGACCCTTTTGATATATTTTAAACTTGTTTGACGTGATTTTGAACGCTTCGACTATCTTGAACCTTTTGATATTGTTCGAGCTCTTTGACTGTTTTGAACTTTTGAACTCGACTTAAATCTTTGAACTTAATTACGAACTTTTGAACGGAACTCTTGAACTTAAATAAAAACTTATGACTTGTTTGAACTTATTAAACCGGACGTGTTATGACCTTGACCTAAAGTCTCCCATGTTCGGAGCATCACTATAAAGTCTCACATGTTCGGAGCATCACTATAAAGCCTCCCCGGTCCGGAGCGAAAATGTCTCCCTATGGGAACGGAGCATTTTCAATCTAAGTCTCCCTTGTTCGGAGCATCACTATAAAGCCTCCCCGGTCCGGAGCAGAATGTCTCCCTATGGGAACGGAGCATTTTCAATCTAAGTCTCCCTTGTTCGGAGCATCACTATAAAGTCTCGCCTTATTGGTGGAGCGTTCTCAATAATTCTCGCCTTATCGGTGGAGTGTGCAAAGTCTCGCCTTATTGGTGGAGCGTTCTCAATAATTCTCGCCTAGGTGGTCGAGTGACAAAGGAGTCTCCCTTGTTGGAGCAGTGCAAAGTCTCCCATGTTCGGAGCATCCCTGAATTATTATATACGTGGTGTTATATTGTGAACTATTATGACATCGTACACTTAACTATTAGACATACATATTTTGGCAGTGAGTTGTGAACACACAGGTTGCAAGTTTTGTATGGGCGGAACTTGGAACTGAGTGGATTTACAATGCCTTTGCTTTGTGACCTCATTTGACAACGTGTGCGTGCTTGAACATAAACTAGACATATTTTGGCAGTGGGTTGTGAACACACAGGTTGCAAGTTTTGTATGGGCGGAACTTGGAACTGAGTGGATTTACAATGCCTTTGCTTTGTGGACTATTCTAAATGACCAAAAATTTTGCCTTTGTTGCATGAACGCTCTTTAAAAGCTTTACTTGCTAACCAAACTTTATGAACTCACTCAACCATTGTGTTGACACTTTTAGCATGTTTTATCTCAGGTATCTAAGGCATTCACTTCATGGCATGCATGTGGACTTATCATAGAGTCGCGGTGTCGACGCGTCTCACCTATATTTTATGCACTTAACTATCGTTTGATTGTAACAAACTTATTTTGGTACCTTGGAAATCTATTGGGACCTATGTTTTGTAAACTCTGATTATTTTACAGAATCAAACGATATTTTCAAAACGACACTTTAGGTCGTTCGATATAACTATAACTTTGATGCTATGACAGTCAACCCCCAAGAATTCCATTCCGCTGCAAAACAGGTAATTTGGGGGTGTGACAGATTGGTATTAGAGCATCGGTTATAGAGAACTAGGTTGCATCATTGACCCTAGACTATAACTACATCATCATAGCATCTCATCATTTCATCATAAGTGCATACTCATTATACGTGCGGGTTTATGACTTAACACCAAACATCATATGAGTTGATTAGTCCAAGCATTGCATAGTTACTCCTAAATTATACATAGCCTGATCACCTATGTCTAATTCAGGAAGAATCATGCAATGAAGGGAGTAGTAGTCTCATATGTGTAAGCAATTCCGTAATCGAGCCAAATTTTAAAAAGATTTTCTTCAAACCACTTGTTTCCAGTTTGATCCGAATGACAGTTCTTGTTTGATGAGTTGCAAAGATCAAGCTAGAAACAAGTTGTTACCTAAACCAATTTAGCCTAATCTCATGACAGTTCTTGTTTGATGAGTTGTGAGATTAAGTAAGAATCGGTTACCTAAAAGTCTTTTGAGGGTTTTGCTCGAGAATGGGAAAGCTTGCCTCATCAAACCTAACCATAAGAGAGCATGTCTTTAGAATAGGATATGGTCACAATAGCATGAGAACGTACCTAGTTGGACGAGGAACCCATACGCATGAGCATTGACATAATCATTTAGACCATACACGAGCATAAACTTTTAGAACCCTTGTCACGGTTTGGGCTATAGTTATCAATAATTGAATCACGAGGACGTGATTCCTCTAACCGGGGAAGAATGTCACAATTCTCAATTTCCGGTCATTTTGCAAACTTTAAAAAAAAATTATTATTCATCATTTTACTATTCATCGTTTTTGAGTCAATTTGATATTTTGAGAGGTTATCTCATGAATTTAGAAAGTCACGGCACCGCACGCATGCCGACACCAAATTAATAACGGCAAACAGTTATAATCAAATTTCAACGTAATAAGAATGTCATATTAATACGTTTAAGAAATCGTTCCCAAAAATATAATTTCTACATTTTTCGGGTACCGGGAAGGTACGTTTACTCGAGGATTTGACAAAACACGAGGTACCGATTATACTGTCTCGTATAATGAAACAAAAGAAATAAAACTAATATCCCTATCTCTCTCCCACGTTTCAACCCTATATGTCCCTTCCCTCCTTCTTGTCGACACCAACAGGAAAGACAAAACACAAAAATGGTATCACCTCTTTCTTTTGAGAGTCCAACACAAAAGCCTCACCTCTATCATCCTCCAAATAGCTACCTATCCTCCTAGACATCACATGAGTTTGGTGGCGTGGCTGTGGAAGAAAGACGAAAGCCAGGAAAGGGTATTACCCTAGGCATGAGGTCAAGAAGATTAGGAGGCTCCCTTTCCCTCTTTCATCTATACAAGGGTCAAAAGTTTCAGAAAGCTTCATCATCATTTTCTCTCCAATTCGAAATTAGGGTTTCTTCATATCAAATGGGTTTTCAAAATTAGTTTAGGGGTTTTGTAATTAAGTGCGTAAGGAAGCTTTCCCAAGTGGTTAATTGCTCCAATTCATCTCAAGTCTCTCCAATTGAGGCGTTTGGTATTCGGTTTTTCTACCCTTCGACCCACCATTTGGTTTCTTGTAAGAACATGTTCTATATTTCCTTTCTATTAATTTGTGAATTCACACTTATTATATTCGAATTTATAAAATTTCTTTATATACATATATCAATTCATGAAATATTATTGGATGTTGTTGTTCTAAAATGTGGAGACTTAATAATATTACAAGCTAAAAACTAAGATCGGCTCATATTGGAAGTGCTTATTGCTAGTTGCTTATTACTATGCTTGTTTACATAATTGGTTAAGGATTTGATTTGGTTAAAGCTTATTTTCATTTTTGGTTTTGCTGTCAAAATTTAAACCAGAGGATTTGGGCGACTTAAAGATGTTTTGATAAGCTAAAAGATTGATTTTTGGATAGCTTATTTCGTATAGATGAATTTTCATGTAAAGAATGTCGAAAACGGACTTATAACGAAGAAGATATGGCCAATTTTAAGATTGATAAAACACAAGGCATTTTGACAGCAATTGCATAAAACTTAATTGCTGATATGATTTTGAAACGAGGTTTTCGACCCTTTCTTGTCCGAACCGGCTTAAGTGTAAAATACGAAAGTTGTCCGAAATGATATTTTACTTTAGGCCGCGAGATGTTTAAGCTTGAAAGTGTAAAATGAAGTATTTAAGCTTGGTCAAGTCGGACCATTTTTTTTGAAAAAGTCAAAGTAGCTTATTTTCCGGAAATTAGTATATATCGCTTAAATGTCATTTTTTCCCGGAAAATTTTGTTATTACTATACGTTGTTTTATAAACCATATTATTCATTATATCTAGACTTCGGATTTGCCATATTTGATTATAGTGCACTTTTGGATTTAATGATCCAAAAGGGGCGTCTCGGGTCCATTATTGTTTTATTTTATCATATCGAATTATAGTAGTTTTGTCGAATCATATTATATTGCTTAATACAGGTTTTGTAAAATATGGAAACGTTCGATAAACGAACGGGTCATGTCGAAATTTTCAAAAATTTCTATACTTGGTAACTTTTTTTTTTACAAAAGCTCTATTTTCTTAAATTCCGACGAAAGGACGAAAAATCTTAAAATTCATATAAATCTTATAATTTCTTATAATTCATTTGGAACGCTTTAAAAGTATGTTTTCTTTTATAGGAAATTTCATCTTCTTTATTTTGAGGTTTCCAGAAACATGTCGGTTCTATTGTTTTATCATTTATTCCTTTTCTTGATTTATTTCTTATATATATATGTACTTATGCACTTCCAAGAGCCAATACTTGCAAATATTCAGAAAATTGTTTTAAACTTAAATGATGCCACATAAACAACAACAACAACAAAACAAACATTTAAAGATTCATTAAGTTAGTTAAACTTTATCGAGTCTTAAATATGAGTAAAGACTAAATTGCCGTACAAAATTAGGTTGCGTGTCGGAGCTGTGCACTACCAATAATTGATTTAATTCCCTTCGGACTACTAATTGCCAAGGTGAGTTCGTAGCCCCACTTTTACTCGTTTAATTGTTTTATAAACTCTTTGGGGGAGATACATGTACATGCTCAACTACTTGCTTTTACTTTACACTTATATGATCTTAAATATCTTTTGTTTCACTTTATATGCGCGTAAGTAGATTATGCCCGAACTAAATTGAATACTATGTTATAAACGCTATTATTTGAATCACATTCCTTGATTTTGAACCCTTCGACATGTATATTTGAGCTCTTTTAAATTGATTCGGACCCTTTAACATATAAGTGAACACTTTGGACTTGATATGAACCTTTTGACATATAGTTAAACTCTTTTAACTTGTACAAGGACCCTTTTGATATATTTTAAACTTGTTTGACGTGATTTTGAACGCTTCGACTATCTTAAACCTTTTGGTATTATTCGAGCTCTTTGACGGTTTTGAACTTTTGAACTCGACTTAAATCTTTGAACTTAATTACGAACTTTTGAACGGAAATCTTGAACTTAAATAAAAACTTATGACTTGTTTGAACTTATTAAACCGGATGTGTTATGACCTTGACCTAAAGTCTCCCATGTTCGGAGCATCACTATAAAGTCTCCCATGTTCGGAGCATCACTATAAAGCCTCCCCGGTCCGGAGCAAAATGTCTCCCTATGGGAACAGAGCATTTTCAATCTAAGTCTCCCTTGTTCGGAGCATCACTATAAAGCCTCCCCGGTCCAGAGCAGAATGTCTCCCTATGGGAACGGAGCATTTTCAATCTAAGTCTCCCTTGTTCGGAGCATCACTATAAAGTCTCGCCTTATTGGTGGAGCGTTCTCAATAATTCTCGCCTTATCGGTGGAGTGTGCAAAGTCTCGCCTTATTGGTGGAGCGTTCTCAATAGTTCTCGCCTAGGTGGTCGAGTGACAAAGGAGTCTCCCTTGTTGGAGCAGTGCAAAGTCTCCCATGTTCGGAGCATCCCTGAATTATTATATACGTGGTGTTATATTGTGAACTATTATGACATCGTACACTTAACTATTAGACATACATATTTTGGCAGTGGGTTGTGAACACACAGGTTGCAAGTTTTGTATGGGCGGAACTTGGAACTGAGTGGATTTACAATGCCTTTGTTTTGTGACCTCATTTGACAACGTGTGCGTGCTTGAACATAAACTAGACATATTTTGGCAGTGGGTTGTGAACACACAGGTTGCAAGTTTTGTATGAGCGGAACTTGGAACTGAGTGGATTTACAATGCCTTTGCTTTGTGGACTATTCTAAATGACCAAAAACTTTGCCTTTGTTGCATGAACGCTCTTTAAAAACTTTACTTGCTAACCAAACTCTATGAACTCACTCAACCATTGTGTTGACACTTTTAGCATGTTTTATCTCAGGTATCTAAGGCATTCACTTCATGGCATGCATGTGGACTTATCATAGAGTCGCGGTGTCGACGCGTCTCACCTATATTTTATGCACTTAACTATCGTTTGATTGTAACAAACTTATTTTGGTACCTTGGAAATCTATTGGGACCTATGTTTTGTAAACTCTGATTATTTTACAGAATCAAACGATATTTTCAAAACGACACTTTAGGTCGTTCGATATAACTGTAACTTTGATGCTATGACAGTCAACCCCCAGGAATTCCATTCCGCTGCAAAACAGGTAATTTGGAGGTGTGACAGTGTTTGAGGTGACCTCCCTTAGGGGGAGATTGTTAGGATTTGGAAAATCCATGTATTAAAGTGTCGGTCACCTTAAGTATATGTATCCGTTAGAAAGCTCATAGTCGTAGTTATTTACTGTTAAGTAGTATTTAGTTAAGTAACACCGTGGAGGACGGACGGGTCTTTACCCACTGTATGCCTGATCCACAGCCCGATAGGTGGCGATTTATGTAATGACTATAAATACTCTCTACCTTCCAAGGTAGAGAGTTGGAGCTCATAATAAGATTTTTCTTTCTCTCACTAAAGTTCCCAAGTCTCTAACTTTCTCTCTCTAAAACTTATCTTTTGTACGCCTACTTTGGTTATGGTTTGATGTGTATGTGAAATCCAATATGTTACAATGAGTTATCACCAAATACTACCATGGGTCCTGGTTCCTTTACATACTTGTGCAGATACTCCTTAACGCCAGTCATGCTTCTTGAGCATCCACTATCTAGATGCCAAATAGGCTCCCTGGCGTGTCTCTGCACAAATAGTGATGATGTACCCTCCGAGTACCTCGAAGGACTCTCCTCCGATACGTGTCGAAACCCTTCTATTCGAAGGTCCAAGTTAGGATTCCAGAATATCCATAGGCGTCAACCCATTCGTTATCACGAAGGTTACCTTGAGGGAATTCGCCATTCGAAGCCCTAAGCCCTTCGGGGTATGGCTGACGAAGGAACAATGGATAGGGGAACCTCCTGACTTGGTCAAACCCACGATCTCCCTCTCTCTCTTGGCTTATCCGTCAAGTCTGAGAACATGGGTCAGTAAGCCCTAGCGGTTACCCACAATCATGGGACGCCCCCATGATCTTCTACATTCATGCAGAAGTGCTCTTAAGCCTATTTCATCCACTATAAATAGGTTGGACGGGCAATGGATTATGGTATGCTCATTTCACACTCATCTCTTTACTTACACACACTTATACAACCATAACACATACTTACTCTCACGCCGGAGGTGGTTCGCAGGGTCATACCCCTGCGTAATCACTTAACGTAGTGTTTCGTATTTCTTATTCTCAGGTGAAAGGCAAGTCTTGGCTGGAACATACACCCCTCATACCTTTGATCATCATCGAAGCCTGGTAGTGCAATCTATTGTACAATCGGTGGCGCCATCCGTGGGACCACTACTATTACTCCCGTAATCACCCAATCCTAAAACCCTAACCAACTACACTACATTTCTGGCATGGAACCAGAAAGAGAAGATACACCTCCACCAGGTTTCTCTACCCTAGTTCCTCTCAACACAACTAACACCGATAATCTCGCCCCCATAACGACCTCAACCTTTACCACACGATCTCGTTTGGAAACCACTCTCGTACATCACGCCTCAAAATCCGCTAACCCTATCCCTGATATTAGCCCCGCCTTCGTTGAGGCAAACTTTGAAGCTTTGGATTCTTTATTAAGGGCTCATAAAAGGCATGTTCGCAATACTGAAATGCGAAGAGAGTTGGAATACTCCAGTGAGGAGTATGATGAAGAGATTGAAATAGAGGAGAGGCCTCAACCTGTTAACAGGGGGCGCTCGGCCCTGCGAAATGGTTCTCCTTCCATCAGAAGGCCAAACGAAAGGACTGTAGGCTTTGAAGAAGGACCCGAAGGAGATCCGGGAAGAAGGGAAAGAATGCATGGTGAAAGAAGGAGCGAGAACTCTAACGGAGGAAGCAACCCGGTAGGGAACAGAGGAGTAAACCTACCCCTCTCCTAGCTTCCCATTTAGGAAGAGAGGGGATGGGGGCTCCAATACCCGCTTCATATGTTTCGAGTATCGGAGGCCCACCTCCATACTCAGGCATGAGTCAGTTACCCCCTCAGGTAATGAACCCCTACCTACCTGCTAAAACCTACAACACTTACCCTTTGAATGGTTCACTTCCAAACCAGAATTACCAGCAAATGCCCTATGGACATGTTCCTACGCAATCGATGGGTGTAAACCCTTCGTACCAACCTTCTACTGTTTACCCTACCTACACACAGCCATTTCCTAACCCGTGTAATCCTACACCTGTTTATCCACCTCCATACAACCCTTACTATGCCGAAGCCTCTGGAGCTTGCTCACCTTTCATGAAGTTGATAGAAGATTACCCCTACCTGACAGTGTAAAGATGCCTACTCATATAGGCACCTACGATGGGAAAGGCGATCCTGATAACTTCCTCCATTTATTAGAGGGCGCTATCAAGATTCAAAAGTGGGTCATGCCCGTAGCATGCCACATGTTCACTTACACGCTCCGAGACTCCGCGAGAATATGGTGGAATGGACAGAAGTTGGGAAGCACCGTAAGTCTAGACGACCTCAAGGCTAAGTTCCGATCACACTTTAGCCAACAGAAGAAGTACACCAAGACCCATCTAACCGTGCACACCATCAAGCAAAGGGACAACGAAAGCACAAGGGCCTTCGTTACGAGGTACACCGATGAAACTTTGCAAATTCTGGGTTTGCACGAAGATCAGAGGATTTCAGGTTTTGTACATGGCCTTCGGAAGCGAAGCTTAGTGGAATTCCTATCCACCGATCTTCCCACCACTTATAAGGCGCTGATGGAGAAGACTTACACTTGGATTGAATCCAAAGAGGTAGCAGCAAATGGGGCTCCGATGGAGCAAAAGGAAGCTTCTGACAAATTCTCTCGTGGGTCCACATGGGAAGGATCCAAGAACAAAAAGAAGAACAGAGACCGCTTCACCCCATACAACAAAGGTTCAAACCACGGATTCTTGGCGAACTTAGTCAAATCTCCCAGGGAGATTTTGGCTACCGAGAAAGCCGCTAAGTCCTTCGATCCACCACCTCGGATGACAGCACGAAGCAAAGCCAGAGACATGTCCAAGTACTGCCATTTCGATGAAGACCATGGACATGACACGAACAACTGCAGAGAACTAAAGAAGCAGATCGAAGAGGCAGTGCGGTCTGGACAGTTAGCGCATCTGGTTAAAGGCATCAAAAAGGGAAAGGACAAATTTTCCGACACCCAACTAGGTGAATGGAAGGGGAACAAGAAGGAGTCTACGCCCACAGAAACTCCGATACTAATGGTGCACAAGCACGACCCAACCTTGAAAAGGAAGGAGGCAGACGGGGAGCTGGGAAGCGTAGGTGAAATAACCTTCCCTTACATCTTAGGGCAGACACCTTCAACTGACCCCGTGGTCATCAGGGTACGAATCTCAAACATGGAGGTAAACCGAGCATATATGGATTGTGGAAGCTCCTGCGAGATCATTTATGAGCATTGTTTCCTAAAGCTCAAGTCATCCATATGCTCACGAAGGGTGGACTCGAAAACACCACTAGTAGGGTTCTCCGGCGAACACTCATGGCCCCTGGGAGAAGTACCATTGGAAATCACCATAGGCGAAGGCCCCTTATCCCGCACAGAAACACTCACCTTCGTTATAGTCAGGTCAGACTCTTCTTATAATTTGTTAATAGGGAGTACAGCTATGCAAAAGATGGGCATTGTTGTTTCCACCATACATGCTGCTGTTAAGTTCCAAACCCCCTTCGGAGTAGGAACTGTCCATTCTAATTATAGGGCGGATAAGGGTGTATATGGTGTCAAAAAGATCAAAGAAGAATTGGAGGAGCCTCCGATAGCAATTCTAAGCTGCACAGATGCGGAGGAGCGAGTTGTAGTTAACCCTAGCTACCCTGAACAAACGGTGGTAGTAGGAAAGCAACTCCCGGCGAATTTCAAGGCGAATCTCATGGAACTGTTGCGGACTAACCTTGATGTTTTTGCTTGGAAATATTCTGACATGACAGGGGTACCAAGAACTTTGCTGATCGGCGGACAGTCCTTCGGAACGGAGTACAAACACATTGAGCCGATAAAAACAGAAAAGGAGGAGCCTAGCCCCCGAAAGAAACGTTGCAGCCTGCAAAGAAGTGGACGAACTCACACAAGCAGGCATCCTAAGGGAAGTTAAGTACCAAACCTGGGTAGCCAACCCAGTAATGGTCAAAAAGAGCGACGGAGGGTGGCGCATGTGCGTTGACTTCACTGACATCAACAAAGCATGCCCGAAGGATTGCTACCCCCTACCAGAAATTGACTGGAAGGTAGAATCCTTGGCAGGCTTCCGGTTAAAATGCTTCTTAGATTCCTACAAAGGGTATCATCAGATCCAGATGGCAAAGGAGGACGATGAAAAGACAGCCTTACATGAGCAAAGTTGTCTACTGTTACAGAAAGATGCCCTTCGGATTAAAGAACGCAGGGGCCACTTACCAACGGCTCGTAGATAAAGCCTTCAATAAACAAATAGGCAGAAATCTCGAAGCATACGTTGACGACATGGTTATCAAAAGCAGGACGGAGGAGGACCTACTCCTCGATGTACTAGAAACCTTTGACGTTTGACCAGCTTCGGGCGATTAACATGAAGCTGAACCCTAAGAAATGCTCCTTCGGTGTTGAAGAGGGACAATTCCTAGGGAATTTGATCACTAAGCAGGGGATAAAGGCTAACCCCTCCAAGGTCAAGGCGATTTCAGATCTCCAAACCCCTAAGTGTCTAAAAGATGTACAGAGCCTGAATGGGAAGCTGGCAGCTTTAAGCCGATTTTTGTCGAAGGGGGCTGACAGGTCCCTACCATTCTTCAAAACACTCAAGGGATGCGTGGACAAGAAAACTTTCCAATGAAGTCAGGATGCTGAAGCTGCCTTTCAGAAGATAAAGGAGTTCATCGAAATCCTTCCAACACTTACAGCCCCAATCAAAGGCGAAGTGTTGTTCATGTACCTAGCAACCTCAATGGAGAGTATTAGCGCAGTCCTCATGGCAGAATGAGACAAACGACAGATCCCCATTTACTTTGTCAGCAGGGTCCTACAGGGGGCAGAGATCAACTATCCAACATTGGAGAAGTTAATACTAGCTCTAATCTACGCAGCAAGGAGGCTCCGACGCTATTTCCAGGCCCATCCAATCACAGTCCTAACCGACAAGCCACTCAAACAGATATTGTCGAAACCTGAAAAGTCTGGGAGGATGGCTAAATGGGCTATTGAGCTTGGAGAGCACGAAATAGAGTTCAAGGGACGAAACTCTATCAAAGGGAAAATTCTTGCAGACTTTTTGGCAGAAACACCTTCCGAGCTTGACGTAGAAAAGGGAGAGCCCAAAACTAACCTCACTCAAGTACAGGCTGACTAGAAACTTTATACAGACGGAGCATCCAGCTTCGATGGTTCTGGAGCAGGTCTAATGCTGGTCAGCCCTGAAGGGAAGGAGCATACATATGCTATTCGTTTTGAGTTCGAAGCCACAAACAATGAAGCGGAATACGAAGCGTTACTAGCAGGTCTCCGATTGGCTAAAGATATGGAGGTCAAAGCTCTCGCTGTTTTTGTAGATTCCCAATTGGTAGCAAACCAAGTTACATGCTCCTATGAAGCACGGCAGCCCGTCATCAAACAATACTTAGAAAAAACAAAGGAGATACTGGAAAGCTTCGACTCCTACACCATCCAGCATGTTCGTAGGAATCAGAACAAGAAGGCAGATGCACTAAGAAAGATAGCTTCAATGGCCTTCGCTCATCTCACTAAAGAAGTACTTGTCGAAGTCCTTCCTGAAAGATCCATTGTTCGCAAAGAAGTTGTGGATGTGGTTCACGAAGAAGGAGAGACGTGGATGACCCCCATAAGGGAATATTTGATAAGTGGTCTTCTCCCTGAAGATCCCAGGCTAGCAAGGAAGGTTCGGGTTAAGTCCCCGCAGTACCGGCTAATAGGGGAAACCCTATATAGAAGGTCATTTTTATCACCTCGGTTAAGATGTGTGGGACCCAAGCAGGCTACGAGCATTATCTCTGAAATCCACGAAGGATCCTGCGGTCTCCATGCAGGACCCCACTCAGTTGTCTCGAAGATAATGAAATTGGGCTATTATTGGCCTTTGATGCACAGGGATGCAGCAGAAATCATTCTCAAATGTGAAGCTTGTCAGATACAGTCAAACGTTTCAAAGTTGTCGAAGCAGGACATGACAAGTGTAACATCCGCATGGTCCTTCTCTCAGTGGGGCATCGATATCGTAGGACCTATGCCCGTAGCTCCCGGAGGAGTCAAATTCTTGCTGATGGCTATCGATTACTTTACTAAGTGGGTAGAGGCTAAACTCTTGGCCTCCGTCACGGGGAGACAGATCGAGAAATTTGTGTGGGAGCACATTGTGTGCAGATTCGGAGTGCCCCACATAATCATATCTGACAACGGGAAGCAGTTCGCCGAAGGAGTCTTCTACGACTTCTGTCAAGGGCTCAACATAAAGCAGTCTTGGACATCCGTCTACCATCCACAAGGTAATGGAATGGTGGAGGTTACAAACAGAGACATCGTCAAAGGGATCGAGAAAAGGTTGGGACGAACTCATCAGGGATGGGTGAATGAGCTCCCTCAAGTATTATGGGCTCACCGGACGCACCCTAAGTCAAGCAATGGTGAAACCCCATTCAGCCTAACATACGGAACAGAAGCGGTCATCCTTTTGGAATTAATTGTACACACGGAGTGTGTGGCAACGTATGATGCCTCCCAAAATGACGAAAGGATCAGGGAAAACCTTGATCTGCTAGAAGAAAGACGAGAAATAGCCTCCATCCGAGAAGCAATACACAAACATAAGATCGAAGGCTACTATAACAAAAGGGTCAGACCTTCCACTTTCAAGACTGGAGAATATGTACTACGCCTCAACAGTGCAAGCAAAGTAGAGTACCAGGGAAAGCTCGGACCAACTTGGGAAGGACCCTACATGGTAGCTGAGGCCTACGACAACGGAGCCTACAAACTGGCCACTCTTCTCGGAGAACCCATCGATTGTACATGGAATGGTACGAACCTTCGAAAGTTCTATGTTTAAGAAGTACTTCTACTTTTTTCTTGAAATTAGAAGCTTCTCAAGGGAAAGCAAACATTATTGGTAGTTGTCTTAGTTTTCATTTCAAGAATGATGTAATCCTCCCTACCAATTCAATGATAAATAAGACATTTCCCTCAAATCTCTTGCTTCGTTTCTTAAACACAAAGATTTGTTCAGCCAAGTCGTTAATGAGTTTCAATGTCGAATAAAATGGCTCAAGGTGTAATACATGCCTTATCATTTAAAGCCAACTTTAACATTCACATTAACTCTCCTAGTAGTTTTTGGCGCTTGTAAAAATATATACAAAGTGATACTACTTAAAGGATTTGAGATAGAGTGGGCCGCGACCCTCTGTCAATGATCAAATTTGGTCATTATATTCTTGGTGTTGCAATTTACACACAATGAGGTTGTTTAACCTTAGGTTGTAAAACTTAAGCGTCGGAAAAATGGCGTACGAGAAGTTAACAAAACAAACATAAATAATAACTAAGTGTGTAGAGGTATTTCCCCTACACCATACCATTCAAAATGAGGGCTAGTGCCCTTGTACCTGCACGAGGAGCCTAAGCCCCAGTTAAATTGTTTTTGGCCCATGGCCATACATCACAAGCATTCAAATTGTTTAGAGAACAAGACAAGCATTGTCAAATAAGATAAATTGTCTTAAAGGGTACATGCCACCCTTGAAACCAAATTACTGCCGACATGGCAGCCTTCATTCCTGCTTTTTCGAAGATGGAGTGGGGGATGGTTGAACTGAGACAGGCTTGGTAGACATAGTCTTCTTGGTGCGAGTGGTAGGTTTCAACTTTCGAGGTTTCTTGGAAAGGAGGTCTTCGAGGGGTGCCATAGGATCTTTGGTAGCCTCAGCAAGAAAGGAGTACTCTGCGGTTGCGAACGCATTTCCTGCCTCATCATACTCAGCCTTCGAAGTGGGACGGTAGCATTCAATCTTGGAGAGGTCCATGGGCTTACCCGTTTTGGCAGCCTCCTCCAACGCCAAGCACCATCCATGAACAATGGCTGATTTGATGACCTTACACATCTGAGCTCCCAATTCATCACTGTGGTAGAGCTCCATGGCTATGTAAGGCACCACTTTCGAAACAACTTCCGCACGATCCTTTTGCAGCATCTTATACCTCATCTGCAAGCCATCGATTTCCTCCCTCAACTTCACCTCTACCTCTCCGAGTCTGACATTCTCACTTTCCAACCCAGCACATTTCGACTCAAGAACAGCGTTCTGACCTGTTAGAGTGATGACATTGGCTTCTTCCAACTTAAGATTGCCGAGTTCAACTGTCAACTGGGCTACCTTTCCACGAAGGTCTTGGACGACGGGGTTCTTCTCAACATTCCCATCAATCTCGTCACACTTAGCCTCCAGCTTGGCCACAGTTCTGAGCAACTCTCTGGTTTTGACATTTAAGTGATTATCCATTACTGCCTGCCTCGCAACCCCATTGTCATGCATGTCACAAAACCTTTCAATGGACATATTTTCCAGCATACCTTTCCATTGAGGAGGGGTGACATGATCGACAATCCGGTGACAGGCCAAAGCATTGGGAAGCCCCTTCGTCTCTGGAAGGCCTGATACAATGTATAAAGGCTACGTTAGTTGTGACAATTATGACTTCAGATATTTTATAAGGAGGAACTGCTTACCATGCACCTCCACTGATTCATCTGGCAATTCGAAGGCTGACTTCACAAATTTTCCGCCTTCAACACTCTTATGCTTCACAACTCTACCTCCAGAGGTAGGTAGGGGATTCTTCCTCTTGTTGGTAGACTTAACAGTCTTGGCTGCTGTTCCCTTTCTACTTTTCAACCTGTCAGCTATCCCTGTTGAACCTACAACTAGTACATCCTCATCCAAGGGATCGTCCGAGTCAGCAACATTCTCAACAAGTTGGGATGGACCCTCCAATGCAAGTTGCGGGGGTGCTGATGATACAGGCTCCGGATTCGGAGCGTCTACCTCATTGTTGTTCACAGATGTTGAAGGGGAGCCAACACCATAAGACTCTTCAGCTTTCTCAGCAGGCATAAAGCTTAAATCTTCATCCAAATCTTGGTACATGAAGTTTCTCAATGACATCTCTGCAAAATAGAAACAAGAAGAAATAAATATCAGTGCTGCATTGGTCCTACTTAAATAGAAGTAGATAAACATACTTTGTCCTTGGTATATGATCACAGGCTTCTTGGGAGACCCCTCCCAGCTCTGGGTAATCCCAGCCATGTATAAGATGGCTTCAGGGAACACTTGCACATCCACAGGATATTTGGCCAAACGCTGATAACAGAGATCCCTTCGCACCTCATATGGCAAGGGGTCATTATACCGTTTTGCATCAAACATATTTTCCTTATTCAGCAGCTCTGGATATTTAGGGGGAACAATAGTGTCTTGCACGTAGAAAAAGCTACATTTCCAACCTGTTATGTTTGTATATACCCTCCCAAACAGGTTTGGAACATCCGATTCAGGCCTTTTTGCTAAAGTTAACCAATTGCCCCCAGGATATAAGTTCAGAAATCCTCTTAAAACCTTTAATGTTGGTTCATAGCCGTATGCTTTACACATCACTATGAATGTGGTCAGTTTGGCTAAACCAAAGGGGTTAAACCTGGAGATGTGAACCTTGTAGTATTGCATAAACTCTAATATCAATGGGTGCAGCGGAATCCTAAGGTTAGAATGGCTAAATGCATGTGTGTACAACCCTACGAAACCTTGAGGAGCATCAAAAATACCCTGATTAGGTTTGGGTAACATCACTTTGTGCTCTAGTGGGATTGGGTAATCAGCTAAGTGATCATGTAACTCTTTTGCAGATAATGTACACTTTTGCTGCTTTATGATAAACTTGGAATCCATTTAAAAAAAAAACAAGCTATCAGTGAGAAGGAAGGATTACCTTTTGTTTCGGAGTGATGGCGATGAAGTTTTACTGCGTGTAGAAATAGACGGAGAGAGTAAAATAAGTTCAGGGTTTCATCTACCCCTTCTTTTATACTCTCTTTTATCTCTTAAACACCGCACACGTGTCCCAAAAATAACTCTTATCCGGTGTAAATTTTTTAAATTTTGAATAACAAAGACTTTTGGTCTCCGGGTAAGTTGGGGAAATGTGATTCCTGTAGCGGGCAGCCGAAAAGAGTAATTAGCATTAAATGCGCTAAGTTAGGTGCATTGTTATCCTCTAACTAATGCAATTTGCAGCAGGATGATATTTTTTCAAAGCATGAAGTCGAAAGCAATGTCTCCTCGCTCATATACATCACTTTCGACTGGGGGGCTTGATGCTATACCCTCCGAGTACCTCGAAGGACACTCCTCCGATACGTGTCGAAACCATTCTATTCAAAGGTCCAAGTTAGGATTCCAGAATATCCATAGGCGTCAAACCGTTCGTTATCATGAAGGTTACCTTGAGGGAATTCGCCATTCGAAGCCCTAAGCCCTTCGGGGTATGGCTGACGAATGAACAATGGATAGGGGAACCTCCTGACTTGGTCAAACCCACGATCTCCCTCTCTCTCTCTTGGCTTCCCCGTCAAGTCTGAGAACGCGGGTCACTAAGCCCTAACGGTTACCCACAATTATGGGACGCCCCCATGATCTCCGACATTCATGCAGAAGTGCTCTCAACCCTATTTCATCAACTATAAATAGGTTGGACTGGCAATGGATTATGGTATGCTCATTTCACACTCATCTCTTTACTTACACACACTTATACAACCATAACACATACTTACTCTCACGCCGGAGGTGGTTCGCATGGTCATACCCCTGCGTAATCACTTAACGTAGTGTTTCGTATTTCTTATTCTCAGGTGAAAGGCAAGTCTTGGATGGAACATACACCCCTCATACCTTTGATCATCATCGAAGCCTGGTAGTGCAATCTATTGTACAATCAAATAGTAAACTGGATTAGTTTCTCTTGCTGACCCACATACTAGTGGGCTTGGGTCTAAAGGTCTGTTTGAATTTGGCAATTGACTCATGGTCATAGATTGAGTGCATTGTGCTACCACAGGTTTTGCATTTGGAGACTGAGGATGACTCAGTGATTCTGGGTTGCTTGGAACTTCTCCTTGCTTGGATGACACTGTCATGCTGGGATGTCTCATGAGCTGGATTTCCGCAAATATCACAGCATGTGTTCATGAGACAATCATCAGGATGATGATCATTAAAGCCATAGTGTGGACAAGGAGGAAAGGGTTTTGCTCTATACTTTTGAGCAGATTTGGAGGTTGAAGCATACTGATGACCAACTTTGGTATAGTTTGCTTTACTGAGTGAACTTACATATTGCAAGTGATCAGAAGTTATGTGCTCATCCTTTTTGCAGATCATACAAAAAAGGATTCTATAACAGTTGTCAGTGGTATGACTGGTATAGTGGCATAGATCACACTTCTGCTTGGGTTTGGTGGTGGATTTTGACTTTGAGGAACTAGAGGAGGCTGACTTTGTTTCCTTGATTGATTCAGGAACTTTTTCGATGGATTCCATCTTATCAGTTAGCTTCCTCACAAGTTCAGTCAGTTGCTGAATTTGGTCAGCTTCAGTGGAGACTGAGGATGTGGAAGTCTTAGTGGGGCTAGACTCTTGTTGGATTGGTTTTGTTGGTCTTTTTAGGATGGTTCTACCAAGTCCAGACCTTTCTTTTGGTGAGTGAGGATTGAATTGTAATAGAGTAAGCTCAGAGCTAGGAGCAGCACCCTGAAGAGGTTTCAGGGGTGGAAGCGGTGCATTAGATTCTGCTTCAGACTTAGAGATGTGTGCAGTACTACTGGGCACATCAGGGAGTCCAAGCATGCTCTTAATATCTTGACTCTCAGGCTCTAGTATTCTTCCAGAATCGAAATTTGGAAGCTTACTCTCAGGGTTTACCCGTTCAATCCAATCACTGGGCTTAGGAATTGTCAACATATTAGTAATCATGCCACCAGACACAAATGGTTTGGGAGACTGGTCTTTGTTGTGAGAGTCATGGAGATGGTCTTCACCTATGACTCTCTTTTTGCTACTGGCGCACCCACAACATCAAAGACCCTTGGATTCTTAGCAGTCCAACTTTCAATGATATCCTTTTCCTTTTAAGTTCATCTTGAAGAGCCTGATTTCTTTTAACTAGTTTAGTGTTTTGAATTTGCAAAGTGATAGCCTCAAGCTTATTTTGTTTTAAAAGAAGCAGTTCATCCCTACACTTGTTCAGTTCAAAACTTAGCTTGTTATATTTTGAAAAAAGATTTAATCGTTGCTCTTCTACAAACTTAAGGTCAACATTGAAATAGTTCATATAAGACTGCCAATCAGAGTCATCATCTATAGAAAGCAAAATATTTACCTTCTTCATTGTGATGTTGACCCAATCAGAGTCAACATTGATATAGCAAAATATTTACCTTCTTCTGAGAGGGCCATCAGTGCACTGACATGCACCATTTCATCATCAGATGAGACTGGCTCTTCATCCCAGTCGAAGGTTTCAGCAACTAGGCCCTTGTTTTTACCCTGCATAGATTTAACATTGTTTGTTGTTTCTGAGAGACTGGCCTCAAGCTTAGCTTTGACTTTCCTGTACTTAGCATCAAAATCTACAGTTTTGTTTTGATCAGATTTGTTTTGAAAATTTTGATGAGACTGATAGATTTTTGGTTGAAATTTGCTAAAGCTTGAGGACTGATTTGACCCTGATGGTTTGTAAGAGGGTTCAGAAATCGTTTTTGAAAAACAATCTTTGGCAAAATGACCTCTTTTGTGACACTTAAAGCATTCAGTGTCCTCATTAGCTTTAGCATTCGAAAAACATTTGTTTCTTTTTATAAACCTCCGAGAGTTAGCAAGGAGTGCCCTTTCCTGAAATTCAATGTTCAGGTCATTTAGGTACTCCTCACTTGATCTCTCATCAGGCTCATCATCTGAATTTTCCTGAAAATCTTGAACCACACTGTTAGAATAAAAAGCAGTAGAAATTGGTGTTGAAGTGGTAGTCAGGGACTTCTTTACTTCCTGAGACTTCTTTAAGTCAGGGTATCGTCTGTTGATGAGGTTTTCCTCATAGACAAATTTCTCATATATTTCAGGAAGTTCAAGATTCTGGATATGATTTGCATTCCTAAGTCTCTGAGATAAATTCAGCCACTTCTCAGGGAGACTATTGACAAAACCAACATTGATTTCATGTTTGGACAACTTTACAGCATCATTAGACAGTTCATTTAAAAGAGTTTTGTACCGGGTGTAAGTTTGAGACAGAGTTTCTGAGTCCTTAGCCCTGAAGGTGTTATACTCAAGTTTCAGGTCCATTATCCTGTTTTCCTTGGTATTAGATGGGCCTTCATGACTATGGACCAGGTCATCCCAGGTTTGTTTAGCCGTACTACAACTTATAACTGACTCCATAATATCATCAGGAAGACATGATATGATGATACTTTTGAGTCTTTGGTCCTGGTTGACCACTCTTCTCTCATACTGAGTCCACTGAGCTTCAGGTTTAGGCAAACCTTCAGCAGTCTTTGGGATAAATGGACTTTCATTAATACACTTGATATAATAAGGTTCCATCTCAATCAAATAGCAAAGCATACGCTTTTTCCAATTGTTAAATTTACCAACTTCAAGTCTAGGGGCAACAGTTGAATAAGCTCCACCCTTTTTGTCGACTAGTTGGGGTACATCAATTTCAGCCATTTAAGATCTTGATTTAAAAACAATTTTGAGCAGCCTTGAAAAAGGGTTTTATAATCAGCCTGCTCTGATACCACTTGTTGTTCCCTATTCACTATCGTATAAAACAGTTAAGTATTCAAAAATAGATAATAGTGAATCAATGACTGAAGTAAGATGTAAGTAAAACACACTGATAAATTTTCAACATAATATTCTTTATTAGAAATCAATAAAAAAGAATACATTACCCAAGTACTTGCGGAATAGTACTTGGGATTGAAATGACAAAGGGTTGGTACTCCTCACTAAGCTCAGGATAAGTCTGAGCACAACTACTATCGAATCACTGAGCTATCTCAGGGACTGAGTTGTATTTGGAGGAGTGAAAGATGGCTTGTGTGTGTGTGTGTTTTACAATTCACAAGCTTAAATCTTTCACTCCATCTCTTATGCTATTTATACAAGTATGAGTATTAACTTTATCCTAAGTGACAAACTGACATTTTACAGAAGACAAAATACTGAAGTATTTTGTTTCTACATACAAAGACTATATTAAGTAAGAGACAAGGCTGCTTTTCATAAGTCAATGATGACACTGAGCCTGATAGTTTGCCATTCAGGGAAAGTTGACTTTGGTTGATAAGGACTTCGTCTTATCTGATTCAAACTTATCCCGCCTTGTCCCGCTCATTCTTCAGTCTACATTGCCTTCAGTCTTCTACTTCAGTTTTTCTTCAGTGTAAGTAGTTGGTGAGGAGTTTAGGGATTCAGTGAGTTATTGTCATCACTCGCTGAATCTACCATCTTCTTCTTGACTCAGTCTTCACCCCTTAAGTTCTGCCTTACTGAGTGGAGAGACTTCTTCTTCGCCTCTTACTGAGTATCCTGAAGATGGCTCACTGAGAGACTATGCACTCAGTGACCTGTTAGTGTTTAACGGTCTAAACACTTAGGGTATTTTTTATTCAAATCCTAGATTTAAGGGGTTTGGGTATTTACTGAACCCAACATCTATTGCATTTGATCCTCCTTTGATTGACGAACATAATTCTATTGATCTCGTCCCAATCTATCGAACACGGATCCTTTGTTGCATCGCTTCACCTCTTGCCATTCTCCCATCATTAGTAAAGATCAATGAATAGATCGTCGGCGTTTGATCCCGCCAGAAATCAATAATTGAGGTCGCCTTCCCCCCCCCCTCTTTTTTTAAACGTTCTCAGCTTATAATAAAGTGATTATTGCATTACGAACATATATTTCGACTACTTAATCAATGGTCACTTTTATAGTCAGCAAACTGTTTGGGGGAAAAAACTAATAGATGGTAAACCATTATAAAAATAAGGGATGATTCACCCAAATTTTCAACTTTTATCATAAAGGCTGCCCATTTATCGAAATGGATGTATAGGCCGCCAAAATATATGTTTGTTTTTGTTTACAGTTTACACCAATTTCGGCCAAAATTATGCCCGGAAACTATAAAATATAAATAAGGAACCAAACTTTAACTTATACAAGCAATGCGAATGCAAAGTTTGATATAAAATATCGATTATACCATTAATTTAAGTGTGAATTTATATTATTAATAGTGCTTTAGAAAGATAAAACTAAAATTTCGCAATTGATTTTTTATTCGTATTAGTTTAATATGTTAGTGTTAGATTCATTATTGTCATTTGATAATTATCCAAATTAAGTATGACCGGAATTGATATAAACGAAGATAAATATATAGTTTTGTGGCCTATAAGTTACTTTAAAAAATAAATGACCTATATGAGAAAATCTTATAAGTTGGGTGGCCTCTCGATATATTGTCCTAAAAATGCAATAGGAAAATTATGTTAGGCTAGATGTTATGGTGATCAGACCCACTAAGTCACATAAGAATCCATTCCCACCTTCAAACCTCGTAGTGGTTATCAAACCAACCACGCAAACACACCTCACAACACACTCACACACAAAACAACTCAAATTCGTTCAGCCAAGAAGGTGACCGAGCCACCTTAAAAATTTGTTATACACGGGTGACAAGGAGGAGGTGTGCGTTAAAGTGGCCCTTCAGGAATTATGTTCCATAACACATAGTCTTATCATTTTACGATATTCATTTGTCTTCTTCGTTGAATTACAAGATTAAATTTTTTAAATTGACTCGTAATCAGTTGGACGACTCTTTGTTAAGCTCTAACGGGTCTCCAATGAGATGGGTGAAGGAGATTCCGATTAAAATTAACGTCTTTTCTTTGAGAGTTCAAAAGGATAGATAGCCTAAACTGTTGAATCTGACTCGGCAAGGTATATATATCCAATCTATTTTGTGTCCTAAAGTACGCGTTGAATCAGTGTCACATCTTCTTTTTACTTGTTCCTTTCGTGATGTTCTTGTAAAGACTAGCAGATTTTGGGATATCTTATTTCCTGATTTCAATCGCATGATGAGTGGTTGTTTTGGCTTCAGAATCTTCACTTATGTAAGAAAGTGAAGAACCTGTTAGAGGGCATCTTTTACGTGGTGTGGTGGAAGATTTGGAGCTTTCAAAATCAAATCCTTTTTAGTTCAAGTAATTCTAGAAGGGCGACTATTTTTGATGATATTATGTCAAAATCTTATAATCGATGCTCTAATCGGTGTAAATTTAAGTTTAATTGGATAACTTGGATAAAAGATCTTAAACTTGCTATTTCGTAATTTTTTTTCTAGTTTATTGTTAGAGTTTTAATATAATTTACCGTTAAAAATAAAATAAAATTGTTACTTCAAACAAATGTACTTTGGAAAAATCTTTATAAGTCAAAAATGTAACGTAAGTAGCGCATTTGTTTTGTGTAAAAAATCTCAAGTGTTCCAATCCTGTTATCCTTACCTATTCTTCTCCTCTGAGCAGTCACGAGGGATCCATGGAGATCGATTCAAAATATTGTGATTCTAGGTCATTAGTTTTATTAGTTTTTTCGGTATAAAAAGCATGTGATATCTTTCATGAACACACTACAAGGTCGATGTAGATACACTATATTTAGCATGATATAATTTATGGTTTATAGCATGCAAGTTGCGGCTCTACCACAATACTACAAGTATCCATAAAAGGTAGATTGGCGGAAACATTTTGATCTCGGGTGTTTTTGGCACCAGTCATTATCCACCTCACAAAGAATAGATTCGGCAACTCTCCTAACCTAAAGGAGCACCAACTGAAGTGAGCACAAGCCGAAACTCGAACCCATGACCTTTTATCTACAAAATCTTTCCAGTTAGCCCATAAATTTTTTAGATGTGAGTACCAACTGAGCCAAAGCCTTTTGATGTAATACTTAACAAGTGAGCCAAAGCACTTTGGTGTAATACTACAAGTAAGTTCATATCGATCATCAAAACATTACAAAAGTTGGCTGACGTATGAGATATAGTAATGTTTAGAGTTTTACTGTACTACTAAAAAGTAAATGATTATTTGCTTGAAAATGTATTATACTTGTCATTTTTTGTTATTGTGTGTATTGATTTTTTTCTTCTTATTGTATATACTGAACTTTCAAATTTTAATTATTATGTGTATTTTATTACCATTCAACCCTTATTTTTTAAAAATTTTAAAAGGTAAAATAATAATTGAAATTGAAAGTTAAATATACACAATAAGAAAAAATAAAATTCAGTACACACAAAAATAAAAAAGAATAAATATGATACATTTTTAAGTAATTAATCGAGAAGTAAAAACTCGATTAATTTAAAACATTGTTAGGAATAAGGATATTAAACAATACACGTGCGTGTATTGTTAACTTAATTATTAATGTGTAGTATGTATGATCGCGAGTTCCTTTTCACCATGTTAATGTCTTTGATTGAACGTTGTAATGAAACACGTTTGCTTCATTTCATTTTTTTAGAAAGGCATATTATATATATATATATATATATATATATATATATATATATATATATATATATATATATATATATATATATATATATATATATATATATATATATACTGAATTAGTTATAATATTCGTGCACAATGTTTTGACAAAAAAAATTATTCTGTATTAATACTGAATATTGTGTCTTTAAAAGTAATTGCATATAATTATATAGTTATAAGTTTCGTGCACGCACGAAGTTTACACATAAATCAAATTTATTTTAATATTTTAGTTCAGTATATGCACATATAAAAATTTGCCCATGAAAATTGTGTTATAAGTACAACTAATACTTATGCACGAGTGTTTCATTATGCATTAATATCCATTAGAATTTGCTAAAATATTTGTAAAATTTTTTGTTAGGTAACTCAAGATTTAATTTTATTTAGCTGACAAAGATGTTGATGTTGTTATTTAAGTTTCACTACTGATATTATGTTGTACACATGATGCAAGTTTAATAGCACATAATGAGTGTTGATAAAATTAAAGTACACTCCTTAAAGTTTTTCAAAAATGTTTTTCTAGATATCCTTATATAAATAAATAAGAATTACATTAGTCATTGTTATAAGTACAATTGTGTATATTTGTTTTATATATTAAAGTAACCCGTGCTTTATATTTCCGTTTTCAGTAATTTAGCCGTATTTAAAATGTAAACGCGTATCCATATATGTTAAACTTTTAAAAATGAAATTAATGAGTGCTTATTGAACATATATAGTAAAAAAATTGATAATTATAATCTTATGCAAATTATGTGTTATTTTAAAACAACATATAGATTGTATTTTTTAAGATATAAAGTATAAAAAGGTATAAAGTATAAGGGGGTATTTGTTTATAATACAAAATTATTAAAAAACATGAAGGCTTATAATATTACACTTAACTTTTTATAATTTTTAAAAATTCAACCACTAAAGTTTTATTAATTACCTTCTATGTTTTTAAGTTTTTGTTTTTACAAATTTGACATCTATATTTTTATGTGTTTTTTTTTATCAACCAAATTTCTCCACCAAATTTACTAAAGTTTGACCAAAATCAATTTAATTTTGACTTTACCAATCACATCACACGATTTTGCGTATGTGACGAAATCAAGCTCTTCTATTGGCCTATTTCAATAAGAATAAATTGACAAATCATTTTAAAATGATGTAATTCTTTTATTATATAAAAGAAGAGGGTTAAAATTACGTCCTTTAGCATTTGGGTTTCTGGATTTTATATTGGGCTTATAAGGCCCAGTTAAGAGGATTTTATGTTGGGCTCTTTAGCTAAATACAAAATATATGTCATATGTTTTGTGGTAGTAAAACATGTAATGTAGCAATGTATAGTTGATTAGCCCAATATTAACACATCCAAAATAGCCAATCTTCGGCGGACCAACGTTCAACTCGTTTCACTGCATATTAAAGGCGACTTTTGAAGACAACAAACATTCTGCTCTCTAATATTCGAGTCTATATCTTTGCTATAACAATTGTCACGATTTTAAATCATTATAGCTTATAAAACCATGTATTCATGATTGTAGATCGGTTGTTGAAATAAGTTGACGATGTACAATTACAATTTGTGTCACATAAAGTAAAGTACTTTTACAAATAATTGATAAATACGATTTAAGTAGTGTCAGATCATTTTATAATAGCCATGATGTTTTGTCCATTTGTCGAAGAGCAGTTAAACTGTTGGTTGTTGGTGAGGCTTTGTAATATCTGAGTATGTGCTGGAGTAATCAAATTGCATCATAAACACGTGATGATAGTATAATTGATAAATAACGTTATCATATTTTCTAAGAAGTTAGTTCAAGATATACAGAGTAGTTTAACAATTTATCATGGAAAACGTTCTCAAAGAAGCATATTTACTTAGCGTAAAAAAGTGCAATAATTCAAAAAGATGCTGGTTGCCTTGAGTTGTCGACTCAACCTCCGAGGCCCCGATATTCTGTTGGAAAATTTAGTGCACTTGTGGGATTAGTTCACACCTTGCAATGGGTTAGGAGGTACGGAGTGTACACCCATAAGGTCCATGAACTCCCTGACTTTTATAGTGGTTTGTATTGGTAGTACTGGTGAAAGTACTGCTTGGTGAAAGTACTGCTTGTGGTTTCCACTGATAAGCAGTGTTTCCACTGATAGGCAGTGTTTCCACTGAAGTGGTGTATCCACTGATAGTGCTATGAAAGTACTGATAAGCAGTGTTTCCACTGATAGGTTGTACTTCCACTGCAAGTGAAAGTACTGCTAGTGGAAAGTACTGCTTATGGAAAGTACTGCTAAATGGCAGTTACAACTTCTTTATGACCACATTTAATTGGTCATGTAACCACTAACGGCTATAATGGGGAAAATTATGAGGCTATTAATGGGCCGATTAATACTCATAATTCCATGGGAATAGCTCAAGAGTAACCTCCTATATATAGGAGATCTGAACATGCATGAGACACACACAGAAAACGTAAACACTTATTAGCGAAAGGGTTATAGAATTGTGCCTAATTCTCTAACTACATTTGGTCTTATCCCAAGTAGATATTCGTGATACCCAGGCATTAGGGTCGAATAGTTTACTTTGGAAAGTGATCACACGATTCCAAGTGATATCCGGTAACCACCAAGTGGTATTGCTACTGTCATTGATTGTCTTAACCCTGTTCTGGGAGATAACCCCCAACAATCAAAGTAAACTATTTAGTGATTGATCTGTGCCAAACCGTCAAGTTTTATCACACAAGCCGACCACTTGTGAATGGCCGACCGTAATAAACTTAAAACGGTTCAGAAACAAATGCAATGAAGATCTGGGGAGTATAGTGTTTCCCCGGGTCGTTATGTCCCAGCGAGCTATGCGAAGAATCACCAAACGAATAGTGATCGAGAGATTTGAACAGAAAAAGGGATTGAATGATATTATAACTACAGAAATAGCCTTTAATTACAACGGCTTAAATGCAAATTAAAGGAAATTAAAAAGATAAAGAATATTAAATAAACGCTATCACTATTTGCAAAATGATGTTTTTGATTTTATGATTTTATAAAACTTAATTAAAAACTACGTCACGTACAAATGAAAATGTGAAACTGAATCAGTATTAATCCTAAAAATATGAAAATGACATTTTTACAAACCTAATGATAAAAGAAAATTTTAAGAAAAAGAAAATTATTTTTATAACTATTTATCTAATTATTATTAATTAAAAACTAATTTTAACTATTTAATAATAACCTAAAATACAAGAAAATATAAAATAAAGCTAGAAAAATAAAATTATGACTTAGAAAAATCTAAAATATCAAAATAGAATTTTCAAAACTATTTTTGTAATTTTCTGATTATTTTTCTATTTTCTAGGAATTAAAAACTATTTAAAACTACTTAAATTGCTTAAAAATACAAATTTAACTAAGAAAAATTTGGAAAAATATTTTTTTGTCTTTTTATATTTATCTTAACTTAATAAAAATGAAAAATTATTTTTTTGAAACTTTTCTGATTTATTTGTATTAAATGTTATTTAAAAAGACTTAAAAACTGTTTTAAATAAAGAAAAATAGCAAAATGACTTGGAAAAATCTGAAAAATTCAGGAAAACTCTAAAATATTATTATGATTCTGAGAAAAATATGAAAACAGGTGCTTGTGTGTAAGAAAATGAGGCTGCAAAGCAAAGTGCTTAAAATTAAGCACTAGAAATAAGCCAATGAGCACCAAGAGCTACCAAACTGAAACAAAAGCTAAAATATGCTATAACTACTTAAAATCAACTAAAAACAACTACTCTAAACCTATTAAGTGGCCACTGCCATGATTAGATGATTTGAGCTTAAGAGTTAAGAAACAGTTTTAGGTGCTACATTTAAGCTAAAGAATAAGCTCTTAAATAAGCTGAAACTGGAAAACAGAAATGTAAGCCTAAACTAGACTTGGGTGGCTATCTATAAGCCAAAGAACAGCTGCTCACAAGCTCTTATGAGCTTTTCCCAAGCCCTGCAAGTCCCTGTGCAGACTCAGTGTTAACTGAGTCAGTGCACAGGGCACATAAGCCCATATTGACAAGCTTTTTTGGAACTTATAAAAAAATGACAAAATTCTATAAAAATAACAATAAGAAAGTAGACCAACAGAAGTTTAAAAACCCAAAGTTTCATTGGCATTGACCCAGAAATGAATTCATGAAAAATCCCTCTAGTTTGGCCAAAACTGAGTTATGCAATTTGACTTTTGCAACAGATTTTAGAACTTTGACTAAAATGAAATTTGACACCAATTTTTGGACTGATTGAGATGTAATATGATGAATTACACCTACTGCAGGCTATATCTATGAATTTTGAACACAAAATAAGCTTTTGATTTTATAAAGGCTCAACAGTTAAGCTGTTGAGACAGATTTTATGGGATTTTGACTTTTGAGCTTTGCAGGCACAAGTTAAAGACAGATATGAGTACATATGAGCTAACCAAGCTTAAAGCAACAAGTATCTACCACTGCACAAACCTATAACACAGATTTGGTGTTAAAACCAAACACTACTTTTTTACTGAGTTATGAATTAAACTAAGCTAACTACTTATATGGCTTAAGCTATCATTGACACTTAATCTAGATATGCTAATTACAACTACTAAACAGGTTCAAGCCATCAATGAACACAGATACAAACACAAGCACAGTATGCAAATTTAACTAAAAATGAAAAGGAGATAAACAAAGCTCACAAATATCCAGCTAATATTGCAGCTTCAAACCAGAACCATAACTACTCTATTCTAGTCTAATCCAACCCATATCCATGCTCTGCATCAACCATAACCATTTTCATTTCAAATTGAGCCCCAGTTTGACTTTTGTTGACCCACATGAAATATTGCTTGAACTGATTCATAAGCTTTTCAAAAGCTATAAATAACTTACCTAAGCCTTTTTGAACTTAAAAACAAGCCATTAGAAACTTGGACAATAGACTTTTGAAACTGAAATTTCAACAGTGAAGAATAAACTTGGAATTTATATAAAAACTTGGATTGTTACTCAAAAGCACATTACAAAGATGTTTTAACTTAAATGTAATACATAGAAACTAAAATTACAACATTATGACTTAAACTAAAACATTTATTTAAAAAACGACATTAAAGAAAATTATAACACTAACTACTCTCCTCTTCTCTTTCTTCTTGCTCTTTTTATATGTGAAATGCTTCTCCCACTTGTTCTGAGTAAATCCCATCTTCAATTTGGGCCATTGGATGACTTAAACAGATATTGGCCATTGGATTGATTTTTGGCGGGAAAATAGGTTTTAACAGATGAGGGGTTGAGTGAGATGAGGGGGGAGGCATTTAATGTATTTTGTAGTTTGTTGAGGATGAGGGGACATGGAGGAGTAGGGTGGCTGGAGTTGGAGGGGGGATGGGTGTTGCAGGGCTAGTTGTTGGGGAAGACAAGAAAAAGGCGCGGGTAAAGGGGTGTTTGTTTGATTTATGGGTTTGACTGGGGTATATTATGAAGGGGTCAAAAGCAGGGGTCCAATTGGCTTATATGGCAGGGGGTCACATTAGGTTTTGACAAGGGACCAAGGGTGTTAGAGGTATTAATAACAAGGACCTTTGTGTAATTTCTGAAATTCAAGGGACCACTTCTGCCATATTTGCAAAGATGTTTCAAGGGACCACAATTGACAAGTTTCCAAAGTTCAAGGACCAAACTTGACATTTTCCAATTTTCCAAGGGCCATTTTTGCCAATTTTTAAACTTGAAGGACCAATTTTGTAATTTCTCAAAACTTTTGACATTTTTCACCAAAGGACTAATTTTGACAAGTTATGATTTTAAAAGGACCTTTGGTGATTTATCTTTTGAAATTAAGGCTCAGGGACTATTTCTGATAACTTTTTGAAACTTGGGGGACTGAAACTGCCTATTATGCAAACTTAGCTCATTTTTCATCTGTTTTTAAACATTTTGCATCTGAAACATATAAAATGTAATTTTGGAATATTTTCAGTATTTTGATGCATTTCTGAGCATTTTTAAACGTTTTGCAGTTCAGATTTAACCAAAAATGATGAGTATTTACACACTCATCAGTGATACTCAATGCCAACTGCTGCAATGAAACACATGGCTTCAAACTTTGCTAAGCTGGACAAGTTTGAAGGGGTGGACTTTAGGAGGTGGCAGAAGAAGATGCACTTCTTGCTGTCAAGCATGAGTGTGGTCTATGTGCTGACTACTCCAATTCCTGATGATGGTGATGATGCTACTGCGGAGCAGATCAGGAAGAGGAGCAAGTGGGAGAATGATGACTACATATGCAGAGGTCTTATTCTGAATGGTATGTCTGATTCTTTGTTTGATATTTATCAGAACTTTGAATCTTCCAAAGAACTGTGGGATTCCTTGGACGCCAAATATATGGCTGAGGATGCATCAAGTAAGAAGTTCCTTGTTAGTAATTTCACAAATTACAAAATGACTGATTCAAGACCAGTTATGGAACAATACAATGAACTTCTTGGAATACTTGGAAGGTTTACACAACACCAAATGAACATGGATGAGGCTATCAAAGTCTCTTGTGTCATTGACAAACTCCCTCCTTCATGGAAAGATTTCAAGCATACCTTGAAACATATGAAGGAGGAGTTAACTCTTGTTGAGTTGGGCAGTCATCTGCACATTGAGGAATCTCTCAAGGTGCAGGATAATGACAAGCCAAAGAGTAGCAATGCTGCTGGACCATCTGTTGTCAATATGGTAGAGCATAACAACTCTACCAGGTACAATGACAACAAAGGCAAACGCAAATATCATGACAACACAAGAGCAGATCCTAACAAGAAGGCAACACCTACTTGTTGGAAATGTGGCAAGACTGGTCACATTAAAAGGGACTGCAAGGGTGTTAAAATTGGTGGTAAAGCCAATGGATCAGGCACTAATGGTTCAGGGAGTGGTGGTTCAGCCAACTCACTGAAAGGTCAGAATATGTTTAATAAGTCTTTTCAGATTTATTATGTTACATATGTATCTGAATCTTTTTATGTGCATGATGATGATGTTGCGTGGTGGGTTGACTCTGGTGCAACAGTTCATGTGTGCAAAGATAGAAGCTGGTTCAAGACTTATGAGTCACTGAATGATGGTTCTATTCTTCACATGGGAAATGAGTCAACAGCCTTGGTGCATGGTCGTGGTTGTGTAGATCTTAGGTTTAGTTCTGGAAAGATTGTAACTTTGTTTAATGTTATTCATGTTCCTGATATAAGGAAAAACTTGGTTTCAAGTAGTGTTTTGAATAATCATGGATATAAACAAGTTATTGAATCTGATAAATTTGTTCTTTCTAAATGTGGTGTTTTTATTGGTTTTGGTTATTTATATAATCAAATGTTCAGGCTTAATATTACCACTGACAGTGTTATTTCAGTTTTTGTGACCACATATGATCAGAGTGATTCTAACCTTTGGTATGCTAGACTTGGTCATGTTCACTATAAAAGGATGCAAGATATGTCTAGGGATGGTTTAATCCCTGCATTTGACATGGACACTGAAAAGTGTAAAACTTGCATGTTGACCAAGATAACCAAGAAACCCTTTCAGGGTGTTAGTCATGAGACTAAGATCTTAGAGCTTATTCACAGTTACCTGTGTGATTTGCATGCCACTCCTTCTTTGGGGAATAAGAAGTACTTTATGACATTTATTGATGATGCTTCTAGATTTTGTTATGTATATCTGTTACATACCAAGGATGAAGCATTAGATAAATTCAAAGTGTTTAAAACTGAAGTTGAATTACAACTTGGGTCTTTGATCAAAAGATTAAGGACTGATAGGGGAGGTGAGTACATGGATACTCAGTACTTTCAGTCTGTTGGTATTATCCATGAAACTACTGCTCCCTATACTCCTCAACAAAATGGTATTTCTGAAAGGAAAAACAGGGTGCTGAAGGAGATGGTTAATTCCATGTTGTCCTATTCAGGACTGAGTCAAGGGTTCTGGGGTGAAGCTATGTTAACAGCTTGCTATTTATTAAATAGGGTTCCAAATAAAAGGAACAAGGTTACCCCTTATGAACTCTGGACTAAAAGGAAACCCAACCTGAATTATCTCAAGGTTTGGGGTTGTAGGGCTGTTGTAAGACTCCCTGATCCAAAGCAAAAGACTTTGGGTGAAAGAGGCATTGACTGCATCTTTGTTGGATATGCTGAGCATTCCAAGGCTTTTAGGTTCTATGTTATTGAACCTAATGAATATGTTTCAGTTAACTCAATAATTGAATCAAGGGATGCAGACTTTGATGAGAATAGATTCTCATCAGTCCCTAGACCAAGTCAGAGGATTCCTAATGGAACTCATGACACTGGTGTATCAGAGGTCCCTGATGATGAACCATCAGTGGTCCCTGATGAGGTTGTGGTTCAGCAACCTGAACCTGTGCTCAGGAAGAGCAAAAGGGTCAGGACTCCAAAGTCATTTGGACCTGAGTTTCAACTATACTTAGTTGAAGGTACTAGGGATGAGGTCTCAGACCAATACTCATATTGCTTCATTGTTGAGGATGACCCCAAAACATTTGAAGAAGCAATGAAGTCCCAGGACATTGCTTTCTGGAAAGAAGCAATCAATGATGAGATGGATTCCATCATGGGCAACAACACTTGGGTGTTGGTTGATCTACCTCCTGGTTGCAAACCTCTGGGTTGCAAATGGATTTTCAAAAGGAAAATGAAGGTAGATGGAACTATTGAAAAGTTCAAGGCTAGACTAGTCATTCAGGGCTTTAAACAAAAGTCAGGAATAGACTATTTTGATACTTATGCCCCTGTGGCTCGTATCAGTACCATAAGACTGCTGATTGCTATGGCATCTATTCACAATCTGGTTATTCATCAGATGGATGTGAAAACAGCTTTCTTGAATGGTGAATTGGAAGAGGAGGTTTATATGAACCAACCTCAGGGCTTCATCATGCCAGGCAATGAAAACAAGGTGTGTAAACTGATTAAGTCTCTTTATGGACTTAAACAGGCACCTAAGCAATGGCATCAAAAGTTTGATGAAGTGGTTTTGTCTAGTGGTTATGTTCTTAACCAAGCTGACAAATGTGTATATAGCAAATTTGATGAATCTGGTAAAGGAGTCATCATTTGTCTATATGTTGATGACATGTTGATCTTTGGCACTGACCAAAATCAAGTTGACCTGACAAAGGAATTTTTGTCATCAAGGTTCTCCATGAAAGACATGGGGGAGGCTGATGTTATCCTTGGTATAAGGATTAAACATGAAAGTAATAGAATTTCTATCTCTCAGTCTCATTATATTGAGAAGGTACTGAGGAAATTCAATTACTTTGATTGTACTCCAGTGAGTACACCTATGGATACTTGTGAGAAGCTGATGCCTAATCATGGCAAGGCTGTATCTCAACTTGAGTATTCTAGGGTAATTGGCTGCCTGATGTATGCCATGACTTGTACAAGACCTGATATTGGTTTTGCAGTGGGAAAATTGAGCAGGTATACTAGTAATCCTAGTGCTCATCACTGGCAAGCAGTTCAAAGGGTACTGAAGTATTTGAAGAGAACTATGGATTATAGTCTCTCATATACTGGTTACCCATCAGTGTTGGAAGGTTACACTGATGCAAGTTGGATCAGTAACACTGAAGACAATTCGTCTACCAGTGGCTGGGTATTCCTACTTGGTGGAGGTGCAATCTCTTGGGCATCTAAGAAACAAACTTGCATCACCAGTTCAACAATGGAATCTGAATTTGTGGCTTTAGCAGCTGCTGGTAAAGAAGCTGAATGGTTGAAAAACTTGCTTCTTGAGATTCCATTGTGGCCTAAACCTATAGCACCTATTTCTATCCGGTATGATAGTGCAGCTACATTGGCTAAGGCTTATAGCCAGATGTACAATGGTAAGTCTAGACACTTAGGTGTCAGGCATAGCATGATTCGTGAGCTTATCATGAATGGGGTGGTATCTATAGAGTTTGTGAGATCTCAACAGAACTTAGCTGATCACTTGACGAAGGGTCTGGCTAGAGACTTGGTTATAAAGTATGCTAAAGGGATGGGTTTAAGTCCAACTTAGTCACTGAATGCTAGGACACCCAACTCCCTCCTGAGGAAACTTAGGAGCTGAGTTCAATGTGGAAAGCTGAACATTCAGTGCTCAGAACCTGCTGAAAGGAGGATGAAGTCTTTACTTCTTAATGGTTAATTTTCTTTGAAAAAGTGCTTGGCAGGAGCATGACTAAAGAGGAACCACCTATGTAAATGTTGAAGTTTTGCCGCTTCAGGAAGCTTTGGACTTTTAGCTTTTACAACATTTATGAATTTGGATATGGACACATGGCTTGTATAGTGTCAGGAGCTGTTAAGTGTTTGAAAACTTGTGTGTATTTTATCTTCAGGTATTCAAATGGGTTGAAGGGTTCAATTCTTAGAACACCCCGATTCTCGAATATTTGAACGTGTAATTTACTAAGATGGAAATTCAATCCTCTGGACATTTTCGTTTATGCACATGTTCTGATTGATGTTTATTTTTCATGCAAAGGAAGTGAACTAAATTTGGGGAGGATTGTTGGAAAATTTAGTGCACTTGTGGGATTAGTTCACACCTTGCAATGGGTTAGGAGGTACGGAGTGTACACCCATAAGGTCCATGAACTCCCTGACTCTTATAGTGGTTTGTATTGGTAGTACTGGTGAAAGTACTGCTTGGTGAAAGTACTGCTTGTGGTTTCCACTGATAAGCAGTGTTTCCACTGATAAGCAGTGTTTCCACTGATAGGCAGTGTTTCCACTGAAGTGGTGTATCCACTGATAGTGCTATGAAAGTACTGATAAGCAGTGTTTCCACTGATAGGTTGTACTTCCACTGCAAGTGAAAGTACTGCTAGTGGAAAGTACTGCTTATGGAAAGTACTGCTAAATGGCAGTTACAACTTCTTTATGACCACATTTAATTGGTCATGTAACCACTAACGGCTATAATGGGGAAAACTATGAGGCTATTAATGGGCCGATTAATACTCATAATTCCATGGGAATAGCTCAAGAGTAACCTCCTATATATAGGAGATCTGAACATGCATGAGACACACACAGAAAACGTAAATACTTATTAGCGAAAGGGTTATAGAATTGTGCCTAATTCTCTAACTACATTTGGTCTTATCCCAAGTAGATATTCGTGATACCCAGGCATTAGGGTCGAATAGTTTACTTTGGAAAGTGATCACACGATTCCAAGTGATATCTGGTAACCACCAAGTGGTATTTGTTACTACTAACAGTTTGTTTGTTTCTGCTGAAGAGTTGCACATTTCTGCTGAATTGATTATCTTCACCCTGCTTTGGGACGAATAACCACCAACATATTCCACGCTACTACTTTTTCACAATGGATGTACCAAGTTAAAGTTTTTGGATGCTAGTTTTGTTTGGTAGGCTAATATTTTGAGCTTTTTTAAAGCTATAAACTTTTTATTACAAAAATAATCTCTTAAAAAAATAAGTAACTCTGTTTGTATACATCAACTTCAAGCTTTTATTTTAAACAAGTAGCTCAAAAATAAAAAACTGATTCATGAAGCTTTTAAAAATTTAGGAGCTGTTAAAACATAAAAGTACTGTTAACAACTTATAATCAAAGTTAACAGCTAATTTACCAAACACATTATTAAAAAAAAGTTACAGCTTGTAGCTCATGTTAACAGCTTTGCAGTTTACAGCTTACAGCTTATAGTTTACAGCTCACAGCATACAATTTATAGCTAATTTTGTCAAACATACTCGCTATATTTTATGTTTTTATGAAGAAGTTAGCCAATTAAAAAGTTAGATTTAAACTATACTTTGTTATAGGAAATCTTACGTGTGGTTGTGTGGCTACTTTGTTGAGCTCAAAACAATTTCAATCGAATGAACAACTAACTACTTGGCTATTAAAGACCCACCAATGGAAGTTCGGTGGTGTTCGTTGATTGAGAGTCTTATTCATTAATCGATATACGGTGGATCATCAGTGACTTATTTAAACATATGTAGACCTGTTTAGTTGTTTAGCTAGTCATGAAGGATTGTTGTGCCGTTAAGCTCTCATATTTTTCACCCATTGCGTTTAGGGAATAACATTGCTGCTGTTTGCAGCAGGTTGTCACATGCTTTTCTTTGAAAAGTGGATTTTAACATTTTCACATACAGCCCTTAAGTTTTACAATTTTACACAATTGATCCCCCGTGTATACCTTGCAGCAGACAAGTTCCCTGCAGTTCTGCGGGGATTATTTCCCCTTGTTGATATGCACGCTATATCGCTATACGTAATTGGTGATGTACAAATCATTTTAAATGATATATATATATCAGTGTTGCAAAAAAAGGTATACAAGGCCGATTAATCACCGATTAGGTGCTACTGGGCCACCGACCTTTCCGATTTGTGTAAATCGTTCAAACAAATCGGTCAACCATGGTCAACGATGTTAACGATGGTCAAACTTGCCGAAAACATGGAAATCTTATCGGAAATACCCTAAAATAGCCGTAAATTAGTTATAATCACTTATAATAACTGTTTATATCTATTACAAGATGTTTTTCAAGGAAAATCTTGCTGAAAATACCAACACTTGCCGTAAATACCTAAAACTTGCCAAAAATGCCAATACAGTTAATCACCGTTTCGCTATTTTTGCAACCTTGAACAAATGTAATCACTTATAGTCGCTGTTTTGTTAGGTTCCCATATTTATAACACAAGCATCAATAGAAGAAATATAGACAAGGTGATCGGATGAACAAGCACACACACACACGTATGAAATATGTGAAGAGTTATGCGTAAAGTGAAATGTGTGAATTGAACAACCAACTCCCAAATGGGAGATTACAAGATTATTTATAGGAGGGAACTAGCGCAACACACCAAGTTCCCATCCTTTCCTTATTAGGCTTTGGATAGGCTCATGGGCATTCTACATGAGCCTAACCTTGATTACTAACATAAAAGCCATAATTAAGCTAACTATTACATATTAATTACTAACACTTTAATTCTAGTTTAGGAGTGATTCCAACAATCTCCCCCTAAGTGTTAGTGATTGATGATATAAACGTTGTAGGTGCTGATGTAATAGTAGCTTTAACGTCTTCTGACATTCTTCTTTCTTATGAGAAGAAGTGCCTTGATTCGAACAATCTCCCCAGTGTAGAGAAATTGTTTCCTTTGAAGTATTCTGCTTTGACGTCATCATTATCTTTGTTCTTTGATCTTTTTTCTTTGTGATGGTAGTGATAGTATGTTGTGGTTGTCTGCATCAGGTCTGCTTCTTTGCTCCAGTGTCTCCACGTCATACTCCAACATGCTCACACGCTCTTTAACGTTGGATTTTAGTGCTGATGTAGTTCTCTTAGTCTTTAAACTTTGTAGATTCTTTGACGTTGACGAAGAATCATTTTGACTTTGTGTTGCCTTTTGAGAGAACTTTCATTAGTGATGTTGTAGGTATGAGCATGAGGGAATCTGCACGATCTTTTCCACCCGCAAGCATCCATAAAAAGAAACCATAAAACACGGGTTAGAGATAATCCAGCGCTTACAAGTTTGAACTTCGAGAGTGTTAACAGCATAGTGTGAAAACACAACTCTAATTCTCACAAAGGCTGTTTCTAAACTGGAGTCCCACAATTGAGATAACGTGATGTACCGAAGTACACCTACAGTTCAGATGAGTCGCTGAGGTACACCGAAGCATCACCTCATGACTGTCGACCGTTTGAGACACACTAAGCGTAATCCACGGGGAGTTACCGAAGTGACCTACTGTCAGGGCTGTTTGATGTTGACCCTGGCAGGAGTTTCCGTTCAATTACTGAGGATCACAGTTGTGAACCCCTCATAAATGTTCTCGATAGATTGCTAAGATCTGTGAAGGACACGATAATGTATCACTTGTGTTCTTATTGTTGAACGACAAGCGCTGAATTGTCAAGTGTACCTAAGAGATCTTTTATGAATCTCGTGGCTCTAGACTCAATAGTGCTCCTTGGTTTTCGTGAGCGGAGACTAGAGAGAGGGTCTCCTTCTTCAATACCAGCCATCTCTAAGAGAAAGCCGATAGTTTACGTAGGTTTCCCTGTGAGAATGAAACAAGCTTCTGTTGAGAGAAACTTGAGTGGCTAAGAAGGTTTAGTGCATGCGTCACTGGGTCCATGACGACTTTGATCTTCAATACCGGTGTCATCAAGTGACAACCAGTAGCATATGAATTGAACCCGGTGTCTGCCTTAAGTTGAATTGTAACATATTGGATTTCACAAACACATCAAATCATGATCACTATGAGGCATACACTATTAGGTTTTAGAGAGAGAAATAATTAGAGGTTTTGGAACTTAGTGAGAGAAAGTGAAAATTTTATTATGAGCTCCAACCCTTTACCTTGGGAGGTAGAGGGTATTTATAGTCTTACATAAAACGCCACCTACGGGCTGTGGATCAGGCATACAGTGGGTAAATACCCGTCCGTCCTCCACGGTTATACTTAACTAAATACAACTTAACATTAAATAACTACGACTACGGGCTTTCTAACGATTACATATACTTGAGGTGACCGACACTTTAATAACTGGGTTTACTAAATCCTAACATGAATAATCTGGAGGGCTATTTCTTTTCACCCTTTTCTTTACTTTTCTTTTTAATTCTTCAATTCCTTCTTTCTCCGATTCTCATTTTCTCCTTTTTATAATCATACCTAAGGACTTCTAATTCTAACTATTGGTGGTGTCCTTGGGTAGATCCCTCCGGCTCTGGCGGATCATAGGATGATTATTCCTAACCTTAGTCACCTTATAACTCCATGACTAACCTATGTTGCCATAAAACCATTTTCATGAAAATCTCTCAAAGTGGTTATGAATAAAAACATTTAATACCACTATTGAGAGTTTAAGACTTTGCATAAATACTCCCCCTCCACATGTGCTTAAGTATTTTTTACAGAAATATGCACAGTGAGAGAAGAGCGCGCACTTTTGAATTGATCAACTCAAGATAGACAATCCCCCGCGAGACACGGTTACGTTGCATAGTTAAAGAGTTACATTGTCAGCTTTTAGGTGACAACTAGCTCTAATAACTACCTTGAAGGTGTGGACAGACCTCTAAAGGTTATCAAACCCGTCAAAGTTCATGTCTACCAAGAGTTTCTCGAATGATACATTCTACTCGGACAAGTCCTTTGCGAGACACGTTTACATCACTAGCGAACTAGCTTGAAATTATTACCCGTCCCAGACAAGTCTTTTCGAGTTACTAACATTTAAGATCTCGTCAATTCATTGGTTAAGTCTGTAGCACAATGATTCATTTGCAATTTCACAACATATTTCTTATCACATAATTTTTCTCCCCCTTAAAAATGGCATATAAATGTTATTTTTGACGAAATTTTGATATAAAATATGTCCATTTTGAGTTTTGCGGGAAGATTACCATGAAGAACAATTTGTTGAACAAATTTATAGGCAAATACTCCCCCTCAACAAGTGATATAAACTTTTGAGGTTTTGAAAATCATGAGGGGAAGTACTTGTTCTTTTGAGCAAAACTTTGAAAAGTGAAAGTTTTGATAAGTTTTACTCAAAAGTAAGAAGCTTTCGCTCCTTTTATAGGATTGTGGCACTGAAGTATACCACAGGGTCCTTTCATTACAAGAACGGGTTGTACACTGTTATGTGTGCACAAGCCATAGTCAGAATAAAATCACACATCCAAAAATATGAGAGAAACAAATCAAGGGTTACCAGGAGAATCCGGTAGTCCAGCAATAACTCCAGGAATGCGTTATGGACGGTGGTAGCCTGTGAGAGATATGCTGGGACGACCTCCTACGAAACTCTCCAAAGTTCTGAATTGATCCCTTCTAAACAACCTTTCATCAATCCGCGTGATGATCTTCTTCACATCCCTTCTCTTCCTTGAATTCCATCTCTTCGGTGACCCAATGCCTTGTTGTATCGCCTTTAACCGGTAAGCTAACCCATCCCTGACTTTCTTCAGTGTATGATCCCCAAACTTATGAAGATCTTTACACGCCATTAAGCAATTTCGGTGTAGTTTACTATGATAGACTACTCCAAATGGTTTGCTGATGAGGGTGTAATGAGGAAGATGGTTAATGTCAGGAAGGTCGAGCTGTGGTTTAGTGAGGTTAACACGCGTCTGATATGATTCCACGACAAGTTGTATGTCTTCTACACGTTCCTGGATCACTATGCTTCTGATGAAGATTAGCAAGGACTTGATGTATTCACGTTGTATTTCTGTAGATAAATGTCTCATTCGTCCCTGTACCTTGGCAAGATACATATTTTCAATGTCGTTGAGAGACAATCTCTGAAAGTCCGCTTCACATAATTCATAGTCCTCTTCGTCTTGTCTTTTGACCACTATTTTCTTGAGAAATGTGTAGTCCCATTTAGACGAGAGAGTAACATGTTTGATAGCAACGATCCCTTTATCACTTGACACTTCATGCTTTGATGTGAGTATCTGGCAGCTCTTGTAGTAGATTCTTCGGCGTTCAGGCCAGTGATGAATCCCATACATTGCATCAAGATCATACTTTTCCATAGTGTCAGAGAACATGTGGGTGGCATTTTCCTCGATTGCTATGCTGTTTGAGTATATTGCTGCCGGGAATGGAAGTGTAAGTGATGTAGCGTATTTCTTAGATACATCGCTACCGTGTAGAAGAAATTCCAGGTCTTTGTTGAAGAAGTAGCGGAATGGAATCTGTGGTTGATCCGGACGGCCAATTGTGGGTAGAGGTCTGGTCCAATCTGTGTAGTATGGAGCTTTGTCTTTGCGGGTGAAGTCGATGTTAGCTTCGGGATTGAGCCAATCGATGTTGTTCGACATGGCTCGTGCAATGTTGTCGAGGTGGTATTCCACTTCAATTGCACTTTCGGAGCTATCTTTGAGCAGTTGAAAGGCATCATTTTTTATTCGCTTGAGCTCAGCCTTCGTCATCCTGTTCACTTTAAAATTTTCTTGTAATAGCTTGACATGCTCCATGGTACGGCCATCTACCATTTCTTGACCTTCTGGTATAGGGGGAGTAGCATCACAAAGTTGAGAAAACCAGTCGTATTCAGCGGTTGTATCGTCATCTAGCCATGAGACAACATCAGTCTTAGTCTTCTTCTTTTTCTTCTTGGGCTTTGATGAGGATGCTGGTTTCTTTGTTGTGTCGGGAGAGGTGGGTTGTTGTTGGGGCTCTGGGATCTCCTCATCGTCACCACCAGTGTATTCGAAATGATCACGGTTTTCTCTGTGGATGGTGGTAACTCGGAGTCCTGAGGTTTATTAGCAGAAGAGCGTGGAGGGGATCGTCTTTGTATTGGAGTCCTTTGGGGTGGTGGTGGCATAGAGGAGGGTTCACCAGACTTCTTTGGACGTTTAGGCTCCTTATCCTTATCCTTATCCTTATCGTCATCGTCTCTTGGACGCTTGGGCCTTTCAGCTTCTACTCTGCATGTTGTTTTGAGTTGGTATTCCAGCAATGCTTCAGACAGTTTACCTTCGTCAGAAGTAAATGTTGCAGATCATTTTGACATTTGCATTACCAGCCTGGAAACCAATTCAGCATCGGAGAACACTATAGGATCAGTTGGGTTGATTGTTACGGTTAGAGGTGTTGATCTTATAGTTTGCTTGGCCAATTGCATGAGATTCGGATAGAGTTGTCTGTTGAACATCTCTCTTGTCACGCCAGGAACAGTGTCGAGAAGGAACTTGTGAGTATATCCCTTAATCATCTCGTTCAGTCCCCCTTGGACATCACGTTGCATAAACTTCTGGATATACTCCCTTTCACTTGACATCTTGTCTATCTCGTCATGTAGAATATTGATACTGTCAGCGAGTTGATTCAGCTTTTTGTTGGTTACGTCTTTCTTCCTGACTTGCTTGACAGCATTGACAATCTTTGTCTTAGCCCGGGATATCCAAGAGTCGGTTGGTTTCTTCACTGACTTGGATGTGGATCTGGTTGTGCCTTTGGATGGTGGAAGTGAAGAGTGACAAGACGAGTCTGATGATGATGAGACACCCCAAATGTTATCTAGCTTAAGTTAGCTCGTAGACTTGTCGTTAGTCACGTTATTTAGTAGTTTATTTATTAGTTTGTAGCGTAGAATAGTTTAGTGCATCACCGTGGAGGAAGGACGGGTCTTTACCCACTGTATCCCTGATCCACAGGCCGATAGGAGGTCGTGTAGTCTGTAAGTATAAATACCCCTTCCATCCATTGAAGGGGTGGTGCTTCTAATCTAATCTTTCACTTTTTGTAAACCAACTCTCTACCAAGAAACACCCAACTCTCTAACTTTCTCTCTCTAATGGCTAACATGTATTTTGATCTCCCAAGACCACCCGAATCATCAAACACAATAAAAATAACGATCCTACAATTGGTACCAGAGCCAAGGTTATATTGTTTTGGTGATTTGTATGGTCTTTTACGGTTAGTTGTATGTGGTTTATATGGTTTATTGGATGGGTTGGCTGTTGTTATGTGTTTTGATTCGTGGGTTGATGCAAGTTATGTTGGGGTTATGAATCTGTTGACTGTTTCAGGGTTGTCATAAACGGTTTTTTTTTTGTCATGAATCTGCTGGTACAACATGGTTATCTGTTTTATGGTTAAACTGTTTTGATAAACCTTTTGGTATCTTTATCTTACTTAAGCATGTTTTTAAGCTGAAACTGGTTTTAACATACTTTTTCTTGATAGCGACTTGAGGTCTTTGTTCTTATTAGCGACTTAGTCATGGTCTGTTTTGAATATCTGGTCAGTGTTGTGGTCATAATGGGTCAAATGGTTGCAAGTTTTTCTGGGTCTTTATGAACATGGTCGGAATATGGCCGGAAAACTCATCGGAAAATGTCACATTGCAAGTTAGCGACTAGTCAATATTTGTCCAGATTCAGTGTATCTATGTAGCGACTTGTGTACCAAATTTTATGGCGACTTGTACCAGGTAACGAGTTGTTGACTATTGAGTCAACAACTGTCGCGAGTTAGCTAGCGACTTGTCTTATCTAGCGAGTTGGCTAGCGACTTGTCTTATCTAGCGAGTTGGCTAGCGACTTGTCTTATCTAGCGAGTTAACTCATGACCCTAGCGACTTGGTTTGTAAAAATGGGTAGCGACTTGACTATGAACAGAAATGAAGAATGAGAAGACCGTGACCACAATATTGCTAGCAACTTGACTAAACAGTTTTGACTTTTGAGTCAAACTAAAAACCTAGCGACTTCAGTCTCATAACATCATCAGTCCACAAAGGTCATTTTATCAAAACTGAAAAGACTCAATATATCATACTCAGATACTAACACATGACCACAACCATCTACTATACCAATCACAAATCCAAAACTTAAATTATAAACCATCACAGATCTCATAGTCAAAACGAATGTAAGGTGAAAAGTTTTTGATCTCAGCTCTACTTTTTGTGTATGGTCTACACCAACTCATAGATCTTTAAGATCTATACACAAATGAAAGTATCCTTCATAGATCAATTTTCAAACATTTGGAAATCATCAAGACTCTCAAATTTTAAAAGATAATAACATCTAATGATCTCTGAATGGTCCGTTGGGCTTTGAAAATCTTTATAAGATCATGTTTGGTCGAACCACATCATCACAGACCGAATACAAAATGAAATACATATTAAATCAAGATCTCAGTCATGGTTGTATTAACCATTCATCACTGATCATTGTTTGTGAGGTCTCAGCTCATATAATGTATGAATATGTGAGATAAGGAATATAATCATTATGATTATCTCACTATCTCAGATTCGTTGCTACATGGACAGTCTAAACAAGATCTCATTGGCTACTCAAATCATATCCGAATATTGAAAGATTGAAACATAACAATTATTTGTTACTTTCATTCCTAAAGATTCGTTTAAGGGAATACTCAAAATTGTTCAAGAGTCATCATATCTTACCTGATATGGTTCGTGTAGTATCTACACCTCTCGTTGCCATCCCTGTGGCCAAGACGAAACCATGCTCCAGCCATCCCTGTGGCGAGCATGATGGTATGCTTATCTTGATATTTTAAATATGTTGGCTGCGTGCTGATGAGGGTAGAGGCGGTAAGTCTTTGTGATGATAATTAGGGTGTGATTGTGATTTGGTCTAATATCTGTGAAGCGATTGGTTTTGGTGACTGAGAAATGATAGGAGAAAAGAAATAAAAAGAGGCGATAGTTTGTGATTAGGTTTTGATAATATGAGAGATTTTAGGGTTTGGTGTGAGTAGTAAGTGTTTTATATACTCCCCAAAATTTTAGGGTTTCGTCTAATGGACCAGAAGTGGAATTGGGCCAATCGGGTATAGATTTTCAGTGGGCCGTGTGTCTAAGTGTATTCAATGGGCTGATTTAGATGGTCTGCACATATTGTGAGCACATATTGAAGGAAAATATCACTTCGTTTTTTATTTACAAAATCATTAACTATCAATATGTATTTTCCAAATTTTATTTTTGAACATACAAATTATTGATAATGATTGAAAATGAGTGATATTTTTGGTCATGATATAATTTCCCGGAAAGATTCATCAGATCACGGCTTGCGCTTAGTTTTGAGATAAAGATGGCGTTGGGATTTTTGTACGGATATCGATTACGGGACTCTTGTGTTTATATTTTACTTGTGCTTAAAATTAATTTATCTGGACTGAATATAAATCAAGTGGACCAATGTTTGATTTGGATTAGACTGGGCTTAATGGATTTCTGATCGGATGATTATTGGGGATAATGAGATTCGATGATAAGACTGGGTATGATGATGAGATTTGTTTTGTTATGGGGTTTGATACTTTGGTTAAAACATTTTCACGGAGTATATTATGTCTCGGATTGAATTGATGGTTCAACAAAGTTGATTACGGGGTTGTTTGGAAGATATCTCTTATTTGGATTTGAAGTGAAAATTGTCCATGCATGTTTACTTAGTTCGTCTTCTTTCTTTCTACCCTTCCGCAAAGATGACTTGTTTGGGCGTTTATAGCGGGTGATAAAGACTTGGATATTTAGTTACGGTTGTGATTCTTTCTCGCTTAGACCACAACGTAGCCATCACTACGGTGTCTCACGCAGTTGAGGATATGTCAAGAGGTTTGGTACATTGGGTACACTGTTTCTTTTTTACGAGGATTAGTACAAGTTTAAGTAACAAATCTGGGGAATTTTACTTCATGATCAAGTTTGACATATCGGGTTTACTTCTCTATGTTGTCACTGCAATAGCCGACTGAATGCGTGAATGATGTTTTTACCAAAGTGCTTATTGGATGGTTGATAATTTTGCTGATGTTGGATAATGAACCATTAATGAACCGCTGCATGTTCCCCTAAAACAGATATTCACCGAAACCAAAGTTGCCATAACACATTCATACTGACATTGTTTACGGTTTTGTCTTGGTTTTGTAAAATCCCGCGAAAGAACCTATTTCTCGGTTTAAATCATAGACATATAAAATCCCGTGACAATGGAAACATCCTGGTAATTGTAAAGTGCATTTCTGGATCAATCATACGGTCTATTCTTGGTTTTGTAAAATCCCGCGAAAGAAACTATTTCTCGGTTTAAACTATAGAATTGTAAAATCCCGTGATGATGGAACCATCTTGGGGAAAGGAAAGCGTATCTCGGGGTCTTCTGATGCTGATGTTACGGGTTCTATTTTGAAGAAGGGATAAAAGGGTGTACTTCATAAATTGGATGTGTGTTTGGATATTCGTCATGGCGGTTTGGTTACTTCGAAGGTTACGGGGTTATGCTCATTAAACCATGGTCGGGATGAAACCATTATCAGAGTTCGTTTAAATGTCAAAGAAGGCTAGATTTGAGCAGTTAACCAGAGGATGTGACAACGGCGTTAATTCAATATTATTTATTTGAGGATGAAGTGAATTATCACGGGCGAGTGTACTTAGTATCTGAAGGTATCGGGGATGGTTGGATGAAGATTCTTCATGATCCTTGTTCGAGCTTATTATCAAAAACGAAGACTTGGAAATCTAGTTATTGTTGGGTGACTTTTACCTCTTCTTTTACCACTTGGGGGAATTGGGATCTTATCACCTCAAAATAACTATCACTTAAAGGAGTTACGTTGTAGTGCTCAGTGTCACATTCAATTGTGGATTTTCAAGAGGTAATGTACGTCTATTACTTGATGGTTGGTTGGTTGAAGAGTATAGAGTACTTAGAGATTCAAAGGGGCATGAATTCTTGACACCGCTCTTTGTTATATATGTGCAAGTTTAAGTCACGAGTTCGGGTTAGTTTACTTCAGGGTCAAATTCATCATATTGGGTTTTCTCCATCAGTTGTCACTACAAAGAGCCTACTGAATGATAATGGGTTAATTACATGTTTTGCTAAGAGAGTTGAAAAGAGAGAGATTATGACGTATGAACACAACAGTTCATGCCTCGTTCTCTAAAGAAAAGAAAAGTGTACATCTCAGTGCGCTTTATCTTCGAAAGAAGAGAAATCTTCTTATGACGTATGAACACAACAGTTCATGCCTCGTACTCTAAAGAAAAGAAAAGTGTACGTGTCAGTGCGCTTTATCTTCAAAAAGAAGAGAAATCTTCTCTATTATGACCATTCTCATCAACATGCTTCATACTTTTTCCATGCGCTTCAGTCATCAAGTGAACCGGGCTACTGTAGATTGTTTTCTGATTCCACTTTCTCAACTATAATGACGATGGCGACATCCTGTGCTAATTTTGCGGGGGAGAAGTGTGAATAGACTACATTTGGATGATGTTCACTTATTTAGTCAAGAATGGCATATCCGTATGCAATTCTTGAGGGGGAGAAGAAGTGTGAATTTTTTGCATTGTTGATTGACATTTGAGAATATAAATGGTCATACGGCTCTAAACTCATGTAAGAACCGAGCTTCTTCTTATCGAGTCATCTTCACATGGAGTTTTTTTTCTTCTAAGAGCCGTTGGTTGACATCTTCACTCGGATTGATGAGTTTATCGACAAAGTGCTTCCGGTTAATGCTTCACGTATACATCAACATGATGATTCCGAACAATCTATCTGTTCTTGTTTGATGTGATTGGTAGTTTGGTGTTACCATCTTGTGTGTTCGTTGCGGCCTGATTGCTGATTTCCTTGATGAACATCTTTCTGTTCTTGTTTGATTGGGAGGGATTTTAGTTAAGGGGATTTGCAAGATGTAAGTTAATTGGGATGCTTTTTGGTGGGATGCTTTTTTTGGTGTGAGTTGAAGATGTTAACTATCTATTCCCCAACTGCACAATCTTGAAGAAGGTCGAGTCTACAGTCTGTTCTACATTTTCTGCTACATGTTAGAAGACTAAAGACGAGTTGCATTTAACGATCTAAAGACTTCCTCTTAATCTGGGCATTTATCAAACAGATTGTCGGTTTAGGGGAGAGCACTAATTGGGAGAAAGTTATAAGTCAGATTCAATTCCCAATTAGACTTGCTCACATTCTTTAGCAGTGACTACTCGAGACGTTGATATTGACTATTGTTGGACATTTGACACAAGGTGATTACTTCAGAGTTAATCATTTATCACTTATTTGAGATTGAAGTTGACGTTCACAAAGGCGTGTTCTTATTTGATAACTTGCTCGGGCTTAAGAATTTGAGTTGAAGACTTGGTTTATCTAGTTACCAGCAGTCGAAGTGGATGGTTGAAGACCTGGTTAACTATCACAATTAGGAGTTACTTTGTTTTACTCAGTGTCACACGCATATGACGGTGTGGATAATCACAAGAGGTGTTAATGTCTCATACTTTGTTAGGGTAGTGAGTACTTAGAGATTTGCTTGAAGCATAAATTCTCTACACCGTTCTTCCATCATTAGGTGCAAGCTTAAGATACAAATGTGGGGAAGTTGACTTCAGTTTCAAGTATGGTATAGCGGGTTTTCTTCTTCAGTGGTCACTTCAAATTGTCTACAGAAGGGTTGATATAAATAGTCAGAGAGAGTCTTTAGCATGTTGATTCTCACAAAGACTTCAAGCAATCTTCTCAACAAATTTCAAGTATTTGGGCTTACAAAGAGTTGCTGATTCAGAAGTGTCAAAAACCAGCAAGGCGTAAGGAGACTCACATATAAACACAAAGCGAGTAAACTTGATGAACTTAACTCTTCTAAGTAACTGAAGGCATCCCGGGAAGACAAATATTAGTACCGCAGAGAAACTCAAGGTTTGAATCATGACGAGTAAACTTGATGAGCTTAATACTTCTAAGTGATTGAAGATATCCCGGGAAAACAATTGTCATGACCGCAGAGAAACTCAAGGTTTTACTCATCAAGGCTTTTTGTGTTTGTATTTCATCTACGTGGGGGAAGTGATGTTAGAGAAGGTTTCTGAAGATAAAAGAGGTACACTAGTATGTGGTGATTTCGATGGTATCGCAATGATCAGGGGAGAGAGATTGTGTACATTGGGGATGCTCAGCTGTTTCACTTGAGTGCTTAATCAGTGATTCAGAGATATAATCACTTATTCCGGTGTTGACATCCGCAGAGATTGTCACCCGCAGAGATAATCAGTGACTTGGCCTGCTTCTTCAATGTTATAAGTTATTCATTCCTTGTGTATTGGTATACTTCGGATACTTGAGCTTCATACACATTCATCAGGGACGAAAGATGTGAACATAGGGGAGGTGTTCTACATTACCCTCTTGATGTGTATTCGGGAGAGTTCTTGGATATTGGTGTACTTCGGGTTCTTGAGCTTCATACACGTTCATCAGGGAAGAAAAATGTGAACATGGGAAGGTGTTCTTCATTCCCCTCATGAAGTGTATTTGGGAGAGTTCTTGAGCATTATACAAAGAGGCTGACTGCATCAATTCAACTACTTGGGGGAATTGCTCTCTTGACACCTTTTGGAATGGATCGCTTCAGACTTCAGTGGTTATGAAATTTGAGAAGATTATTTATGTGTGGGATGATACGTTGCTGTTCTTATGGATGATATAACCCCGAATGGAGAATCTCGATTATCGGTCTTAATAGGAGCAGCGGGATTTATGATAATGGTGTGCTTCTCTGTGCACCTGGCTAAGGAAAGCTTGAAATAGAGCTTCGAATCTGCTCATCCAAAGGATTTTCGGTTTGGGGGGAAGCTGCCAGAGTCTCTCTTTCAGATGGTTCAATTTCTTTCTTCAATGCAAGAGCCCTGGAAGTTTTGGTGGTGAATGTTTAAGAGATGATGACTTCTATCTTCTACAACGGGGCTGTTCGATATCCTTATCTCGGTACTCGTATCATCATCTTCTTTAACTATATCATCTACTCTATCATTGTATATATCTATTCAAAAACCAAATACAAAAATATTAAACCAACAAAACAAAATAGAAAAATATAAAACCAACAAAAACAAAATAGAAAAATATAAAACCTTCAAAAATCCATAAAAATCAGAAAATTTCAAAAATACCAAAAATATGTTTTCTAAAGACATGTCTTCTGGTATCGATAACATCTACGGTCTTAGAAATGTCATTCAATAATGGCACGGGACCATAGATGAAGTTCGAGCAGGAGGTGTAAATATTCTTTTCCAAAACATGTCTCAAACAATGGCTTACAGTTACTTCAGACTGTAACCCGTGCTTAAATTATGGCTTGCTATTATTTCAGATGGCAACCCGCTCTTTAAAGGAAGGAAAGTGTTGCGCTAAAAATTTTTTCAAAATTCGTGCACTTATCCTAAAAACAAATTGAGGAAAGTATGTCGAAGGACTACTGTTCCTACTCAAATATTTTTCCTTCAAAAATTCTTCAGAAAAATATTTGTTTTAACAAAATGGTGGTAAATGAGTTGCTTGTAAATCTATCAGATTCAGAGTTTTGTGAAAATTGAAAACTCAATCAATGACTTCAGCGCTTTTAATATTTTCAGAAAATAAGTCATTGATTGAGGGGGAGAATGTTTTCAAATTTATATCATCTAACAGACTTTCTTAATTATCCTACGTGCTTATTTGGAAAAATATAATTGCCTATGTTGAAGGACTAGGTTTCTAGGATATGATTGTTAGGTTTAGATGATTAGAGTTTGAGAAACACATTATTCCCATATATTTGAATGATCTGATTGATATGTTGAATTGACTTTTATTAGTCGATTGTTGTTTGGGTGATGTCGACCACCATATATTTATATGTGTGTTCACTAACGTATGCAGGTATATTGGTTTAAAAGAATGTTCCCGATCCGGATCCCACAATTGAAGATGATTGGATGCCGAAAGGAAAGGGTAACTATATCTTGGGTTGACAAATGAAGAAACAGAGCTTAACTGGACTTCAATGGAGAGTTGGCATGAAATGCAACGTAAGAGGTCTTACTGCATCAGCAGATGGTTTTCTTCAGCAAGTGAAGAAACGGAGCTTAATTGGACCTCAGTTGGCATTCAAAATGCAACGTAAGAAGAAGTCTCACTGCATTTGCAGACGGTTTTTCTTCCAACCCTACAACAACAACAACGGAAGCTTCTCAACCACCTAACGTATCTTTGTGCAAGATACCATTTTTAAACAATTTTGAATAATGTGATTAAATTGTTTTGAAAATGGAAAATATTGTTTTGAAAATATATTGGACTAATTTTTGAAATCACCGGACTTCATTTTATCAAAACTTGAGTCACTCAATTATCGACTACGGTCATGGATTGAGGGGGAGAGTGATTTAAAATAAAATATTTTCAATCGATATTTCTTCACAAAAGTTCCGCTTCGTACAATATAAGTGGTGATCTAAAGATTTAATGTTATGTCATGGTATGATTTTTTCTTTAGAATCAAGGTCTTTCAAAAATGAAATTTTTTCTGTTCTTGTTTGATTGTGAAATTGTTTTATTTTACTAAAAGATCTCTTAAAAACTATCATACCTGACACTAACAATCTTTAATGTCTTAAATTGGTCCTTATCTGTTATCTTTCAAAATTGAATCTTGCCACGTCTTTCCCCAAATTTTTCTAAATGATTTAAATCAGTTGGGATCACAAATCTCAAAAGGTTTGAAATTTTTTATCAAGGGAGAGATCGTGATTTAAATCTCAAATATGTTTTAATGGAATCGGTTTTAGTCCTTTATAGGCACTCCTGCCTCCATGTGCCAAACGATTTCAAATATACAATGCACATGTTGAGGAGGAGGATTTATCCAAAAACATGATGAGTATTTAAACTAGGCCACATATTCTCCCATGTTTTCTAAACCTTATTAAATCACTTGGGATCCAAAATCTCAAAGGGTTTGATATTTTTGATCGGGGGAGAATTTGTGATTTAATAATGAAATTTGATAAAAGGTGATCGATTTGATGAAATTGTGCAGGCTGCTCTCTCATATGTGCTAAACGCTTTCGAATCTCGAAGCATATATTGAGGGGGGGCATTTTAAAAGAAAATAAACTATTGAGGTACAAAAGCTTTTATGTTTTAACATAATGTACCTTGATTGAGTTTTCAAATGGTTTCTTAAATGGCTTTTGTAATCGTGGATGTACTTAAAAAGAACTCTTGCCTCTATGTGATAAAAATGATTTCAAATATCCTATGCACATATTGAGGGGGAGAATTTACCAAAGAAAATCAAATGGCTTTTTCCATGGAAATTGTGATCAAGAAATTATTTCAAAGAACTCTTGCCTCCATGTGCTAAACAATTTCAAAATCATATGCACATGTTGAGGGGGAGGTTTTCTAAAATGATCAAAACTATTAGGGTACAAAATGCTTTGATCCCGTATCACAAGTACCTTGATTGGTTTTCCAAATGATTTTTCAATTGGTTTCATGAAGTAAGAACAATACCAAAAGACCGACCAATTTACTTTATGCATGGAGTTATAAGGATGGTTAGGTTAGGTATTTGTTCCCACGATCCGCCAGAACCGGAGGGATCTACCCAGGGACAATCAACTAGATAGTGTAGAGTCTTTAGGTATGATGAAAAAAGGAGAAAAGTGAGATATGGGAAGAGTGCGGACTGAGACAGAGCTAGTACTGGAATTAACCCAACAAGGTTCTAGTAATGAAGTCTCGGTAAGCACTGAAGGGGTTGAAGAATGAAAAAGAACTGAATGTGAAAAAGGGTGAAAAGAAATAGCCCTCCATCAATTCAACCTTAGGGCAGTAACCGGGTTCAATACATATGCTACTGGTGTTTACCAAGGTAACGCCGGTATTGAAGACAAGACATCATGGACCCAGTGATGCACTGCACTAAACTTCCCAAACCACTCAAGTTCCTCTTAAAAGGGCTTGTTTCATTCTCACGGGGAACCGACATTATCTATCGACTTTCTCTTAGAGATTGTTGATATTGAAGAAGGAGACCCTCTCCCTAGTCTCCGTCACAGGAACCAAATGTGCACTATTGAGTCTAGAGCCAAGAGATCATCCACATTATCTCGTTAGGACACTAAATTCTTGAAGACTTGCATTTTCACACAATGTGGAAAGTAAGTACATATTAAGAGTCCTACGCATTATCCTTGTGGTATTGCCAGAACATCCGAGTGATATGAAAATATTCACGATGAAGATGGAAATCCTTCTAGAGCCAACATCAAACAAGCTCTTGGTGGGTGACATGTGAGATCTTGCAAAAGATCAAACTTGTGACAACTGGATAGAAACAATGGGGCGATTCACTCGTGAATCAACCTTGGTCCAGGAATGGAATTGACGAATACTTTTGGAAAAACCGTTCGATGTGCAAACCTTCTTTTCTCTAGCACGTCGAATGTGTACTTATGTTTTCAAATTCAAAAAGGTATCTCTGATTGAAAAATACTTTTAGAAAAACCATTCGATGTGCGAATCTCTTCTTTTCGCTAGCACGTCGAATGTGTACTCATTCTCTAATACAAAAAGTATTTTGATTGAAAATTGATCTTTCTCATAAAACCTTCGTCGTATTGCAAAACTCTTTCTTCAAGCAATACACGATTGTCTTTCAAATCATTTTTCATCAATCAGTGAATCTCAATTCGCTGGTTCACTCACTTCGTGTTGTCTTCTTTAAGATGTTCCGGTTTGAGAACAGCTAGAACAGCTGCGAAACCCTGTCAAGGAGATTCTTAGGAATCCTACCTGATCACAGGCAGTACTTGTACTGATCAACGGGGAACCGTGGGCCGTGTACCTCAATTCAGCGAAAGTGATCAAAGACACTTTCGTGTGTTTTATTGCTAACTGTTGTTTGCAGGTACACTTGGACGGTTGCAGCTGATCAGAATTGAGGTGTCAATCCAAAGCCGCATGCTCACAGCTTCCACACTTAATTTGAAGAAATCATGACTGGTGCATATCTACATAACCTGGTTCTGATATTTTTATACTATGCTTCTGCTACGCTGCTGCAAATATCATGAACCAGTAAGGCTTCCGCTACTCTGATGGAAAGATGTCATGATTCAAAAGTGTGAGCATGTCGGTCCAAAAGTCACAACTTCACATGATGGCAACACAATAAAGGGTGATCCAGAGATTTACTGTGGCTGATGATCTCAAAGAAAGCTCAAAGATCATCAAGATGTGGATCAGTTCAAAGACCTCCACTCAAAGTACAAAACTATGCGGACTTTGAAGAATCGCTACAAAAGCACAAAGATTGCGGAAATGAAGAATTCTTGTCTACGAGCTCAAGAACAAAGTCAAGAATAGAATGCTAGGATTTGAAATGTAAAACATGGGGTGACCTCCCTTAGGGGGAGATTGTTAGGAATTAGAAAATTCCATAGTGAAGAGTCGGTCACCCCAAATGTTATCTAGCTTAAGTTAGCTCGTAGACTTGTCGTTAGTCACGTTATTTAGTAGTTTATTTATTAGTTTGTAGCGTAGAATAGTTTAGTGCATCACCGTGGAGGAAGGACGGGTCTTTACCCACTGTATCCCTGATCCACAGGCCGATAGGAGGTCGTGTAGTCTGTAAGTATAAATACCCCTTCCATCCATGGAAGGGGTGGTGCTTCTAATCTAATCTTTCACTTTTTGTAAACCAACTCTCTACCAAGAAACACCCAACTCTCTAACTTTCTCTCTCTAATGGCTAACATGTATTTTGATCTCCCAAGACCACCCGAATCATCAAACACAATAAAAATAATGATCCTACAACTATCTAGAAGAAAATCATCATAATCAACTTCGTCATCTTGTCCAGATTTTGCATTTTCTTCAGCTTTAATCCTGGCTTCTTCATTTGCTTTAGCTTGAGCTTCTTTAGCAGCAGCATCTTCATCCGAAATTTTCTCAGACTTCTCTCTTTCTGGTTCTTCAAAGTCATAGTTGATGGAATCCTCGAGTTGCCTTTGCTGTTGTTCGTGGGTGGTGGTACCAGTTCCCTTATCGGGTTGATTAACCGCATCGGAAACTGGTATAAATAGTGCACCACCACTTGACCCTCCGGGGCCACGAGTTTGTTGATGTTCGAATTCTTTGGCAACGTGAAGGAGTCTTAGATTCTTCACCTTTTTCCTGTAAGCTTTGTCTTCATCCAGTGGTTCTTCTTCTGAGCTTTTCTCTTCTTGCTCAAGCACTGGAGTTTTCCCTTTACCTTTATCAGCTTTTGGACTGGGAGGTTTCGTTACTATTTGAGTGTCATCGATTGGAGTTTCAGAGTAGATGACCTCTTCGTCCGTATCAGTGTCCTCTGAGTCCTCGTCCGTAAGCTTTTGTTGCGGTTCAGGTTTGGGAATAGGAATGGCTTCTTTAGAGGGAATTTTCCTTTTGTGAACATGAGTCCTCTTGGGAAACTTTCTCGTACTCTCAGTGCTCGTGATACTTCCTGCACTGCCTCTCCTGGTTTTCCTAGTAGGTGTACCAGCGGACTTTTCATCAAGGAAACCTACTTTGCCTTCTTCAACTTCTACCAGATATCGTTTGTACGAATACAGTTGTTTGATATCATCAGTAATAAGATGATCTGGCAGCACTGCACCTTGTTTCTTCGTTGTAGAGTCCTTAAATCTGACAGTGAGTGTGGGCTCATACAACACGGAGTGTTGTTTGGGGTCATCAAGTCTCAAGGGAATATCAGGATTATACCCTAGAGCTCTTTGGATCAACAGTTTGGTGTATCTGATATAAGGGATCTTGGTGCCAAGCTTTTTAAGGTAAGTCATCATGTCGTCCCATATCAGAGCTTCAACTTCTATGTCTTTCTTGTTGACCAAAGCCCAAAATATTTGTAGTTCCATGAGCTTGGGATGCTCATGACCACTATCACGTCGAGAAACGGATTTTGCAATCATAATGTAGAGGGTTCTCCATGGCTGGGGAATGTTCTTGAGATCCACATATGAGTGCTTTGTGATCACCCTGGTAGCTTCACCATAGCCGATGTCGACCATGAAATGGAGAACGACCTCTTCAGTTGGAAAAGCATTGTATTCAGTAGGTTCGATGACAGGAATAAGAAGAATAACCCTCAAATCTGCTGGTGTGATGGTGACTTGTTTGTTGTTGAGCATCACAACATTTTGACCTTTGACCTTTTGCATTGTATGCCAGAATTGGTGAATGTAGATCTCCGGTATAGTAGCAGAGTTAGTGAGCATGTTCTGATAGGGGTGAGTCTTCAGAATATCCACTGCAATCTGACACGAAGACTCTGAACAAGAGAAGTTCTCAAAATCAACTCTGAGGTTGTTCTTTCCGATCTTCATTGAGTAACCATGAGGGAAGATATCTTCAATAGTGAGAACATTTGGTGCTTCCAGGTTTTGCATTTGAACGTCCATATCGTGATCTGAAAGATATTTAGCCAAAAGAACCAACATATCAAAAGACATTACGTTAGTCAACAGTTGATTTTATTGTCTATTTATTGAATGTGATATGTCAATGATTGTTACGAGTCTAATGTCACTTGTTAGTCCAATAGTCCAAAGATGTCGTGATAAGTTTCGTGAGTAGATTAACTTTGAGTTTTAAAGTCCAAGTTTTCACTTATTTTCACAACTTATTAAACATTTAAGCTTATTAGTGACATTTTTGGTTTCGTGGAGTTATGATTTATTTATTTACAAGTTTGCACGCGTAACAATTCATAATTTTGGTTAAAACTAGGCTTAGGCGTAGGTTTTGCAAGCTTATGCGTAAACATGAGTGGTTATACGCGTAAGCATAAGCTTATGCGTAGGATCTTGACTTACGCATAAGAAATATTATGCGTAGGAAAAGAGGGCCTTAGGCATAAAGCTTACGCGTAAGCGTATATGGAACCTTACGCTTAAGGCTTACTCGTAAGAGTAATCCTTAAGCATAAAGGTTACTGTTTACGCATATCCTTCACACGATACACGTAGTCCCCATTGTAGAACCTTACGCGTAAAGGTTACGCGTAAGATTTCTCTTACGCATAACTTGCTACGCGTAAGGTGATCCTTATGCATAGAAGTTCAAGTAACCTTGATTCTGAATTTTTCAAGCGAAGTAACCTGAAACAAATGAATCATAACTCATACATTAACATGACATTCAACCTCTTTCAGTTTAAACATGACATATTCAATCAACACAGTTACGCGTAGAACATCGTATGTGTAAAACTTAAACCCTAACTATTCAAGAATTACGACTAGGAGATTTAGCCATAGGAAATGCACCAAAGTTTTTCTGGATGATCTTAGAAGCCTTGTGAGTTGTTCTAAACAAGTTTTAACACAAAAGGACTTGTGAATCAAAAGTAACTAATTCTCAAGAACATAAACCCTAACTCTCAGTTTTATCACAATTGATGTTTCTGGGAATGATCTAAGCCTAGATACTATCAAATAAACATGTAAACAACAACACACACCCATCCGTTTAGCCAGAAACTCTCACATTTGAAAACACCTAATTTACGCTTAATAACCCTAACTCAGAAATCATTTAATTCGTGTTTCTGGGTGGATTTGTTTGATGAAAACATTTATGGTATGAACTTTTAAGCATTTTAACACTATTTTCATTAACACAAACACACAAATGAAGAGTTTGTGTTCATGGCTTACGCGTAGAACACAAAACTCATTCAAACCCAAGATTAAACCGTTGGATGTTGATGAAATCAAAAACCATTGTTTGAAAACATGTTTAGATTATGAAATCACTTACAAAATGATGATCAAAAACACGGATTTGCAAGTTGATTCTTAGCCGTAGGTTTTGGTGGTTGGAGAAGTAAATGAGAGAAGTTAATGTTTTTGAATGGTTAGGTGAGGTATTTTGTTAAAAATTACTTTGAGCTTTTGACACATTCAGTCCCTCCACCTTAACCATTTACATCCAACGCCCATAACTTCCATTTTGGTTACCAAACGAATGATATTTGGAAAGAAACTTGACGACACTCCCCCTCGACTTAAGAAATAATGAAATTTTATAAATTTTAGTCCGGGGAGTGTCAGTAAACCAGAAATGTGACCACTATTAACAAAGAAACAACCGGGATAAGGTAACATGCAAGTACAAGGTTTTATGAAACCGAAAAATATTTACTTTCTCCCCCTCAACACTTGACCAAGAAAATACTATATTTTGAAAGATTAAAGTGTTGACGGAAGATTTTTACTTGCCATGTTAAAAGAAATATAGATAGAAGAATATTTTTGTTGTTTTATTAGATTTTATAATTTTGTATTTTGTTTTTGAAAATATTTACAAAAGATGTTTTGGTGTTTGACTGGTTTTTAAGAATGTTTTAAAAGTTCTTCCAGTTCCTTTAGAGTCAAACACCGCATACCAATCTGGTGGACCAACTCATTAAACCTAGCAGGAGCTAAGGCTTTGGTGAGAAGATCTGCCAGTTGGTATTCAGTACCCACAAAGTATAATTCAACGGTACCCTTTTCCACGTGCTCCTTGATGAAATGATATCGAAGATCGATGTGCTTTGATTTCGAATGTTGAACAGAGTTGCGCGAGATCGCTATAGCACTCCGATTGTCGCAGTACATCGGGATTATGTCAAATACGTAACCATAGTCTTTGAGTTGTGTTCTCATCCAAATGACTTGAGCACAACACGCCGAGATGGCTACATATTCTGCTTCGGTTGAGGACAACGATGTACAATCCTGCTTCTTCGATTGCCATGACACTATTTTATCACCAAGAAATTGTAAGCTCCTGAAGTACTTTTTCGTGAATCTAAGCATCTTGGGTGATCAGCGTCTGAAAAAGCTATTAGTTCAAAACCAGAATACTTCGGATACCAGATCCCCAAGTTAATGGTTCCCTTGATGTATCGGAGGATTCTTTTAGCCTCGGAGAGGTGGGTTTCAGTTGGTCTTGACTTATAACGGGAGCAAAGATATACGGCAAAAACAATATCAGGCCTGCTAGGTGTTAGATACATGAGAGACCCAATGATACTGCGGTATTTGGTATGGTCCACCAATTTCCCATGTAAATCAGCGTCTAGTTTCTTGGTATGTGCCATTGGTGTGGCATATGTGTCACAGTTTTGCATTCCAAATTTGTTTAAAATTTCAAGGGCATATTTGGACTGACTCAAGAAAATACCACGGGGTGATTGATGAACTTGCAGTCCTAGAAAGAACGTAAGTTCACCCATCATGGGCATTTCAAAATGTTTTTTCATTAGTTTTGAAAAAGCGTTTAAGTATTTTAAATGCGTTGACCCAAAAATGATGTCATCCACATAAATTTGAACGATTAAAATGTGTTCCCCGTGATATTGTATGAACAGTGTAGGGTCGACCGAACCTTTGACAAATTGATGAGATAGGAGGAAGGATGATAACTCATCATACCATGCCCGAGGGGCTTGCTTGAGTCCGTAGAGAGCCTTGTTCAGTTTGTAGACATGGTTAGGGAACTCAGGATCAATGAATCCTTCTGGCTGGCTGACATAAACTGTTTCTTTCAGTTTCCCATTCAGAAAAGCAGTTTTGACATCCATCTGAAAGACCGTGATGTTCATATGAGCCACGAACACGAGAAATATCCGAACAGCCTCAAGACGAGCAACCAGAGCGAATGATTCTTCAAAGTCAATACCCTCTTCCTGTCTATAACCCTTAGCCACCAGACGTGATTTGTTTCTTATTACAGTTCCTTCAGCATCCAATTTGTTTTTCCATATCCATTTAAGACCAATGACGAAGACCCCTGTTGGTCTTTCAACCAATTCCCATACTTCAAGACGTTTAAACTGATTGAGTTCTTCTTGCATGGATTCAATCCAGTTGTCTTTGGTCATTGCGTCTTTAATGTTTTTAGGTTCAGATTGGCAGACAGTGAGTGCATAGATTCAATGTTCACCGTCTGTGTGAAGACGTTGTCGTGTTACGACTGGTTGAGTCGGGTTACCAATAATGTTCTCTAGAAGATGGTCTTTCGTCCAACGATGTGTGGAAGGTTGATGTTGATATACACTATGTAGATTGGGAGGATTCAAATGGCTTGTAGATGATTCCACAACATCAGGTGCAGCAGTTTCATTAGCAAACGGGTTAAAGAACGCATTTGGATCATAATCTGCAGGTGGGGGTACTTCATTGTTCAGAACATCATCAGCTGGTTCAGATTCGTTGGATGCAGTTTGTTCAACTGTTGTTGTAGAGTCAACTGGTGGTGCTTCTTCAACGATAGTTGTTGTAGCAGGTGTATCAGGTATTGGAATATGCTCAGGTTGAGCAGCGGAAACATTTGATACACCTGGAGCACGTTCATCAATGTCATCACAAAACAGAGGAGCAAAGAGCTTTTCCATTTGTTGACGAGTAAGCTGGAGGCTTGGTTCAGCTGATGATGGGGTTTGAGGGAAGTTTAAACGGTTGTGACCGGGTTCCAAGCTGTTATGCTCAGAAGCCATTTCTGTAAGCTCATCGAAATTTGCATGAATCGTTTCCATAACCTGCTTTGTACGATGATTCCAGATCCGGAAACCCTTAGAATTTTCACAATATCCTATAAAGACTCCAATGTCAGCTTTGGCTTTGAGCTTACTAAAGTCATCACGATCATTATTTGGATAACAAAGGGATCTAAATACGTGAAAGTGTTTGAGATTCGGTTTATGGTTGTGGATAAGCTCATAAGGTGCTTTGTTGTGGCGCTTGGTAATCATTGAGCGATTCTGAGTGTAGCATACAGTTGACACGGCTTCAGCCCATAAGTAATCCGGAAGTTTAGCATTGATTAACATCGTTCTTGCAGCTTCCACTAACGTGTGGTTTCGTCTTTCAACAACTTCGTTTTGTTCTGGTGTACATGCAATAGATGTTTGATGCTCAATTCCCACTTTCTCATAAAATGCACGAAGATTTTGATTCACAAATTCAGTTCCTTTGTCTGTTCTGATTTGTCTGACTGTGTTCCGGAGCTGAACTTGAATTTTCGTGAGAAAGGTGATGATCATCTGTGGAGCTTGATCTTTACTTCGAAGAAAATAAACCCAAGTCCATCTTGAGTAGTCATCTACAATTACCAAGATGTAGCGTTTGCCATTAATCGTCTGCACGCGCATCGGGCCACACAAATCCATGTGAAGAAGATGAAGCACATGTTGTGAGCTGTGTTCCACCTTTGAAGGAAAATGAGCACGAGTGCTTTTCCCTTGTTCACAGGCTGAGCATAGGTGATCTTTAGAATACCGAAATCTTGGGAGACCTTCAACTAGTTTGTATCGAGCAAGGTTGGTTATGGATTGAAAGTTTAGATGTGAGAGACGACGGTGCCATAGCCAGAATTTTATAGATGTAGCCTTAGAGAGTAGACAGATGGGAGATGAAGCAATCATGTCTTGCATTGAGATTGTGTAAAGACTTGATGTGCGTTGACCAGACATAAGATCGTTTCCTTGTAGATCACGAATGAAACAAGTTTTCTCCCTAAAAGCAACTTCCAAATCTCCATCACAAAATTGACCGACTGAGAAGAGATTGTAACCGAGGCCTTCCACATAGTAAACCCTGCTAATTTCGATATTGCCATTGATATAATCTCCGTAGCCCATGATAGCTGCGAAGTGATCATTCCCGAATCTGACAGTGCCAATGAACTTTGCAATAAAGTTTGATAACAGTTTGAGATTGCCTGTCATGTGTCGGGAACATCCGCTATCAACAACCCAGAGGATGATCTGTATCACCTGCATTCAACACAGATGACACAGATGGAATAGAGGTAGATGTGGAACCCGAAGAGTTAGAGGGTTCTGATGCAGATATAGATGAAACATACATGTCCATGATTTTAGGTATCCATGTAAAGCCAAGTGTATTATGTAACCATTTCTGCCATCTCCAACTAGTCTTTGCTTTAGTCTTAGTGAATGCACTAGGTGGTACTACGATCCTTGGAGGTGATAATGGAGCTATAGGGACATCAATGCTTTTCTTAGAATCTAAAGAGGGCGGTTTACCAAGCACAGACTTAGAAGCTTTAGTGGGCCTAGAGGTATTCCGTTTCTTAGGATTCCGTAAACGAGAAGAGATAGTTTTAGCAACACATTTATCATGACAATCAGAAAGCATACTTTTACGACATATAACACAAGAAGCTTCAGACTTAACATCAAAAGTACTTAAAGGTTCAGCATTCGTTACATCACTTTTTCCATTACATTTGTCAGACGCAATATCTAAAGTGGGAGCAACTTTAGTTTTATTCAAAGTCCTAGGGTGTTCTTCTACTTCAGCATTCTTTATTGTTCTTTTCTTACGTTGCAACATCCTATTCTTCCTTGTATTGCTCCTAGGCTGTGAAGTGCAGTCGTTGGGAAAAGAGGCAACTATTCCTGTTTCAGTAGAGGGAAGCACATTAGTTTCTTGTGATTTGTCATTAGATGTTCTAGAGTCATTTTGAATCTATTTGGGTGCAGTTACTTTTGTGTTACTATCCCTATCTTGCTTAAGTATCACCAACTCTGCCTTTAGATCATGGATTATGTGTAACAAATCTAGATTTTCAGAACGAGTGAGTCCGTCTCGTCGTAAAACATCTTTGGTATATGCCAGATGATTATGAACATCTTTTGACGCTTTAGCACGAGTCTTTTTGAGTAAATCAAATATGACACTATATTCCTTTTTCACTTTTGAAATTTCTTGTTCATATTTTGAGATTTGACACTTTAAAGACACATTTTGGTCATCCAGTTGCTCAAGTTTAGGACAAAGAGTTTTGGTATGCAACTGGTTGATTTTGTTTTGCAAAGCGAGTTCACGATTATGACAATCTTTTTGACACCATTAAAGACGACGTTTTGCATTTGAAAGTTCGTTTAACAAACGTTCATTTTCATCTTTTAGAGAATTGACTTGTGACACAGTATCAGTATTCTCAACAATTTCAACAGAATCCACAGTATCGGCAGAGATATAATGAAATGCATATGCAAAAGAATGTAATAACACAACATTATGGATATCAGCAGAGATAACATCTTCCAAGAGTCGATCAACATCTTTTCGTAACATTTTCTTTTTACGTTTTGTATTTGAAATTGATGTTTCTGTTTGTTCGAAAACTCTTTTCATAAGTCCAAGCTCCTTGTGAAAATCCCTTTCCCAATATATAGCACAATTATTCAAATTTCGAACATGAGGTAAAATTATTTTCTGAATAATATCTCTTTGTGCACGCGCAAGAGGCGATTGAAAATGTTCAACTATTATTTCAGAATGAAATTCAATTTCACGTTCCAAAATTTTGATGTCCGAAATGAATGTTTCAAAATATTTTATAACTTTACATTTTTCGGCTAATGGTTTTATGTCACTGAGTGAAGGTAAAGGACCATTAATTTGTATAGTATTGGAAAGGAGACCCTCAGAAGTAGGTGTGATAACCCAAGGTGTGTTAGAAAAATCCTTTTGAGCAACGAAAGTGACGGCTTTTGAATAGTTAAATGGTTTGTTATAAACAACATTTTCTAATTTTGATCGACTCTCGTTTTCTGCATCTAATTCCTCTTGACGATTATATTCAACAACACTCATAATGGAATCATCAACTCTATGTTCTGCACTGTAAACTTTAGGATTTGGTTTGAATGCTCTGTTTGAAAACTTAGGTTTGTAATCAGCAAGATTCGGTCCATATCCATTTGGATTTGGTTTGAAAGTAAACTTTTGAATCGTTGTGATTGATTCACCATGTTTATAAACAACAGTTCGAAACTCTTTGATTTTGTTTTGTAAGTCGACAATTTCCTCAAGATAGTCATCTATTCGTTTCGTGGAATGCTTTTTTGTACTCATTGAACTGTTTGTTGGATCGATGTACTCTAACCAAACTAACTTAAATAGCTTGTTAAGGTTTAATAACCTCGGATAAATCCTAAGTTATGAACAGAGAAACACTGAGCAAACTCTATTAAGTATGCGGAATTTACTTAACAAAGCTAAGAATAATAACTTTAACAATAAACGATTTTACTAATAACTCTAACTCTGCTTATTATGCAGATCTTTAACAACTCTAATAATATCGAACTTTTCTCTAAAACTCTAATAAATTCACGTACGTCTTATGCCAATCTAGGGGTCCTTTTATAGGCTCAAGGATACCCTAGTCGGTTTACAATTTGTATCCTTGTACGTCAAGTAATCTAACATAGAATATTTTAGAATTGCAAGACTTTCTATAAACGAATAATACAGTTCTTTGATCTTGCGGTACTTTGACTTCGTATGCAGTACTTTGACTTTATCATTAAGCAGTACTTTGACTCTTTGACTTTTCCAGTACTTTATAGTTTACAGTACTTTATCTTTCTGTAACACTCTGTCAATCTTCAGCACTTTCATATCCCAACAATCCTCCCCTAACTTGAATTCTACTTGTTTGACTTCAAGTTCCTTTGTAAATTTATCTTTATCATCTTCATCTTTGAGAACAGATTATGTCTTTGTCTTTGGATTGTATCTTTGTAGATTCTGTGCATAGTCAAAGTATCTTTAGAAATATTCTTTTACAGCATCATCCAACAAGCTCCATCTTTTCAGCAACACAGCAACATATGACAATTTGTACATTAATTCAGTTTAAGTTGCAAACTATTCTCATCACTTCCAGATGTGTTAACTCCTGTGAGAGGTGAATCATTGAAAATTTAATGGATTTAGATCTCTTTACCAAAGCCATTAACTCTGGAGTAGCCAAATGTTTTGGTGTGTAAGACCATGGTACACTGATAACCATATGATTTTTAGCAAATCATCAGCTATCAACAGATTTGATTTGTCTTTACCAAAAGTTGTACCCTTCTGGACTAGTTAGTTCTTTCATCATGGTGAACTAATTACCATATAATGGTTTTTCCACAGCCTTTACCACAAGCCATTTTCTTGTGGGCTAGCCAACTCTTCACATTACTGATATGGTAAGTTGATTACCATCCAAAGTTGTCAACTAAAAACGGATTTGATATATCTTTACCAGAGCCGTTTGCTCATGGATTAGTCAATCCTTTTGTAACCATAGTGGATTGATAACCTATTGATGTTATCATCTCAAAAACCATTTATTCAACCTTTGTTTCAAAATATTTATTACTTAACAAAAGTTTTCTTCAAAAATCACTTAACTGGTTAAAAGCTGCAAGCAGTACTTTGATTAAAGTACTGTTTGATTAGCATTACTTTGAATAAAGTATTGATTTATCAAAAATAATTTATTCAATTAAGTCTCATACCAGTTATTCATTATCTTCTACAATAGTAGTCCAGTTGATAAACAAATTGATGACCATACAAGCAATTTCATTGTCCTCTTCAACCTCCATTCCATGCTCTAGCATCCTCCTCATTAAATCAACTGAAAGATGATATCTTCTATCAGCAAACATGTGAATCATTGTACCATTTTCCAGTTCTAGAACATGAACTCCAGATTCTTCAAAAAATCTCCAACAAACAATTTCTTAGCTCTCTTGATTCTTCTAAATTTCATCACTACTCTGTTCATCAGTTTCCCATGCAGTTGTGAGATCTCCAAGTAAAACTAAACCAATTCCTTCTGATGGATGATGTTCAAAATATTCTTTCACCACATGATATAAATAGAATAAATCCACTCTATCTATGATATGCAATAAATCCCATAGTCTGTTGAACACTCTGAAGCTTTCATCTTCTCTATGAAACATCAGATAGCTTCCATCTTTAGATTCCACAACTTCAAAAGTAGTAATCTGAGATCTGTTCATCTTCATGTCAGCATCTTCTCTGGAATATTCAAAATCTACTATTCTGAGGTAATTTCTTAATTCATCCTTAGTTTCAGATCTTAACTCAACTTTTTCTTTCTTTGAAAACTGTTTATCTTCAACTTCAGTTTTTCTTTTTCTTTTCAAACTTTTCTTTCTTTCTGCTTCAGTCCAAGTAGCTTCATCTTTATAATCTTTAATACTTGCAACATCCTTCGTATAAGCTTCTGTCTCAGCATCATATAATCTTTTCATATCAAAATGCTTCAGCTTCTGCAATCCTTTATATCCTCGACTTTTCAAATAAGCCATCATTGCATTCCTTTCTTTAGCAAGATTTGGTTTTCTAGGCATAAAAGAAACAGGAACAGGTGACTCTAATGGTTCACTAGCTTCAGCATTCAATTCTTCATGCAACTTCCTAGCTGCTTCTCTATTCTGAGCTTCTTCAGCTTCCTTAGCTTTTCTATCTTTAGCATTTATTTCCTCTTGAATCTTTCTAGCTGCTTGTTCATTCAAAGCATCTTGAGCAGCTCTTAACTGTGCTAAAGTTGGTTTCTTCTTCTTTACTTCTACCAAAACACCTTTTCCTATATCCTTAGGATCAATAGCAGGTTGAGAAACTCTTTATTGTTCCTCTTTTTGCACTCCTGGAATAGTAACAGCCCTTGGCTTTGATAAATCATGCAAAATAGTTGCAATAAATTCATCATCACTTGCAGTATGGATTCTTTGAGGTGTATCAGCTTCTTCTGGTATAGCAGTTGTTGAGGGACCAGCTTGTTCTTCATGAGGAATAGCTGAAGGACCAGCTTCCTCTTCAAAGTCTAATACCCTTGGTGTAACCAACTCTTGTCTGTGAGTACCAGTGAAAGCAGTACTTTGTTGTTCATTACCTTGATCTTTAGACCTTTCTTCTTCAGTACTTTCAATGATAACATGCTCTTCAGTACCTTGAGGTTCTTTCTCCTTAACATATCCTTTCAAATTCTTTTCTTCTAAATTCCTCCCCAATTGGACAGAAGATGGTTTAGGAACCTTTTTGCCTTTGTTTTTCTTCTTAAATTTCCGTCGGCGCTTGTGTTCTTCCTTAACCCATAAGCGATAACGTTTGATAAAAGGCGTAACAAAATTCTTTAACCTTTTATACTTGAGCATCAACCTCTTAATCTGTTTTGCTTTAGCCTCAGTAGTCTTTTTCAACTTAACTAACTCCCTTGTCAAAACATAATTATCCAACGTTAACCCTTCAGGTGAGATAGTATGAGAAGCATCTCCTTGAATTGGTAAATGTTCCTCTGGTTGAGAATCAGGAACAGATTGTTGTGGAGATGAAGAAGGTGAACCTGTAACTTCTTCTTGAACTTCAATACTTGGGGAAGCAGTACCTTGAGATGCAGTACCCTCTTGAGATGCAGCACTTTGAGAACCAGTACTTGCAGATGCAGTACTTGCAGGTGCAGTACCTTCACTTGCTTCATCATCTTCAGCATCAGCTCTAACAACTTGAACAACTTACATCATAGAAGTAGTTAAAGGCGTATCTGGACCTCTGAATAGACCACTTCTTCGCGCCATAAAAGTAAAAATCTTTGCTTGTTGTTCAATAACAGGTAGTAAATCTGTAGGATTTGGTACATCAGCAAGTTGTTTGTTGAGAAAAACTTGAATAAACCTAGGATACATCAACCATTTTGATCCATGAGTGATGTGGGAAAGCATGCCATCTAGAATAAGCCTTGAAAAGTTGAAAACACGATCTGTAGCCAATCCCACCATAGCAGATGCTATGTTTGATCCAAATTGCTCCCATGAAGTACTTTTAGCACTAATACAATGAAGCAAAACATGCACTAAAAACTTCCATTGATGACAAAATAGTTGTTTCCTGAATGTTTGTTCTGTTAAAGACCCTTCATAACCAATGTGCCCAAAAGTATCCCAAACTAACTGCTTATCAAAACGAATAGCCCCTTCTTCATCATTAAACAATAAATCTTCTCGAATAGAGGCTTCTGTAATCTTCACAGTTCTTCCAGCAACTGTAGCCCTAATATAAAATTCATCATTCTCCATATTATCCCTAGCAGTAGCCCAAAATTCTTGAATCCAAGGTTCAATGATATGCGGCTCCACTAAAAGAGCATAACTGATTGGCGACCCAGTGAGATAATCAATAATATCATGAAAAGCCTCATTATCTACAGTCTTGTCTAAATTCGCCACCATATTATGCTTTGAAACAGTAGGACGATTCACCATGGTTGAGTATGGAAGCACAATTAAAGATATAATCGAATAATAAAGAGATGGTGAGAGAAATATGGAAAAGATATGATAATATCAAGATGAGAGGGAAAATCAGAAAGTAGTTATTTATAGATGAGATTTGAAAAATCACAGCCCATAATAACAAAGTTACTGTTAGTAGAATTACCCCTCAATATTACCGTTGGAACAGTACTTCAATAAGACAAACAGTACTTTCCACGTGTGCAGTACTTTCCCAAGCAGTACTTTCCAAGCAGTACTTTCATAAAAAATAGTACTTTTCCAAATTCCTCTGTATAATCTAAGTATACATAAATATCCTCCCCTCAAACAATGCACAGGACTATACTAATACTAATAGTCCTCCCCTTAAATGTAGCTCAGTAGTTAATCATGCCAATGCTTACCACCAAGTGATTAAATCTTGAAACCAAAGCCTTTGGTGAGTAAGTCAGCTACATTATCATCCGTGTGAACCTTGACCACATTAATAAGCCTGTGCTCATAGCAATCTTTGATAAAGTGATGCCTAATCTGAATGTGCTTGGTCTTGGAATGGTAGACTGGATTCTTCACAATACAGATAGTACTCTCATTATCAATATTGATAGGAGTATTCTTAAAGTTAAACCCATAATCCAAGAGTTGATTCTGCATTCACAGAACTTGTCCACAACAACTTGCAGCAGCTACATATTCAGTTTCAGTAGATGATGTTGCTGCAATTGTTTGCTTTTTACACTGCCATGAAACTAATCTTCTTCCCATATATTGGCATCCACCTGTTGTTGATCTTCTGTCATAATTATCACCTGCATAATCACTATCTGAAAAAGCCTCCAAATGAAAAGGTGAATCCCTGGGATACCACAACCCTAACTTAGGTTGTTGTTTCAAATAACAGAAAATTCTCTTTACTGCATTCATATGAGAAATCTTTGGTGAGACTTGATATCTTGCACATAAACAAACTGCAAACATGATATCAGGCCTAGATGCAGTAAGATACATAAGACAGCCAATCATTGATCTATATAACTTGACTTCAACTGGGTGTCCATCTTCATCCTTGCCCAATGAGTTAATTGGTTTAATAGGTGTAGTGACAGACTTCATGTCATCAAAATTGAACTTCTTAAGTATGTCAGATACATACTTATCTTGACTTATGAAAATCCCTTCCTTTGACTGCTTAACTTGAAGTCCCAAAAAGAAATTTAACTCACCCATTGAACTCATTTGAAATTCTTTCTGCATCAGCTGCTCAAAATCCTTAACCATAGACTGTTTGGTAGCTCCAAAGATGATATCATCAACATATACTTGAACTAACATGATATCCTTCTTGTCTCTCTTGATAAACAAATTCTTGTCTATAGCTCCCCGTCTGTAACCATGTTGTAATAAGAATGTGGAGAGCCTCTCATACCAAGCTCTAGGTGCCTGATGAAGGCCATAAAGAGCCTTAACCACCTTGTAGACTTTGTTAGGATGTTTAGGATCTTCAAAACCCGGAGGTTGTTTGACATACACTTCCTCTGTAATAGTACCATATAAAAAGGCACTATTGACATCCATCTGGTAAACCTGAAATCCCATATATGAAGCAAAAGCAAGAAATATTATAATAGATTCAATCCTTGCTACAGGAGCAAATACTTCATCATAATCTACTCCTTCTTCTTGTCTGTAGCCCTGAGCTACTAACCTAGCCTTGTTCTTGATGACATTACCTCTTTCATCTCTCTTGACTCTGAAAACCCATCTGGTTCCAATAACTTTCTTCCCATCTGGAAGATCACATAATACCCAAACTTCTTGAAGTTTGAATTGTAGCAGTTCTTCTTGCATAGCTTCAACCCAACTTTCTTTTGTTAATGCTTGAGCAATATTCTTGGGTTCCTCTTGAGAAATAAAGCAAGTAAACAGACATGTTTGATGGTCCTTATGATTCAGCCTGTTCTGTTTGTAGACAAAGCTAAGGAAAGCATTATGAGGTTTAGTAAAACTCTTAGCTTTGTGTCTTGTCATCACTCCAGAAGTAGAAGGACCAATGATTTGATCAGTAGGATGATTCTTATGAATCCTTAAGATTGGAGACTGTGGAAATCCATACACATCATCCAAGTTAGTTAAATCAGCATCTTCATTGGAATCTGAGAAAATACCTTCATCTGCAAACTCATCATCAGTTTCCTCTAATCCAGGCATGGTAGGATCATCCAAATCATCTAAAGTATTGTCAACTGGTGCAGCAGTACTTTGGGCGAAAGTATTGTCCAAAGTACTGTAAGAGTATTCTTTAGTATTAGTCTTTTTCTTTGCTGCTTCATAAGCTCTTCTTTGTTCATCAGAATAAGAATGTGCCATTACATCTTGTAAAAGCATCTGATTAAGTTCCTCTTGAATAGATTGATCCTCAGCAGATAATGAGGATTTTGGTTCATCAGTACTTTGCGCTGGGGCATCAGTACTTTGCTTTAGAACTTCAGTACTTTGCTTTGTAGCATCAGGAACATCATCAGGTCTAAGATGAACTCCATGAACAACATACTGTGAGTCTTTTACATCATGTACATGTTGATTTTCTTCTCTAACAGGTACATAGTTCATAGAAGTAGTTAAAACCTCAAGATCAAACATCCAATCAGGACCTTTACCCTTCTGATTGTCTTGATCTTCTAAAAACTCAACATGAAGACAATCTTGAATCTTCTTAGTGACTCTGTTGTACACTCTAAATCCCTTACTGTTGGTACAATAACCCAATAAATATCCTTCTTCTGACTTGCCATCAAACTTTCCCAAATTATCAATTGTGTTTAAAATAGTAATAGGGCATCTAAAAGGCTTCATAAAACGAATGTTGGGTTTGTTACCCATCAGAAACTCATAAGGTGTCTTCATCTGTGGTTTTGTGACTGATACTCTGTTGAGTACATAGCAAGCAATACTTACAACTTCAGCCCAGAATTGAATAGGTAGTTGTGAATCTGCAAGCATAGTTCTAGCTGCTTCAATCAAAGTCCTATTCTTCCTCTCTGCAACACCATTCTGCTGTGGTGTTCTTGCAATACTGAACTCCCTCTTGATTCCTTTGTTAGCACAAAATTCATCCATAAGCTTGTTCTTGAATTCAGTTCCATTGTCACATCTAATACCTCTGACCTTGAGTCTCAATTGGTTTTCCAGTGCTATTATTAATGTCTGAATAGCATGAAAAGTATCATCTTTAAATCCCAAGAAAAATACCCAACTGAATCCACTGAAATCATCTGTAACAACTAAGCAGTACTTTTTCTTGTTTAAACTTGCCACAGAAACAGGACCAAACAAATCCATATGTAACAGCTCCAAAGGTTCTTTAATAATCCTCTCCTCAAGCTTCTTGCATGAAGCTTTGTGTTGTTTACCCTTTTTACACGCCAAACAGGAGTGTTCATTCTTGTAAGTCTTTGAAGGTAAACCTCTAACTAAATTGCCTTTGACCAGTTTGTTGATATTCTTGAAATTTACATGGCCCAATCTTCTATGCCACTGATGTGCTTCTTCAGTTGTTGCTTTTGCCACTAAACAGGTGGCTCTTCCATAAGAGTGAAGACTCTTCATGTCCAGACTATACACATCATTGGTTCTTGGTACTCTGAGTACTACCAAGTTATCATCAACAGGCTCGAATTCAGAAGAAAGGATGAGACATTCTGTGTCAGTGAATAACACAGGATGCTTTTTGTCACAGATTTGAGAAACTGACAATAAGTTGAACTTCAGCTCCTTCACATATCTAACATTCTCAAAATCTATACGCCCTGCTTTGATAGTTCCTTTCCCTGTAATTCTTCATCCATTGGGATCATTCCCAAATGCAACTCTTCCTCCACTAATAGATCTAAAATCTGACAGAATATCTTTGTCTCCTGTCATACTTCCAGAGCAACCACTATCTACAATCAAATGATCTTTAAGCTCCTCTTCTGGGTTGCCCTGCACAAAGATTTAGAGAGTTAGTCTCTTTTAGGAACCCAAGCTATTACTGACTTGTGTTCCTCTTGTGGAGTTACAAACTCAAATTCTTTGAGTATGTAATTTCCACTGTTTTTCAAAACATGATCCAGGATTATCTTTTGATTTTTAGCATGTGGATTTTCAAAACTTTCTGGATTTTCAACAGAACTTTCTTTTGCAAAATCATTCTCTTTTTCTTGTATTATGAAAACATCGGATTAACTTTTTGTTGAAAGTACAGTTTGTCCCTCAGTAGTACATTCTCTCTTAACCCATTCAGTTTTAACACTTGGTTCCTGTGATCTAGATCCCCTATGTGAATTGTAGTACCTTCTAGGTTGATAGTAATGAGATCTCCTAGGATTTTTGTGCCAAGTGGTATTCGCAGTACCTTGGTTTGACTGAGCAGTACTTTGAGAAGGTACTGCTTATGAAGGTACTGATGGTTTAGAAAAAGGTCTTCTCTGGTGGGGGTACCTATGATCTGGTGAGAAATTACTGTGATTGACCCTATTATAATTATTCCAAACTGGTTTGTTCTCTCTAGGTTTCTGGTTAGTAGACCTATTCTTTGAAAATTTCCTAAGGTATTCTGAATGATGTTCACAATCCTTGATTAAATGATTAGGACTAAAACACACAAAACACAGTTTTTCACCCATACTCCCAATATGACTTCTTCTATGTCTATGACCAAAACTATTGTGCCTTCTAGGTGAATGATTAAATCTGTTTTGACCAAAATTATCCCAAAAAGGTTTAGCAGTACTGTTTTGAAAAGGTTTTCATGAAGGTACTGCTTGTGGAGCAGTACTTTGAGTAGAAGGTACTGCTTGACTTTGAAAATTTGTTTCAACAGTTTCTTTTGGGGTTTCAGTCCTAGATTGACCAATAAGCTTCTTCCTAAACTCTAGACTGTCTACACCAAAACGTGAAACATCAGGTCTTATGGGTTGATGGCTACCAACTGGATGTGGAACAGCATGATAACCTATGTCCTTCTTATACTCAGGAGGTGATTCACTAATTGAACCCTCATTACTATCTGTGTCTACATAATTAATGAGTTCATCATCACTAGTGGTAACATCCTCAAAATTACCTTCATCCTTATCACTAGATGTGTTTTCTTCTATGTTATCAAAGTCCATACCAAAACCTAAGCCAGTTCTAATGTATGCTCTTCTCTGTTTTTGAACATAAGTAACATGTGACAGACCAGATTCTTTCCAGGCATCAAACTTTGCTAACAAATCATCTCTCTCCTTAGTGAGTTTCTCAATTTCAGCAATTTTACAGTTTAGTTTCCATTCACTAAGTTTTAACTGGTAATCCTGTTGTTCATATTTTTCAGCCCAAGCCATTTCATTATTTTCATGTGTTATAATTTTGGCTACCATTGACTCTAAGGTTATTTGATAACCTGCTACCTCAGACCTAGCCTTAACACAATTATCTCTTTCAAACACATAATTATTTAGCAGTTTTTGATAGAAATCATGACAATTTGAGCATACCTCAGAGATAGGGGTTGAACTTGGTGAAGTAGCTACCATTGCAAGTAGAACAGGATCATCTTCACACTTCAAGCTCCAGTCAAATCCTCCATACCCATCTCCAGATTCCAAAGCAGCATGATCAACTTCCTCATCAAAAACAGTGCTCCAGTCCAACTCTTCTACTGAATCTTCAACTACTTCTTCCACTGCTACCATACAATAAGTCACTGGTTCATCATCAAACTCTTCACTCGAGTCAACTTCTGACAAATTCTCTTGAGCAACCAAAGCCTTTGTTTCAGTAATAGGGATTTCTTTTAGCTCTAGCTTTGGTTTCTCAATCATCCTGTTTGCTTGATACTTAGCAAACCTGCACTCCCTTGCAAAGTGTCTAGTCTTTTGACAATTGAAGCATTCAATTTTGGATTTGTCAAAAGTTATCCCCTGTTTTGGTTTGAAATCAATGCTCTTTCCAGTTTTCTTCATGTACTTCTTGATCCTTGCAGTGATCAAAGCAACTTGCCACCTGATATCAATTTCTTCTAAAGCATCCTCATCAATCTGGGAGAGATCTTCTTCATAAACTACAGGTAAACTAGTTTGCTGTGCAAAGAAGGAGCACACAACTTCATCTGAATGCATAGTAGTAGGTGGTGGGGTTTGTTGAGCATAGGTGGGAGCAGTATACGACACAGTACTTTGAGGCACAATACTTTGAGTTGGAGAAGCAGTACTTTTGGTGGAAGTACTGCCCCTCTTTTCAGATGATAGAAAAGCAATACTGTGTGACTTAGAACTTGTTTGACCATTCATCTCATGCTCATATACCTTCAGATGATTATAGAGATCATCAAAGTCCATAACATCTAAGCCTGGTTGTCCTCTAATCATTGTAGCTATCACATGCCATGTGGATGGCAAACTCCTTAGAAACTTCAAATTAGCATCTTCAACTGAAACTTCTGCCTGGTATAACTCCAACATATTGAGGAGATTTTGAAACCTATCATATGCTGCATCAAGACTCTCTCTTTCACCTACAGTGAAAGTTTCAAACTGTTGCTTCAGCAGATTTCTATGCATCTTCTTAGAAGCTTCATTCCCTCCAAATCTGGTCTTGAGAGCAGCCCAGAGCTGCTTAGCATCTTTAGCATCATGAAACTTGAGAAGATGACCATCTGGAATGGCAGACAAGAGAATATTGAGTGCCTTCTCTTGATTCCTTAAGGTTGCTGCTGGTAAGACTGCCTTAGGTGCTTTAGGTTGTCCAGGAATGTCTACAGGTTCTGGAACAACTTCATTACCATTGACAATTACATTCCATAGAGCATGGTCTATAATGGCAATGTACTGCCTCATCTTCATACACCATAAGTCATATTCGCCCTTCTTGATTACAGGAATCCTCATTGAGGTGATGAAAGGTGGTGGAACAGAATCAGTCGACATCTTTAGGTTCTGTTGTAGGTTTTAGGGTTTCTTCTTAGTCAGAGTTTCCACACAAGCTCTGATACCACTTGTTGGATCGATGTACTATAACCAAACTAACTTAAATAGCTTGTTAAGGTTTAATAACCTCGGATAAATCCTAAGTTATTAACAGAGAAACACTGAGCAAACTCTATTAAGTATGCGGAATTTACGTAACAAAGCTAAGAAGAATAACTTTAACAATAAACGATTTTATTAATAACTCTAACTCTGCTTATTATGCAGATCTTTAACAACTCTAATAATATCGAACTTTTCTCTAAAACTCTAATAAAATCACGTACGTCTTATGCCAATCTAGGGGTCCTTTTATAGGCTCAAGGATCCCTAGTCGGTTTACAATTTGTATCCTTGTACGTCAAGTAATCTAACATAGAATATTCTAGAATTACAAGACTTTCTATAAACGAATAATACAGTTCTTTGATCTTGCAGTACTTTGACTTCGTATGCAGTACTTTGACTTTATCATTAAGCAGTACTTTGACTCTTTGACTTTTCCAGTACTTTATAGTTTACAGTACTTTATCTTTCTGTAACACTCTGTCAATCTTCAGCACTTTCATATCCCAACACTGTTTTTGACAAGTTAACAACTCAGACTTGGCTTTTTGAGTTTCCATGGTAAGAGTGTTAAGTTGTGTTTATGATCATGTTTTAGTTGTTCTATTTGAGACAACAAAGCATTCTTGGATGCGACTAGATCATGTATCTGTCATTCTAATGATTTTTCGTTTTGATGAGATTTAGCAAAAGCGACTTCAAAACCTTGTTCACGTTTTTCTTGAATTTTGAAAACGTTGAGTTGCGTTTTTAAGCATTCATTATCCCTAGTTATCAGTGCATTTTTTTCTTTAAACTGCTTGCAAATTTCCAGTCGAGATTCTTGGTCTTTAATTAAGGTCATGAGCTCAACTTCTAGATGAGACGAAGGTTCATTTTGTTCAACGTGAGTCTCAACCTGATCATTAGTCAGATCCTCAAGTATGACCACGGAGTCAACTTGATTATCAATGGTAACCATAAGGTCATCTTGATCGTCAAATATAACTACGGGGTCTATTTGATTATCTTCGGAATGAGATGTAGACGGCGCATGTTGAACACTCTGATCCTTGTCGGATGTAGATGTTGGCTGAGATATCAGATCATTAATGAGTAAAGTTTGATCCCGTACCTGAGACAAGCCGTCAGTGTCATACACTGGGCCTGTGTCACTCATGTGGAGAGCTTGCATGTGTGCCATCAACATCACTGTTGCATTAGCCTGCAAGTCCTCCATGTCATCATCAGAATTTGCATCTGCTATGAAGCTGTGTTCCTTGTTGGTAAGAGTTCCACCAGCTTCATCCTTGAGAGCCAAGAGTAACGCCTCTTTGTGATAAGTGCTGCCTCTTGTCATCGGCTTTGGGCATGCATTAGCAAGATGACCCTTCTCATTACAGTTATAACAACGAAGACCATTAACCCCATTCTGAGCATTACCCTATTCAACCACTTGAGCCCTTTGTTGTTGTGGAGCACCCATGTTATTCCTTCCCATTGTATTAAACCCTTGACCACCGCCCATCTGACGAACATTACCACGATTCTGAACTTCAACACGTCCATTGTTAACAACAGCCTGATTCATTGTGTTAGATGAGGTACGAATGCGATTGTTGGATTTGTTAGAGTATCAGCCGAAGGCTCTAGCAATCATGACAAACCCTTGTTGCAATGCATCGACAGCTTCTGCATCTTCATTGGATTCACTGTAAAGTGCTTGATCATTGTTGTTGTTGTATGGAACCAATTGAGTTTCTTGAGATTGTTGCTTTGATGGATCATATGGTGTGATTGTTGCAGTTGTTTGAGCCGTGGATTGTGGAGGATTCGTGAATACAGTTTGTAAGGTCGGGAATTGAGGATAACAAGCTTGAGCCCACAATGCTAATTGTTGATTGTCCGGAAGTGAAGGTGAAACAGGTTGTCCACGGATAACCCTTTCTTTGTCAACTTCTTTTTGGTGGGGCTTCAAATAGTCGTACAACAATCCGTATGAAGCATGATGAAGATTCTTAGCTTGCCGGATGAAAATGACATACTTTTCCCAATCAGGACCAAGACTACTCAGGAACTTAGTGTTGACTGCAATTCTTGGCATGATGATGTTGTGTTTATCCAAGTCATTGATGATGTCTGAGAAGCAATGATGATATGACTCTAATGTCTCTTCGGGTTCAATCATGAAGTGTTCATAAGCCAAGTAGATTTTGGATTCCATGTCTTCTTGATTGAGTGCAGTGCCTTCCATGAGAAGATGAATATGTTCCCACATTGCTTTAGCAGTCTTTTGAGCATCAACACTTTGAAGGATTGGATTGGGTAATCCCAAAAGGATGTATTGCATTGCTAGCTCATCAGCTTCGAAATGTAGAAGTTCATCAGCAGTGAGGTCAGAAAGAGTTGCAATGTTGGTGACATCACCTCTTGGTGGAGTAGCATTTGGATCTCCGGGTGTAATGACAGTAGGCATCTGAAATGGACCTTCCATGATTACCTTCTTTAAGAACTTTCCATGTGGCTTCTTTAGATCACAGAACCTAAAGAACCTTATCACCCATTGATCATAGTTTCCGGGAATGAGCATTGGAGGTCTATCAAGTGATCCAGCTTCATGTATGGATTGTTGGCTACTTAGATCTTCACACATCTTTCCAAACCAAGACGGTTCCTTCATAGTATTCCTGGACGGATGTTGATTGTGAATGTTTGTGTAAGGTTGTACTTGAAGACTTGATGGTGGTTGAACCATTTTGTGGTGGAATTGCTCCTTGTTGTGTAAAATGTTGTTGTTGATAAACTTGTTGTTGTAGATTGAATTGTTGTTGATGTTGACTTAGTTGTTGTTGTTGTTGTTGTTGAGGATACACATGAGGAAAGTAGTTAGAGTATGGTGTTTGAGACATTTTGAAACTTGTGTTGATGATGGATCTTTGTAGTCGAATGAAACTTTTTTGATGAAGAGTCCTAGGCGTAGAAACCAAGCTTAGGAAAAGAAAACCTTAGGCGTAAAAACACCAAACTTACGCGTAAAAATAATATTTACGCGTAAGATTTGAGAAACACTAAGGTTAGGCGTAAACTGAAAGTTAGACGTAGAAAACTTATGCGTAAGATTAGCTTATGCGTAAGACAAGGCTTAGGCGTAAGAAAATGCTTAGGCATAAAGAGATCTACGCGTAAGTTTTAGCTTATGCGTAAAATTAGGGTTTTGCCCAAAAATCTTTTACACTTATTCCAGTGTAAAAGTGATATGTGTCTAAATACACATATATTTTATACTATTTAAACCCACAAAACAACCAAAAACACACAAATGACTCTCAAAATGATAAAAATTCATAAAAATGTGTTTTTATGTGATTCAGGTACAAAAGATTGAAAAACAAGTGAAAAATGATCAATTTCACAACAATTGTCGTTTTCAGTCCCTGAAGTTACACAAATGGTCAAAAATAGTCCCTAAATGTTTTAAATGAATGAAAAGTCAACTTAAGTCCTTGGGAAGTCAAAAATATTCACAAATGATACCTGGATGAAAGTTTACACAAAATGGCAACTTTTACCCTTCAAGTTACAAAATTGGAAAAAATGGTCCCTGGGTATTCAAAAATGGAAATTTTACAAAATATACCCTTGTACTATTCATGAATTTACAATTTGGAACTATTTTGATAACTTTGAGGAAATTACAATTTAACCCCCTAAACTTTGGAAAATTACATAAATGGTCCTCGGGGTATTTTAAATTGTAATAAAATGCAAAATAAGTCCTTTGGTTTATCTAACTTAACAATTTTAGTCCTTGTGAATACTTTGGAAATATTGCAGGCTCAGTCCCTCAAGATTTCAGGAACTACAACTTTGGTCCTTGGGCTCTTATTTACATAAACCAAACCGGACCCTTATATATTATAACCCACAATCCAATCCTTACCCTAGCCCAACTACAAGCCCAACCAACCCCGTTTTATTAATACCCGGTCAAAAATTCAAACCCCGCCAAATACCAGATGTACTGTACATCTCCTTCACCATCGACTGAAAACCAAAACCATCTGGTTTTCTATCTCACCTCCACCTCATCACAGCTATCAAAAACACTCATCATCATCACCTTTACACCTGTAAACCAGCCCACAACCATTTAATGCTTCCCCACCATTTCAGTTTTACTGTAGCACTCACAAAGCCTGATTTTTCTTTCACATCACACCCAGCTCCATGCCTACTTCCCAAATTGTCCCCTTACACCTCCACAATCAACCAAACTTCTTTAATTGCAGCAGAACTGATCTAATCCACTTCTATGACTTTTGGCGCCAAAACTGATTTAAACGGATAGGATTGCTTTGACTGCATCAATGGCCAGGATTGTAAGTGGGATTTATTCAGAAGCATGTGGAGAATCTCTAAAAGCTATAAAGAAAGAGGAGAAACAGAGAGAAGAGTACTTTTGGATTAGCCATTAGTCACGTAGTATAATCTTTACAAGCTTTCTTTAAATTTCTTGTCTTTTAATGTTTTAAACCTGTTATATTTCTTAAATTAGTGTAATGTAATGTTATTTCCAGTTTAAATTCCAGTTACTTTTAAATTTCTAAGTTTGCTTAATTTCCTTTAAATTTCGTATTCTTCAAATTCTTGTTATAAAGTTGTTTTAAGGATTCTACAGCTCACTTAAGCTCTTGACAAAAGTTTTAAGGCCTTTAGATTCATTTAAACAAGTATAGTCTTTAAATTCAGAAAAATACTAAAAAATCAAAATTAGTCAATGGAAGTCAACTGTGATCCAATAAGCAGTTCTGGGGATGAATAGAAGCTAAGCTGGATGGATTTTCTGGTTTCTAGCTTATTGACAGTAAGCTAGGAGTAGTTTCTATACCTTGGTACTCAGTGTTAGCCTTGATCACTTGTGAGTTCCATTTTTACCATTTTTTACCTTTTACTGTCTTATTACTTTTCATGTTTTGATTTTCATGTTTTCCTATTTCTTTGTGATTGTTTAGTGATATTTTAGCTTAATATAAGTAGTTTGTTCATTAAGATTCACTTGTGCCTAATATTGAAACAATTCAGTTGAAATACAAATTTGACAAGTTTGAGTTCTTAACTGTGTTCTTGAAATTTTAATGATCAATTAGTCTTATTATGTTATAATATAATGTTTGGAATAAGGTTTATGTTCAGATTCATTAAATCCTTTGATGTTCATGTGACAAGTGAAAGTCATAGGATTGTTTGGATTTGCTGATAAAAAAGAATTCCATTGTATTTCTGTTATTGTTTGTCATTGTTATATGTCACTTTAGTTCCTAATAGCTAAGTTAAGTCAATAAATATAGTTTTTGTTTGATAAAAGTCAAAATTCCAAATTCTATGCCTTAACAGTTCACTGTTGGAATTTTGAGTTGTGAAATTCATAATATTAGCTTTAAACTTGTTAATATAGCTTAATTTAGTTTCATTACAGCTTAATATAACATGTATAATCAGTAGATTAAGATTTAAATTCACTTTAGTCAACTTTTCAGTTTTTAATAAAAAGTCAAATTTTCATATAGTCGTTTTTGAATAAAATATATAATTTTGTATAGACCATAATATTAAGTTTTAGCTTAAAAACTTCTAGGTTATTAAAATATAGCTGTTAAATTAAAATAGAAAAATGCTAGTTTACCATTTCTCAGCTTTTTAAATGCTTATTCTATAGCTTTTTCATAACTGTTTTTTGCCCTGCACCATGGTTAGGCTGTTAGAACTATAAGCTTGCAGAAGCTTCATTACTTGACTCTAGCTTGTGTACTTTACTGTTTTGTGTAGCCCTTGTGGCCTTTTTAGTATCTGTAAGCTTGTTTTTACATATTTAGCTTATTTGCATAGCTTAATCACCCACCTTTTTGTTACCAATCAACTCACTTCACTGAAGCAAACAGTGAAGTGAGTTGATATTCCAAAGCTCTTAACAAGCTCCTCAGTAGACTTGAGCTTGTGATTCTTGGCTTTGTGAGAAGCTAAGCTGTCCAACTCAAGGTCTCAGGAAGAGTTGAGCTTGTTGAGGCTTATTTGATAGGTAATTTAGAAGCTTGTATGTTTGCTCATTCACAACAATGGACTGCTTATGTAGTCCATTTTCACCATTTCCTTCAATCTCCTATAAGCTCTTGATAGGTCATAAGCTTGTGAAGCTTGGTTTTTCATGAAGCCTAGCAACCCAAGTATGAGATCCAGTGCTTAATTTTTATGTTGTAGCTCATTAAGTAGGGCTGCAACATACTTTTTATTTGTCCCATTTCCTGTGCACTTAGCTTATACCATCACACTCAGGAAATGGGAGACTTTTCATAAGCTTCCTACAAGCTCACTAGTGGACCCCACTAGGTGAGCTTGGGCTTTTTGGAATCCTCACCAGCTCAGCTTGCTACTCCAATTCCTATTTTGCCATTTTTAGCTTATTCTCTTAGCTTAATTTGCCATTAAATAAGTATGCAAGGCTGTTTGGATCTGTGGTTATATGGATTTGCTTATTAGCTTATTACAAGCTTGTTTGTTGAAACCAGTGCACCAGCTTGTTTATACTTGTCTATATACTTGTACACATATTATCTTTCCTTTACTTATCTGTGTGGAGCTTATACCAAGCTTTAACAAGCTTCCACTCAATCCAAGTTAAGCTCCAAAAGCCTAACTGACTAAACCATAAGCTCACACTGTGCTAGTCCATTTTATGGTTCATACTTATCTATTGGACTTATGTACATCTCGTTTTAGCTTTTGTTTCATTTGTATAGCTTATTTCTAGCTTATTATTAGCTTGAGTTCCAATAGTCAAGCCAAAAGCTTAACTGTTGGACTCATAAGCTCTTATTTTGCTTATTTATAAGTTTGTAGCTTTTTGTCTTCATTTAACTTGTTTATAATCAGTATATATTTAGTTCCAGAAAAAGAAAAACCAAAAAGAACCATTTAAAAGCTAATTGATAGCTTTTGTTTAAAAGCTTATTTGCTTATTAGCTTATTTTTGTTAAGCACATAGTGTTTTTAGATTTTTCTTAGGTTCTTGTATTTATTTTAGAATTTTGTAAAAAGTTTCAGATTTTTCTTTAATCATTTATTATTTTTTAATAAATCAATAATAGTTTTTAGTAATTAATAATAGTAAATATATAATAATAAATAGATAAAAAATGTAAAAAATAAATTTTCAGTTTTAAAATAAGTTTTATAATATTTTAGATTTTTCTCAATCATAATTTTATTTTTCTAGCCTTATTTCATATTTTCTTCTATTTTAGGTTATTAATAAATAGTTATAAATAGTTTTTAATTAATAATAATTAATTAAATAGTTGTAAAAAATAATTTTCTTTTTCTAATAATTTTCTTTTATTATTAGGATTGTAAAAATGTCATTTTTATATTTGTAGGCCTTTTATTTCTTAAAACTCACATTTTATTCTGTACGTTTACGTAATTTTATTTAAACGTACGTTTTAGGTTTTAAACGTTCATCACTTTAAAAATAGTGATAGCGTTTATTTAATATATTTTAACTTTTTAATTTCTTTTAATTTGCATTTAAGTCGCTAAGACATGCAAATCCCTACTATAGTTATAATCGTTTTGTTTTTTATACGTTTACGTTTTAGTTAAACGTTCGTTTGTATATCTTTTACGTTTTTAGGTTTCTGATTGTACGTTTTTATTGACGTAGCTGTGACAGAGCTATTACTATTCACATTCCTAGTGTTAGTCAATCAGATTCCTGTTTTTCCTATACTAATATTATTTTCAACAATTCACAAGTCATTGTACCAGAACGTCACGCCTCGCCAGGACATAAACGATCCAAGGATATTTTAAATCCTTGGTAAACAAGCATTCTCTCCCGGGCTGTCGCCCTTTTATCATCTGTTACGGTTGACCGTTCACAAGCGGTTGATAAGTGTGACGGAGAAATAAAAGAAGGTAGTCCGGGAGGAATCAAATTTTGGCGCCGCTGCCGGGGAGGCTAGCTGCGTATTATGACTTGTATTTTGTACTTTGTTGAAATACCTATCCTTGTATGTAAATTACATATACTTCATTTCATATAAACAATATAAAATAAAAAAAGATTTTATGGTTGAAATCTATCTGTGCTTTGATTTGCATTTGACTGTCAATTTTCCTAATCTTGATATTCCTAGGTCTAAATTTTGGCTAAACACCATGTTTACACTAAAAAAGGATTTACTGTGCTTAGTATAATTCCTGGAATGTGATAGATTAGGTTTAAATCAGTATCATGTATTAAAAATCTCATTTAGGTTTCCTTTTTAGCCATTTCTTTGTATATATATATAAAAGTTAAAAAATACAAAAACATTTTTCGTTTCTGTTTATATTATATAAAAAAACCCAAAAAGATTCTCCCTACCTTTATCTTCATAATTCTGTGAGTGAACCCACTCCAATTTCTCGTCAAATCATTTTCACTTTTCTTACCCATTTCTACCACCTAAGTGTGGGGGTGTGCCCCACATTTCGTACATAGATTTTTTTAAAACATTGAGAAAATTGTATATATTAAAAAATAAAATAATTGTTGTGTTTACCCAACTTAGTTTTGAATATTGAGGACAATATTCATTTCTAAGTGTGGGGGGGAAATTCTGGCGAATTTGATCATAAAATGTACCCTTTTAGTCCCTTTTTCCCACAAAATGGCCAAATTTTAAATTTTTTTTAGTGGAAGTACTATGTACTAAACACAACAAATGGTAATCAGTCCACCATGTCTAACCCACATAAGGATTGGCTAATCCAGGAGCAAACGACTCTTGGTAAAGATTTCTCAAATCCGTTGATGGCTTGCAATTTGCCCAAAATTGTATGGTATTCGACTCACCATATCCCAAAAAGTGAAGAGTTGACTAGCCCACAAGTTTATGGCTTGTGGTAAAGGCAGTGGAAAATCCATAATTGGTAATCGACTCACCAAAGATATTTTATCTAAGAGTTGGCTAGTCCAGAAGCAAACGGCTTCTGGTAAAGACAAATCAAATCCGTTTATAGCTTATGATTTGCTCAAAATCATTTGGTTATCATTGTACCAAAGTTCTTACTTGAACTAAAACAATTGGCTACTCCAGAAGTGATGGCTTTTGGTAAAGAGTTTTTCAAAACCATTAATTTTACATAAAAGATTGCTAGGGACTAGCAATAGTTTAGTGTGGGGGATTTGATATGTGTCTAAATACACATATATTTTATACTATTTAAACCCACAAAACAACCAAAAACACACAAATGACTCTCAAAATGATAAAAATTCATAAAAATGTGTTTTTATGTGATTCAGGTACAAAAGATTGAAAAACAAGTGAAAAATGATCAATTTCACAACAATTGTCGTTTTCAGTCCCTGAAGTTACACAAATGGTCAAAAATAGTCCCTAAATGTTTTAAATGAATGAAAAGTCAACTTAAGTCCTTGGGAAGTCAAAAATATTCACAAATGATACCTGGATGAAAGTTTACACAAAATGGCAACTTTTACCCTTCAAGTTACAAAATTGGAAAAAATGGTCCCTGGGTATTCAAAAATGGAAATTTTACAAAATATACCCTTGTACTATTCATGAATTTACAATTTGGAACTATTTTGATAACTTTGAGGAAATTACAATTTAACCCCCTAAACTTTGGAAAATTACATAAATGGTCCTCGGGGTATTTTAAATTGTAATAAAATGCAAAATAAGTCCTTTGGTTTATCTAACTTAACAATTTTAGTCCTTGTGAATACTTTGGAAATATTGCAGGCTCAGTCCCTCAAGATTTCAGGAACTACAACTTTGGTCCTTGGGCTCTTATTTACATAAACCAAACCGGACCCTTATATATTATAACCCACAATCCAATCCTTACCCTAGCCCAACTACAAGCCCAACCAACCCCGTTTTATTAATACCCGGTCAAAAATTCAAACCCCGCCAAATACCAGATGTACTGTACATCTCCTTCACCATCAACTGAAAACCAAAACCATCTGGTTTTCTATCTCACCTCCACCTCATCACAGCTATCAAAAACACTCATCATCATCACCTTTACACCTGTAAACCAGCCCACAACCATTTAATGCTTCCCCACCATTTCAGTTTTACTGTAGCACTCACAAAGCCTGATTTTTCTTTCACATCACACCCAGCTCCATGCCTACTTCCCAAATTGTCCCCTTACACCTCCACAATCAACCAAACTTCTTTAATTGCAGCAGAACTGATCTAATCCACTTCTATGACTTTTGGCGCCAAAACTGATTTAAACGGATAGGATTGCTTTGACTGCATCAATGGCCAGGATTGTAAGTGGGATTGATTTAGAAGCATGTGGAGAATCTCTAAAAGCTATAAAGAAAGAGGAGAAACAGAGAGAAGAGTACTTTTGGATTAGCCATTAGTCACGTAGTATAATCTTTACAAGCTTTCTTTAAATTTCTTGTCTTTTAATGTTTTAAACCTGTTATATTTCTTAAATTAGTGTAATGTAATGTTATTTCCAGTTTAAATTCCAGTTACTTTTAAATTTCTAAGTTTGCTTAATTTCCTTTAAATTTCGTATTCTTCAAATTCTTGTTATAAAGTTGTTTTAAGGATTCTACAGCTCACTTAAGCTCTTGACAAAAGTTTTAAGGCCTTTAGATTCATTTAAACAAGTATAGTCTTTAAATTCAGAAAAATACTAAAAAATCAAAATCAGTCAATGGAAGTCAACTGTGATCCAATAAGCAGTTCTGGGGATGAATAGAAGCTAAGCTAGATGGATTTTCTGGTTTCTAGCTTATTGACAGTAAGCTAGGAGTAGTTTCTATACCTTGGTACTCAGTGTTAGCATTGATCACTTGTGAGTTCCATTTTTACCATTTTTTACCATTTACTGTCTTATTACTTTTCATGTTTTGATTTTCATGTTTTCCTATTTCTTTGTGATTGTTTAGTGATATTTTAGCTTAATATAAGTAGTTTGTTCATTAAGATTCACTTGTGCCTAATATTGAAACAATTCAGTTGAAATACAAATTTGACAAGTTTGAGTTCTTAACTGTGTTCTTGAAATTTCAATGATCAATTAGTCTTATTATGTTATAATATAATGTTTGGAATAAGGTTTATGTTGAGATTCATTAAATCCTTTGATGTTCATGTGACAAGTGAAAGTCATAGGATTGTTTGGATTTGCTGATAAAAAAGAATTCCATTGTATTTCTGTTATTGTTTGTCATTGTTATATGTCACTTTAGTTCCTAATAGCTAAGTTAAGTCAATAAATATAGTTTTTGTTTGATAAAAGTCAAAATTCCAAATTATATGCCTTAACAGTTCACTGTTGGAATTTTGAGTTGTGAAATTCATAATATTAGCTTTAAACTTGTTAATATAGCTTAATTTAGTTTCATTACAGCTTAATATAACATGTATAATCAGTAGATTAAGATTTAAATTCACTTTAGTCAACTTTTCAGTTTTTAATAAAAAGTCAAATTTTCATATAGTCGTTTTTGAATAAAATATATAATTTTGTATAGACCATAATATTAAGTTTTAGCTTAAAAACTTCTAGGTTATTAAAATATAGCTGTTAAATTAAAATAGAAAAATGCTAGTTTACCATTTCTCAGCTTTTTAAATGCTTATTCTATAGCTTTTTCATAACTGTTTTTGCCCTGCACCATGGTTAGGCTGTTAGAACTATAAGCTTGCAGAAGCTTCATTACTTGACTCTAGCTTGTGTACTTTACTGTTTTGTGTAGCCCTTGTGGCCTTTTTAGTATCTGTAAGCTTGTTTTTACATATTTAGCTTATTTGCATAGCTTAATCACCCACCTTTTTGTTACCAATCAACTCACTTCACTGAAGCAAACAGTGAAGTGAGCTGATATTCCAAAGCTCTTAACAAGCTCCTCAGTAGACTTGAGCTTGTGATTCTTGGCTTTGTGAGAAGCTAAGCTGTCCAACTCAAGGTCTCAGGAAGAGTTGAGCTTGTTGAGGCTTATTTGATAGGTAATTTAGAAGCTTGTATGTTTTCTCATTCACAACAATGGACTGCTTATGCAGTCCATTTACACCATTTCCTTCAATCTCCTATAAGCTCTTGATAGGTCATAAGCTTGTGAAGCTTGGTTTTTCATGAAGCCTAGCAACCCAAGTATGAGATCCAGTGCTTAATTTTTATGTTGTAGCTCATTAAGTAGGGCTGCAACATACTTTTTATTTGTCCCATTTCCTGTGCACTTAGCTTATACCATCACACTCAGGAAATGGGAGACTTTTCATAAGCTTCCTACAAGCTCACTAGTGGACCCCACTAGGTGAGCTTGGGCTTTTTGGAATCCTCACCAGCTCAGCTTGCTACTCCAATTCCTATTTTGCCATTTTTAGCTTATTCTCTTAGCTTAATTTGCCATTAAATAAGTATGCAAGGCTGTTTGGATCTGTGGTTATATGGATTTGCTTATTAGCTTATTACAAGCTTGTTTGTTGAAACCAGTGCACCAGCTTGTTTATACTTGTCTATATACTTGTACACATATTATCTTTCCTTTACTTATCTGTGTGGAGCTTATACCAAGCTTTAACAAGCTTCCACTCAATCCAAGTTAAGCTCCAAAAGCCTAACTGACTAAACCATAAGCTCACACTGTGCTAGTCCATTTTATGGTTCATACTTATCTATTGGACTTATGTACATCTCATTTTAGCTTTTGTTTCATTTGTATAGCTTATTTCTAGCTTATTATTAGCTTGAGTTCCAACAGTCAAGCCAAAAGCTTAACTGTTGGACTCATAAGCTCTTATTTTGCTTATTTATAAGTTTGTAGCTTTTTGTCTTCATTTAACTTGTTTATAATCAGTATATATTTAGTTCCAGAAAAAGAAAAACCAAAAAGAACCATTTAAAAGCTAATTGATAGCTTTTGTTTAAAAGCTTATTTGCTTATTAGCTTATTTTTGTTAAGCACATAGTGTTTTTAGATTTTTCTTAGGTTCTTGTATTTATTTTAGAATTTTGTAAAAAGTTTCAGATTTTTCTTTAATCATTTATTATTTTTTAATAAATCAATAATAGTTTTTAGTAATTAATAATAGTAAATATATAATAATAAATAGATAAAAAATGTAAAAAATAAATTTTCAGTTTTAAAATAAGTTTTATAATATTTTAGATTTTTCTCAATCATAATTTTATTTTTCTAGCCTTATTTCATATTTTCTTCTATTTTAGGTTATTAATAAATAGTTATAAATAGTTTTTAATTAATAATAATTAATTAAATAGTTGTAAAAAATAATTTTCTTTTTCTAATAATTTTCTTTTATTATTAGGATTGTAAAAATGTCATTTTTATATTTGTAGGCCTTTTATTTCTTAAAACTCACGTTTTATTCTGTACGTTTACGTAATTTTATTTAAACGTACGTTTTAGGTTTTAAACGTTCATCACTTTAAAAATAGTGATAGCGTTTATTTAATATATTTTAACTTTTTAATTTCTTTTAATTTGCATTTAAGTCGCTAAGACATGCAAATCCCTACTATAGTTATAATCGTTTTGTTTTTTATACGTTTACGTTTTAGTTAAACGTTCGTTTGTATATCTTTTACGTTTTTAGGTTTCTGATTGTACGTTTTTATTGACGTAGCTGTGACAGAGCTATTACTATTCACATTCCTAGTGTTAGTCAATCAGATTCCTGTTTTTCCTATACTAATATTATTTTCAACAATTCACAAGTCATTGTACCAGAACGTCACGCCTCGCCAGGACATAAACGATCCAAGGATATTTTAAATCCTTGGTAAACAAGCATTCTCTCCCGGGCTGTCGCCCTTTTATCATCTGTTACGGTTGACCGTTCACAAGCGGTTGATAAGTGTGACGGAGAAATAAAAGAAGGTAGTCCGGGAGGAATCAAAAAGATATCCAATAGTCGAAGTGTTTTCAGGCTTATCCAAGCAAGAAAACACTGAAAAACCAAGAAAACTGAAGATCAATCCACGGATAACTTAAGCGTAACTTTAGGGTTTTGCTATGCGTAAAACTTAACCAAAACTGATTTTTAGCCCAAAGAGTTTCTAAACCAGATTTTTGTGATGAAACAGCTTCAATATCACCAAAATAACACAAAAGTGTGAAACTTGATGATCCAAAACTTGTAGACACGTTACGCGCAAAAATGAACACACGTTTAAAATCAAGCGTAAAACCAATGAAATACACGTAAAGTTTGAAACTTTTTGCCAAAAACTGAAATTTTAACACCTAAAAACCTTGAAAGTACAAGAATCTTGGATTGTAAAGTGTAAAAAATGAGTTTTTATGCGTGAGAAAGTTTATGAACCGAGAGTTACGCGTAACACTAAAACTTCAAAAACAAAATCTTTTCACCCAACTATTTGGCGATTGATACCACTGTTAGGTTCTCATATTTATAACACAAGCATCAATAGAAGAAATATAGACAAGGTGATCGGATTAACAAACACACACACACACGTATGAAATATGTGAAGAGTTATGCGTAAAATGAAATGTGTTAATTGAACAACCAACTCTCAAATGGGAGATTATAAGATTATTTATAGGAAGGAACTAGGGCAACACACCAAGTTCCCATCCTTTCCTTATTGGGCTTTGGATAGGCTCATGGGCTTTCTACATGAGTCTAACCTTGATTACTAACATAAAAGTCATAATTAAGCTAACTATTACATATTAATTACTAACAATTGAATTCTAGTTTAGGAGTGATTCCAAGATGTTTATATCTATTACAAGATGTTTAAATGAAAATCTTTTCGGGAATACCCAAAACTACCAAGAAATACCCAAAACTTGCCAAAAATGCCAATCCGATTAATCACCGATTAATCCCGCCTAGACCGATTACAAACTACAGGGGAGTCGACCGCCTTACTACCGATTCGCGATTTTTGCAACGTTGATATATATCACCTCCAATTTTTTTATGATGTATATTATAGTTGCAAAGTGATTTATATGAATGTTTTATATAATCAAATATCATATTCATTTTATTTTGAGTAAAGTCCTAAAAACATCCCTGTGGTTTGCCCCGTGGTGCTGTATACATCCCTAAACTTTTTTTTGGCACAAAATCATCCCTCCGTTAGTAAAGTTGGCACAAATACATCCCTCTGTTAGTAAAATCAGTTAGTGAGGACTAACGATGCAAATATATCTCCGTTATCTCCTAACAGAAGAGAAAATATTTGCACCGTTAGTCCTTAGGACTAACGATGCAATAAAATAAATTGCATCGTTAGTCCTTAGGTATAAAACCCCACTTCTCACTCTCTCTCTCCTCACTTTAACACAATTTTCTCACACTTAATATACCTTTCTCTCTCTAGTAATTCTTCGGCCACCACTGTCCGCCGGCCACCATCACCTTTTTCGGCCACGCGGCGCCCCACGCGCCACCTGTTGCTTCACCGCTTCCACCAGGTGATAGATCGCGATCTCGTGGTTACTATTATATGGCACACGCGCCATCAATCTCACTCACGCCTCGTAGATCTTGAAAATAAGAATCGGATGTGTGGTGATTTTCTTGAAAGTTTGCATGGTTGAATCGGGTTTAGTGTGATGGTCATGTTTAGGAGTTACTCTTGGTTCGAGCCTTAATTCGTTCGGGAAGCATATCAAGCAAATCCGTGCCCGATTGAAGTTTCTTGTGTTTGGTTTATCCCACCACGACTCCATTGTGGGCTGCTACATCATTTCGAATAGTTTCTGTGTGAGGCTCAGTTAAGACAACATCATGTTTGGTTCAGGGTGTATGATATGTTGAGTTGTGAGTGTTTGGTTATTATTTTGAGCTCAAGGCTGCTGCTGTTCTTAGTGGTTATATTTTCTTGTGAGGCTTTTTTGCTTTTGCTGTTTTCCTTATTGTGGGGCTGCTACTCTACACATGGGTCTGGTCCATTTGTTTCTCATTGCTTAAATTGGTTTTTCTTTCTTGCGACAGTTCCTGTAAGGCTTTGTGATTGTTTCTAGGTGTTTGGCTTTTTTGTAAATAAATTTTGAAATCATTTAATTCTTAGTTGTATGCGACCTTGAGTTATTTGTTGCACTTTGTTTATTAGTCTTGTGTATTCAAAAACAGACTTAATGTGTTTTTAATGTTCTTATTAATTACGAGTATATTTTTGCAACAATGGTGAGGAAGGATGGTGGTGGCGTTAGGTGGTGGAGGTGGCGGTGATGGTGGTGGCGGTGGAGGTGGTAGGTGGCGGTATCGTTAGTCTTAAGGACTAACGGTGCAAATATTTTCTCTTCCGTTAGGAGATAACGGAGATATATTTGCACCGTTAGTCCTCACTAACTGATTTTACTAACAGAGGGATGTATTTGTGCCAACTTTACTAACGGAGGGATGATTTTGTGCCAAAAAAAAGTTTAGGGATGTATACAGCACCGCGGGGCAAACCACAGGAATGTTTTTAGTACTTTACTCTTTTATTTTTTTTAATAAGTTATTCAAGTTACATACTTTCTTTTATCTGGTTTGCAATTTTTCATTTCATTTTAAGTCTAACTTTTTAAATGGTATCAAATAAATTTTTTTCTTTTTTCTTTTTTGGTTTTAACAAAGATCTTTTTTTTTTTTTTTTTCTCATTTGTCTTTTTTTCAAAAAGAATTCCTTAAAATTCTGTTCCTCTTCTTCTCTAATTCATTTTCATTTATCTCAATTATGAGATGCATTCTTATTTTATCAGATAGTATTTGGAAGTTCAAACAACAAAATTGTACTCCGTACGGAATTATAATATATAAGAGCATCCACAATGGTGGACCTTTTATATAGGTTTATAACATGTCAAATCATTAATTTATACGTAAACTATAAACCTATTACCACTATGTATAAACCTTTTATAATCATATCAAATGTTCAACCATAACACATAGCATTAAATTATGAAAAGGTCTAGGATTTTGGACCTCTTCATGCCACATAGATATAAACCACAAGCTCACTATGCTTAAAACAAAAAATAAACCTTTTCATAACTTATAACTTTTAGACCTTTTTATAAACCTCTTATAGTGGATGCCCTAAGTTAACAAACTACATTCAGATCCGACAACAAAATCTCACAAAACATAATATGAATACAGATTCAACTTAACCACCACACAACTCCTCCAAACCCTAATCTAAAACCCACAACATCATTCATAACTCACCTACGACACCTAGTAATAGCAGAACAACCTCTACTATACGGATGCACAGCGCCTTTAGCTCTCCAACAATCATGCGTATAATACGACCTCCCGGAGCGTGGGGGACACGGCACTCTATTCGCGGACAACGCGCCGTATGATATGTAGTATCTCACCCTCTTCCAAAACAACGACCTCCGTAAACCACCACCGTCAATATCTTCCACTCCGTCGTCGTAGTACATTGAAAGCTCGTCGGAAGGTAGGTTTAGGGAGATCTCAGTTGGGGATACATCTGTGGCGCGTGAGGCGCGTGGGAGTGAGAGTAGGAGGAGGCTTAGTGTGAGGGAAGTGTAGATGAGAAGTGAAGGTGGTGCCATTGGTGTAAGGTGAATGAGATATTGTGTGTGTAAAAATGGGGGTTTATGGAGAGAGGGTTGTGTGGGGTAGGGAGTCACATGGCGGGAAATTGGCTGACAACTGGAGGAATTTAATGAGTGTGTTTTCTCTGATTTATGGATGGGATGGGCCTCAAATACTGTCTTGATAATGGTGTCTTAATGTACTACCGTATATGTTTTCTGATTAGAATGCAACAGGATTTTTATTCAGCTTTTGTTATATAATTAAAAAAAAAAACTTTGATACATGGACCTAACTAAAGAGGCTTAAAAGAAGATCGTACTGTACAATGCATTTATGCATTAGGTCTCCTTTTAGACATCTTTAGTTAGGTCCATTTATCATTTTCCTTAAAAAAATTGTCATAAAAAATCAAAATAGACTCCATTAAGTCATTTTAAATATTTTTTAATACCTTTTGTTAGTTAAGTATTGAGTTGTTACGAGAATGATCGGAGCTAGAAAGTTATGATCGAGAAGTAAAATTTGATAATTTTTAAAACTAAATTACAAATCAATTTGTTAAAAGAGCAAACAATAAAAATTGCCAGATATTTTAAAACATTTACTTCACAACTTTTTTCACTAGAGAACACTGCCAACTCCACCTAGTTTGTCTCAGCCTATGGTTACAAGTCGAAAATTGATCAAGTCTTTTTCTCAAAAACTTCGACTCTCAAATCTTTGAGTAAAAAAGTTTATACATTACAATGTTAAAGAACTTTTGAAAGGCTTTTTTAAAGTTTTTCAAAAAGAACTTGTATTAGAGATTCTCATATATGTTGTTTATGGAATAAATTTGAATAAATTTAGGTGATTGCGGTGATGATTAAGGATGATTGGTGGTTAATTACGGAGGAATAATGGTGGGGAGACATCGGTGGGGTAATGGACTAATGATCACGCGTTTGATGTGATCATAAAAGACAAATGACTTTGCTAGATATGAGAATTTAAGACAAACGAATTTTTGCATTTTACTGGTATATCTTGTTTTTTCTAAATAATGATTGGAATTTTGTATTATTTTAAATAAAATATTTCGTCTTGTTAGAGGGGAGGGAGTGGGCAGCGGGTACCAAATCGGGTAAGGGTACCCGATCGGTAACACCGCCGCCACCCCTTCGGGTATGAAAATCGGCTACAAAAAACGGGTTGGGAAGCCGACTGTTTGTAGGAGCGTTTTTTTGAAAAAAAAGATACGTTGCATATAGCAACGGCTATATTTGGCCGAAAATTAAAAAAAAAAAAATTTTTCCTCTTTAAAACCAAACCATTTCACTTCATTTTTCAAAATAACAATACACAAACCAAACCATTTCACACATTAATCTTTCAAACTTTGGCGAAACCATGGATTCAAGAAGAGGTAAAAAACCAACCACCTCGCGTCAAGGTCGTTCTCAACCGTCCCCGAATCAACCACAACAAACTCCGTTAGGATTTACCCAATTTTATTCTCAACCACCCCCGAATTTTTACGTTCCACAACCCCAATCTCCACCCTTTTTCCAATATAATATGGGTCATCCTCAAATGAATCCACAACACTACAACATCACTACTACAAGCGAGTTTTCCCCGTTCCAAAACATTGATGAAGAAGTAGAGTACGTACCCGAAACACAACCACTACCAAACGAAGAAGACGAAGATGAGGAAGTTCAAGAAGTTGATCCGAGAGGAAAGAAAAAAGCTTTCGCCGGGAGGAGGCCCCGTGAATTTTGGTCACCGGCACAAGAGGAGGCTTTGGCGAAAGCATGGATTCAAATCTCCGAATGTGGTGTTGTCGGTAATGAACAAAAGTCCGACGGTTTTTGGAAACGGGTTCTCAAGCATTACGAGTCAAGTATGGGTTCGAGTTCACGAACTTTTCATTCGTTGAATACCAAGTGGAAAACAATGAACACGGCCATGGGTATTTTCAACGGCTACTACATCCAAGCGGTACAAGTTATATTTATACTTTTTATTTTACATAATCTATACTTTTTATTTTACATAATCTATACTATATTATTTACAATTACATTATTTGTTTAAGCTATATTTTTATTATTTTGTATATAATGTAGAAACGTGCTAAGGCTAGTGGGTGCAACGACTTGGACGTGGTGAGGCAAGCTGAGTTGGATTACTATACAGCAAAGAAAAGACAATTTACTCATACTTTGGCGTGGGAGGTTGTCAGAGGTCATGACAAATGGACCGAGCAAGAATGTTTTCAAGCTATTCCCGGTTCGACAAGCAACTCTTCAAAAAGGAAGTCGGGGGAGTATGAATCGGCAAGCAACACCGTTCCCGATATGAATGAAGACCCCACCCCTCCACTTTCAAGAAAGATGAAAAAGAAGCAAGCTGTATCCTCGTCGATCTCAAGTGTTGCGGAAGAAATCAACTCGTACACACAAAAGAAGACGGAATATTTGGCAGAAAAACGCGAGAAGGATGCGTTGGCAAAACAATTGTTGGCTACACAAATCGAGGGGGCGAAGTTCAAGAATGAACAACGGGAGATGAAGTATTTTTTGGAGCCGCATGATCACATTCGCGATCCCGCTATGTTGGAATTCGTTCTGAACCAAAAACGTCAACTTGCAGCCAAACACGGATGGGCTTGCAATTTTTAAGTTGTAGTTTCAACTTGTTTTAATTTCAAATTATGTAATGTTTTTAAGTATTATGTTATCTTTTTTTTTTTTTAAAGTATTATGTAATGTTTTATTTTATTTAATGAAATGGTATGTTTTTATTTTAAATATTGTATGTGATTTTATGTATGAAAAAAAAAAAAAAAAAAAAAAAAAAAAAAAAAAAAAAATCGGGTAGTGTAGGTGACCACTCCCTCCACTTAGGGTATGGTTAGGGTAAAATTGGGTAGTTTTGATGTGTAAGGTTTTTATTGGATGGAGGTGAGGTGGCACCTAGGGTATTAGGTGACCACTCCCCCCTCCCTTAACGTTATGTCGTGTAGTGAGAGAAACGAGTTTTTAAATAAAGGACTGTTTTTTGTTCAAAAAAATAAAGGACTGTTTTTACATTGAGTTTTGTTTTGTTTTGTTTGTTTTTTTTAACAGCGGAATTTTATTAGAAACTAGCACGGAGCTAGAAAAATTATTACAAGATGGAAATCATTAAAGGGTTTTGAATCCAATTGTTCCATGATATGGAAGACAATTTGTTTCGAGAAGAGAACCACCTATAAGAACAATCTACAATGTTATAAAATAAAATGCTACGCTTAAGCGGAGTGGTACTAAAAATTAACTCGTTGCGGTAGTTCCACAGAGACCATAAAACAACTCCGCAAATAACCTCCAAGATAGATTTCTGAGAGGACGGAACTCGCATGCCTTCAACCCAAGAATAAACACCCTGGATGTTAGAAGGACTAGGGGAAACAATATCCAACCAAACAAAAATCTTCTGCCAAAGAGTTGTTGCGAGAGAACAAAACCATAAAGTATGGTTTGTTGTTTCAATACTGGAGTCACAAATTGGGCAAGTAAGAGAGTCCATGTCGATCCCTTTGCGACTAAGATTCCACCTTGTTGGAAGACAATCACGAAGAGCTCTCAAAATAAAAATGTTAATCTTTTTAGGAAGATAACGATTCCATCTAGTTTCAAAACCTCCATCAGGGAGGGTGCATTTATCTATATGGTCACGAGTACTTTTAACAGTTGACTAATAACTTATGGTTCAAGCTTTTTAAATATTTTTAGGTTATCATGTCTTGAGAAATAGCTTGACGGTTTATGATTAGGTGACAATGATGATATTGTTAGCTTTTGGCTGGTGGTTTGGTAACATGTTTACTGCTGTACTTTAGTATACACATAACTCATTTTTAGACCAACTAAATGTCTTTAAATGAGAAAATTTATTTCATTCGGGATTGTCTAATAAATGCACTAAAAGCATTGGATAAGTGCATTAATTCAACACCAAATTTTCTTTTAAAATGGAAAAATGCATTTAATATACAATAATTAAAGTATAAATTACTTTAATTAAATGTGATTTTGTATTCAATTAAAGCAAACTTTTTTTGTTTAACAATTCAAACCAATGCTAGGAAGATATTGTTTAGACAATTCAATTTCATTATCATGGTCGAAAGTTTCATAATCTTTTTGACAACTCAAGAGAGGCCGAAAGCCAAAGCCCAAATTCCAAGACTAGCCAATGCCCAATAGCTTAAAACGGCCGAAAGCCCAAGACCCAGACAAAAGGCTTTATTTTATCAGGCCAGGAATTCATGAGAGCATATTAAATTTTAGCAATTGTATGAGTGAAAGATAAATTTTTTGGCAAACTAATGACCCAAATATTTTTCACTTTGTAAGAGTAATGTTTATTTCTAATTAGCAAGAAAGTATGTAATACCATATAATCATATATCATGGGAGATTTGTTAGTTTATGTTATACGTTGTCACAACATTCATAGGCAAAAGACAAAAAAAAAAAAAAAAAAAAAAAAAAAAAAAAAAAAAAAAAAAATCATTGATAAATTGATTCATTCATTCTTAAGTCATTTACAACTTTTGAAAAGTTTATAAGTCATATTACAATACATCACTGATTTATAAAGTTTTTTTGTGTTATAAACCGATCTTCAGTATACATGAAGTTCTTTTAACTTTGTAACAATATCACATATGTCAAGGGCATTTAATTATGAAGAAGTTCTGGATTTAAAACATTTTCATTTACATAGGCATGAAATAAAATTTCACTATGGATGAAACAAAAACAGTGTTTTTCATGAGTTTTAAAGCTTTTTTAAATCTCTTATTGTGATGCTTTATACCAATTTATCATAGTGATTTACTATTCTAGAATTCCCAAGTTTGCTTTTTTGCCTTTGCTTTTACGTAACTTTTTTTTATACATCGAAATGATATAATTTACATATTTGTTCATAATAATGACTCAATCGCACCGCAAAAAACAGCTAAAGAATTTCTCATATGTGAAATATATGATGTAAGGGATATGTACATGCGTTTACATATGCAGATGTAATGTTGATATTAAGATTGAATTTAAACGAATTATTTAAAAGAGCTTTCTAACAAGTGTGTCCTTATATACTTGTTTGTGTGTATTCATTAAACTATAGAAAAACGTATTTAGTACACATTAAATAAACGTGCAAATTTTCCTATTTTAAATAATTTTGAATTTTACAAACTCTTTTTCTATTTTACTCATCATAACTCAGACACCGTTAAACAAAACTAAAATTTAATGATAAACAATGCAACTGATAAGCTTTCTTAAAGGTCAAATATTTTTAAAAGGTATTATATTTGCTACCATTTGTTTTTGTGGGTTGCAAACAAATTTTTTCATTTTTTGGATACTTTTTTTTTAAATTCACCTTTTTTTGGTATTTTGCGAAATTTTTAGACATTTTTACCCCTTTTACCTAATAGATTTTTTTTTCAGAAGGCAAAAATGTCACATAATACTCTAAAAAGGATTAATTTAAAAGAAAATTACTCACAAAAGCAAAAAAAATTATTCACTACTCACAAAAGTAAATAATGACTAGTATGATAACTTTTAAAAATTTTGACCCTTTCTAAATACTCCTAAATAAAAAGCTTGTGACTTGCTAATGAGTGCTCATTGAGCACATAAAAATATAAAAATTGAATTGAACTTGAAGTTAATATGTTCAAATTTTATTTTATTTTGAAAAATCACTTAATAAACATTAATTACATTTTTTTTTTAAATTTCTATAACTAATAAAATGTGATTTTTAGTTTAATACACTCAAACTTTACGCCTTAGACAATACTTAGGCAATGCCCAGTAGTCACCCATTGGCTAATCCCAATCTTATATTAACATGCATTTCTGTGAATGTAAATGTCAAATAAGTTAAGTTTCTTTGATTGCATAACTTATTACGGCAAGACCGTGCGCTCAAGATAATCAAATGTGCATGCATGCATGGATGAATTATTTCAATGTATTCGATGAAAAATGGCTCACCAAACTTGTTGGCATCATATTGCATTAACCTGATATACTTTTCCACATTAGGATGGACATTCTATCTATCTTATTCCAAAACAGCTATAGTTATCGTGTTTGTGAAGTATTCAGTTTGGTCAGATCACCAATTCGTATCTATCTTTAATGCAAGTCTCATCTTAAAGCATTCTTTAGGGTGATCTGACTGCATTCCAGAAAAAAAGAGACTCTCGTGTGTGCTACATAGTCTTTTGACATCATTTTAGATACGGTGTGTCTCAATAAACTTCTGCATCATCATGGCAGCACCTAATACTTATGATAAACTATTAACATATGAAAAAGCTACATTTTCTGTGAATAATGATTCTTGTGTCCAAAAATGGCTTGTGCCAGATTATACTTATATTGTCCATCTTATGATCAATTTCGAGATGCATGCGGATCCTATAATGACCAAACCAATGCATGTCCATCTGGACGAAAGTCATAAAAAACCACCCTTTTGACAATTCATTTATTGCGTTGGTGGGGTTAACAGCAAGTTGCTGATTCTACTTAAGTTCGAGTTTGTTGAAGCAGTAACTTGAAAGTAACTGTTTTTTTTGGTTCTTTTTGCAGATTGCATGGTTGCAAAGTTAAACGACCAGAAATGGACAGACAGTTTGATAGTGATGTAAATTGTGGTCAATTGAGGTTAGAAACATTTATGCTCGCGGAACCAGGAAATGAAGATGTAGGGGGCAAATTTTTATTTTTGACAACAACAACAAAATGCGGAAGAAAAAACTAGGATCGTAATGATAAATCAAGTAGTTTTACTTTGAAATGATAGATTTATAAAGCTTTAAAGTGTTGAATGTTGGGTTTTAGTATGTGAGTGAGGGGCAATTTGAGTTTTGGTTGGAGAGCACTTTCGAAAAAAGGTCAAAATTATAAAAAAATTACACTAAAATCTCGACTTTTTCGGCTAGCCATGGAAGGCACTTGCCCTCCATTCTTATGAAGTAGATCCGTCCCTTTTTATGCATATAGGAACAGCAACTCGATCTCATAAAAATTTAAGGCCAAGACCTTTAAATGGAAAACATGGACCACTTCTTAATAATGATAGCCTATGGTTAGCTACTCTAGTGCGACTCATATCAATAGATAGATCAAATTTACTTGACATCTAGTTAAGTTATTTAGTCTTGCGGTATCCAATATGACCATAGTTGTTATCTGCAAAAGTAATGCATTTAAGTTTAATCAATACATTATGATTAGAAAGATGGCCCAAGTCCGATACCATCTAAAAAGGTTATGTTTATTAGCCGTACACATTGCAATGCATAACATTAAAAAAATAATAATAATAAGAAAAAGAATAGAAAAATCGTTAGAAAGTTCGGTACCAAGCGTTAATATACTCTTTGGATTTAGAAAATCCGTTAGTTAAAGACTCGGTCACCTCAAGTATGTGTAAGCATTAGAAAGCTCGTAGTTTTAGTCGTTTAGTTATGTTTAGTTGTTAGTCAAGTAATATCGTGGAGGACGGACGGGTCTTTACCTATTGTATACCTGGTCCACAGCCCGTAGGTGCCGTATTTTGTAAGATACTATAAATACCCTTTGCCTCCTAAGGCAAAGGGTGGAGCTTCATAATATTACATCACTTTCTATCACTAGAAGTTCTCATCCTCTCTACTTTCTCTCTCTAAACTCTCTCCATATTCGAACCTTGTGATTGTGTTTGTGTGTTTATGATAACCAATATGTTACAAATGGTATCAAAGCAATGGTTTAATCATCTACTTTGTGTGTTCTTGGATTCTTGATTGGTTATTCATAAGTTTTGGTTTGAATGAGTTTAGAGACTTTTTCACTCTTTTGATCTTATTTAGTGTTAAAGTTTGGATTTTGATTGTACTTTTGTGTTTAGGATCATCATATTAGTTTAGTTTTTGGTTTGGAAGGTTTGATTCATCGTGGTTGTGGTGTTTTTGATTGAAAAAGAAAGGTTTTTAGGTTTGTTCTTGAGTGCGATTTGAGTCACGGACATTGCTTCTTGACTGCGATTTGATTGTTATTGGTTGCGATTTGATCAGAATTGAATGTGATTTGGTTTGTACTTGCTGCGTCTTGTGGTTTACTCACTGCGACTTGAGACGGTTTTAGGCTGTGATTTGTAGTTTTGAGTGCATTTTGAGTTAGAAAGAACAAAATGACAAGTAGTGGTTGTACTATTGATAGTGACTTGTGCATTGTGTTTTGTTCTTATGCGTTTTGGCAGGTTGCGATTTGGTTAAGGACTGCTTTTTGTTCTCTGCGTTTTGACAGGTGTTGCGTTTTGTCCTTGCGATTTGTCAAGATCTGCGTTTTGTCACTGCGTTTTGTGATTAACTGCGATTTGAGTTCTCTGCGTTTTGATAAGTTGTTGAGATTTGTCAATTGAGATTTGACACTTGTGACTTAAGTTCTACGGTTTTCTCTTGATTTATTAAAATCCCGTGAAAGATTCTATTTCTCGGTTTAATCAAAGAGTAGTAAATCCCGTGTACTTAGGAATCATGTCTACTGTTGCAGATGACGTTCAAGATGCTGGGTCCGATACTCGCCCTCCTATGCTGGATAGAACTGATTATGACTCTTGGGCATAGAGAATCGGATTGTACTGCTTGGGCAAAGAGAATAGTCTTAACATCATTCAGTCAATTGATGAAGGACCATTCCAAATGGGAACAACCAGAGATCAACTTGAAGCTGGTGCTGATGGAACTGTCACTTTGGGTATAGATAGACCAAGGACTTATGATGATCTCAGTGATAAGGAGAAGAAAAGATACGATGCTGACATTAGAGGTTCTAACATCGTACTTCAAGGTCTACCAAAGAACATTTACAAGCTGATCAATCACAATACTGAGGCTAAAGCAGTTTGGGATAATGTCAAGATGCTTCTCTCTGGTTCAGAACTGACTAAGGAAGATAGAGAGTCACAACTTTATGATGATTTTGAGAACTTCAAGATGAACCTAGGGGAAAGCATTACAGAGTATCATGTGAGGTTTGACAAGCTTGTGAATGATATGAGAAACATCAATATGACCATGCCAAACATTAGAGGTGGCAAAATCGTTGGGTTGGGTTGGGTCTCGGGTCTTAGATGGGTATGGGTCTAGATGGGTCACTTGGAAGGATGGGTCTAGATGGGTATGGGTCTAAATAGGTATGAGTCGGGTCGGGTCAGGTTTTTTTTTGGGTTTTACTAGTTTTTTGTTTCATCATGGAACATAATAATTAATTACTGTAAACAAAGACTAAAAGTATTCAATATTCATTTTTTTACGTTTTCGTCAGTTTTTATACGTTTTCATCCGTTTTCGTCTGTATCTTTACGTTTTTATATGTTTTCATCCGTTTTAATCCGTTTTTGCCTGGTTTCATCCGTTTTTTACTTTTTTTATAAGTTTTCATCCGTTTTTATACGATTTCGTCCATTTTTATACGTTTTCATCTGTTTTTATAAGTTTACATATGTTTTTATACGTTTTCATCAGTTTTTAACTATTTATACGTTTTTGTCAGTTGTTTCGTCCATTTTTACACGTTTTCATCCGTTTTTATACGTTTTCGTCAGTTTTTATACGTTTTCGTCTAGTTTTTTTTACGTTTATGTCCGTTTTAATACGAGTTCGTTTGTTTTTATACGTTTTCGTCTATTTTTATATGTTTTCTTATGTTTTTGTACGTTTTCGTCCATTTTTTTACGTTTTCGTCATTTTTTATACGTTTTCGTCAGTTTTGATACGTTTTCGTTAATATTCATACGTTTTTATACGTTTTCGTCAGTTTTTACACGTTTTCATCCGTTTTTATACGTTTTCGTCATTTTTTATTCGTTTTCGTCTGTTTTCCTCTGTTTTTTATGTTTTTCATCCTTTTTCGTCCGTTTTTATACGTTTACATCCATTTTTAGCTGTTTTCGTCCATATTTTTACGTTTTTGTACTTTTTCATAAGTTTTTGTCCGTATTTTTACGTTTTCGTCCGTTTTTATACACTTTCATCCGTTTTTATACGTTTTCATTCGTTTTTTTACGTTTTTAGTCTTTTTCTTCCGTTTTTTACGTTTTCATTTTTACACGTTTTTATACATTTTTGTACGCTTTTTTACGCTTTTTCGTAAAAACGGACAAAAACGGACAAAAAGCTTTTTGTCCGTTTTTGTTCGTTTTTCGTTTTTATACATTTTTGTCCGTTTTAATACGTCTCATTCGTTTTTTTTACACTTTCATCCGTTTTTATACATTTTTGTCCGTTTTTACACGTTTTCATCGGCGAAAACGTAAAAATAGACGAAAACGTGTAAAAATGGACGAAAACATAAAAAACGGACGAAAACGTAAAAAATGGCCGAAAACGTGTAAAAACGTAAAAGAAAATGGACGGAAACGTGTAAAAACGGATAAAAACATTGAAAAACCAGACGAAACGTGTAAAACGTACAAAAACGTAAAAAAACTGACAAAAACGTGCAAAAACGGACAAAAACGTAAACAAACATTAAAAGACGGACGAAAACGTAAAAAAAGGGACGAAAACGTGTAAAAACGGACAAAAACGTAAAAAAGCAAACGAAAACGTGAAAAAACGGGCGAAAACGTTAAAAAACAGACGAAAACGTGTGAAGCATAAAAAAAATAGAGGAGAACGTGTAAAAACGTAAAAAACCAAAAAAACGGACGAAAACTTGTAAAAACGGATAAAAACATAAAAATCCGGACAAAAATGTAAAAACCGGACGAAAACGTGCAAAAACGGACGAAAACGTAAAAAACAGATGAAAATGTGTAAAAACGGACAAAAAGCGTAAAAAAGCGGACGAAAACGTGAAAAAACGGGTGAAAACGTAAAAACGGACGAAACCATGTGAAAACGGACAAAAACGTAAAAAAAGGATGAAAACGTTTAAAAACGGATAATAACATAAAAACTGGATGAAAACGTGTAAAATAGACAAAAACGTAAAAAAACCCCTGACAAAAACATGCAAAAACGGACAAAAACGTTAAAAACTGTCAAAAACAAACGAGAACGTTAAAAAACAGACGAAAACGTATAAAAACGGACAAAAGCGGACGAAAACGTGAAAAAACGGGCGAAAAAAGACGAAAACGGACAAAAACGTAAAAAACGGACGAAAACGTGTAAAAACGGTTAAAACGTAAAAAACGGACGAAAATGTATAAAAACGAACAAAAACGGATAAAAACGTATGAAAACGTATAAAAACGGACGAAAATGATAAAAATGTATGGAAACATAAGAAAACGTATAAAAGTAGACTGTGAGTAGTTTTTATAATTTTAGTTAACAACCAACTTAAACTATGTGGATATTGTATTAGACCCATGTGGGAATATTATTAGACCCAACTATACCCATCAATATTAATTAATTAAAATCAAGTAAACCCATTTAGACCCATCTATTAAAATAAACTAAACCCATTTAGACCCATCTCATTAAAAAATTTTACCCAACTAGACCCAAATTTAACCATTGAATTGACACCTCTACCAAACATCCAACTCAATTCCAAGTTCGTAAACAACATGAACCCTGAATGGCACAGATTTGTCACTGCTTTGAAGTTGAACAAAGGACTGAGGAACAATAACTATGAACAACTATGAACATGAGAAACATGTTACATTTGAGCGTTTGATCTTGGAGAAATTCCACTCTAATACTTCTTCTGCAAACTCATCAAATGACTCAACTACATTTATTTCAAATGTGAGGATAAGTACTCAAGCATCACAAGTCATACCATCTTCTCAGAATTAGAAACAGATTACCATACCAGACTCAGGATTTACCCCAACTGACATGTTGATTGAAAACATTCCAAACCAAGTGGCTCTACTGGTTCAACAGTCGAGAAACTCACTTCCCAAAACCAACAACCAACTTAGAACCTCATCTAATCTACATAATCAAGCCACAATGGAAGATGGAAGGGTTGTGTTTCAGAATGTGCAAGGAAGGCAGAATGTGAATCCAAGGTATATTGCACGGGGGAATGTTGGAGCTGGAGCTGGTTATATGGGTGCTCAGAACCGAGGAAGGGTTGTAGTTCAGGGTCAAGGGAAACCGATTAAGTACTATAACTGTGGAGGAGAAGGACATATTGCTAGGAACTGCACTCAACCGAAACGTCCACAGAATGCTGAGTACTTCCGGGATAAGATGCTGCCGATGCAAGCTCAAGATAGTGGATCGGTGCTGGATGAGGAGGAGTTGCTGTTTCTTGCTGATGGGCATGCCAAAATATATGATGCAGATGTGGATGAACAACCAGTATATGACTTGGCACAGACAATCCTAATGTCTTCCAGGTTGCTGATTGTGATGCTTTTGACTCTGATGTTAATGATGAACCTACGGCTCAGACCATTTTCATGGCTAATATTTCTCCAATGGTCTCATCACCTCAACAAGTTGGTCCCTCCAAGGATTCTATCATATCAGAGGTACTAAAACTATATGATATGGTCGATGAGCAAAAGATTCCCAACGAAGTACAATCAACGGAAGTCGTTGAATCAGATATTGAAAATATGGGTAATAGCAATGTTGTCCCATATGAGCAATATATGAAGCACGATGAAAGTCTAGTTGGACCAAGTGGTGCATCTTCTGCCATTAATGATGAATGTGTGTTTGATAAATACACTGAATATGCACCTGATGATTCCATGACCACTAAGCTAAATATTTATAAGGATCAAGTTGCCATCTATGAACAGCGTGCTAAATTTGAGCTGACCACCCGTGAGCAGGAAATGGATAGCCAAATGCGTACATTAATCACTAAAAGTAATTTAAGGGAGGAAACATTAAAACAAGAGTTAAATTCCTTACAAGAGAAACTTAATAAAACTGTTAAGCAAAAGCAAGAACTTTAAGAAAATGTAAAAGTGCTTAGACAGGAATTCAAAGAAAAGGAATCAAAACTTTTAGATGATTTTTCCAACCTTAAAACTTTGAAGAACAAACTTGAAAACAAGTTATACGTACAAGGCAACACCATTCAAACTGCTCACATGATCACAAACCATATAGTATTAAGTGATAAACACAGTATTGGCCCTATAAGAGACCCAAATCCTGCGTATCTTAAGAAAGCAAAAAGAGCTCATGATGTGATTTATGGTGGTAGTGAGATTCTTAAGCCTAAACAAAAGCCAACTCATGTAGAGAACACCGAAGAGGACATAGAGATAGAAAATGCCTCTAGAGAGAAAATGAAAAATAAATTGAAGGATCCTTTGTGTGTGAGTCATAATTTAAATTTCAAAACTCCCAATTACACTAAGGATAACTGGCTAGCTACGTTTAGACCTCAGACTCAATTAACCCTTGAACAAGTGTTTTGGAAGTTAGATATGGATAAGAGAAAAGCTGAAGAACTTGTTGAAAAAAAAAGAGTGTTATCTTACAGAGGTTATTCCATTCTTTAAACAATTAAAAGAACAATTCGAGGGTATTCAAAAGGTCTTAGATACTGAAGTTAAAGAAATGAAAATGATGTTTAATAAAATGGAAAACGAGGTTAGTATTAATGCATGTGAGCTTAAAAGTAATGAGATTGAGAGGAATAATATTCACATCCTTAATGAGAATTTGATTTCCAGATGCATTGCCCAAGATGTGTTTTATATTGTTACTAATTATGCCATAACTGCTTCTCAATTTCATGATTTATCAATTGCATTTAAAGTTTCCCAATATCGTGTCATTGAGCTTGAGACCGAAAATTCAAAATTGCATGACAAAGTCGAAAAGGATGATCATGATAACATGGTTAGGCATGTTTCTAAGTTAGAAGTTGAATATCTTGATTTACAATTAAAATATCAACATCTTGAAGAAAGAATCAAAACTTCAAATACCAAGACATCTTCGGATGCTCCTGAGTTTGATGCATATTTTGAAATAAACTCACTTGATGAACGGATTCAAGCTCACTGAAACACGATCCTAAAGTTGAAAGCTCAAATTTCCCAATTGAAGGGAAATAGGAGAGAAGTGGTTGGCACTCAGATACCTCCGCCTTTAGATTCTCAGAATTTCCAACTTCAAAACATCATTAATAAATTGCAAAAAGAAAATGAATGTTTCCAAGCTGAAATTTCAAAGGTTAAATCGCAAAACAAAGAGTTATGTGATTCAGTCAAGATTAATCATGATAAACACATTGAAAAGATAACTTCTTTGCTTAATGAAATTGAGAATCTGAAGCATATGGTAAAAGGCAAAGTGCAAATTCCCACTTGCAAATATTCTGTTCCAAAGGTTTCTGCTTGTAATAGTTATGCTATTGATGCGCTGTATATTCCCCCTCCTCTTAGGAATAATGAACTTGCATATCAAGCATATCTTTCGTACCTTAAGGATAGTTTAGAGGGTCTCCGTGAGATTATAGAAGATGATAGAATAGAGAAACCACTTGATAGTGCGGTTACCTATGCTTGCATGTATGCCAAACAATCTCAGGAACTCTTAGAATATGTAATTGCTACATGTCCTAAATCTGGTACTAGGCGAGATAGAATATTTTCACCCATTTCTATGCCTTCAAGCATGTTACCTTTGATGTACCTCCTAAAGTCTCAAAGCCCAACACTTCTAGACCAGAAATAGAAAAAGTAGTGAAACCAACTAATATTCCCGTCGTTCCTTCTACAGGATTAATCAGTGACACTAAGGTTAGCGGGTCAAAGCCTTCAGGCAATACAAAGCAAGATACGACCTCGCGAGCTAAAAGTGATCAAGTGAAGAGAGTAGAAGACCACCCTAGGAATAATACGTTTGAGTTGAGCAATAAGAATCGTGTTGATTCTAGTATTAGCTATAAGCGTACTTAATTAATTCGAATTATTCTACTGCTTGCAAAACATGTAATGAATGTTTAGTTTCTGGTAATCATGATGAATGTGTTGTGATTTATTTGAGAAATGTTGTTAAATCTCTAGTTAATAATGTTAGAAATGCTAAACAGGTTAAGCAAGCTTGGAAGCCTACATGAAAAAGGTGTAGTAATCATTGGAAGCCTCCAGGGAAAAAGTTTACTAATGTAGGTTATCAATGGAAGCCTAGAGGTCATAAATTCAAAATTAATGAACTTTGCCCTAAATTGTCTAGACCACTGCCCATTAATAAATGGAAGCCCACTGGTAGAATCATACCTTTAGGAAGTCAACATGCTTCGACTAGGTCCACTGCCTCTACTAGTGTTGCTCCCACTAATAATGTCATGGCATCTAGAAATGTTGTAGGCCTACAAATTTCGTGTACTAACCAATCGGAACCCATACTCTCATTGGGATCCAAAGCTTCCAGTTATCCACTCTTGTCTGTGTTCAAATGCAGGTCGTACAAATCGTCCTTTGGTATTTGGATTCAGGCTGATCAACACATATGAATGGAGATCGCTCATGGCTCAAGAACTTTGTGAATAAGTTCATCGGGACTGTTAGATTTGGGAATGACCACTTTTGGGCAATTATGGGTTATGGAGATTATGTTTTTGGAGATAGTGTGATCTCCCGGGTATATTATGTGGAAGGTCTTGGTCATAATATGTTCTATGTTGGTCAATTTTGTGACTCTGATCTCGAAGTAGCCTTCAGAAAACACTCTTGCTTCGTTAGATAATTAGATGGTAATGAGCTTCTAAAGGGATCTCGTGGCACTAATTTGTACACCATCTCTATCGAAGACATGATGCAGTCTTCTCCTATTTGCTTGTTGTCAAAGGCATCTAAGAACAAATCATGGTTATGGCACCGTCGACTCAATCACTTGAAACTTCAGCACCATCAATGATCTTTCTAGAAAGGACTTGTGAGAGGCTTACCCCGATTGAAATATGAAAAAGATCATCTTTGTTCAGCATGCCAATTAGGCAAAAGCAAGAAGTATGCCCACAAACACGAACCTGCCAATACCATTATGGAAGTTCTTCATACCCTTCACATGGATCTATGCGGACCAATGAGAGTTCAAAGTATTAATGGGAAGAAGTATGTGCTAGTTGTTGTTGATGACTACTCTCGGTTTACTTGGGTTAAATTATTGAGAACAAAGGATGAAACTCCCGAAGTTATCATTAAACTTATTAAACAATTGCAGGTTTGGCTTAACAAAACAGTTAGAATCATCCGAACAGACAATGGAACTGAATTTGTGAACAAGGAACTTAGTTAGTTTTATGAAAGCATTGGAATCAGTCATCAGAAAAGTGTTCCACGCACTCCTCAACAGAACGGTGTAGTTGAAAGGCGAAATCGGACTCTTGTAGCAGCTGCAAGGACTATGCTTATATTTTCAAATGCTCAAATGTTTCTCTGGGCGGAAGCCATTGCCACTGCTTGTTACACTCAAAACCGTTCCCTAATACATACTCTTCATGGAAAAACTCCATACTAATTAGTTCACAACAGAAAACTGGATCTCTCGTTTCTTAGTGTGTTTGGAGCTTTGTGTTATCTAACTAATGATGGTCAAGATCTGGGAAAGTTGAAAGCTAAGGCAGATATTGGATTTTTCTTTGGTTATGCACCTAATCGGAAGGGTTACAGAATCTACAATAAAAGAACCCGAGATATTATGGAAACTATTCGTGTTACGTTCGATGAGCTAACTGAGCAAATAGCTCCTGGACAATCAAGTTTTGGACCCGTACCTCAACTTTTGACACCTGGACCTATTAGTTCGGGTCTTGTACAGTATCCCACTCCTGCAGCTCCTTATGTACCTCCCTCAGAAGAAGATTTGAAGAAACTATTTGATCCAATGTATGATGAATACTATGAGCCCTCAACTGATGATAATTCTGCACCACCAACTGCTGCTGCTCCTACTCCAACTAACACAAATGGTCCATCGGTTTCAATGTCTTTATCACTAGAAGCACCATTGTCGATCATTCATCATCAATTCGAATCCTCAATCATCTTCTGTGCATCAAGGAAATGCAGCTGCTAATTCTTTTGGAGATAACCCCTTTGCTACTCCCGAAGATGCTCCATTTGAAAATATATTTGCCCTTGAACCCACTCCTGAAACATCTCACCAGGGGATCCTAATTCTGCCACTTCAGTACCTTATCAACAACCACATGAACATCTCAGAAAATGGACACATGATCATCCATTGGACAATATCGTTGGGAATCCTTCTCGTCCAGTATCTACTAGAAAGCAATTTGCCACTGATGCCTTATGGTGCTTCTTCAACTCTGTACTATCAAAGATCGAACCAAAAGACATCAAGACTGCAATGTCTGAGGACATCTGGTTTAATGCTATGCAAGATGAAATCCATGAGTTCAATCGTCTTGATGTATGGGAATTATTGCCTGCTCCAGATTGTGCTATGATTATTGCTCTCAAATGGATCGTCAAGACTACCAGTAGACCTGATATTCTGTTCGCTGTATGCATGTGTGCTCGTTACCAGGCTAAGCCTACTAAAAAGCACCTTGAAGCTGTAAAACGGGTCTTTCGGTACCCCCAAGGAACCATTAACATGGGACTTTGGTATCCGAAGGACACCGATATGTCACTAACAGCCTATGAAGATGCTGACCATGCAAGGTGTCAAGATACTCGTCGAAGTACGTCAGGAGGTGCTCAATTTTTGGGTGATAAATTAGTGAGCTGGTCATCAAAGAAGCAAATGAGTACTTCGATATCCTCTACAGAGGCTGAATACATAGCCATGTCATCATGTTGTGCTCAAATCTTATGGATGAAATCCCAATTATCTGACTATGTCTTTGTATATATTCAACAAAATTCCTCTGTACTGTGATAACAAAAGTGCCATCGCTCTCTGCTGCAACAATGTCCAACACTCAAGATCGAAGCACATTGACATTCGACATCATTTCACTAGAGAACAAGTAGAGAAAGGTGTGGTTGAACTATATTTTGTGAGAAATGAGTATCAATTAGCAGACATCTTCACCAAAGCTCTTCCAAGTGACCGTTTTGAGTTTATCCTCCCACGACTCGACATGAAGAATCTACAGCCGAAAACACTCAAACGTCTTCAGGAGGAAGATGAGGAGTAAAGAAGTTTCTTCACTTATTCTTTGTAAATATTTTTATCAAAAAGCAAAATACAAAAATATAAAACCAACAAAAAGAAAATAGAAAATTATAAAACCTTCAAAAACCCATAAAAACTTGAAAAATCAAAAAATACCAAAAATAGTTTTTCAAGGCATGTCTTCTGGCATCGATAACATCTATGGTCTTGGAAATGTCATTCAATAATGGCACTGGACTTTAGATGAAGTTTAAAAAGAAGTTAAAATATTTTTCAAAACATGCCTTAAACAATCAAATGGTTTACAATTACTTCATATTGTAACCCGCACTTAAATTCATGGCTTACTGTCACTTCAGGCAGTAAACCGGGCTTAAAATAATGGCTTGCAGTTATTTTAGAGTGTAACCCGCTTTTAAAGAATGGACAGTGCTGTGCTAAATCGATTGTTTTTCAAATATCGAGCTCTGATCCTAAAAACAATAAATAAGGAAAATTTGTCTACAAATGTTTTTCATTCTAAAGATTCTTCTAAAAAATATTTTTCTTCAAATGGTTATAACATTGTTTGAAAATAGCTCGGACTTAATTTTTGAAAATCAACTGGACTTAATCTCTCTCAAAATCTTTGTCACTCAATCAAAAACTATGGTGATTGATTGAGGGGGAGAGTGATTTCAAACATTCTAAAAAGGATATTTTCAAACAATTGGTAACAACAGGAACATGTTAACTTTTGGCTACAAACATTTGGTACAAGAACATGTTACTTTGTTTTTTAAAAACATGTGGTACATGAGAATGTTAAATTGTACTTGGTAAAGTGGTGATTAAATGGTTTTAGTGTTATGTGTCAAGGTATAATCTTAAAACGGAGTTACGGTTCAAAAGTTATGATTTTTCAAAACTCAAAAAATCTTTTCGATACCTGACACTAACAATCTTAGAATTCCAAAATCTGATCCTTATCAATTAAGTGTTTTAACATAAAGTCACATCTCTCGTCAAAAAGTTTTCTAAAATGATTTAAATCACTTGGGATCTCAAATCTCAAAGGGTTTGAAATTTTTGATCTGGGGAGAGTTTGTGATTTAAATCTGAAATAAACTGATAAATCGGTGAGTGTTTTAGAAAAGTAATAAAAGGCACTCCTTCCTACATGTGCCAAATGATTTTAAATTTTATATACATATGTTAAGGGGGAATCATTTATCTAAAACCAAAGTTTTGACTCAAAGTGCATTTTCTCTCTAATATGTGCAAAACTCTTTCGAATATCGATGCACATATTGAGGGGGAGTGACTAAATGTTCCTTATCAGTAAAAGCTTTAAATAAAACCACATCTTTCCCCAAATGTTTTGGATTTATACTCCAAAGGATACGAGTTAAAAACTGAGTCTTTGATCAGGGGAGAGATTGTGATTTAAGTATTAAATTTGATAAAAGGGTGATTGTTGTTGTGAGATCATACTGCTATTTTCCAAATTTGTCGTTTCTGTCTCAACAATGCTTGTCTCAAACAATCACTCCTTCCTCCATGTGCCAAATGATTTCTAAAGCCAACGCACATGTTGAGGGGGAGCATTTATGAAAAATCAAAAACAATTGAGGTACAAAATGCTTTGATATTACATCACAAGTACCTTGATTGATTTTCATTTGGTTTCAAAGGCGGAAAGAAGTGTACCGAAAGACCAACCATTTTACTTTATGCATCGAAGTTATAAGGATAGTAAGGTTAGGTATTAGTTCACATGATCCCGCCAGAGCCGGAGGGATCTACCCAAGGACAATCCACTAGATAGTGTATAAGTCCTTAGGTATGATGAAAAAAAGGAGAAAACTGAGAATAAGGGAAGAGTGCCAACTGAGATAGAGCTAGAACTAGAATAAACCCAACAAGGTTCTAGTAATGAAGTCTCGGTAAGCACTGAAGGGGTTTAAGAATGAAAAAGAAATGAAAAATGAAAAAGGGTGAAAAGAAATAGCCCTCCAATAATTCAACCTTAGGGAAGAAATCGGGTTCAATACATATGCTATTGGTGGTTACTAAGGTAATGCCGGTATTGAAGACAAGACGTCATGGACCCAGTGACGCACTACACTAAACTTCCCAAGCTACTCAAGTTCTCTTAAAAGAATTTGTTTCATTCTCACGGGGAACCTACATTATCTATCGACTTTTTCTTAAAGATAGTTGATATTGAAGAAGGTGACCCTCTCCCTAGTCTCCGAATAGGAAACCAAAGTGCACAATTGAGTCTAGAGCCAAGAGATCATCCACAAAATCTCATTAGGACACACAATTCATGAAGACTTGCTGTTTCACACAATGTGGAAAGTAAGATTATATATATTGAGAGTCCTACGCATTATCCTTGTGGTAATTGCCAGAACATCCGAGTGATATGTAAAATATTCACAATAAAGATGGAAATCCTTCTAGATCCAACATCAAACAAGATCTTGGTGGGTAACATGTGAGATTCTTCAAGAATTATACTTATGACAATTGGATGGAAACAATGGGGCAATTCACTCTTGAATCAACCTTGGTCCAGGAAATGGATTGACGAATACTTTTGAAAAACCTCTCGATGTGCACTTCAATTCTTTTCTCTAGCACATCGATTGTGTATTAATTTTTCAAATAAAAAGGTTATTTATGATTGAAAATTGATCTTTCTCATAAAACCTTCATCGTATTGCAAAACTCTTTCTCTTAAGCAATACGCGATTGTTTTTCAAATCAATGTTTCATCAATCGGTGAATCTCAATTCGTTGGTTCACTCACTCTGTGTTGTCTACTTTAGGATGCTCTGGTTTGAGAATGGCTAGATCAAGCTACGAAACCCTGTCAAGGAGATTCTTAGGTATTCTACCTGATCACAGACAGTATTTATACTGATCAACGGGGAACCGTGGTTCTTGAAACCGTGTTCAACGAAAGTGAACAAAGACACTTTCGTGTATTTTATTGCTAACTGTTGTTTGCAGGAACATCGGATGGTTGCAGCTGATCGTAATTGAGAAGTCAATCCATAACCACATGCTCACACATCACACTCACGTTTAAAGAAATCATGATAAGTGCACATCTACACTCTGTTGCTCAGATAACATCATGCTAGTTTTGCTGTGATATCATCAAGCTATGCTTCCACTACGCTGATGCAAATATCATGATCCAACAATGCTTCTGCAACTCTGATGAAAAGATTTCATGATCCAATATTGTGAGCATGTCAGTCCAAAAGTCACAAACATCACATGAAGGCAAAACAACAAAGGATGAGTTAAGAGATTTACGGTGGCTGAATCTGTAAGAAGGCTCAAAGAATCACTAAGTCGTGGATCAGTTAAATACCTCCACTTGAAGTACAAAGCATGCGGACTTTGAAGAATCAAAGATTACGAGCTACAAAGTAAAGAGCATGTCATAGAATTCTAGAACTCAAAATGTAATATAATTTTAATTGAGGTGACCTCTCTTAGGGGGAGATTGTTAGGATTTAGAAAATCCGTTAGTTAAAGACCCAGTCACCTCAAGTATGTGTAAGCATTAGAAAGCTCGTAGTCTTAGTCGTTTAGTTATGTTTAGTAGTTAGTCAAGTAATATCGTGGAGGACGGACGGGTCTTTACCCACTGTATATCTGATCCACAGCCCGTAGGTGGCGTATTTTGTAAGATACTATAAATACCCTTTGCCTCCCAAGGAAAAGGGTGGAGCTTCACAATATTACATCACTTTCTCTCACTAGAAGTTCCCATCCTCTCCACTTTAACTCTCTAAACTCTCTCCATATTCGAACCTTGTGATTGTGTTTGTGTGTTTATGATAACCAATATGTTACAGTTTAGCACTACTTCCGTATTTGCCTCGTGTGTATATGTGTTTCATGTATCTCATTGTGAGATTACAGCTATCATCTATTACGTATTTGTTTCGTATCTGTTGGATGAGATTTGTTATGATTTGTGTTCTGTTTAAGAGCGTGGGGCTATCCTATTTGTTCAGATCGAGTCATGAGAAACAAAACATCTCTGTTCGTCAAAATCTTTTGGAAGAACCTCTATGAGTGTAAGGCTATTTATTGTCATTTCTTTCATGATTTGGTACCTCTCCGTCTAACTTTGCGACTTCAATTTCGATGACGAAATTTTTTTAGAGAGGAATAATTATAACAACCTAAAAATCTGAATAATATTTGAACATATGATATGAATATGACCTAGGTTCTGACAATTAATAAGTTACATTAAACTATATAGTATGAAATAAAACTATAAATATGACATCTATAATCTAGTCATATAAAAATCAAGAACCTATATTTTCCCTAAGGGTATCACACATTTCCTAAGTTCTTATGAGGTCCGATTTTATTTTAGTTATGTACACAACATTACATGTGAAGGTAGGGTCAAATATTTGAAATTGGAAGAGAATAATCATCCCTTAATTATCTCCCATATCTCGGCACTTCCTAATGTGCCTCACTCCATTCGTCCTTCACATCTCAAAACCGTATACCACATTTCAAACCCTTATACAAAACCATAAAAATAAACACAAGATAGGCTGCTCAGTTCTCTCCAAGAAAACCAAGAAGTACGAAGGGTAAGAGAAGGTTTAGTGATCAGTTTCTTTTGATTCAAGCTTGGTGTGGTCGTGCGTTATGTTCCAAGGGTGTGACCCTTTTAGTTCTTTTGATTCGTTCCTAAGTCATCCAAAAGGTATTCCTAAGATCGTCCTTGTATTTCTTGATATGAATTTTTAGACATATACACGTATGAAGCAATGAAAACTTACCCTAAAAATTCTATGGGATTGTTTAAATGATTATATGAATACGAAATCATAGAAACCTGTATGCCCATATAAACTGTTTTTTGTCATGTGTTTGTGAGTTTTATGTCATTTCTAACAACCCTAAATATCAGCTTATGAATGGTCAATTGAGGCGGATAAACGTGAAAACCTAAACTAAAGTAATCGTTGGTATGAGGACATAAATTGAAAACAAGTCTCATGAAATCATAAGTCGTGTAAGCTTATATGGGTGTGAATTCTTGTAATTGTTGTTAGTTCATATATGATGTATTCGTGTGTGTATTAATGTGAATCGTGTCAGCCTAACACATGTAGTTGAACAATTGTGTTATAATCGGATTAAAGATAAGAGGATTAGGGTTGATTTGGGTGAATGTAAATGTTACCGGGGATGTGTGATTATACAAGCTAGAGTTAAGGTTTGGTATGAGTTTGTGATGCTGTGATGTTAAACTGAATGCATATATATGTTAACATGATGTTTAAAACAGTTCTTGTAATATATAAGGGTCTCGGGTGCGTTTGTATAAGTAAACATGTCATATGAAGGCTTAAAATGGGTTTTTGAACATGATAGTTTGGAAGGCTGAATATGGGTGCAATGTAGCTCGAATTCCTCAAGTGGTTAATTCTGTATTTTTGCATGAAAACCTAGTTTAATGTCTTAATTAAGTTTTTCAATTGGTTTGGAGTGATTTAGAGTTGTATTGATCATGTTTTTGAATTTTATGAGATCATGTATCAAATATGAATTCTGGGAAATTTAAATCAGTTGAAGTTTTTGATTTTTCATTTTCAAACCACAAGGAGTTAAGAGCTCTCCTTTTACAGAGTTAATACTAAAGTTATGTGCGACCCACTAGAATTTTAGTAGATTTTCTGAGGGGTCTAAATAGGTTAAATAAATAAAAACTTTCGGGGTGTACCTGCAATTAACTTTCTGAAAATGTTTTGATAAATGATTTTTGCAATGGTGTTTTCACTTGATAATAAAATCTGTAAAAATCCATGTAAGCTAATAAGACATATAGGAACCTTTGTAAAATATTGTGGCTTCTGAATAAGAGTCTAAGCATGGTTTAAAAATTCTAAAGTGAAGGCTGAAACATACTAAAATCATAAATTTGTTAAGAAGTTAAAGGTTTTGTGATTTTATCTCATTTAATGTGTTTGGACCTTAAAATGTACTAAATTGATAATTATGATATATTTGGTCATATGATAAACTGATTTTGATAATGAAACCCTAAGTTGATTAAGTTTGAATTGTAACCCGAAGTTACGAAAGTTACTAAATCTGGAAAGTTACTAAATTTGGAAAGTTGCTAAATATGGAAAGTTGCTATAAATAGCAGGAAAACCTAATATAGCAATCTGAACAACAATAAGTACTGAATCAGTAATAACTTATGAAATGGTTCTTAAATATTAAGACGATCATCAACTCGTGTAGATTCGCTGAAGGAGTAACTTCTAATACTAGTGTTTTCTGATGTGGTTCATTTGTGGTTTAAAGCACATATATTCTACCCTTTCTCACTAAGGTTTTTTTTTCTCATGACTTCTCGATCCTTGACTTTGACTCATTTGCTATGTTATGATTCCGTTTGATATGATTATGTTTGATATGATCCATTTTCTATGATACCTCTGATATGATTCATTGATATGATTCTAGTTGCTATCCATTCTGTTACGAGGATCATTATATTATCTCATTTTATATGAGATTTTGTTCAGTATGATATGCTTTGTTGATTATGCTATGATTGCTCTATTGTGATTATGGATAGCTTTGATTTGCCTTATTATGTTTTGTTCTGTTGCCCGAGCTAACTAGTCATGGAGGTACCATGACCATATCATTGAGGCACCAATGGCATGACACTTTCTATGGAGGTGTGATTGATCCATGGTGTTCTCTTATGTTCTGTTATAGTATTATTTGTGCACATGGCCATTTTGTTATATATATGCATAGTCTAGTACTTGCATATGAATTCTGTTTTGCAAGGAGCGTATGGATGCATCCTGTGGAAAAGTAGAAGGGGGGTTGAATAGTTTTACCGATTAAAACTTTGTTTTAAACTATTTAGATTGACTTATGTCAATTTATTTAAAGTGTGTGTTGGATGATGATAGATAAACATATAAACAAGTAATACAAAGATAAAGAGAAAGGAACACAAAACCACAACACGAGTATTTATAGTGGTTTGGCTACAAGGACACCTTCCTTGCCCTACTCCACTCCCCGAGTTCCCCACTACAGAGTTCGTAAGCACTACACAGCACAAGCTCCTTAATGTGGCGGATAAGCCTTCACAACGTCGCCTACTCTTTATCTGGTACAAGGCTAGACACCGGGTTCTTCCACGAGGTAGAACCAAACCAATCACAACGTCGCCTACACTTTATCCGGTACAAGGCTAGATACCAAGTTCCATTACAAAGGAAGAACTACTACCAAACACTACACCAATACACGACTACCCCAAAAGAGACACACTCCTTATTACAATATCATAAGAATATCAATATCCTTTAACCCAAACTATCTATGTTGTACATCGTTGCACCATATCGAATGTACACCCTTGGCATCTTTCACTAATAATGCCTTCGACACGATCCTTTGGCAACTTTTCACTAATGCCTTCGACTTGACCCTCTGGCACCTTTCACTATGGCCTTCGAATTGACCCTTTGGCACCTTTCACTAATGCCTTTGACTTAACCCTTTTGGCACCTTTCACTAATGCCTTTGACTTGACCCTTTTGGCACCTTTCACTAATGCCTTCGACACAACACTTCTAAGGAGGGAGAAAAGAACTATCAACAAGATAACTTTAGTTGTCTTGATGATGATGAAGTTTTGCAACTCATGGACTTGAGCTTGCTAGACTTTAAGAGTTGGTGATCTCGCCTTTAAGAGGAACCTAGAGAATCACACAAACACAAAACTACATAGAAAGATCCTTTGGATATGAGGTTAGAGATATTACAATACTAAGAGAGAGTATGTGTAAAACGGGTGAGTTGCAAGAGAGAAATGGCTCACTATTTATAGGCAAATTTCTCTACTGTTCCACGGTTCCACGGATCCCTCCTAAGAGGGATCCGGCTAGTGCAATCCAAGGGATCCGGCAGCTGGGTCAGCTTAAGTCTGGATTTTGGGTTGCAAAACAGGTTATGGGTTATGGGTGGGTTATGGATACCCAACAAGATGCAATGTATCTAGAAATTGGGTCATGGGTCTTGGGTTATGGATCATGGATAATACCCAACATGACTTCATGCATGATGTCATGCAATGGGTCATGGGTTATGGATCAAGCTCAATGGGTATGGGTCATGGACTTTGGGTTTACCCAACAATATTCAATATATCTAGTCAATGGGTTAAGGACTTAGATTTTTACCCATTACATTACCCATTACAATATATACCAAGTATATATATATATATATATATATATATATATATATATATATATATATATATATATATATATATATATATATATATATATGTACATTTCTATATTATGTAAACACTAGTTGTTATACATATGCATTTCTATAAGATGTAAACAATATTACTTGTTTAGTGTTTTATATGAAAATGTAAGTGTGTTAGTAAACTATTGGCTCAAACCATTTACGTATTTCATTTGTTTCGTTAAAATGATTTTACGTTTGTTATCGACAAAACATTAGAAGGTCGTAAAATATAAATAAACATTTTATGGCTTATTTGTATTAACAATCTCCCCCTTTTTGTTGATGACAAAACATAAGATTATTTTAAGGAAAAACTAAAATTCGTAAAAGTTTGAATTGGAGTTTTTACTCTCTTCTCCCCCTTTTTTTCGAAACAAAAAGATCGTCGAAAAGAAACTAACACATTGTTTTTAGAAAAACGTGTGAAAAGAAATAATATGAAAAATATAGAGTAAGAGAAGAGAAGGAATTCTCGTCTTAGCTCCCCCTTGACGGGTGCTTCCCTTTGTTGAGGGCGTCAAGAAATTAGGAAGACTAAGCGAGTGGTTTGCAATTATGTTTGCAAAGGGTTTCGTCTTTTGACGAAAATGCTCCCCCTTGACGAGTGATCCCCTTTGTGAGGGCGTCAAGTAATAAAGAAATCTAAGTGAAAGTATTGCAAGCGTTTTTTCAATAGTTTTGCTTTGACAAAAAGCTCCCCCTTATTGTGGGTGTCAAAGTCTTCATGTGTATTTTAAAAATCTACAAAACAAAGGTTGGGAAGCAAGTATATGATGCATAATTTCCTGCAAATGAGACTCAAATTAGTAATAAAAAGTATTTATGTTGCATGGATCCCACGGTTCCTCCTTGGGAGGGATCCGACTAGCCTAAAATGAGGGATCCGTATCCCTGCAATCTCATGATAGCAATGTGGATGTAAAAAGTGATGTTAATATCAACAAGAGTTATGTATTAAGGCACTAAACATATTCTCAATACAAAATGGCATACATGTAATTTCATTCATTAAAACATGAGAAATGATGTACATAACTCTAAAAATAAGAAAATGATCCGAACTTGAAGTATGATTTCTAAACAATCTAAGTTAAGCTTAAGACTAGAACACCACTTAAATTCCTAAGCCTAAGGATGTTTAGGTTTGTTGACCTCATCGAAACGTTCAAGGAGGTGATAAAACATGAAACGTAGTTCGTCACGTACTTCATGTACTAAACCTTCAACATGTTGACAATGATAACAATCTTTGTCATGGCTTGGGAATGGTGGTGGTAGGAATGGAGTGGTTTGGGATGGAAGGTTGGATGGAGGTTCCACAAAAGAAGGAGGGATTTGTGGAGGCATGTTTGAGGAAGTTGGAGGAGGTGATAAGGTTTTAAAATGTACCTTTTTGAGGGGTCGTTTAAGCCCTTATTTGATCACTTTTGTATCCGTTATTACTTATTATCGTTCCTTTTCACTTTTTAGGTATCTTGAAGGCAAAATGCTGGAATGACACTTATTCGGACGAAAAGGCGCGAATATACGAAGAAAATGGCCAAAGTCAAGAATCGAGCCACTCAGACTGCTGGAACTGAAGGGGACGGCGTCAGGTGTTATCTGCGACGCCATCGCATCACTTTTGTGACGGCTCAGTAGCCAAATTGCTTATTTACAAGTGACGGTGTCAGGCTTTAAAAGAGTAGGTCGTCGCAACTCAGACGGCCTAGATTTGATCCAGACGGCGTCAGATACTGAAGGGGACGGCGTCACAAGAATAAGGTGACGACGTCACAAGACTAACGTGGCCAAGAAGAAACTCTAATAACGGCGACCCGACGGCGTCACAAATTAAAAGGTGACGCCGTCGCGAATGTAATCTTATATATAGAATCCGAATTTTTTAGTTTTCAGTGTGTAGTCTTTTAGAGTAAAAACCTAAACCGAACCAAGGCTGTCTTGTATAGTATTTTAGGATTCCAAACCCTATCTTACATCAAGATAAGTGTTTTACTTCATTAATTTAATTATGTCTTCAATTACTTGTGTGTATGCTTGCATGTTCTCCATGTCCGGCTAATTTACTTGTGTGTTTGCTTAGGGTATATGAAACTTAATTATTGAATATTGATTGGTTGTCTCTTATCTTAATTGTTAATGATCTAGTAATGCGATAGGTCATCCGTTGTGTAGTTAATGCTTGATTAATCTTTGTGAACCTTAGTTTGTAGCACCTAGAGTTGTTGTAGGCTAAACCATCCGAAGAGTACCTTAGAGTTAAAGTTTATAAATCCTAGAGACTTTGTAGGCGATAACCTTTGGTAGTTTCAAAGAGTAGGGACAAACGCATACACTACGACCTTAGACACATAACGCGATTAAGAGTAAAGACGTGACAATTCAACCATCAATAGGAGATAATTAAGGAGTAATAAAACCTAAGTAAACACATCTTTAAACCACCATACGAGCACACAATAATTAGACATAGACTACCCTCACCTTAGTTAATTAGATAATTAGATAGTAGAAGTAATCGGTAGAAATACCAATCCCCCAAATCTAAACCCCGAGATTCGTACCTTTCCATTTCCTAAAAAATATAAAAAGATAAAAAAATAATCTTCCTCAACCCCAACCTTAGCGTAGTAACCTCTCACTAGCATTCCTATTCCCCTAGATAACGATATCAATTCCTGTGGCTTACCCTAATACTACACTACAACGATTAGGTTCACTGCCTAGGGTGTTGAAAAACTTGCTCGACGAAAAGGAAGTTCCTTTGACCCCGAACGCGCTGTGTAAGCGTATCAAGTTTTTGGCGCCGCTGCCGGCGAATAGCATAGCTAGTTAGAAGTCCACCTCGTTTAGGTTTCTTTGCTTGATACCTATCAAGTAAATTTTTTCTAATTTTTTAGCTTCCTCGTAGTCTATCCCCCTTCTTCGTGACCTTTGTTCGTAAAACCCCATCACTTTTCATCATGGAAGGTGATAACCAACCACCATTCATCAACCTACCACCAAATGACCCGGCAAGAGGCCGTACTCTTGGTGAATACTCGAGACCAAGCCACCTAGGCTATAGGAACACCATTGAGCTTCCCGATCAAGCCCAAACTACGGCCCTGCGATCCGACACCATCCGGTTGGTGCAAAACGGATGTGCATTCCATGGACTTCGTTCCGAAGATCCTAATCAGCATCTTAAGGATTTTCTTAAAATTGTCGATTCCATCGACCTCGATGCTACTACTCGGGAGACCACGCGCCTGCGTCTCTTCCAATTCTCTCTACGGGACCAAGCTAGTAATTGGCTTGAGCAACTTCCCGCCAGCTCCATCTCAAGTTGGGATGATCTCACCTCTCGCTTCCTTGCTCAATTTTTCCCACCGGGGAGAACTACTAAGCTTATGAATGACATCTTGATGTTCCAACAACGTCAAGGTGAATCTCTCTACGAAGCATGAACTTGATTCAAGGACTTACTTCATAAAGTCCCTCATCACGGCATTGATCTTTGGCTCCAAGTCCAACTTTTCTATGATCATGTCAACTTCCCCACCAAGCGATCCATTGACCAAGCGACCGGTGGAAAACTTACTGATCTCACCGCGGAAGAATCATGGGGTATAATAGAGGACCTTGCTCTCTATGACAACGAAAGTTGGAATGACCCCCGTTTGCTGCCCAAAACTGTTAAGGCAATCTCCTTGCCTCCCATTGACTCACAACCTTCCGACCGTAGGATGCTCGAACTTGAAGATCAAGTTAAATTCCTAATGAGTTCCTACGAAAATCCTAAGTCTTCACGCCATGTGAACAAAGTTTCTTCCCCGTGTGAGCCGTGTAGTAATCCTCATAACACGCGCACTTGCACACCATTCCCCGAACATGCTTCCGTTGACTACGCATCCTCGCATATTAATGGAACGGGAGGAAGATTCCCTACAACACCTGGACCTAGGACTTTCAATGACACCCGAGAAGCATGGAAGGGCAAGCCCGACTTCTATTGGGGACAAACCAAAGAATTCACTTCCAATGATTTCTCATGCCCCCCACCTCATGGCCCTAACCAACAAAACATTAAGAGGATGTTGCAACACCTAGTCGCATCCCAAGAAGCTCAAATTGCTAAGCTCTCGGACCGTTTTAACCAACAACAAGCCGAGATGGATAGGAAGATAGATAACCTCTTGAAAGCCATGACCAATAGTGATAGGAAGGTTAATGCTATCTCAACTCCCGAGCCTTCTGGTGTAGAGATTAAGGACCCAAGTAAGTTAGCTAAACACATCCAATTCGTCAATACCATCACCTTAGTGAAACCTAATAGAACAAATGACGAAGCGGACCATGAAACTATACTTGAGGTTAATGAAACAACCAAGGAAGTAGATGAAGTAGACAATGACTATTTCAATAAATTTCCTACGGAAGAAGAGCTATCTCGCCACCCTCACTTAGTGCGTGACCTCCGTCATATGTATGTTAGGAAAAGCCCTAGGATCAAGTTTGGGAACCCTTGGAATCTTAACATACCATGTTGCATAGGACACCTTTTCGTGGCAAAGGCCTACATTGACTGCAAGTCACCAATAAACATAATGACTAGCACCTACTATAATTGGGTAATGAAGAAGCCTATCCCAACTAGGCAAGACCCCGATAATCCTAGGGTTAGGTGCAATTTTCTTGGTAGAATTAAGGGATTGCCCGTTTATTTAGGTAGTTTCACGTTTCCTACGGACTTCATAATTGTGGATGATATTAGCACGACCATAGATCCTAGCTTCTCCCACGTTATTCTAGGAAAGCCTTTCATAGAAAACACCGGGATGACTTATGATCCCTCATTAGGAATAGTGCGAATCAAGGATGAGACCGATGATGTAGCTTACCAAATGCCGTTTAATATTGAGAAGTTTTCATCACTCTCCAATGATGAAAAGGAACTTAAACTATCAGTCTATTATAGGAATGATGAGGATAAGGAGAAAGGAGTAGATTATGTTATGGCCAAGATTTTCGGATTCTATAAGGATTGCTTGAACTTAGGACCGAAATATAGAACCGATTGGGGAGAGGACGACCTCTTAGAAAGATGCATCATAGGGCACTTTTACAACATGGAATCCCCCAATAGAGACCATCATAAGGAAGAAGGTGACGGTAACGAGACAACGTAGGGGCACGACTACGAGTCTAGCTACAAGACTCATAAATAAAGAAAAGCGCTTCGTGGGAGGCAACCCATGCTTAATTTTTTGCTTGTTTGTGTCATATATCTTTTATTAATTGCTTAATCTCATGTTTAAATTTGTAAAAATGCTTTATTTTGTTTTTAACCTCGTCTTAATTACATATAAAGGTATTTTACATAAAGGATAAGTGTAGGGAGGATTACACACGTTTCAAAGGAAACGTAAACATGAGAATTTCAATTGATTAAAAGATATACATGTGTGTTTGTTCGAGTCAAATGCTTGTATCGAGTCATAATGGATGTTTTGCAGGAAATTTTTCCAGATTCTAAAGATGTAAATTTTCCAGAATTTTTTCTAGAAAATCGCAGACTAGTTTTTGTCAGGATAACCTGACGGCGCCAGGATCGCAACCTGACGGCGTCAGGAAAGAGCAAAAATAACTGATTACTTTTTCTCGTTTTCTGAGCTACTTATATTTTTTTTGGAATTTTCCAGGATTTAATTTTCCAGAAATTCTGTAAACATCCATTCCACAAGCATTATATCCTAGTTTAGTAGAGTCTTATATATATTATTACCGTCGATTTTACGCGAAGGTTTCGTTTGTTTTCTTCAAGTGTGCAGGTTTAATTTATCAAGAAGGAGATACATAAATTGAGAAGGAGCTTTTCACGCAAATGTTCTTCTTGAAGAAAAATATAACCACCACTTTACACGGATCCCACCGAGCTAATCAGGGGAGTACTAGTTTCTTTCATCTTTTATTACCTTCCATTATCATAACTTTGATACTTTCGAGGAACATTGGGGACAATGTTCAGTTTAAGTGTAGGGAGGGAAAATAAAACGGGAACTTTGAAACTATGCTTATCCTTGGTTACTCCCTCCGTCCCAAAATAATTGGCCTCATTTGACTTTTTAAAGTCTTAATTTCTCAACTTTGATCCTTAATATTTTTGTATGTGTTATGTAATATTTGATGAAAATTACAGCAATGAAAAAACATTTAAAAGAACAATACATTCATATATTTTGCATGAATTATTATATAACATAAATAAAAATATTTAAGATCAAAGTTGAGAAATTAAGACTTTAAAAAGTCAAATGAGGACAATTAATTTGGGACGGAGGTAGTATTTGCTTTGTCCAATTGCATTTGCGTAATAAACCATGAGAAAATGTCGGTTAGGGTAATTTTGGCACCAAATTTAAAATTTTTCATAACATATAAGAGTGGGCCATTAGTCTTAACAAAAGCGTCTCATAAATAGGAAGTTATATGACTAGCACAAAAACCCTTTACCACTTAAACTCCACCCAAAATGTGAGGATCGCCCTTAGATTAGTAGGAATTAAAGTATTCATCTTTAATGCTTAGTGTGTGAACCGGTAGTATATTAGATTCTAGAACTTGTTTTGTGATGCATCCCGAGATCGCTAGTAAGACTACACTTGTGTAGTTAGGAATAACTAAATGATAAGAGGCATTAGGATAACCCTTGTTTTATACCCGTAATATAATTACTTCTTCCACATCGGTTGAGTAATTCCCCCACACCTTTGCGTTGTACTCATCTTTAGTACACGATACCCCTAGTTAACCCCTCAGAGCCTATCCTTTTCGCGGTTCTCGTGATGTTTCGTTTTTCCGGAATATCAATGAAGAGCATTGTTTAAACCCAACCCATAAATGTACACCCAAATCGCCTTTGCCTACCTTATATGCACTCACTTTTAGTGCATTATTATTATCACCCTAAAAACCCTTAGTTCAATTATCTAGTTGCTTGCATAAGTTGCTAAGTCGAGTCATATCCTTTGTACAAAGTTTTGGGACGATTGGGACTTATGGGAAAAGTTAAAGTTTATGAAATGACGGGAAGGGAACGTTAAATTCAAATTCCATTTATTTGCGTAATAATGTACTCCAAGTGTTTTGATCTTTTCAATTCGGGTCAAATTAGTGTTAGAGTAATAAAAACTCAAGTGTAGGGATGTGCCTATAAATCCCTATCATTTTGATGTTACTATGAGGATGGTAGAGTAAAAGTGTATGAAAAAAAAACATACGGGCTACCATCCTACATCTATATTTAATTTATGTTTGTTTGTTTCAGTTATCTAGAGTCTAGAGTGTCGAGTCTTGGCTTAGCAACGCCATTCTTCGCATGCTTGTAACAAAAAGATTTTTGACTTGCCACCACTAAATAGCCTATCCCACCAAACCCTTTGTTTCCCTACCGTAAGCCTAACATTACAACCCTTTAAAATTCCTCTTGGATAGTCTTTCCTAGGTGCTTATGCCAAAGCGATGGAGGTTTGATCTAGTCTCAAGCCTATGGTAATCTATGTACTAGGACCGGTTAATGAGTGTTTATCTTCCATTTCCAACTTGTTATATTTCATATACACCCGAGAGATGTGAGTATCCAAACACCCCATGTGAGGTGCTAGTATATAATTTCCGTACTTGTTATGACTTTTCCGGGGCTTATATGTGTTGAGGATTGTTTTAAACCAATGCTTCATGACCCCTAACTTATAAATTAATTGGCTAAAAGCACATTTTCTTGAGGACAAGCAAATACCAAGTGTAGGGATATTTGATAAGGTTTTAAAATGTACCTTTTTGAGGGGTTGTTTAAGCCCTTATTTGATCACTTTTGTATCCGTTATTACTTAATATCGTTCCTTTTCACTTTTTAGGTATCTTGAAGGCAAAATGCTGGAATGACACTTATTCGGACGAAAAGGCGCGAATATATGAACAAAATGTTTTCACTAGTTTATTCCCGAATTTGTTGGGGAGTTTTTCCATGTAAAATTTTGGAATAGTTTATAGGGATGTGAACCATAAACGAACAGGAGTTCTTTTACACGAAAATCGGTTAATTAAATATTCAATCCCCAGTACTTCGTAACCAAATTTTGTTAGGAGTTGTGTATATTCGGGGCCTTTTCAGTATTGTTCATGCCTTTAATATATGATCGTGGAGTGTACCCCACAAACCTATGAGTGTAGAGAGCCCACATATACTTTATATTGTTCAACCTTTACCTTCTATTTGTGAGTAATTGGCCAGGATCATGTATCTAATGGTATCCGAACTCTGATCTAGTTTGGAGGTAGCGAAACCGTATTCGTGGATCCTTTCTGATAGGTTCTCCTTAAAATTTCCCAACATTACAATCCGAATGC
>BPTQ01000004.1:202031190-202239971 GCA_019973895.1 Chrysanthemum seticuspe | reverse complement strand
GATCCACATAAAAGTACAGACAAGTGTACTTTTATGTGGGTCGATATGTACTTTTGGTGTACTTTTTGTGTGCTTAACTTGTGTCCTTAGGGCACAAGTTAGAAAAACCATTTTATTTAATATATAGCCACCCCTTTCATGCTCTTCTCACTTCTTGGTGGTTTACTTTGACCATAAAACACAAGACTCACCATGTAAACCTTCTATTACTTGGTTCATATCATAAAGTGAAGAAGATGGAGGAAAAGTGCTTTGTTATTATTATGAAATGAATTGTTACAGATAAAATGAAAAGAGTAGCAGCTATTTATACTACTTACAACTACATTACACATACTACTTATACAATGGAACAACATGTAAAGCTCAGAGTACAAGCAAATACAATACTAAAATATACTCAGATATCTTTGATGCCTTAAGCAATGTGGTGAGATGTTGACTGAGTTGACCTTCAGTGTTGAGTTTACTTGTTTAGCATCATGTACTCTATTATCCCCCCCACAAGTAGGCAGTGTGTAGGGATCACACATGCCTAACTTGGATAAGCATTTGTGAAAAGGAGAAGTGGCTAAAGGTTTGGTGAGCAAATCTGCTGTTTGAGAGGTAGAAGGTACATAGGTGGGAAGGATCTGTCCAGCCTTGATTTTTTCCCTTACAAAATGGCAATCGATTTCAATGTGCTTGGTCCTAGCATGTTGCACAGGGTTGGAAGCCAAAGCTATTGTAGAGGTGTTATCACAGAAAATTTTAACTGGTGTTGGAGAAGTGACCTTTAGATCTTTTAGAAGAGAAAGGAGCCATGTTATTTCACAAGAACAGTCAGCTAGAGCTCTGTATTCTGCCTCAGTGGAGGATCTTGATGTGACTAACTGTTTCTTTGATGTCCAAGAAATCAAACTGTTTCCTAGAAAGATTCCAAAGCCAGAGACTGATCTTCTTGAGAAAGGGCAGCTTGCCCAGTCACTGTCACAGTATGCTTGAAGAGCCAGAGGATTAGAATGTGGAAAGAATAGACCTTGACCAGGGCTTAATTTGATGTACCTGATGACTCTGTGTAAAGCCTTTAAGTGAGCTGAACAAGGTGAATGGGAGAATTGGCTTAACAGTTGGGCTGCAAAGGAGATATCAGGTCTGCTAATAGTGAGATAAATAAGTTTGCCCACCAAGGTTCTGTAGATAGCAGGGTCATCCAGTGGTTCACCATCTACTTCTTGGAGTTTGACATTTGGATCTAAGGGGGTTTTTGCATGTTTGGCATCCATCAGTCCAGCATGGGCAATGAGATCCAATGCATACTTCCTTTGAGTCATCACAATTCCCTTTGGTCCCCTAATGAATTCAATGCCCAGATAATAATGGATTTTTCCTAAGTCTTTGATACTGAACTCTTGGTGAAGTTTGGCCTTGATGTCTTCAATCTGAGGCAATGAGTTTCCTGATATGAGAATGTCATCTACATAAATGAGGAGAACTAGGGAAGTAGTCTCTGTGTAATGGGTAAAGAGGGAAGTGTCTGAGTGACTTTGCTTGAAACCAAGTGATAGAAGGAAGTCAGTTAGCTTGATGAACCACTGCCTATTGGCTTGTTTGAGACCATATAGGGACTTCTTTAGTCTGCACACAGAGTTTGGAGGATATGATTTGTTGTAGCCACTGGGAAGAGCCATGTACACCTCTTCTCTGAGATCACCATGCAAGAATGCATTATTGACATCTAGTTGATGAGTGTGCCAGTTTGAGACTGAGGCTATAGCAAGTATGGTCCTGACAGTAGTCATCTTTGCTACTGGAGCAAATGTCTCTGTGTAGTCAATTCCTTCTCTTTGACTATAACCCTTTGCCACCAATCTAGCTTTGTATTTCTCCACTTTTCCATTTGCTTTGTACTTAATTCTGTAGACCCACTTGCTTCCAATGGGTTGTTTAGATGGTGGCAATGTGGTAACTTCCCAAGTACCATTTTCCTCAAGGGCAGAGATTTCATTGTCCATTGCTTCTACCCATTTTGGATGCTTAGATGCTTGGTGATAGGATGTGGGTTCTGTTTCATGGTTTAGGGAGTTAATGAGATGTAGTGTGGAAGGATTGGTGATATTGGAGTAATTAATGAAATGTGAGGTATGATGTTTTGTGAAGAATGAATTGACTGAACTTGTGGGTGTGTAATGAATGAAATTTTTGAGCTTAGTTGAAGTGGTTTTGACCCTTTTTGAGGTTCTTAGTGATGGTGGAGGTGATTGGTGGGGTGAATGATTTGTTGTTGTGGTAGTGGTTTGAGGTGGATTGGTTTCTGATGTGGTAGTGGTATGAAGAGGTTCAGATGTAGAAGTGGTGTTGTTCTGAGTTGTGGTAGATGTTGGGTTATCTTGAGATGGTACTGAATTTGGTGAAGGAGAAGGATCAGGGGGTTCTGGTGGTGTTGTGAGAATGACTGGTGAAGGTACTGGTTCAGGGAAGAATGTAGAGGTTGTAGATGATGGAAATGTGTTGGTAAGTGGTTCTGTTGTAGGGGTATTGGTGTTGATGTTGTGATCTTTGGTGGAGTATGGGAAGATGGTCTCATGAAAGGTTACATGTCTGCTTATAAAAGTCTTGTTGGTCTCTTGTGAAAGTAAAAGGTACCCTTTTTGATTCTGAGGATAGCCCAATAAGATAGAGGGAATGGCTCTGGGTGAAAATTTGTTGGGTGAATGGGTTGAGGCATAGGCTAAACATCCTATGGTTCTGAGATTTGATAAGTCTGGTGGTGTTTGAAAGAGTACTTCAAATGGACTTTTGTAGTGAAGAATGGTGGATGGAAGTCTGTTAATGAGGTAAGTGGCTGCTAGTAAACTATAACCCCACAGATGAATTGGAAATTTGGCTTGAAAATGAATTGACCTGGCCACTTCTAAAAGGTGTCTATGTTTTCTTTCTGCCCTCCCATTTTGTTGTGGAGTGTTGGGGCAGGATGTTTGGTGTAAAATGCCTTTTTGTTGAAAAAATTCAGTGAGGGAGTGATTGACAAATTCTGTTCCGTTGTCACTTCTGAAAATTTTGATTGTGGTGTTGAATTGATTTTGGACATAATAATGAAAGTTTTTGATGGTGGAAGTAACATGTTGTTTAGTTGGAATGAGATAAGTCCAAGTTGTTCTTGAATAATCATCAACTAAGGTGAGAAAATATTTACAATTGTTCAATGTTGAATGTTTGTAAGGTCCCCATGTGTCTGCATGAATAATTTCAAACTTGTTTTGTGCATGTGAGGTGCTAGGAGTAAAAGGTAAAGCTGTTTGTTTAGATAGAGGACAAATAGAACAATGCAAAGAGGTATCATTCAAAGAAGTAGGTAAGGATTTTATTCTCTTTTGGATATTTACAGATGGGTGGCCTAATCTGTGATGCCACAAATTTGTATCCTTACAAATGGTATTTACAGAAGGTGTGAGTGTAGTTGGTGATGGTGAATCAGGTGTGATGATGTAGAGGCCATCAGACTGTATCCCATGGGCTATCTTCTTGTTGTTTCCCTGAAATATGCAAGTGGAGTGGTTAAAGATGACTGAAAGGGATGTAGACTTGGTGACTTGGCTGATGGAGAGAAGATTGTAAGCAAAGGAAGGTATGAAGAGGACATTGTGTAGGGTGAGTTGTGCCTTAATTCTAACAGAACCAGTTTTGGTTACCATGGTTTGGTGGCCATTTGGTAGGGACACAATGACAGGTGTGGTGAGATGTTTGATGTTGAACATGAGGGTCAGTGTTATACAAATGTGGTCAGTGGCACCACTATCACACACCCAAGCATCCTTAATATGAGCTATACAAGAGGCAATGAAAAAATATCTAGCAGCAGAAAGGATTTTAAAAGTATTGATACCTTTACCTTGCAGCATCAACATGACCTGATTAAGCTGATTTTGCAGATTATCCATTTTGGCAAAGACTGCTGAATCACTTTCTCTTCCTGTTGCTTCTGTTGAGCCATCTTTTACATTGCTGTTGCCACTTGTGGATGCCACATCTGATCCCACTGCACTGTTGACTGCTCTTGGTCTGTTTGTAGGTTTGACTTTCCCATGTAAGGGGTGTCCCACAAGTACAGTTACAAGTACATATGTATGGTGCCTCTAATGCATCCATTTCATCCCAGTATCCCTTTAACTTCTGATAAAACACTTCTATTGAGCAATTTTCTTGTTTCAATTGAGCAATGTCATTACTTAACTGGTAAATTCTGTGACCATCAAGTTGAGAATAATGTTCTTGCAATTCAGTCCATAGATCTGATGCTGAATTAACAAAACTTAAGCTGTTACTTATCTGTTCTGTGATTGTGTTGAGAATCCATGATATAATCATATCATTGTTGCGTTCCCAAAGTGCTCTGAATGGTGATTCAGTATCAGGTTCTGGATATGCTTTGGTAACAATCTTTAGTTTGTTCTTTGCATTGAGAGCAATGGTCATTGAACGCCTCCATGAGCTGTAGTTTTCTGATCCAAGAAGCTTCTTGGAGATCAAAATGAGACCTGGATGGTCATTCTGGTGAAGAAAAAAGGGATGATTGTTTGAATTTGTATCTTCAGGATCTCCGGTGATGTTTGGTGGTGGTATTGGTGGTGGATTGGTGTTGGATTGAGTAATTGGTGGTCGAACCATGGTGATATTGAGCGGAAAGTTATTTGTGAGTAAAAGATTAATGGTAATTTGTGATCAGAGTAATGATTGATGATGATGTTGATCTGAAAATGGTGGATTAGTGATGGTTATTATGATGATTGTTTTTGGTGGTTATTGATCGGAAAAAGTTAGTTACAGTGGATTTGAAAGTTTGTTGTGGTGGTTTGTTAGAGTTTGTTATGGTGGTTGTGATGGTTGGTTAGAAGTTGTTGTGGTGGTTCACCGGAGTCTCTGATACCATATCATAAAGTGAAGAAGATGGAGGAAAAGTGCTTTGTTATTATTATGAAATGAATTGTTACAGATAAAATGAAAAGAGTAGCAGCTATTTATACTACTTACAACTACATTACACATACTACTTATACAATGGAACAACATGTAAAGCTCAGAGTACAAGCAAATACAATACTAAAATATACTCAGATATCTTTGATGCCTTAAGCAATGTGGTGAGATGTTGACTGAGTTGACCTTCAGTGTTGAGTTTACTTGTTTAGCATCATGTACTCTATTACGTATTATGGATGCTCTAAGAGTCTAAGTAAGGGTGAGTATAGTTTGGGTCGTTTTTTCTTTCTTTTTTTTACCAAAAGTAAATTTCACAATCTAACAAATAATACATAAGTAGTTGCTATACATTCAAACTATATTGATAAACTTAAAACCGTATTTAAGGAAAGAACTAACCTTGTAGCGTATTGAGAATGAGAAGGTAGAAGCTACCATATTGTGTCCAAAGGTTGAGGGAAGACTCGAAAAAATTCCCAAAAAACTCTAATGTTGTGGAGATCAATTTGAGAAATTTAGTGACAACAATGGAACAGAAAATCAAGAGCCTGTGACGGAACGATTCACAATATAAGTTATCGTCGTCATTGGAATTTATGAATTCTCTATCTCCAATGTGTTTATAGAGCAGAAGCAAACACAATTCCCAAACTCCCACCTTCTCCTGATCGAGTCGTATATAATTGATTGCATGATAAGGATCAAAAATGTCCATTTTTTATTCATACAACAACTGGACTCGTGTGTACCGTGTACGTTCATTTTCTGCATAGCTCTATATATAATGCATTGTGGATTCCTTACGTGAAAACATGGATCAGAGTTTAGATATCTTTAAGCTCTAATTTAATAACCAATATGCTGCAAAGTATATCTTATTTTCCAAAAGTGAGCTTGGCTCTTGAATTATTGAATGAGTTTCCATATTCATGCGTCAAACTTTCACAACAAGAAGAATAATATCTTTGATTAAAATGAAAGCCATAAATCACGTTTAACTGTTCAGAAGCTACAGTATATAAACTTGAATCACGTTTATACTTTTTTTTGGTGCAGAATCACGTTTACATGCACTTTATTCACGTGCCAACCTCGAGGCTCCAATATTTAAAATGGTCATCTACAATTAGAGCTGCACATTTCCCTTTTTTTAAAACCAAAGCGGTTTCAAAACCGGTTTTGATTCGAGTCAAATAGTCAAAAATCAGATCGGTTTGAAACTGGTTTTGAGAGAGAAAATGTCTGGTTTAAACCTAGAAACGGTCCAGTTTGAACCGGTTTTACGAGAACCAGTCCGATTTCAACCAGTTCTCAAACCGGTTGACAACAAAAAATAACAAACCGGTTTCTAAACTGGCGGATCGGTTTTCAAGAAGCCGGTTTTCAGGTTTTATTTCCGATTGGATAGGTTATCGATTTTCTTTTCACCTCTATCTACAATGTTACACTTTAAATCAAAAAATTTAATATGGGATTGTCTAACAAGTGCCCTGAGGCCCTCAAGGCATTTATTATGAATGATCCATTGGAAAATAGGCATGTCTAGGCTACATATATTCTTGAACCTGCTTGATGGAAAATAGAAAGAACTTCATGTTTCACATGCATGCAGATGTATTACTTTGCACGGCAATCACAAGATCTCATTCTTTACTTAAAAATAAAAGGCATTTGTTCATCACACATGTTTGGCTGTTAACTGTTTGCTTGCATTGTCCCATAACAAGCTGGCTTTAATCAGCCTCGGCAATAATATAGACAAACATTTAGACCACTTATTGTAGAAGGTTAAAAAAAAAAAAAAAAAAAAAAAAAACTTCTTTTAAATATCTCTAAGACTTTGGGCCACATTTTGCAATAGCTTTTCTTTTTAACACAGCATCTATGAGTCCAATATAATAGATTGGGCCATCACATTCCAACAACTTTCTCGATCGGCCTAGAATAGTAAAGCCCAACTCAACTTTCACTATGTCTTAAAAAATTTGTAAGGTACAAAATCTGATGCTAATATTACTAATCCTTTAAACTAATAATGACATTTTAAGAAACTTCGACTCAAAACAATGAAAGTTACAAATATGAATATGGCGCCCAGCTCCGCTGGGAGGCCTCGCCTGATCTGAGAAGTGCTAATTCGGTTCAAATCTTATGTCTTTTTTCCAGAGAAAAGTAATGAACAAGAGTAAAGAAATGTAAAAAAGAGGAGAGTAGTATTATTAATTAATCATCACAATAGCTAACAAATGAATATATTTATAAGGTAAAGTAAAAACCTTAACTTGTTAATCAATATTAAGAGGAATAGACATAAGTCCATAATTTTTTTATAATACTCCTTCTTTGATATTCATCGTTTATTATACGGTATATACTGCCTCTTTAAAAACTTTACCAAGAAAAAAAAGTAAAAAACCCAACGGGGATAAAACTTGATAAAGAGAAAAAAAGTGCAGTGCGCATTGTGAAAACGTAGAGGGAGGGGGGTGAATACGTTACCGTTTAAAAACGTTAGATCTTTTGTATTAAATCGCTTATGAAGCTTGTTATAATATGAAAGTACCAATTATTATTTGTGACTAATATAAATCATACTAAACCAAGTTGTCACACAAGCATCAACATCAAACCACATCACAAGCAATAGTATAGTGCAACTATAAAAATAAAGAGATAAAGAAAGGAAAGTGCAAACCGAACACGAAGATTTATAGTGGTTCGGTCACGGATCTCCTCTCCGCCCTACTCCATTCCCCGAGTACCCAACTCGAGATTTACTTCACAAAATCAACAAGCTCCCTTCTCGGCTGAGAAAACCTTACAATCGTCGCTTACACTTTTTCCGGTACAAAGCTAAATATCGGGTTCTAGTTCGAGGTAGAACCAACCTAACGTCGCTTATACAATATTTCCGACACTAAGCTAGATGTCGAGTTATTTTACAAGGGTACAACCACTCCAATTATGTTTTATGGCCCAACATAACAAACCTTGTGTTTTATGGCACAAACACATAAACCATCTAATCTAGTTTGGTGAAAGTGTTGTGATGATGCAATAATGTTTACAATAATGATCCATGACACAAATGTCTAATGGATATAAATAACTACTTCTAAATGAACTTCCATTGATAGGAAACCTTCATGATGAAGATCACAAGTTTCCTAAACTTGTTGTGATAGATCTTCAGCTTGTGGTGAATGGGGATGACTATATCTCCAAGCTTTCCTTGGTTGATCAAAATGTAGAGTATGCTTACAACAAAGATGAATGTTAGAAGCATTGTGATCATGATGATTAGGGTGTTTAATGTATGTTACTACATTGTTAATGATTGATCTAAATGTATGCAAGAAGGTGGAGAAGATGTGTTTTGAAGTGGTGAAGAAATGAGAAAACAATGGGCTTCTATTTAGAGGCAAAAGTGATCTGCAGTGACCACTGACCAAGGAACCAAAAAAAGAGTTCCTCCCTTTATAACTTTTGGTTCCGTGGGTGTCTGACAGAAAATCTAAAAAATCTTTCTTCAAATCTTTCCAAGATATTACCATATCTTACTAAGATCACATTTGATATATTGAGTGATAATCTAACCAAAATATTCAAGAGATCTTCCAAGGATTTCAAAGATGATGATGTAATATGTATTTCTATTTTTAGATTAAAAAGTTTATCAAAGTAAACTTGTAAAATGTATTATGTAACTAGTTAATAAAATGTGTAGTTACCTTTTATAAAAATATCTAGTTGAGTGCTTGTCAAAATAAAATGTATTTTGTCAAGTGTAAGTAAACTTTAGTACTTGTATGAATATTATAGTTAGTTTACTTGTACAAATAAAAGTATATATTTGTTAGAAATTTGTTAAGCATTCTAAATGATTTGTTAAGGGGTTTGATCATAATGCCACATAACAAACATGTACGAACCTGTGTTGTAACATACGAGGACTTGAGACATCGAGAGGTGTTGAATGTATGTTGAGACAAAATGTGATTACAAGTAACTTGTACATTTTACGTTATGTATTACAAGTTACATGTTTGTCATCAATCAAAACAAACGAGACTGTATAGATTAAAAATCGTAATATTTGCACTAACAATCTCCCCCTTTTTGATGATGACAAAGATATGTAAAGGTAATAGAAAGTAAAATGTAAAAAGTTACTCGTATCCTTACTACCTTTACATTACCTTCTCCGTTTACACTCTTCTCCCCCTTTTGTCGAAACAAAAAGGGTGTGTCCTTGAAGTTTAACTTTATTTATCCCCAAAAAGGCAAGCTTGCATCATCCCTAGTGAAGTTAAATCGTCTACTTCAATCCGTCCCTTATTTGGTAGCGGATCCATGGATCAAATTAAGAGGCTTAACCTACATCAAGGTTAGTTTTACGCAACAAAAGTTATGAGAAATATATGATAAAGAAAAATGCATAGCAATGTTAGCCTATTTTCTCTACTTTTTATTGAAGCATAAAGGCTTGTTGAAAAGTGAGAATGATGATGAATGCGTGCATGCTCCTCCTTGACGGTTGCTCCCCCTTGTTTGAGGCGCCAGGGTATGAGTAAAAACCTACAAAACAAATATTAGTGCAAAACTATATTCGTCATTTGACGAATAAGTGATATACAAAAAAATGTGTATAAGATGCATTCAGTAAATGCTTGACGGAAGCTCCTCTTGCTCTAAGGCGTTAACATGAACCTTTAAAATAAATATTAGTATAATAGAAGCTTTGTCTTTCCACAAATATGTCATATACAACCAAGTGTATAGACGATCCAATATGAGTGCTTAAAGGATATTCTTCCTTGTTCGAGGGTGTCAAGAAGCACCTAAAATAAGAAAAATAATTTATGCAAACTTCATCCTTAGATGAGTAAGTTATATACAATCGAGTGTATATGATGATGAACCTACAATGAAAAACATTAGTGCAATATATTTCATTTTTTTGACAAAGAAAAATAAGATGTATATATGTGATATATAAATGATATAATCAAAGATCTCATGATGTGTAGTCTCCTATTACAATCATAAGAAAAGTGAGAATATAATATGATAAAAGCCTACAAAATAGTTCCTAGAAAGAATATATGAAGTGAAGTTGGAATATAAAGAGTTAAAGCTAGTGGTGCTAGTGTTGGTGTCGGTTTACTAGTAGGATTCATGTGGTGATGGTAGATGAATCAAGATTTACAAAAGTAAGTTTTCGCTAATCCATGGTGGTGATGATTAGTGAAAGTGGTGATGGAAGGTGGTGGTGATAACGTAGAAAACTATTAAGGAGTTAGAAACTCGTATGTATAGCAAATAATATAAAAATATGGACTCATGCGATCCTTTCGTAATATCAAGTGACCAAGACTAAGAGTAAGAAAAATATGAGTAGACTGTGTGTTACAGGTTACTGCGATGCATCCTGGAAGTGTGACAAAGATGATCTGAAGTCTTAGACGGGTTACATATTTGTCATTAATGGAGGCGCTGTGGATTGGAAGAGCAAGAAACAGACCACTATTGCGATGTCTTGTACATATCAGCGTCAGAAACTCCCATGGAAGCTGTTTGGATAAGGAAGTTTGTTTCGGGGCTTGGAGTTATGCCGTCGATTGAAAATCCTATCAAGGTGTATTGTGACAATTCTGCAGCAATCACTTTTGCCCATGAATGTGGAGTCATGAAGGGCACCAGACACTATCCTAGACAATATCACTATGTTCGAGAACAAGCCGAGATAGGTGAAATTGAATTACTCAAAGTTCACAAAGATGATAACCTAGCAGATCCTTTGACGAAGGCCTTACCTGATGAAAAACTTAATCATTTGTCTGATAAGTTTGGACTTCGCTTAGCTAGTAGTTTCATGCCCATCTGTGACTAAGTGTCTTAGATAAAAGATATTGTAAACATTATTATTCAAATGAAATAAAGTATTTTGTTATGTTTATTATTCATTTATTATGATGCTATCTTATATTTGCATGTTTAAATTCTTGAATAACTTAAGTTACTCTAAATATTCCGTTGTCAATAAAAAACATGTGAATGATATTGAACTAAGACAAATATGAGTTTTAGTTAGGATATACTTGAAACTATATTGATGCGAAGCATGACTAATTTCAGATAATATTCAATGGATTGAATTTAGGATTTATTCTAACCACATGATGGTACTTTATGGATCTTTGTCATTAAGTACATCATGAAAATTGATCCTCAGACTTGAGATTCCAGAGAAATGTCATGGATGTAGTGCATTTCTGTGAGGAAATCTAACGCTATACGTAACTGGTAGTTATAAGGGTTGTTTTAAGAAGTGTTGCGAAATTTATGAATTCTGCTTGTAGTCAAAACGGGATTTGTTTCCTTCAAATTTGTTTTGAAGCTTAATACTGCTGGGCCCCACATAGGGTTTAACAAGATGTTTGCATGGCCATGCCCAAGGTCTTCTGGAATGCGTTCAGAAGAATTGGTAATCTTGATCAATCACATAAAACTAGAAACATAATCGTTAATTGAGAAATGAGTAAGATCCATATTCTTATTAACATGGTATTATAAACAAAAGGATGAATATGATGATGAATCATCAAAACGGTTTTTCTCTAGAAAACCATGCACGAGTTGTACTGGGGGCATTTAACCAATGTCATTACACGTTTTGTAAACATATCCAAGTGGGAGCTGTTGGTTTTATGTATATATTTATAAACGTGTATGTCCGGATTCGAACTCGTGGCCACAGGATTACACACATTACGAATGGGAATTAAAGTTAAATAATTAATGTAAAATGATTACGATTAATTATTACACAAAACCGACTAACGATCGTTAAGTATTTAACGGAAAATGACTAACGGTCGTTAAATGTAAAGAGAAGGACTAATAGTGAAAAATCTAAAATAGGAAAAGATTGGGTATCCCTTGGGGGGTCTAAGTGGCCGGCCATAGAGAGGGTTTTTCAACCCAAAACCCTAACTTGTTCCTTAAGATTTTCATTCACTATATAAACAAATCAAGGGTAAAGGTTTAGGGTTAACTTTTGTGCACATACATTAACCTAAACCCTAATCTTTTTCTCTTGCAAGTTTCGGCCAAACCCCCCCCCCCTCCTCGGGTGTTTGGTTTTGTTTTTCTAAAACAAGTTTTGTAGATCTAGCAATATCTTGAAATCGTTTGTTAATTCATGTGTATAAGAACGTGGTGTAACACACTATTGTTACATCAATTGGTTTGAGTTATATAAAACGGTAAGGGATAACTCGTTACCACTTTGTCACTTGTATTGAAGAGATATAGACAATTAAAAGAGGTATGTTACGCATTTATTATTCAGTTAATTAATGACAATTATATGAAGTCTTCCGCTGAGTATACTTTATGATGTCTTATTTATTATTTTGTATGTCAAGTCTAATAACTGTAACACTTGTAACTACTTTTAGCATACCATTAATCACAAAAAATTTAATTGCCGGGTACCCATGAGTGCAACTCGTAAGTAGGGGTGTTATTCGGGTTGACCCGGTCGAGTTCGGGTCAACTCGGATCGGGTCAAATCGGGTCAAGCCTTAAAAAAACATACTCGAACCCGACTTTGTTTAGAACTCGGGTCAACTCGGGTCGAGTCAATTCGGGTTCAGGTCAACTCGGGTCGGGTCAATCGGGTCGGGTCAATTCGGGTTTGGGGTCAACCCGAGTATTTTACATTGTAAAGGTGTTGTTGAGCCGGGTTAGTCGGGTTCGGGTCGGGTCAAGGCTAAAAAAACATACCCGAGCCTGACCTTGTTTAGAAATCGGATCAATTCGGGTTGACCCGATTAACCCGAATATATTTTTGAACCCGATTGACCCGACCCGAATTGACTCGGGTCAGGTCGGGTTCGGGTCGGGTCAGCCTGACACCCCTACTCGTGAGTAACCGGCATGTCATTATTATTTAATAATCTATGTTTTATTTCAAAAGGGAGTAAATTACACCGTTCGTCCTTGTGGTTTGCGTTGACCGCAGGGTTTAGTCCTTTGACCAAAAAAATTGCACCGTACGTCCTTAAGTGTGAAACGTTATGCACCGTTCGTCCTTTGACCAAACGACGTTAAGTTTGACTGTTAAACTCGGGTAAAAATACTAAAATACCCTCACTATCTTCTTCTCTTAACCATTACCACCATCATTTACACACCCTCGTTTTGCAGATCAGTTCATATGAACACAAACCAACTCATATCTAAAAAACTTTTTGAATCTCCTGAATACAAACCCCGAATTAATCTATAAGCCTCAATCGATTTGTTTCAACCACATCAACACACAATGCCGCCTAATCACACACACAGTGCCAAAATGAAGAATCTGGGTTTCTTTTGACTAAAATCAACAGAAGAATCTGGGTTTCTTTTGAAACCTTTATATTAAAACCACAAATTCAAACATTCAAGATAAGATCCGAAAAAATAAAATAAGATCCGAAACATTTAAACCAAAACTTCAAACATTTAAACCTCATAATCAATATCTCATCTACACAACCTCAACCAACATCTGATTCGAAACAAACTAGATAAAAGAAAAAGCAAACAAGATTTGAAAAATATAAAAACAATCACGAGATCTCAGGTTTGGTATGTCGAGACAAAGGTTCTTTTAAAAGACCTTACCCAAAAACCCATCATTGATCTTTAAAGAAAAACACGAAACGAATTTACACAAACCAAATCCTTATAGACAAAGGTCTCGGATCCACGAACTGAAACCACGGTAACTCGCATATCATCAGTTAACAAATCCCGTTAACAAACGTAATCCGACACCACAAATCCTTATGTTCAACACACTCGAGCTAAGCTCGTCAAAACAAATCCTTTATCTACAAGATAACCCTACATCATTTGACTCGACCCGTATTTGACCTGGGTTTAATTTTTCTTACTGCTGAAGCCGTAGCAGCTGACTTCAAGAGTATACCAGTAACAGTTGCCGGCGAAGGTGTGACCGGAGCCATTGACGAAGATAAACCATTGTCGGAGACAGTTGATGCCGACGGTGGTGTGGGGTTTTCTTGGTCACTCGTTTGTGTTTTTGGTTTTGTTGAGTGTGTTGTATTGATTTTTTTTTTTTTTTTTTTTTTTTTTTTTTTTTTTTTTTTTTTTGGGGATGAAGATGATTGGTTTTTGTTGTATCGCCGGATCTGACAATCTTGTGTCGCCGGAATCGGGAGTGATGAACCCTTTTTTTTTTGGTTTTGAAATCTGGGTATTTGTGTGAGTGGATCTGTGATTTCATTTGTTTTGGGAGTGGATATATTTTGAGTGGATCATATGGATCTATGATTTGATTTGTTTGATTTGAGTGGATGATATGGATCTATAATGTGTTTGTGTTTCTGTGAGAGGTAGATGAAATGACATTTTTACCCTCATGTGCAAGTCACATGATGGGTTTTTAACGGTCAAACTTAACGTCGTTTGGTCAAAGGACGAATGGTGCATAACGTTTCACACTTAAGGACGTACGGTGCAATTTTTTTGGTCAAAGGACTAAACCCTGCGGTCAACGCAAACCACAAGGACGAACGGTGTAATTTACTCTTTCAAAAGGTAATATAGCTATCTTTAAACTTATTTAATAATCTATGTTTTATTTCAAAAGGTAATATAGCTATCTTTAAAAGGACGAATATATATGGGCTTGTGTTCACAACAAATACATTGGGCAAAGTATATCATCCTAAATGCGGTGGCTGTAGTTGGACTATCCTTACTAATCCAAATGGAAAGGTTGACTGGGCTACAAAATAGGCAATAAAAGCATATCATACAATATTGTCATTCATAATACACTTCCATCAATGATCAATGCATGAATGAGATAACTTGCCATATTGGTGACGGGTGGATGGTTAGTATGGGCTGTGATGATAATGTAGTAGAAGCATGATGCATGATGCATGTCAGAGAAGAGAATACAAATGCAATGTACAAATTATGTGGCTAGTTAGGGGAAGAGCCATATACTTCATTATCAGATTTCATTTTCAGAGTGGTATTTTGTAGGGTCCATCATACGTATTTCGTATACATACATGCATTTCATCCAAGTTATGTCAACGTACACATGTTTATTAGAATTCATGTACATGATTAATACAGATTCGTCGTGAAAATATGTAGGTCTTTTGCAAGTTCGAATTTAGGAAAATATGGTGTTCGAACCCTAAACTTAATTCACTGTCTATTTTGACATTGTCATGTTCCATGAAACTAAAAAAAAACTCAAAATCTGAGCATTTCCGCAATGTGTATGCATATCGACCGTCAAATGGATTTTTCTTTTAGATCACCAAAATAAATGCAGTAAAAGCTTTTACTTATTCGATCAAATACTCATTTGAAGAGGCATAGTCTAATCCCAGTTAACAAATGTATGCCAGGAGTATTGTTAACAACGGGTTAATGTCAAGGATTTGATTTTTGTGTTACTTTGATTTTATACAAAGCTTGTTTATGCAACATACAGAATTCCAAAGTTTTATGATCATTTGAGTATGTAATAGTGTTGCATAAATGAATTGTTACATGGAACCTCACACAAGAAGACATCGAGAGGTAGGTGGACTAGATCTACTTTGACCATAACACATTTATTTAGTTTATCCTCTTGTTGCTTTTTCAATTTGGATAGGTAGCACTTAATTGGATTCTCTTTGGGGTGGCATGATCCTTCGGACATCAACAATCCAATCATCTTACCCTTCTTTCGGAAGCAACCAATACACACTCACCAAGATTCTCAAATAATATTCAAAAAATGAATTACTCAAACCCTCATACCTTTTTGTTTGATTTTATTATCTAAACATTTATCTCAAACGTGTCTAAACAGTATACCAACGCCAATCATAATTATACATAACTATTAAAGATATATCATATCAACTAGTGAAGAAAAAAGTGACATTGTAACAATCTTGCTTCAACTATAAAACAGTAATTTAGAACATGAAAGCATACTCATTGACGTAAGTGAAATTGTAGTTGGTAGAGCTTTGAGTATACATTTTAAGGTCCCTACAGCTTTGAGTCCATGTGTGGTCATACACTCCGCACACTCTCATATGCAGCTCTACAACGATAGTCTACTTGTACATCTCAAGTTCTCAACAATCAATCTCAAGTAAAACTAGGAATCCTTGTGTGTTTAAATTATAATAGGACGTTAGACCTTTAGTATAATGAAAGGTTTATGCTACAAGTTTTTATAGTAAAAGGAAAACTTTTACACATTCTTGGATTCAAACTTCTTAATTGATAATCACGTTAATACTGCTGGACTAAATAATTCTAATGGTTTGATTTATATGGATAATTCTTTTATAATGTTGAACCGCACGGTCTCTTTTACTTTAGTCACTTGTCATTGGAATGCACCGCTCAAAAGATATTTTGGGCCTATTCGGTAAGACTTTTTAGAGGAGCTGTTAGTTTTTTATTAAAAAATATTTTTTTGTAAAATAAATAGTTCCGTTTAAATACATTAACTTCAAACTTTTATTTCAAACAAATAGCTACTAAATGAAAAGCTGATTTATGAAACTTTTTAAACATCTTGAAGCTGTTAAAACTTTAAATTACTGATATACCCTCCAAATATTTGCTTACAATTATAGATATGCCCTTTTATGTCATTTTATATCTTATAATTACATTTAAAAACTAACTTATCAAACACTTTTATTGAAAAAATGATGCAGCTTGTAGCTCATGTTAACAGCTTTGGAGTTTAAAGTTTACAGCTTACAGTTCACAGCTTATAACATACATCTGACAGCTAATTTTGCCAAACATACCCTTTGTGTTTGAATGGTCACGCATAACCAAATGATGATATCTCACGTAAGATAATTTTGCCAAAAAGACACTTACACAACTTAATAATTTACGAAGACTTATCTTTCATATGACATATATTTTATAAATATGTACAAGTTTCATACTAAATGTGTGCGGAAGCTATCATTTACCAAAACAAAGATGTTAACATACGCACACCTTTTTTTTTTCTTTTCTTTTTTTTCCTTTTTTTATTTTTACCTATTTGCATCACTTGTACATAACTCTTTAACATACAATAGAATATGCAAGTTTGACCTTGAAACACATAAAAACAGTAAGCACGACTCTACTTTTCAATACATACAGCTGCCGGGATTTCATAATCATATTACATATTATTAACGAGTATGTGGAAAACTAGAAGGGGGGGTTGAATAGTTTTACCAATTAAAACTAAGTTTTAAAATATTTAGATCGACTTATGTCAATCTATTTGTTTGTTTATGTTGGACGTTGATAGATAGATATATAAGCGTGTAATGAAAGATAGAGAGTAAGAAGCACATAACCACGACACGAGTATTTATAGTGGTTCGGCTACAAGGACACCTTCCTTGCCCTACTCCACTCCCCGAGTCACCTACTCGAGAGTTCGTAAACACCACACGACACCAATCTCCTTACGGCGGAGAAACCATCACAACCTCTCCTACTCTTTTTCCGGTACAAGGCTAACCACCGGGTTTCTTCACTCTAAGGTGAACCACACCTATCACAACGTCGCCTACCCTTTATCCGGTACTAGGCTAGATACCGAGTTCCATTACAATGGAGGAACTACTACCCAACACTACACCAACGACTAATCCCAAAGGAGACCAACTCCTTATTACAACATCATCAAGGATATCAATATCCTTGGATCTAGTACTAATCTATCTTGTACATCGAAACACACCATATCGAATGTACATCTAAGGCACCTTTCACTAATGCCTTTAACTAGATCTTCAAGACACCTTTCACTAATGTCTTGTGTCTTGACTTCTAAGCACCCTTCACTAATGCTTCTAGTCTTGACTTATAAGCACCCACCACAAGTGCTTATGATATGGATGATAAATACCCTTCACTAATATCTTCGTCTTGACACTTGAGACACCTTTCACAAATGTCTTCAACACTTCTTAGGAAAAGAAAAACAATCATCAACAAGAAGACTTCAGTAGTCTTGATGATGAGGAAGCATGGAAACTCATGGACTTGAGCTTGCTCGACTTCAAAGGTGGTGATCTCGCCTTTAAGAGGAACCTAGAAGATCACACAAAAACAAAAGACAAACTACATAGAAAAATCCCTTAGGATCAGTGGTAAGAGAGGTACAATACTTGAAGAAAGTATGTGTGAAAATGGTGAGCCAAAAGGAAGAAATGGCTCACTATTTATAGAGGAGAAAACTTACTGTTCCCCAGATCCCACGGATCCCTCCCACAAGGGATCCGGCTAGCGTAAAGCTAGGGATCCGTGAGACGCTCCTCTTTACCCATGGGTATTTTGGTTATGGGTCATGGGTTATGGGTTGATCCATGGGTTTCTTATTAGATACAATGTATCTCAAGAGTTTAATGTACCTAGTCAAATGGTTTGGATAAAACCATGAGTTATGGGTCAATACCATTTGTTTGTTTTTACCCATTTTAGTATATACTAGTTTAAGTATATATTTACCCAAATATGTAAACACTAGTTGTTGTACATATGTATTACTAAATCATAAAATCACTTATACTTGTTTTAGTGTTTTATGTGAAAACGTAAGCGTGTTAGAAAACTATTGGCTCAAACAGTTTACGTATTTTATTTGTTTCGTTAAAATGATTTTACGTTTGTTATCGACAAAACATTAGAAGATCGTAAAATATAAATAAATGTTTTTACGGCTTATTTGTATTAACAATCTCCCCCTTTTTGTTGATGACAAAACATAAAATTATTTTAAGGAAAAACTAAAATTCTTAAAAGTTCGAATTGGAGTTTTTACTCTCTTCTCCCCCTTTTTTTCGAAACAAAAAGAGCGTCGAAAAGAAACTAACACAAAGTGTTAAGAAAAACATGTAAAAAGAAAAGATGTAAAGTGAGTAAGTGACGGGAATGGTTCTCGTCTTAACTCCCCCTTGACGAGTCCATCCCTTTGTGAGGGCTTCAAGTACATAAAAGTAAGTGAGCTAATGTGTTGCAATTGTGTTTGCAAATGGTTCGTCCTTGTGACGAAAATGCTCCCCCTTGAAGATTGCAACTTTGCAATGGGGTGTCACGAAGAGTAATCCAAATAAGAATTAAGTTGCAAATGAATTTGCAATGTATGGTTTGACACAAAGCTCCCCTAGCTTTATGGTGTCAAAATCTTCATGTGTATTTTGAAAATCTACAAAATAAAGGTTAGAATACAAGAGTATAGTGCATAATTTCCTGCAAATAAAACTCAAGTTAGTACTCCCTCCGTCCCATATTAAGTGTCCACTTTCAAAGTGCACAAAGTTTTAGAAAATTCCACTAACTACACTATCCACCAATCAAATATTATTTTTACCCACTAAAGTCTCGTCTCATTGGTTGAAATAGATTCTGGACACTTAATTTGGGACATTCCAAGATTCCATTGTGGACACTTAATATGGGACGGAGGGAGTAGTAATTTGTGCTTCTGGACCACGGATCCCACGGTTCCCTTTATGGAGGGATCCGTCTAGGCCATTTCTAGGGATCCGGCTGTCTGGTGACAGTTTCTTCAGCAATGAAGATATGCCAAACAATGCTAATGAAGAGGTGAAATATGTATATGATTTAGCAAGCACAAAACACAAAACAATCATGGCATATAGGTATTCATTCAATAAAAACAAGAGATAATCAAACAAATATCTAAAACTAAGAGAATGATCTAGCCATACAAGTACTACTAATGCTAATGAGTTACCCAAACTCAAGATTCAACTAAAAGCTTAATGATGATCAAGGATGATATAGGTTTCCTAAACGTTCTAAGTTTGAGCTTGTGACTATGAGGCTGATTGTTGTTTAGGCTTGTTGACCTTTTCGAAACGTTTGAGGAGGTGATAAAACATGAAACGTTGCTCTTCACGTAGTTCATGTATCAACCTTTCAACATGTTGACAATGATAGCAATCCTTGTCATGGTTTTGAGCTTCTTGAAGCGGAGGTTCAAGTGAAGTGGGTTGAAGATCCTCAAAAGGAGGAATTGGTGGAGGCTCATTAAGTGGAGGCTCAATAATGTTTGAGGGTGGAAGTAGAGAAGTATCAACTTCCATGTGGTTGGGTGGTTGACTTTGATGTCTCCTCATAATCCAAAATGGACTATTTGGGGGAATTGGAGAAATTGATATTGGTGCAAGTGTCGATTCAACACTTGGGTTTTGTTGCACAACCTTTTCAAGTAAATTTGTTGGTAGTGGTGGAAGATGAGTTGGCCAATGGGGTAATTCCTCTAAGTTGTGAGAATGTGGAGATGATTGTGATGTGTTAAGTGATGTGGCTCTAGGCACCAATGATGTTTGTTGGGTTGAAAAGGGTGTGTTTGTTTAGTAGAATTTGGTGATGATATCCTTGTGGGAACAATTCTCTTAGGAATTAATTTGATTGGTTTCTTTGGTGTAGGGGAGATCCTAGCATTTGTGGACTTAACCGGAGATGATTCGGTTGAGGAAACTTCGTGTATGACCCAAGCAAGTTTCTTGGGTGGTTCTTGGGTGGATGAGTTAGCACTAGGAGCTTTTCTCATGATGAAAGTTGTGTTGTGTTTGATGACTAAGGTGTTCTAGCAATATGACTTATAAAGGGAAGAGTTTGGCAAGTGCATTTAAGACTTAAGCCACTAATATTCTTAGAGATGTGATGATTAACATGCACAAGATTGAAGTTCAGAGTTTCACTGATCTAGGAACTCATTTAAGATGAGATGGAGTGTTTGAGTTAGCAAGATGAGCTTGAAATGATTGTTTTAGCTAGAGTTTGACTTAATCTGTCACCCGGATCCCACGGTTCCCTCCTTTGAGGGATCCGTCTAGGCTAATCCTAGGGATCCGGCTATCAGCAGCTATGACAGGATAAAAGTGTTTTTTAAGGTCTAAGACCTATACCATCTTGAGTGTTTCAGTCCTCCTAAGTCTCTTAAAAGAGGGTGTACTTGAATGATCAAGAGCAATGAATGATATAGCAAATGATTGCTTTTAATGGAAAGAAAATGGGAATAAATGACTACCAATGGATGTTCAAAAATAACACTAAGAGTTTTGATAGTGTCAAGTCATAATAAATGATCCTAGAGATCAGATGTTAGTTTGAGATGGGGTTTGAAAAATCCTCAAAAATCAAACGAATTGGAATACTAATTTTTGACCCGGTTTGGAATAAAAATGACTACCTAAGTGTTTTGAAGAGTGAAAAGCACTTTATGAGTATTGAAGCGGAAATATGGTGAGTTTTGACGAATTGATAAATTAAAAGACATTTTCACTAAGGTCTTATGTAAGCTATAAGTGAGTCTAAGGCTTTCTCATCCTTGAAGTAGACTTAGTTGAGTTCTAATATCTTATGTTTAGCTAATGTGATGTTATCTAGTAAGCTATCTTGATGTAAGGGATGATGTATTGCTGATCTGATGCCACGGATCCCACGGTTCCCTCAAGGGAGGGATTCGTCTAGGCTAATCCTAGGGATCCGGCATCTGCAGATTAGAACCCCCACAGAATAATGTGCAGATTTTGCACACTAATTAACCATTAAACTAAACAACAAGTACAAGCATGTCATCACATAACAACACTCATTGATAATGGTAGAAGTAACAATATCCAAATTACCACAAAAGTCCTAAAACATAATCATCAGCACATAAATCAAGTGTTAAAAATAAGCATATTCCTATTGTCTCTTTCGTCAATTCTTTCTTTTCCTTTTTGACGACTTAGTGAGGTGGTAAGCAAGATTTTGAATCATTCCCCTCAATTGTTTGAATTCCGCGGTCTCGTTTGGAATGGTTGGAAGTTGTTCGTAGTAATCAAAGGGTTCCAATTCAATGTTGGCTATGGGGTCGACATCTTCTTCTTCTTCATTTCTTCTTCTTCTCCTTCCGAGGAGTCCGAAAGAGCTTTAGGTTTCTTTCCATTGACCATGAAGCATTTAGAGGGTATTTTGGTAAGAGGTACCATTACATGATCGGCAAAGAAATGATCATTGTTGATAGGAAATGGTTGCAATGCACTAACATACTTACAAAGTCGTGTTAGGAGCATACCATATGGAAGTACCATGTTGGAAGCTTTGAATACCCCGACCATTCTCCTTACCATGTAATAGGCGAGATTAAATGGGTTTTGATGGATGATGAGTGCTTATTCACTCATCGTTTTTACCCGCCTAAGACCACTAAAATGACTAAAAACACCCAAATACGATCAAAATATGTCAAAAATATCCTCGGAGTGTGTTTTATGTCTTGCAGGTACAAAAGGATGGAAAACAGAGCGAAAACGAGCAAAACCGAGCCGAAATCAGAAAAAGTGCTTTGCGGACAGAGCCGGGAGTGGATTTTCTACATTTTTAGAGCCCGGGACATGTTTTGGAATGAGAGTGGGAAAACAAACCTTAAAACCAAACCCGGAACCATAATCACCATTTAAACCTTTCCCGATACCCAAATTACCAATTTACACATTTTTCATTAAAAACAATTATTTTTTTTATTTTTAAAACAATTATTTTTATTAAAAGAATTTTTATTTAAAACCATTTTTACTTTTTACTTAAAACCTTTTCAATAAGATAAACCACCCATCTTATTCCCTTCTCCCTTTTATCCAAAACCAAAAATCACAAACCCAGAAAAACCCAATCTTCCTCTTGGCGCCAAAGTTTTTTTTGTTCCCTCTTCTCAATGTCCCTGTCTCTCCCATTTACCCAGGCAAGCTTCACATGCCTACCTATGGTTTCTCCCATCTCTTCACATGGCTTCTTAGCCACGTTGGCAATCCACACCTCAAAAGCCCCATCAATGGCTCATGTTATCTCCAGAGTTACACCTAACTGCTCAATGGTCAGGATCAAACTCAAGAAGCACACGATGATATTTTGGTTGTTTTCACTCACAAAACAAACACAAGAAGGAGAGAAGAAGTGAAGACAGAAGTTTCACTTTTTTAGTATAAATAGGCTTTGTAAAATCTTGTTAAACTTGTCTAGAATTTTTTTGTTCTAGTCCTTGTTTTTAATTACTGTCTTTTAAATTAAATGTACTTCCTGAATTTTAATTTTCAGTTCTCGGCTTTGTTTTTTTTGAACTAATGAAAAATCAATTGGTTTCAGTTTGATGTGCTTTTGTTTAACTTTATGTTCAAGTCATGCAATTTAATTAATATTCTTGCTGTAATTCTGGTTTTTAGATAAGAAAACTTGGTTGTGATCAAGAATTTAACAAAACTTTTCACTTTTACTCAAGGTTTAAAAACAGTTTTAGAGCTTTTCTGCCCAAAGCAGTGTTTGGAACATCAAGTTTTGTGGGTCAAAAGTCTATTTTTGACCCATGTTAGATTTGCAATTTACTTAAGTTTATTTCAATTCAAGTTTATTTTGTGTGTCAAGCTACATTAAGTTGAATAGAGTATTTTTAGAGGTGTATGCAAAAAAAAAAAGTGATTTTGCTTCCTGTTTTGCTGTCACAGCAGCAGCCCCTGCACCCATTTTTGCAGCTTATTTATAAGCTGTAAACAGCTTATTAAGGCCATCTATTGGGGGCAAAAGCTTGCCCTCCAGCTTGTCTTTAAGAATCTAAAAGCTCATAAGCTCATCTCCACTATTGCTCATTTAGGATTGGCTTGAGTAGCACCCCGTTAGGCTGTTTGTGGACTGTTACAGCAAGCAGACCAACAGCAGTCCTGTAGCAGATTGTTTTTTTTCTTTAGTTTCCAGCTCATCAAGTAGGTTAACTTAGGTTAGTTAGTGCTTATTAGGAAGTATAGTTTAGGTTAGACCATTTCCTTGCTTATTTATTGCTTATTTAGACTTTTAGATAGCTTATTTCTCTTATATAGCTTAGGATTCCCAATAGTTAGTTCCTTTGCCAATTGATTTTCCCCCCCTCTTTTTACTAGTGTAATCAGTTTTGTTTAGCTTGTTTTAGATCTTCATGATGTATTAGCTTGATCCATTTGCTTATCTAATGCTTTGTCTTGCTTCTTTTTGCTGAATAGAAGCTAAATGGGTGTTTGGTTGTTTGCTTATTGAGCTCCCAAGTTTCAAAGGGTGTTTGTTTTGAAACTGTCCTAACAGCAGCTTTGTTCTCTTTTTTTTACTTCTCTTTTTGCATTTTAGTGGTTAATTATTGCTTATTAGGCTGCCTCAGTTGATTTAGGATAGTGGTCACTTTTTTTTTTAGATCATAGATTAGCTTAGTAAGCTTTTATAGCTGGTAGAATCCCTTAGCACTAATTCCTTTTTGATTTTCTGTTAACAGTTTATTTGTAAGTTTAAGTTTCTGTAAAAAGGTTGTCATTTGGTATCTTGTTCAGTTGAAAATAGAAATAAACCAAAAAAAAAAAATAATAACGACAAAAAGACAGGAGGTGGGATTCGAACCAAGGACCTCCTGCCCACGACCACAACACAACCACGCAAGTCCAACTGCCCTTGGGTCTTTCTCATGAAAGTTTTGCAAAGTTTAATATATAAGGGTCCATGGCAGTTTCCTTAATAAGTTAAGCTTAGCTAATTTGTTGCTTATTTTCCACAACAACCTCATTTTTTTATATTTTTCATAGGTTCAGTAGAATTTAAGGTACTTTTTAGATTTTTCTCAGATTTTTATAAATTAATTTAATATTTTTTATCATTTAATTTAGTGTTAATCTTAGAATGTAGGAAAATTGTTTTTACACTCATAGGATGTAAATTTCATCTTTTTCACTTTCGGGACTCGGTGAGTTCCCGGCTTTTAGCGTTTTTGCATTTTAGCACCCTAGGATGTAGTTTAGCTTTGTTTTACTGTTTCTTAGACTTAGTAGTAGTTTATTTAGAGTTTACTTTGTTTTACATGCTTTTTGTTATTCCCGTTCTTCAATTTGTAGAATACATAATCATAAATCAAAATTCATTGAACCATTCAAGTCCTATTCACGAAACTCAACGACACCGTCAATTTCACACCTCGTTAGGACACGACAAGGGGAAATCACTTTCCCGGTATCACTTTTATCACATTCGTGAGGTTTGGCACGTTAACCTTTTTCCTAAAAGGTCGATTTGTCGAATTTTACGGTTAATTTGATATTTTGATATTTGTGTTTATTTTCACCACTCACTTTACACGAATCAATGGATAAGACAATAGATCATTTGCACAAGACATGCGTTTGGATGATCCTTGTTACCAACTAGGCTTATGACGTTTTCCCTAAGGATTTCTTCCCATTTTCTAAATATGGGATGCATTTCGAAAAGTTCCATTTGAAAAGGATCACTGTGAATGAGCTTTTTGTTTCGGTTGTAACGGGATTGGTCGGTCCTAACCTTGAAGATAGTATCTCGAATGGTTTCGGGATTATCGACATGAGTATTGTAGATAGGTTTAGAATCAAGTGCAAGGTTTTGAGCATTAATTGCCCAATCTTGAGAGTACATACAAATTCCTTCACAAGGAATGCGAAGAATTTGAGCAAAGGTGTTGAGAGGGAGAATGAAGTTTCATTTATTGATGATGAAGGCTATTGAAATGCTATCATCGGCGTTTCGAATGATCCTAATGCTTTTATAAAACTCAAAGATGAAGACAGGACAAATTTGTTCATCAATGTCAAGAAGACAATCAAAATTGATTGCCGAGAAGGCTTGACGAATGTCGGTATCCTCAAGGAAACATTCTTTGATAACACGACCTTCGTGGATAAGTCGTTTTTCAAGCTTTTTGAAGACCTTGCGGTCGGTTTTTGAGAATTCCTCATTTCGATAGTAATGATTAAGGTAATGGATGGTATCATGATGATCTTGTTGAGTGGCTTTAGGCATGGTTGTTCCTAGAAACACAAATTTTCCAATTAGGTAAAATTAGTTGAGATGGGTTTATGGTTTTGATTTGTATTAACAATATTGTGAACACGATGTGATCTTAATTATGTAAAAAGCCCCTTTTAATGATTAATTTTGAAAACCCTAATTAGATTAATTGATTAGAGATTGTGAAACCATAAACCCTAGGATGAGGATGATGAAAATTAGAACAAGTTAGTGTAAAAACTTACAATGGTGTTCTAGAGAGGAATACTTGAGGGTATGGAGTCCAATGAGGATGAAATCAGTAGTTTAGTCATTTTTGTGTTATGTGAGGAGAGGGAAAAAGATCAGTGGTTATTTTGAATGCGTATTTCTATTCAACGGTTCCCCCGGATCCCTTGTATTTGGGATCCGGCTAGTACAACTAGGGGGGTCCGGCTACTGTGGACAGAAAAAGGGTTGTTTGGCATTACTTTTGTAGTAGGCTTATAAGCTAGCTTACTAAAAAATAGTTTTGAGGTATCAAATGAAAGTTTGTTTTGTCGACGGGTTTTGATAAGTTAGTTATCAAGGGTTCATGTGTGACGACGGCGTTAGTTTGACGAATCAAAAGGAATACTATTCCCGATGATGAATAAGTTGGAAAAGTGACGAAAGAGACTTTTTAAAGAGACTAGCAATTTTTAAACAAAGAGAATTATGATATCAATATACTCATGTAAGCTATCTAATGAAAAGTAAAACATACCTCTATGCTTCTTGGTTTGTCATAATACTAGAAATACTTCATGAGCTCTTAAAGTAATCCTTTGTATTTGGCGTAAGTAAGTTGTGATTACTTTTAGATCCTTTCTTGAAGGTTGACTTCATTATTCTTAGAATAGAAATGAAGGTTTTGGAGAGATCCTAGCATGAAGATTTCTTGAGACAAATATGTTAGGATGATCTATCAATGTCCAATAAAATGATTTTAAAACATGACTTGAAAAATCCTTCTTTGTAGTTTTCAAACATACACGGATCGTATCAAGTTTTTAAAGTACAACATACTTTAAGAAACTTGGTAACGAAGCTCTGATGCCAATTGTGGAAAACTAGAAGGGGGGTTGAATAGTTTTACCAATTAAAACTAAGTTTTAAAATATTTAGATCGACTTATGTCAATCTATTTGTTTGTTTATGTTGGACGTTGATAGATAGATATATAAGCGTGAAATGAAAGATAGAGAGTAAGAAGTAGATAACCACGACACGAGTATTTATAGTGGTTCAGCTACAAGGACACCTTCCTTGCCCTACACCACTCCCCGAGTCACCTACTCGAGAGTTCGTAAACACTACACGACACCAATCTCTTTATGGCGGAGAAACCTTCACAACCTCGCCTACTCTTTTTCTGGTACTAGGTTAACCACCGGGTTCTTTCACTCTAAGGTGAACCAAACCTATCACAACGTCGCCTACCCTTTATCCGGTACTAGGCTAGATACCGAGTTCCATTACAATGGAGGAACTACTACCCAACACTACACCAACGACTAATCCCAAAGGAGACCAACTCCTTATTACAACATCATCAAGGATATCAATATCCTTGGATCTAGTACTAATCTATCTTGTACATCGAAACACACCATATCGAATGCACATCGAAGGCACCTTTCACTAATGACTTTAACTAGATCTTCAAGACACCCTTCACTAATGTCTTATGTCTTGACTTCTAAGCACCCTTCACTAATGCTTCTAGTCTTGACTTCTAAGCACCCAGCACAAGTGCTTATGATATGGATGATAGATACCCTTCACTAATATCTTCGTCTTGACACTTGAGACACCTTTCACAAATGTCTTCAACACTTCTTAGGAAAAGAAAAACAATCATCAACAAGAAGACTTCAGTGTCTTGATGATGAGGAAGCATGGCAACTCATGGACTTGAGCTTGCTCGACTTCAAAGGTGGTGATCTCGCCTTTAAGAGGAACCTAGAAGATCACACAAAAACAAAAGACAAACTACATAGAAAGATCCCTTAGGATCAGTGGTAAGAGAGGTACAATACTTGGAGAAAGTATGTGTGAAAGTGGTGAGCCAAAAGGATGAAATGGCTCACTATTTATAGAGGAGAAAACTTACTATTCCCCGGATGCCACGGATCCCTCCCACAAGGGATCCGGCTAGCGTAAAGCTAGGGATCCGTGGGACGCTCCTCTTTACCCATGGGTATTTTGGTTATGGGTCATGGGTCATGGGTTATGGGTTGATCCATGGGTTTCTTATTAGATACAATGTATCTCAAGAGTTCAATGTACCTAGTCAAATGGTTTGGATAAAACCATGGGTTATGGTTCAATACCATTTGTTAGTTTTTACCCATTTTAGTATATACTAGTTTAAGTATATATTTACCCAAATATGTAAACACTAGTTGTTGTACATATGTATTACTAAATCATAAAATAACTTATATTTGTTTTAGTGTTTTATGCGAAAACGTAAGTGTGTTAGAAAACTATTGGCTCAAACAGTTTACGTATTTTATTTGTTTCGTTAAAATGATTTTACGTTTGTTATCGACAAAACATTAGAAGATCGTAAATATAAATAAACGTTTTTACGGCTTATTTGTATTAACAGAGTATACACAACGTAAAACGTCCCAAAGGAATCTCGTTTGATGCACATAAGTTAACACATAAATATACATATATTTAACTAACCTCTTGGTTTTATCACTTGAATTACTAAGACAAGTGTTCTTGGTCTTGATCTTGATCTTGATCTTATGTTACATGAAACTCTTTAGTGACTAAAGTGATTCGCTCCTGAACAGTCAAGTTTAATCACACAAGCTAACCACTTGTGAATGGTCAACCGTAATAAACTTAAAACAGCTCAGAAACAAATGCAATTAAGATCAGAGGAATATAGTGGATTCCTGGGTCGTTAAGTCCCACGGAGGATGAATGGTGTTTAACACAGACAGATGACGAATAATCACTAAGGATAGTGATCAGTAAGGATTTTGGAATATTTATACTACTGACTGATTGGAATGATATTTGGATACAGAATTGTAAAGCACAACAATCAGATAAAAGAAACGTAAATACGTACGTATATTAAAAACGTAAACGTATAAAACAAAACGTGAGTTTTAAGAAATAAATGGCCTAAAAATATGAAAATGATATTTTTACAATCCTAATAATAAAAGAAAATTATTAGAAAAAGAAAATTATTTTTAAAACTATTTATTTAATTATTATTAAATAAAAACTATTTTTAACTATTATATAATAACCTAAAATATGATAAAATATGAAATAAAGCTAGAAAAATAAAATTATGATTTAGGAAAATCTAAAATATTATAAAACTTATTTTAAAATTGAAAATATATTTTTTTACACTTTTTATCTATTTATTATTAATTAATTACTATTTAAAATACACTTAAATACTAGAAAATATAAAATAAACCTGGAAAAATAAAATTTTAACTTGGAAAAATCTAAAATATTATAAAACTAATTTTAAAACTGAAAAGATATTTTTTATGCTTTTTAAATATTTATTACTAATTATTTAATACTTTTAACTATTTAAAATTATAATAAATACTAAACAAACAGAGAAAATTATGAAACTTTTTATAAAAATATCCTAAGGTGACAGGAAACTAAGAAAATTATAAAAACAGAATTTGCTTAATAATAAGCTGAAAAGAAAAATAAAAAAGCTAAGTTCTATTAAATAAATGCTATCACTATATTAAAAATGATGTTTTTGTGGTTTTTATTTTTGAAAACTGTTTAACTACTTAAAATAAGAAACTTTAATGAAAACAAAAATTTTGGAAATTAAAAATAAGCTGTTTTAATGAGCTTATGAGCTAACAGTTAAGGGTATGAGCTTATTTTGATGAAATAAGCTCAAACAAGCTCACAAACTGAAACCAAAGGTAGAATAAGATAAAACAAGCTACAAGCTACTTATATGAAGCTAAAATACACAGATAAACATATTGATAAGCTGGAAATAAGCAATAAGCACTTATGATGAACCAACTATCCAAACAGGCCTGCAGCCTTTTTCCAAAGCTATTTTAGCTTATCAAATAAGCTCAAAAGCTAAAAACAAGTACTGAGGTATCAAGCTGGCTAGGTGGGCTTCCCAAAAAGCTAAAGATCACAAGCTAAGGGTAACTAGAGAGCTTATTAAGAGCTTGTGAAAATGGGTCCAAAACTGTGCACAGGGCACATATTTGAAAAGGTGTCCAAAAGAAGCTTAGTAAAAAGCAGTTAAATAAGCTAAACAGAAAATATGAAAAATACTAGGATAAAACTGAGCAACTAGATTTTGATATCCCAAAAGCTTAAATCTTGAAAGCTAATAATAAGTTCTATAGAAAAATTTCTAGTTTATTCAAAAACGACCAATAGAAAATTTTGACTTTTAATATTAACTAAAATGTTGACTTAAGTGAACTTTAATTCAATCCTAATGACTGATTATGATATATTAAGTTATAGTAAGACTATAATAAGCTAAATTACCAAGTTTTAAGCTAATATGATGAGATTTATATACTAAAATCTTGACAGTTAACAAGCAAACTAGGATTAGAAGTTATTTTGACTTTTGCTTAATTGAGGACTGGTTTTCTTTGCTGAGATGAGTTATTTAGACCAAGTGTAGTACAGAACAACCAAAAGCAATAACACAAACACTTTTAAAACAGTTAAACTAGTAAATCCAAACACTCTTTTAAAAACTACTTTTGTGATTATCAAAGCTAAACACAGATTAAAACCATGAAACTGATCCAAAGCCTTTTATTATCATAACATGAGACTGAATAAGCATTAAATAAGAAAAATAACAACATAAATCTATGAATTGACACTTATACTATTAACACTGTTAAACTAAGGTTTTTAACAATTACCAATTCTAAAGAACAAGGTTACTGTTTTAATGCTTACTTTTGCTTAACTACACCTAAGAAACATGAACAAACACAGATTAAAGCTTATAAGTTACTTAAACAGTGAAAAGCTAAAAATGCTTATAAAGAGCTTACAATTGCATTCCAGCCAAAAACCAAGAACTAGGAACCAAGAACACTCCTATAGGCTTACCACTAAGCCTCTAAACCAAATGCAATCCAAAGATCACCCTGCTTCAGTCTTTAATCTTCATTACCATTGATTTTTGAATTTCAAGCTATTTTTGAGTATTTTTGTGATTTTTTTGTTTTTGCTTCTAAACTGATTTTTTAAGTATCTAATAGCTTTAATAAGCTATATAGGAGCTTATATGAGCTTAAGAGTCCAAGATAATAACTAACAACAACATTTCATTCACATGAGATTTTTGAAATTTGAAAATGCACAAACTGAAATTGGAATTTGAACACTGAATTTTATTATTAAAAAGGATTCACAACACACTAAGATTACTTAAAAAGGTACTTAAAAGCTTTAAAATACACTGGAAACTTGAAATTAACTAAAACGATAATCAAAAACTAAAATTACACTAGATAGTTTATTACATTGCACCAAACTTCTATATAATGATCTCTTTGGAGCATGTCGACATCTCTGAACATATCCCACTTAACCTCAGCCATTGGATTCATCCAGATCATCATAATTGCCATTTGGCAATTTTGGTGCCAAAATAGTCTTTGAGCAGGTTATTTGCATTAATTGGATTTTGGAAGATGTGGAGGTGTTAAAGAGTTGGTGGATAGCTGGAAAGGTGATAGGGATGAGGTGGAAAGGAGAAAACCACCACTGGTTTTGGATTTCAGGTGATGGAGAAGGAAGTGAACAGCGGTTCTGGTTTGGGCGCGCGTTGACCGGATTTGACTTTGGGATATTATAAGCGGGGGTCCAAAATGGGGGGTCAAGGCTAAATGGCAGGGGTCTTTTTGATTTGGCTGGGGTTCTAAATACAAAAGGGTCGTTTGGTTTGTTTAATATTACAAGGACCATTTGTGTAATTCTGCCAAACATGAAGGAGTGAAATTGCCAATCTTCCAAAGCTCTCACAAGGACCATTCCTGCCATATGTGAATAGTACAAGGACCATTTATGCATAAAATTCCATTTTTAATAAATCCAAGGACTATTTTTGACATTTTCAAAACTTGAGGGACTAAAGTTGTAATTTTGCAATTTTTGAATTTCAAGGATCAATTTTGACAACTCAAGAATCCCTAAGGACTTTAAATGATATTTTTCTTTATTTTGATTTACCAGGGACTGTTTTTGACAACTTTTTAAACTTGGGGGACTTAAACTGCCATTTATGCAAACTTGATACGTTTTTCACCAGATTTTGATATTTTTGCATTTAAAACACATAAAACACTTGTTTGTGATATTTTCATCATTTTGATGCATTTCTGAGTGTTTTCAGATGATTTGGCATTCTAAACAGTATAAAAATGATGAGTATTTAGACACTCATCAATCCCCCACACTAAGATATTGCTAGTCCCTAGCAATGATTTGAGAAAAATTAATGGATTTCATCTCTTTACCAAAAGCCATTACTTCTGGAGTAGCCAGTTGTTTTAGTTCAAGTAAGAACCTTGGTACAATGATAACCAAGTGATTTTAAGCAAATCACCAGCTGTAAACGGATTTGATTTGTCTTTACCAGAAGCCGTTTGCTTCTGGACTAGCCAACTCTTAGATAAATTATCAATATTATCTTTGGTGAGCCGATTACCAATTATGGATTTCCAACTGCCTTTACCACAAGCCATAAACTTGCGGGCTAGCCAACTTTTCACTAGTTTAAAGATATGGTGAGCTGAACACCATACAATTTTGGGCAAATTGCAAGCCATAAACGGATTTGAGATATCTTTACCAAGAGCCGTTTGCTCCTGGATTAGCCAACCCTTATGTGGGTTAGACATGGCGGACTGATTACCATTTGCTGAGTAAGTGAAAAACACTTACTCCAAAAAAAAATTTTTTTTGCCAAAAACGGGGGAATTAGGTGGAATAATTACATGATAAAATTCGTGAGAATTCCTGGTGGCTTCGCCCGGGTTGTTTTAGTTCAAGTAAGAACCTTGGTACAATGATAACCAAATGATTTTAAGCAAATCACCAGCTGTAAACGGATTTGATTTGTCTTTACCAGAAGCCGTTTGCTTCTGGACTAGTCAACTCTTAGATAAATTATCAATATTATCTTTGGTGAGCCGATTACCAATTATGGATTTCCAACTGCCTTTACCACAAGCCATAAACTTGCGGGCTAGCCAACTTTTCACTAGTTTAAAGATATGGTGAGCTGAACACCATACAATTTTGGGCAAATTGCAAGCCATAAACGGATTTGAGATATCTTTACCAAGAGCCGTTTGCTCCTGGATTAGCCAATCCTTATGTGGGTTAGACATGGCGGACTGATTACCATTTGCTGAGTAAGTGAAAAACACTTACTCCAAAAATTTTTTTTTTTTTTTGCCAAAAACGGGGGAATTAGGTGGAATAATTACATGATAAAATTCGTGAGAATTCCCCCCACACTAGAAATGAATATTGCCCTCAATATTAAAAGTACCGGCGGTTATGCCGAAACATAGAACATAAAAGGGAAATACTACGGCCATTATTTTATTTTTGATATATACACATTTTTTTTTTTTTTTAGAGAAACTTATATACAACAGTGTGGGGAAACTCCCCCACACTAGGGTGGTACTCACGGGTGAAAACCCATGTGGTGTTTGCTATCATTTTTGATTCCCGAGTCGCTAGCTTGACTCGATCCCCGCATTCATTGGTTCATGGGGAAAGTTTGTAGATCCGGGACAATCACAGGTGGAATGTCCTCTCCAAAGTAATGCTTTAATCGATGACCATTCACTTTAAAATTTGGACCATCGGTTGAGATAACTCAATGGTACCATAAGTATAAACCTTAGTAATAGTAAATGGACCAGACCAGCGGGATTTTAGCTTTCCCGAGAAAATCTTCAATCTTGAATTGAAAAGAAGGACTCGATCGCCAACGTTGAAAACGCGGTTCTTGATTTTAGAGTCATGAATATTCTTTGTCTTTTGTTTGTAGATCAAAGAGTTCTCGTATGCTTGATCACGGAGTTCATTTAGTTCATTCATTTGAACTTTTCCGTGATCACCAGCTGTCTGAATATCGAAATTGGCATGTTTTAAGGCCCAGTATGCCTTGTGCTCAAGCTCAATCGGAAGATGACATGCCTTTCCGTACACCAGCTTGTATGGAGTACACCCGATGGGTGTTTTGTAAGCTGTACGGAAGGCCCAGAGTGCGTCATCCAGTTTATCCGACCAGGATGCACGATTTTCGCCTACTGTCCTTTCTAGAATTCTTTTAATACCACGGTTGGAGACTTCCACTTGCCCACTTGTTTGGGGGTGGTATGCAGTAGAGAGACGGTGGGTTACACCATACTTTTGCATGACACGATCAAATTGGTCATTGCAGAAATGCGTACCACGATCACTGATTATAGCACGTGGAGTTCCAAACCTAGCAAAAAGAGATTTCAAAAATTTTACAACTACTCGGGCATCATTAGTAGGTAAAGCTTTCGCTTCAACCCATTTTGACAAATAGTCAACAGCCACGAGTATGTATTTGTTTCCTCGAGATGATGGAAATGGCCCCATAAAGTCAATGCCCCAGATGTCAAATGTCTCACAAACTTGAATGGCATTTTGTGGCATTTCATTTCTTTGAGAGATATTTCCGTGACGTTGACAAGCGTCACATGCTTTGACAAAATCGTGGGCATCCTTATAAATCGTGGGCCAATAAAACCCGGAATCAAACACCTTTTTGGCGGTGTAGTTTGGACTATGATGGCCCCCGGTGGGTCCAGCATGGCAAGCTTTGAGAATGTCAAGAGCTTCTTGTCCATAAACACACCGTCGGATGACTTGATCCGCACAGATTTTGAATAAGTAGGGGTCGTCCCAGAAGTAATGTTTAACATCCTTGAAGAATTTGTTCTTCTGTTGGGTCGACATCCCTTTCACTATAAAGTTACCCGCATGGTAATTTGCGAAGTCAGCAAACCATGGGGTAGTAGAATTTCCACGAAAAGAAACCGCATTGAGTGTCTCGAGAGGAAATGTTTCATTTATTTCCTTTTTCTCGAAAACATCTTGGTGAGGGTTTTCTAATCGGGACAGATGATCAGCAGCCAGGTTCTCAGCTCCTTTTTTATCACGTATAATGATATCAAATTCCTGGAGGAGGAGAACCCAACGGAGCAATCTCGGCTTTGCATCTTGTTTTGCAAAGAGATATTTGAGAGCCGAGTGATCCGTATACACCACACATTTGGTCAAGATTAAGTATGGCCGAAACTTCTCAAACGCATACACCACAGCTAATAATTCTTTTTCTGTAGTGGTGTAATGAGTTTGAGCTTCAGTCATAGTCTTACTTGCGTAGTGGATAGGCTGAAAATGTTTAGCTCTGCGTTGCCCTAAGACTGCACCGATAGCAAAATCACTTGCATCGCACATGAGCTCAAAAGGCAAGTCCCAGTCGGGAGCAACGAGAATGGGTGCTTCAGTAAGCTTTTTCTTTAATGTTTCAAAAGCTTCGATGCACTCGGGTGAGAAGATAAAAGGAGCATCTTTTTCAAGAAGATGAGTCATAGGCCGGGCGATTTTAGAAAAATCTTGTATGAATCTACGATAGAAACCGGCATGACCTAAAAAACTCCTAATACCTTTGACGGTAGTAGGATGAGGTAATTTAGCAATAACATCAACTTTTGCTCTATCTACCTCAATCCCATTTTTGGAAATCTTATGGCCAAGGACTATGCCTTCTTTGACCATAAAGTGGCTTTTCTCCCAATTTAGACAAAGATTGGTGTCTTCACACCGTTTTAGCATTTTATCTAAATGGGAGAGACATGTTTGAAACGAGTCCCCAATGACCGAGAAGTCATGCATAAACACCTCCATTGTTTCCCCGATCATGTCATGGAAAATGGCCATCATACATCGTTGGAACGTGCCAGGAGCGTTACATAAGCCAAAAGGCATACGTCTGTAGGCAAAAGTTCCGTATGGGCAGGTGAATGTAGTCTTTTCTTGATCCTTTGGATCAATGGGGATCTGAAAGTACCCCGAGAAACCATCAAGGAAACAATAGTATTCGTTCCCTGCTAATCTCTCAAGCATTTGGTCCATGAAGGGTAGAGGAAAATGGTCTTTACGAGTGGCGTCATTCAACTTACGATAGTCAATTCAAACACGCCATCCTGTAACCAATCGAGTTGGAATTAACTCGTTATCTTCATTTGTGACAACAGTTATGCCACCCTTTTTAGGAACACAATGAATTGGGCTAACCCAAGGACTATCTGAGATTGGGTAAATTAATCCTGCATCAAGAAGTTTGATAACCTCCTGTTTGATAACATCATGGATTTTTGGATTTACTCTTCTCTGATGTTGAACTGCTGGCTTGAAGTCATCCTCCATCAAGATTTTGTGAGTACAAAATTCAGGGTTGATACCCTTAATGTCGGAGAGTTTCAAAGCAATTGCTTGCTTGTGTGACTTCAAGATCTTTATGAGAGCAGTCTTTTCATCTTTACTCAAATCTCGAGCAATAATGACGGGTAATTTATCATCACCTTCAAGAAATGCATACTCGAGATGAGGCGGTAAGTCCTTAAGTTCGACTTCAGGAAATTCTTCAGTTTTCTCAACTGACTTGACTTCCTTGTTATGAAGTTCGACGGGAGGGAGCGATGATGGATCATCATTAAGCAACTTCTCAATGAGAAGTATGTCCCCCTCAATGTCGATGGGAGCGTGATCAATTTCCCATGGAACAGAATCACTAGACAAGTAGGCTTCAATCTCTTCCAAGATGAAGTCACTTTCCTCAAAAGGAGTGAGAGAAGGAGTAGAATTGGCGATGATAGGTTGAGATGAATGAGTGAGATTATCACTCGAAGAATTATGATCATAACCAAGAACTTCTTGAGAGTACTCTTCAGAAGCAACATCAATGATATCTATTCGGTTAACCGACTCAGAATCATAATTTGCGGAGTACCTCGAAGTTTGATCAAGGTTAAAGGTGACAGCTTCATTACCAACACGTAATGTGATTTCTTGCTCAAATACATCAATGAGAGCACGACCCGTTCTCAGGAATCCTCGTCCAACAATGAGAGGAACCCGATGATCTGCATCAAAATCAACAACCACGAAGTCAGCTGGAAAATGGAACTTTCCTACTTTCGCAAATACGTCCTCGGCAATGCCAAGAGGACGGGATATTGTACGATCTGCAAGCTCGAGAGTCATGCATGTAGGAGTAAGTTCCGGAAGAGAAAGTTTCTTCCATACTGAATAAGGCATCAGATTGATGCTTGCACCAAGATCGGCTAAGGCAAAGCATTCAACCATTCCTGGAAATACACAAGGTAAGAGAAATTTTCCAGGATCTCCAAGCTTTTCTGGAAGCTTCTTCAGGATAACTGCTGAGCAGTTCTCGTTCAGAGGAGTTTTAGCCATTTCAAACAGCTTTTCCTTGTTGCTTAACATGTGTTTGAGAGTTGATGCAAACTTGGGCATCAACATGATAGCATCCGCAAAGCTTATGTCAAAATGTAGTTCTTGGAAAATTTGAAAAAATTTGCCCATTTGATGACTGGCTTTTTCGCGGAGCTTTTGCTCATTCAAACGTGATGGGTAAGGAATAGAAGATTTGGATTTGGGGTTTTCAACGGGTGCTACAGGTGGTTCAAAAACAACTCCTGGATTGGATTTGGGTTTCTGGACAACTTGAGAATGGACATCATTGGTACCTCCGTTATTAGAAGGAAGTTCCTTGTCCTTTGTTGCCTCAGGTTCACTTTCCACTACCTTAGGGAGAGAAGAAGAAGAGGTAGTAGGAATAGCGGGTCCATTGTATGAAACACCACTTCTGGTTGTGATCGTCTTTGCATCGCCCCTCGGGTTAGCGATCGTGTTGCTCGGAAGTTTTCCTGAGCCCGAGGGTTGATCATTTAAAGACTTCTTGAGATCAGCGATCTGACTGACCAACAACCTGTTCATTTCATCTTGGGATTTCATGAATTGCTTCAATAACTCATCAGATGATGGTACTGGAGGCTGTGGAGGGAAATTTTGAGGTCGTATGTTTTGATTATGACCTTGTTGTTGAAAATTCCATTGATTAGGATTCACATTTCCCTGAAATTGATTCCCTCGATTGAAATTGTTTTGATTAAGGTTTCCTTGATGTTGGAAACCTTGATTGGGTCCGGGATAGAAATTACCTTGGTTTTGATAACCTTGGTTCATTCTAGGTTGATTCTGATTCCGGTTAGGATTCTGGTTAAAACCGGGTGGTGCCTGATAAGTGTTAGCACGGTAGTTTGGTTCATTTTGAGGACGGTATTGATTACCTCCCTGATGTGAAGTACCGGCTATAGCATTGGCTTCAAACGGACTACCATCGGTGGCAGTACAGTTGTAGTATGCATGAGGACCACCACAAGTAACACAAACTTCAACTTTCTTCACTTCACCATGTGATGGTGTCTGAGTGAAAGTGACTTTCTTTTGGTTAGCAAGAACCAAAGCCTGAACAATATCCGTGAGTTTGTCAATCTTAGCATCGGTGCTAGATGTACTCACGGGAGATGAAGTAGAAGGTCCTACATTAGACTGAGTCTGATATGTCTTTGTGCGGAAAGGACGGACCTGGGACTTGTTTTCTATGATTTGCAAGGCTTCTTTTGTGGTCTTGCTCAAGAAATTACCTCCCGCGGAGGCATTTAAAGAATCTTGGTCAGCTTGTCTCAGACCATTGTAGAAAGTATCCATCTGCATTAACTCGGTAAAACCATGATGCGGACACTTGCGGAGCAATTCTTTGTAACGATCCCATGCCTCCCCGAATGATTCATCAAATCTTTGAGAAAATTTCATTATCTCATTCTTGAGACTTGTAGTTCGGGATAGAGGATAGAATTCGTTAACAAACTTGGTGACTAGATCCTCCCATGTCTCAATGGAACGAGGGGGTTGTTTCTCAAGCCAATTCCGGGCTTGTCCCTCTAGAGAGAATGGGAACAGAAGAAGCTTAATTGCTTCATGTGGGACATTCTTGTATTTGATGGTAGATGCAATCTTGTTAAACCATCGAATATGTGCATGAGGATCATCCCGCTCAAAACCATAGAATTGGCTTTGGGTTACTAGATTAAGCAACCCGGTTTTGAGCTCAAAGGTATCAGCCACGATGGCTGGGACAATAATGGCATCTCCGTAACCCTCGATGGGTGCTTGGAGAAGCTCATTCATCGGCTTGTCTTCTGCCATTTCGACAGGGGGTGGTGGTGGTAGACGTTCCTCAGTCACGGCTGAAGGAGCAGAACGTCCTCTACGTCTACGAGGAATATTTGCAAGCTCAGAAAGTGGACTTGTAGAACTGGAAGAACGAGTGCGCATGCACTAAGTATAAAAATCAGTTTTCAAAACAAATGCGAGGCAAAACGACAAGTGAACTTAAACCAATAATCACAAATGAAATGGCTTCTTTGAAAAAGGTACACCAAATCACAAGGACACAAAGGCAAGTTTTAAATCTGTTGTTCGGGAACTTATTATGATCACACCCCCAGTTGGTAGGTGTACTGCCTTGATTTTCGGTGGTTGATTTTTATGTATAAATTAAGTACCACTGAAAAGACGTAGGTATGGATATGTGCTGATGGTTTAAAAACTTTTGGAAAATATTTTTGGTATCGTCTCGTTTAACCAAATCGTATCTCTTTAAGAATCACCTTAAAGGAAACACAAGCTAGAAAACGTTACGATTGTTTTGTTGTTTTATATATTTTTGGTGTTGTTAACACTTTAGGAAAAGTGTTAATGAACTTTTTGATCTTGTTATAACTTTACAAAAAAACTGTTTACAAACGGTGGTATATGTGCAAGTACGGGTCTGAAAACTGCTTTAAAACACGCTTACAACCTCCCCAGCAGCGGCGCCAAAATTTGATTCGCTCCTGAACAGTCAATTTTAATCACACAAGCTAACCACTTGTGAATGGTCAACCGTAATAAACTTAAAATAGCTCAGAAACAAATGCAATTAAGATCAGAGGAATATAGTGGATTACTGGGTCGTTAAGTCCCACGGAGGATGAATGGTGTTTAACACAGACAGATGACGAATAATCACTAAAGATAGTGATCAGTAAGGATTTTGGAATATTTATACTACTGACTGATTGGAATGATATTTGGATACAGAATTGTAAAGCACAACAATCAGATAAAAGAAACGTAAATACGTACGTATATTAAAAACGTAAACGTATAAAACAAAACGTGAGTTTTAAGAAATAAAAGGCCTAAAAATATGAAAATGATATTTTTACAATCCTAATAATAAAAGAAAATTATTAGAAAAAGAAAATTATTTTTAAAACTATTTATTTAATTATTATTAAATAAAAACTATTTTTAACTATTATATAATAACCTAAAATATGATAAAATATGAAATAAAGCTAGAAAAATAAAATTATGATTTAGGAAAATATAAAATATTATAAAACTTATTTTAAAATTGAAAATATATTTTTTTACACTTTTTATCTATTTATTATTAATTAATTACTATTTAAAATACACTTAAATACTAGAAAATATAAAATAAAACTGGAAAAATGAAATTTTAACTTGAAAAAATCTAAAATATTATAAAACTAATTTTAAAACTGAAAAGATATTTTTTATGCTTTTTAATTATTTATTACTAATTATTTAATACTTTTAACTATTTAAAATTATAATAAATACTAAACAAACAGAGAAAATTATGAAACTTTTTATAAAAATATCCTAAGGTGACAGGAAACTAAGAAAATTATAAAAACAGAATTTGCTTAATAATAAGCTGAAAAGAAAAATAAAAAAGCTAAGTTCTATTAAATAAATGCTATCACTATATTAAAAATGATGTTTTTGTGGTTTTTATTTTTGAAAACTGTTTAACTACTTAAAATAAGAAACTTTAATGAAAACAAAAATTTTGGAAATTAAAAATAAGCTGTTTTAATGAGCTTATGAGCTAACAGTTAAGGGTATGAGCTTATTTTGATGAAATAAGCTCAAACAAGCTCACGAACTGAAACCAAAGGTGGAATAAGATAAAACAAGCTACAAGCTACTTATATGAAGCTAAAATACACAGATAAACATATTGATAAGCTGGAAATAAGCAATAAGCACTTATGATGAACCAACTATCCAAACAGGCCTGCAGCCTTTTTCCAAAGCTATTTTAGCTTATCAAATAAGCTCAAAAGCTAAAAACAAGTACTGAGGTATCAAGCTGGCTAGGTGGGCTTCCCAAAAAGCTAAAGATCACAAGCTAAGGGTAACTAGAGAGCTTATTAAGAGCTTGTGAAAATGGGTCCAAAACTGTGCACATGGCACATATTGAAAAGGTGTCCAAAAGAAGCTTAGTAAAAAGCAGTTAAATAAGCTAAACAGAAAATATGAAAAATACTAGGATAATACTGAGCAACTAGATTTTGATATCCCAAAAGCTTAAATCTTGAAAGCTAATAATAAGTTCTATAGAAAAATTTCTAGTTTATTCAAAAACGACCAATAGAAAATTTTGACTTTTAATATTAACTAAAATGTTGACTTAAGTGAACTTTAATTCAATCCTAATGACTGATTATGATATATTAAGTTATAATAAGACTATAATAAGCTAAATTACCAAGTTTTAAGCTAATATGATGAGATTTATATACTAAAATCTTGACAGTTAACAAGCAAACTAGGATTAGAAGTTATTTTGACTTTTGCTTAATTGAGGACTGGTTTTCTTTGCTGAGATGAGTTATTTAGACCAAGTGTAGTACAGAACAACCAAAAGCAATAACACAAACACTCTTAAAAACAGTTAAACTAGTAAATCCAAACACTCTTTTAAAAACTACTTTTGTGATTATCAAAGCTAAACACAGATTAAAACCATGAAACTGATCCAAAGCCTTTTATTATCATAACATGAGACTGAATAAGCATTAAATAAGAACAATAACAACATAAATCTATGAATTGACACTTATACTATTAACACTGTTAAACTAAGGTTTTTAACAATTACCAATTCTAAAGAACAAGGTTACTGTTTTAATGCTTACTTTTGCTTAACTACACCTAAGAAACATGAACAAACACAGATTAAAGCTTATAAGTTACTTAAACAGTGAAAAGCTAAAAATGCTTATAAAGAGCTTACAATTGCTTTCCAGCCAAAAACCAAGAACTAGGAACCAAGAACACTCCTATAGGCTTACCACTAAGCCTCTAAACCAAATGCAATCCAAAGATCACCCTGCTTCAGTCTTTAATCTTCATTACCATTGATTTTTGAATTTCAAGCTATTTTTGAGTATTTTTGTGATTTTTTTGTTTTTGCTTCTAAACTGATTTTTTAAGTATCTAATAGCTTTAATAAGCTATATAGGAGCTTATATGAGCTTAAGAGTCCAAGATAATAACTAACAACAACATTTCATTCACATGAGATTTTTGAAATTTGAAAATGCACAAACTGAAATTGGAATTTGAACACTGAATTTTATTATTAAAAAGGATTCACAACACACTAAGATTACTTAAAAAGGTACTTAAAAGCTTTAAAATACACTGGAAACTTGAAATTAACTAAAACGATAATCAAAAACTAAAATTACACTAGATAGTTTATTACATTGCACCAAACTTCTATATAATGATCTCTTTGGAGCATGTCGACATCTCTGAACATATCCCACTTAACCTCAGCCATTGGATTCATCCAGATCATCATAATTGCCATTTGGCAATTTTGGCGCCAAAATAGTCTTTGAGCAGGTTATTTGCATTAATTGGATTTTGGAAGATGTGGAGGTGTTAAAGAGTTGGTGGATAGCTGGAAAGGTGATAGGGATGAGGTGGAAAGGAGAAAACCACCACTGGTTTTGGATTTCAGGTGATGGAGAAGGAAGTGAACAGTGGTTCTGGTTTGGGCGCGCGTTGACCGGATTTGACTTTGGGATATTATAAGCGGGGGTCCAAAATGGGGGGTCAAGGCTAAATGGCAGGGGTCTTTTTGATTTGGCTGGGGTTCTAAATACAAAAGGGTCGTTTGGTTTGTTTAATATTACAAGGACCATTTGTGTAATTCTGCCAAACATGAAGGAGTGAAATTGCCAATCTTCCAAAGCTCTCACAAGGACCATTCCTGCCATATGTGAATAGTACAAGGACCATTTATGCATAAAATTCCATTTTTAATAAATCCAAGGACTATTTTTGACATTTTCAAAACTTGAGGGACTAAAGTTGTAATTTTGCAATTTTTGAATTTCAAGGATCAATTTTGACAACTCAAGAATCCCTAAGGACTTTAAATGATATTTTTCTTTATTTTGATTTACCAGGGACTGTTTTTGACAACTTTTTAAACTTGGAGGACTAAAACTGCCAATTATGCAAACTTGATACGTTTTTCACCAGATTTTGATATTTTTGCATTTAAAACACATAAAACACTTGTTTGTGATATTTTCATCATTTTGATGCATTTCTGAGTGTTTTCAGATGATTTGGCATTCTAAACAGTATAAAAATGATGAGTATTTAGACACTCATCATAAAGCAAGTCACCTCTAAGGTTGCATACACTACACGTTATATAAGAAAGTTAAATGCTAGTTCTTTAATCACGAACCTCAACGGCTAAACACTAGGTTTTTGTTTCCTTGGCCAAAAACCCTAAGGAGTTAGGGAGATGGGACGATCGGTTGGACTAAGAAAAGATAGGGGAGGATTTGCTTAGAGTTTAAGGTGAACAAGGGATGCAAATAATGAACCCAAGGGTTCATTATATAGCCCTAAGATGGATTGGGAGTCCAAGCTAAGCACTAACTCCTCCCCCACTATGTTTCGGCTGACTTACCCCCCTTTCATGTTTCCAATCGTATAGGGTTGCGTACAAAATAGCAAGTCCTTTACTTGTTATTTAAATGTCTAATAGTTAGTTATAACTTCTAACGGTATAATTAACGACCGTTAGTCATTTCGTGAAATATTAATATAATTAATATATATACTATAAATACATTAATCATATTAATAAAACGTTCCTCGATGTATACGTGTGTGCCCCTAATAAGCTCATTTATTTATGGTCATATAGTTACCGATTATAACTTGAGCATTTAATAACTTTACGACTAATGGGGGTTTAACTTGCTTTAAGCATGGTGTCTATAACTACAAGCATATGCACAATGGCAGTTACTTCCATTTCTTTGCTTACAATCCTAAGACCTTATAACCAAGACCTTTCTTGCATCACATTAACCTACAAAAATGGTTAACAGCTCGTAAGCATTACGCTTAGTAAGTAAAAAGGTAATAATATGATAGTATATATCATTTACATACTTGCATCAACCACCTCAAATACTAGTCTTAAAGACTTGTCTACACTTTCACTTCCATATAAGCATTTTAACTAACATCATTCAATAACAAACATAACATCACGTACCTTAACTAGTATATAAACTAGTTTAGCCACATCCTTAGCTAGTTATAAAAAACTAGCCTAATTCTACCTTTATCCCAACATAGTAAGCCAAAGTCTTCCACAAATATCCACATAACACATATTATGATAGATAAATATAACTTCACATCACAACTACTTATAAAAAGTGTATTTTCATTCTTGAAATTGAAAGTGACTTATAATTGAGTAAAGTGTTTTACCTAAATTACCCCTTTAATTACACTAATGGCAAGTTTTAAATGTCATTAATTAAAAATGATAGCAATGTCCATCATTAAATTAATAATTTAAATATTGTTTAATCCTCAAACTTTCATCATCTTCTTTCATTTATAACTTATAGACATTTTTTTTCTCGCAATGACTATAAATTGAACTCGTAAGTGTTGCATCAAGGGTCACACCAAAATACAAGTTCGAAAGTATAATTATATGTTGCTATACACCTTAGCTTTGCACGGGTATTCGTCTACTTATAACCAATTTTTTTGCGTAAAAGGTTTTTACACCCGATTAATATATTACTCCAAAAAACATATTAGTACAAGGAATGTGAGTGGTTCTACGTCTTTACCCGTTTAATAGGCGGTAAAGCTAACATAACTAGGCACTACTACTTCTAATATAGAAGGAAACAACTACCACTATATTACAATTGACTCAAAAGACACCAAACGTAACCTATCATTTAGTTCAACCATGGAGCTTAATATCAAGTGCGTCACAAAAAGCCCTTTGACCTTCAGTTAGGTTGGTTTCATCATACACAACCTCTAAATCACTATCACTATCTTCAACATCCTGGTCAATCAATTTACCATTCTTGTTAACTTCTTATTAGTCACTAACTGTTCCATACATGGGGCCATATTTGTACTCTTATTTGCCTCAAGATAAGGTTTTGACGCATTAACCTCATTTTCCACTAAAACATCATCATTTGTAACCGAGTTTAGAACATCAAATGGGTTAGATGTAACTACCTTTGCACTAACTACTTCTGAATTCCTCTTCGTGCCACTCTTACTAGCCTCATTCTTCTTTGATACAACTCTGTGCACTTGGTTCGTTGGTTTAAATTGGAATTTTGGACCAGTACTAATAAAATTACCAGGAACAACCTTCTTTGGCCCATCCTGAAACCCTTCATTTGTCGTTGTATTTTGTTTCTTCAGATCAACCATCAAACGTTTAGGACAATTGTTTTCATCATGGCTAAATACCATACAAACTTCACACCTAGGTGGTTTCCATTCGTATTCCACTCTGACTTTGTGTAGTACATCCCCCATTACTTTAAAAACACGGTACAACTATAACCATGGTATCCTCAATATCTCGATCAGCCCTAATGTCAATCAGAGCTCTAGCATAAGTCAAACGTCCCCATGACTGCATACACATATCGGTAGTATAAGAGTCGAGCATAATAGGATTACCAAGTCTAGTATCCATTCCACTCAATCCATCTTTAGTAAAAGCAACAATAGGAATATCATGAATTTTTACCCATAGGGGAATTGAGCACAAATCTTCTTTTAACATACTAGCATTCAGAGTCCATTTCTTCAAGATGATAGGATTGGAACAAATGAACCAAGGCCCGTTTTCTAGAATACCGTTCATTCCATCAGCTAGGGAAAACTTGAAGAAAAATTGGCCTTTTGGGTTCATCATGGCACGCACAATACCATATGTCTTCCATGCAATTCGAACATAATTGTCAACAACCTCAAAAGAAACTTTCTTGCCTACGAAATACCCATATAAACCATATTCAAATCTCGTTTGAACTTCCAAAATGGATGCTAACGGAATCTGAACCTTAGCCAATTCATTAGTCGGTTTACCAATGTCAAATGATGAAATCTACCTTATGATTACACATCTCTTTATGAACCAAGCTAGAAAAGGAGATTGGCATATGTCAGACAACCTGTTCTGCCATGATTTTATTAAAACCTTCTACCTTAGTAGTAACCTTATGATCCTTAGTGGCCTCCATTTTCATAGTAACAAGTTCATTCACTCGACCCACATCAACAATAGTGATTCGGGAGGTCGGGGATGATGGAAGTATAAGTTATCCATGGTTAGAGAGATGGGAAAACTAGTGTTTTATTAATAAAGATAAAAGTGAAAATACACATACAAGTCTCACCCTCCTAGTGAAGTCTATGAGGGCTTATATAGCCTAAAATACACACCACTTTACAATAGCAATTTTAGTACCTGTTTATTAGGCTTACATGATAACTAATGTAATTCCGTAAATATCGTTTCATTTACGTGTTAAGAGCGATCCCAAAAATATTCCCCCAATGGGACGATATAAGGGATTACTTTCGACATTTCCTACAAGTACAAATATAAGTAAAATAAAGTCTTTATAAGCACTTCAAATGCTGAGGATGACTACAGTTTACGCTCTTTGTCTTCATCTGGTACCTCGGCTTGAGAACTTTTCTTCACTTGTAGGCAAATGATATAATATGCATGAAATGGATTAACTTCTCCCCAATTCATGCTACATGTCTTTATCAGCTTCTTCGTACACTTTTTTTGGCGAAACTGAGTCAGCTTCCCCCCAAACCGTCAACCGTCTTCCGTCTTCAGCAGATTCAAAACTTGGATGTAGTAGACATGTCTTCTAACTTTTGAAGTTTTCAGTGCGCAACGGAATTTGTAGATGAGCAGTAAACCACACCAAGCAAATCTGTCTAGTCACATAATCATAGTTGTACACAATGCGAAAAATCCGTTCGGGGGTAACATGCAAGAAATCAACAAGATCTTCTCACGTATGTAGACGCTTCACACCAAACAAACCAAGAAAGATGAAATAATACAACTTTCCCCTGATTTTTACGGTCTATCGGAATAATAATCACCTGTGTATATGCGAATACTCGAAAAAATGACCGTGTGTAAGACATCATAATGTGGTTAAAACATCATATGTAAGTAACTTCACAGAAAACAACCCGTGAAAGTTGAGATGATAACACCGAAGTAAGATGTTTGAATCACTGATCATCTCATTTCTTCCCCCTGATTGCATAAACTTATAGAGGAAGAGGGTTTTAGCAAAGAAGTCAAAGAAAGCAAAAGCACACCTACTCTCTCTTCCTCCCGCTGTTTTTGATGAATCGAAAACATACACCACATATGTTAATAATGAAATTGGAAACAACATAACCATGTATATCCAATTAATTGAACAAGTGTGAAGTACCATAAATATCCTGTGAGAATCAACTGCTGATAAAACTTCTCTACTCGTTTATACTCCTCTCAGCTAACTCTTTACCGACCCCGTTATCATTCTGACGGCTCTTTGTAGTGACTACTGATGGAGAAAACCCAATATGAAGAACTTGGGACTGAAGTAAAATAACCCGAACTTTTGACTTAAACTTGCACTATTATCTGACTAAGAGCGATGTAACACCCCGCCTTATCGACCACAATATTGTCCGCTTTGCCCGCAGGCTCACGGCTTTGTTTTTTGTGGCCTCATGTAAAGACTTCCCGGCAGGTCACCCAAGCTAGTACTACTCTCATATGAGCATGCTTAACTGCCAGTTCCTAAGAACTTCACCCGCAGTAGACCACAAAACGCGTTGTGTCATTGTAAGGCGAATGTTATCTTATGAGCCCAGCATATCTCCAGGCCACAGCCGATGTGGGATTTTCCTAGGGTGTTACAATCACCCCCTCCTTAGGGACTCATCGTCCTCGATGAGGTTTGCCCTACCATCCCGAACGGCTCAGGAGTGGCTCTGATACCACTTGTAACACCTCGTCTTATCGACTACAATATTGTTCGCTTTGCCCGCAGGCTCACGTCTTTGTTTTTTGTGGCCTCATGTGAAGACTTCCCGGCATGTCACCCAAGCCGATACTACTCTCATATGAGCACGCTTAACTACCAGTTCCTAAGAACTCCACCCGCAGTAGACCACAAAACGCGTTGTGTCATTGTAAGGCGAATGTTATCTTATGAGCCCAGCATCTCTCCAGGCCACAGCCGATGTGGGATTTGCCTAGGGTGTTACAAGCGATGTGGAGAGTTCGTCCTCCTTCGAATCCTTAGTACTCTATACTCTTCAACCAACCAACCATCAAGTATAAGACGTACATCACCTCTTGACTATCCACAACTTCGTGTGACACTTAGAACTGCAACGTAACTCCTTAAAGTGATAGTTACTTTGTAGTAATAGAAAGGAAGAATCACAAAAATAACTAGATATTCAAGTCTTCGTCATTGTAACGGTTAAAAGCTCGAACAAGGATCTCAAAGAATCATGCATCCAACCAACCCCGATATCTTCAAGATAATAAGTACACGCACCCGTGATATCTCACTTCAACCTCAAATACGTAATAGAGAATTGACGTCGTAGTCACATCTTGCGGTTAAATGCCCAAATCTAGCCTTTTGACGGTTTAAGTGAACTTTGATAATGGTTTTTCCCGGTCTTGTCAAAAATGTATCTCCGTGAAAATTATAATACCAAAATATCACTCTTTATCAAATATTATCAAAATTTTATTATTTTCTCATAACATAATCCAACCGTAACCATTTAACCCCAAGATATACCAAAAACCCATTATCACATTTACTACCATGATGATAGACTTTCAGGCCCCCTCTTTTTCATGCATTATATCCGGCCCAAATAACTTCAACACAACCCAGCTACAAGATTTCGAGATGTACATTAAGGGTCCAAAATTTTGTCTGGGTCCAATAACAACTAAAAACACCTTAACCCTAAATATTAGGATATTGTAGGACCACTACGACATCAACCTTATCACGAAATACCCACGTTAACCACAGTTATGCGTAGAACTCGTGAAACCCAAACACAAACAAAGTGTAGAAATAAGATGAGAAAGATGGTGACTTAAGATATGAATCGTGTATGTTAGAGAGAAAAGAAGAAACAATAAAGTTGTATTACTTGAAAGAAAACACACACACACACACACTCAAGCACACCCCTCAAATGAGACTTTGAGGGGTTTATATAGTACAAGTAGAAGATGCCCTAATGGGCTTGGCATGGGCTCGTTTGGATTGGATTGGACATGGATTGATATAAGGCTAGCTTAACATAACTTCTAACCAATTAGCTTATCCCAATCCACGAGCCCGTTGACTATTCTATCACGATATCTAACACGCGTTACAAAGTTCCTAAACGTGAATGACCATCACTTCTAATAAAAACTATTAAGGCTAACAATCTCCCCCTAAGGGGTGTTCATTCAAAAGATGCTCCACTTGATTTGGTCTTTACTTTTCTCGAGCTTGAACTTTGTGCATAGATATAAAATAGTCTTGATTCTTTGTTCCTTCATGCTTTGTGATCAGTTAATGTGGTTGTCTGCCGTTGTCAACTTCGTTGGTTAGGTGTCTCCACGCCTTTCTCCACCATGCTCACACTTCTATTTGTCTTTTAGTTACCAATGATGTAGTTCTCTAGTCTTTATACTTTGTAGATTCTTTGACTTTGACGAAGAATCATTTTTAACTTTGTGTTGCCTTTGATTATGATGAGAACTTTTCATGTGTTGTTGGTATGAGCATGTGGAGAATCTGCATGATCAATCCGCTCTAGAGCTTCCATAAGAAGAAAGCATAAAAACAGGTTAGTAATAAGCGGATTCCGGCACTTACAAGATTGAATTTCGAGGGTGTTAACAGCATAGTGTGAAAACACGTCTCTAATTCTCACAGAGGCCGTTCCTGAACTGGAGTCCCACAAGTGAGATAACGCGATATACCGAAGTACATCTACAGTTCAGATGAGTCGCTGAAGTACACCGAAGCATCACCCCACGACTGTAGACCGTTTGACACACACTAAGCGTAATCCACGGGGAGTTACCGAAGTGACCTGCTGTCAGGGCTGCTTGATGTTGACCATGGCAGGAGTTTCCATTCAATCATTGAAGATCACAGAAGTGAAACCTCTCATAAATGTTCTGGCAGATTGCTAAGACCTGCGTAGGACTCTAAAATATATCACTTGTGTCCTTATAGATGAACAACAAGCGATGTCATGTCATGTGTTCCTATGAGATCTTTTGATGAATCTCGTGGCTCTAGACTCAATAGTGCATTTTGGTTTTCCTGAGCGGAGACTAGGGAGAGGGTCTCCTTCTTCAATATCAATGATCTCTAAGAGAAGGTCGATAGATTATGTAGGGTTCCCAGTGAGAATGAAACAAATCCTTTTAAGAGGAATTAAGTGGTTAGAAGGTTTAGTGCAGTGCGTCACTTGGTCCATGACGTCTTTGTCTTCAATACCAGTGTCATCTAAGTGACAACCAGTAGCAGATGAATTGAACCCGGTTTCTGCCCTAAGGTTGATTATGGAGGGCTATTTCTTTTCACCCTTTTTCATTACTTTTCTTTTTAATTCTTCAACCCCTTCTTTCTCCTTTCTCACATTACTCCTTTTTTTCAATCATACCTAAGGACTTCTAGTACTAACTATTGGTGGTGTCCTTGGGTAGATCCCTCCGGCTCTGGCGGATCATAGGACGAATTTCCTATTCTTAGTCACCTTATAACTCCATGACTGTCCTATTGTTGCCATAAAACCATTTTTCTTGAAAATCTCTCAGAGTGTTTATGATAGAAAACATGTTTGAAACACTCCGTGAGTTTTATATTTTCAGAAACACTCCCCCTTCACATGTGCTTATATGTTTTGACAGAAATCTGCACATAGAGGGTAGAGTTCGCACTTTTTGAATTGATCGACTTTAAATGAACTAGACCGATTCGAGACACATTTACATCACTAGAGAACTAGCTTGAAATTATTACCCGTCCTGGTCAAGTCCATAGAAAGTTTCTCGAAATGGTACATTTACTGACTTTGATTCCTCGTCAATTCATTGGTTTCAACTGAGTCAAGCTCTTTTTGAGATTCAAACAACGATCATTAAAACTTTTTGATCACATTTTAATCACGCCTCCTCCCCCTCAAAAATAGCATAATCGTGATATTTTTGATATCCACGGATTAAAAAACATTTTTAGAATCTTTTAGGGAGACAAACAGATATGATTTAAGCATGAATTTGGAACATTTTTGTTTTACGAGCCCCCTTTAATAAAGCATAATCAATTAAAGGGTTTAGAGGGAGTTATCTTGAGCACAAAATATTTGAAAGATTTTGAAAATCTTTTTGAACAATCTTGAAAAGGTGCTCAAGATGATGATGATTTCTCACCATTTTTAAAATGTAGTGCACTGAAGCGTACACTTGTGATTTTCATTAAAAAACACGAGTTTTGATTTGAAAAATAATCAAAAGTCATCATTTCGGTCCGGGTTTCGTACTGATGTATACGAAAGCCATTTTATGAAGAAATTTTGAGAAACGACATGTTTTAGAAAACAATTAAAGAACTATCGCTCAAGCATCTGTACATGCCCGTATCATTGTTGAATGACATTTCTAGAAACGTACAGAATATCGATTATACGAGAGACATGTCGTTAGAAGAATATTTTTGGATTTTTGATTTTATATTGTTTTTGTATTTTTTGAAAGTTTTATATTTTTATATTTTGCTTTTGTTGGTTTTTCAAATTTTGTATTTTGTTTTTCAAAAATATTTACAGCGAAGCTTTTTGGAAAATCATTTTCACGAAGATTCGAGAAGACGTTCTAACTCCTCAGGGGTTAGGCTTCGCATTCCAATTCGTCGAACTAAATAGTCAAACCTTTCTTTTGGAAGGGCTTTAGTTAATAGATCGGCGAGTTGGTAATCAGTCTTCACGAAAAATAATTCAACAGTACCATTTTCGACGTACTATTTGATGAAGTGATAGCGGACTCTGATATGCTTAGTCTTTGAGTGATGAACAGGATTGCATGATATGGCTATGGCACTTTTCGAGTCACAATACATAGGTATTTTATCGAAAGTAAAGCCATAATCTGTGAGTTGTGTTCTCATCCATAGAACTTGAGCACAACACGCAGATAGAGACACATACTCAGCTTCAGTGGTTGAAAGTGCAGTGCAATCTTGTTTCTTTGAAGACCAGCTGACTAACTTTTCACCCAAAAATTGTGCTCCTCCGGATGTACTTTTTGCTGTAACTTGATCACCTGCGTGGTCCGCATCTGAAAAGGCAATTAGATCAAATCCGGATTCCTTCGGATACCAAAGTCCCATGTGAATGGATGTCTTCAGGTACCGAAAGATCCGTTTAACCTCTTTGAGGTGCAGTTCGGTAGGCTTTGCCTGAAACCGTGCTAATAAGCAAACAACAAAATGAATATTTTGTCGACTAGCAGTGAGGTACATGAGAGAACCAATCATGCTCCGATATTTCTTCGGATCAATAGGTTTCCCAAACAAATCGGCTCCAATTTTTGGTGAAGTTACCATTGGTGTTCCGACCGAGTCACAATTATCCATACCATGATTTTTCAAAATCTCAGTTGTGTATTTAGCTTGATTTATAAAAACTCCACGAGGGGACTGATGTATTTGTAAACCAAGAAAGAATTTTAGTTCCCCCATCATGGACATTTCAAATTTGCTTTTCATGAGATTTTCAAAATGTTTTGAAAGATTCGGATTAGTGGACCCAAAAATGATGTCGTCCACGTAAATCTGAACAATAAAAATGTCGTTTTTGCATTTTTGTGTAAACAAGGTAGGATCAACTGTTCCTTTGGTGAAATTGTTTTGGATAAGGAAAGAGGACAGTTCGTCATACCACGCTCTCAGAGCTTGTTTCAATCCATAGATTGCCTTTTTGAGTTTGTAGACGTAGTCTGGATGTTCCAAGTCGATGAAGCCTTCTGGCTGACTCACGTACACTTCTTCTTTCAGAGTTCCATTCAAGAACGCGGTCTTAATGTCCATCTGATAAATCGTGATGTTTTTGTGAGCTGCATAGGCTAAGAATATCCTGACTGCTTCTAGTCTGGCTACCGGCGCGAATGACTCTTCAAAGTATATCCCTTCCTCTTGTCTATATCCTTTGGCCACAAGGTGAGCTTTGTTGCGAATGACAGTCATTTCTTCATCCCGTTTGTTCTTCCATAACCATTTAAGATCAATGACGCGAATGTCAATTGGTCTTGGAACCATTTCCCAAGAGTCATGAAGACGGTATTGGAGAAGTTCCTCCTGCATTGCTTCTATCCATGCGGGTTCTGCCATTGCCTCACGAATGTTCTTTGGCTCTATATTGCTAATTGAGCAAAGGTAAATGCACAAGTCGCAATCGGTGGCAAGTTGACGTCTCGTCTGAATTGGCCTTGAAGGTTCACCAATAACTTGTTCAATTGGGTGGTCTTTTGTCCACTTCAGAGTAGAAGGATACCGTTGGTTAAACGTATGCGAGTTAGATGGTTCTCATAAGCTTGAGGATGATTCAGCTAATTCCGTAGCAAACGGGTTTTCAAATAAGTCGTCATCTAACGTTGCATCGTTATGGTTTTGGTTTTGCTCATCAACTGCTGGTAGAACGGGTGCAAGAACTGGAGTAGATGTAGATGATGTTGATGGAGTTGGTGCATTGGTTTCGACCGTAGTAGATGCATCTTCTGTTGGTGGTGGTGGATGATTTTGAGCGGGTGCAGCGGAATGATGGTTTGATGCATTTGTCGAAGTTCTGTTAGGATCGTTTCTATGGTTGATATGGTTAATCGGGAGGTCTTGGAAGATGGAAGAAACCCATCTTCAAGTTAGAGAGAGAAACAAGAGAGAAGGGAGAGAACTATGTGATATTTTATTGAAAGGTGAAAGGCTTACACAAGAAATCTTACCCCTCCGTGGAAGTATGGAGGGGTTTATATACCCAAACACATACATCTATGGGTAATTGACATAACAAGCCCATGTGTTTAAGGTAACAAAGATAGAAACAGTAATCCCGTCAATGTCGTTCCATTTACGAGTTAGGAGCGATTCCAACAATCTTCCCCCAATGGGACGACATAAGGGATTACTTACAACATTTACTTCAAATATAGAAAACAAATAAAGAAAGGTCTTCATAAGCTCTTCAAGTGCAGAGGATGATGAAAGTTTACGCCCTTTGTCTTCTTCTGGTACCTTGACTTGAGAACCGTTTTCTTCACTTGTAGGCAAATGATGTAATATGCATAAATTGGATTAACTTCCCCCCAATTCATGTTGCATGTCTTTAGCAGCTTCTCCGTACACTTCTTTTTGGCGAAGTTTCTGAATCAGCTTCCCCCCAAACTGACAACTGTCTTCAGCAGATTCGAAACTTTGATGTAGTGAACATTTCCTCTAACTTTTGACGTTTTCAGTACGCAGCGGAATTTGTAGATGAGCAGTAAACCACACAAGGTAAATCTGACTTGTTGCGGAAAATCCGTTCGGGGGTAACATGCAAGAAATCAACAAGATCTTCTCACATATATAGATGCTTCACACCAAACAAACCACGAAAGACGAAATGAAACGACTTCCCCCCGAATGTTGCGGTCTTATCGGAATAATAGTTACCAGTGAATCTGCAATTACTCGATAAAATGACCGTGTGTGAGGCATCACAACATCATATTTAGGTAACTTCACGCACGATAACTCTGTGAAAGTGAGACGATAACACCAAAGTGAGACGTTTAAACCACAAATCGTCTCATTTCTTCCCCCTGATTGAAGAAATTCATGAAAGGAAACGGGTTTTCGAAAAAAAAATCCAAAAACATCAAAGAAGCAGGGAACACCTATACTCTCTTCCCCCCGATGTTTTCAACGAATCAGAATCATACACCACGTATGTTGATGATGAAATTGGAGACATCGAAACCATGTATGTTCAATTAATCGAACAAGTGTGAAGTACCATAAATATCTTGTGAGAATCAGCTGCTGATAAAACTTCTCTACTCGTGTATACTCTTCTCAGCTAACTCTTTACCGACCCCATTATCATTCTGACGGCTTTTTGTAGTGACTACTGATGGAGAAAAACCCAATATGATGAACTTGAGAATGAAGTAGTATAACCCGAACTTGTGACTTAAACTTGCACTATTGTCAGACGAAGAACCCTTTTTCTTAACTCCATCGAAAAAAGGTAAACTTAAAGTTTCTCAAATTATCCACACCTTAGTGTGACACTTGAGCACAACAACGTAACTCCTTAAAAGTGATAGTTATAAGCTGTGAGCACAATAACGTAACTCCTTACATCAGGTTCAACTAGATAACTCAAGTCTTTGTCATTCGAAACGGCTAAAGCTCGAACAAGGATCTCAAAGAATCATGCATCCAACCAACCCCGATATCTTCAAGATACTAAGTACACGCACCCGTGATATCCCACTTCAACCTCAAATAAATAATAGTGAATTCACGCCGTAGTCACATCTTGCGGTTAAATGCTCAAAAACTAGTCTTCATTAACGGTTAAGATGAACTTTGATAATGGTTTTTCCCGATCTTGTCAAAAATGTATCCTCGTGAAAATTATGTCATAACCAAAATACCCCTCGTTTACCAAATATTATACCAAAGATGCACCCAATACATTTGATACTTAATAAAATTTTCAGCCCAATGTCATGATATGCCCAAAGCCAATAATTATCATTTAAGGCCCAAATATTATGGATCCATTCAGCATAATGATTTCTCGGTCCATCAAGCCCAAACCAAATCCACTACTTACCCTAATAATCCGTGTATAAAAAACACACATTTAACACAATTATATCATTAGTTAACCCTAGATCATATATCAGACGCCTACCACACATTTCCCTGTCCCAATATAATCTCAATCTCAGATTTGACCATCTCAATTCCTTCACAACCGAACAAACCAAACGAATAACAATACAACAATCGAACACCCATTTAGATCCTTTCAATACACCATAGAGTTGTCTTCAAGATCCCTTCAATATGGGTACACGGGTAGGTATAATTTGTTTTTCCTTTTGTTTGTGCGTCCTTTAACGAAACAAAGAAGGGGGTTATAACATTAATGTTATAAGTCTTCTCTTGTTGTTTTCGGATATTGATTGAAGCAAAGGCTTAAATAATAGTCGATGAAGATTTTATTCTTTCGATTGATTTTACTAATTAAAGACATGGTATGATAACGTATAAAGCGAAAGAACAAAACGGAGACATTTTGATTTAATTACTATTTTGGTACGAGTCTTGATGTGTGAGATGAGATTTGAAACTGGGCGGATTTGTTATAGACGTGAGATGTGTTATGACATGGGTTTAGTTGAGGTTTGGATGAGAATGAGGTCATAACAAGTTTGATTAGGATATGGTATTTTTGGTCTTTTGTCGTAGTCAACAGTTAGTTTACGGCATCTTCCACTTCATACTTCTTTTAATTATTAGTCGATTGTGTTTCACAAATGAAAGTGGTATAGATCTGAGGTCAACACACGCCTGTGTTTGTTTTAGGTTGTGGTCAATGGTCTAAAAGTTCTTCTTCTTCATTTCTGTCTGGTCTTAGGCGTAAGGATGGTCAAAAGGCTTATGCGTAAGAAAACTTACGCGTAGACGAAAACCTTACGCGTAGCCATGGACCTTACGCGTAGCCATGGACCTTAGGCGTAAGCCCATATGCGTAACAATTCCTACGCATAACTTCACAGTTATGCGTAACTTTCTGTAGAAGCTTAAGCGTAAAAGCTTATGCGTAGCCTTGTTTTTACGCGTATTCCATACGCGTAAAAATCCTTATGCGCAAGTTTAGGGTTTTGACCATTTGACCATTTTTCCGGCGTACTTTTCCGACCATTTTTCCGTTTAGCATAGAGAAACCCAGATGTATTTGCAGAAAATGCTTCCAATATCACCTATTTGACCACGTTGACGACCAGTTGACCATAAAAATTGTCACGAGTTTGGTACAAAAATAAGTCACAAAAGCATATGTTACCAAGAACCTGAATCTTGGACAAGAAACAGAACCTTGAAACTGCTAATAAAAAGTGTTGACCTTTTTGACCAAAAAAAATACAAACTTGTAACAAATCTGATGAAACCCAAAAGTTAATGAAAAAGGTTAAGACTTGGTAACAAAATAGATTCACACAAGAGTTTTTGACGAGAAAAATATCACCTAAAAAACAACCAATGATACAAAACGGACCTTGCTCTTGATACCAATGTTAGGATCGTTTCTATGGTTGGTATGGTGAATCGGGAGGTCTTGGAAGATGGAAGAAACCCATCTTCAAGTTAGAGAGAGAAACAAGAGAGAAGGGAGAGAACTATGTGATATTTTATTGAAAGGTGAAAGGCTTACACAAGAAATCTTACCCCTCCATGGAAGTATGGAGGGGTTTATATACCCAAACACATACATCTATGGGTAATTGACATAACAAGCCCATGTGTTTAAGGTAACAAAGATAGAAACAGTAATCCCGTCAATGTCGTTCCATTTACGAGTTAGGAGCGATTCCAACAAGTTCCACCATAGTATTCATCGAACATTAACTCGAAGAAATTCTCCCATTCTTGTTCTTTAGGATTGTCAAACGAAGTTGATTGAGCTCTTTGAGGTACGAGTCCTGAACTGATGTGTCCAGAAGTCTGCGGGTTTAGTGCGGGTTCTAGAGCGAGTCTCTCAGAAGCCATTTTTGAAAGTTCATCAAATTTCACATTCATCGTCTCCATGATCCTCCTAGTTCTTCTGTTATACACCCTGAATGCCCTCGAGTTATCTGAATATCCAATGAAGATTCCAATATCATCTTTTGCTTTCAGTTTTCCAAGATCTTCTCTGTCATTCGTAGGATAGCACAAAGCGCCAAACACGTGAAAGTAAGAGATATCCGGTTTTCTGTTGTTCACAAGCTCATATGGGGTTTTATTGAATCTTGGATGGATTAGGGATCGGTTCTGAGTGAAACAAGTAATGGCAACAGCATCAGCCCATAGAAATAACGGTGCACTAGAATAAATTAGCATTGTGCGAGCAACTTCCATAAGAATTCTATTTCTTCTTTCAACTACCCCATTCTGCTGTGGAGTTCTAACAACTGATGTCTGATGTGTAATTCCAACATCTTCAAAATAAGTTCTTAATTCCTGATTAGTGAATTCTGTGCCGTTGTCTGTTCTTACAACTCTTACTGGAGCTTGAAGAAGTACTTGAATACATTTCAGGAAGGTGATGATGATGCCTTGTGCTTCGTCTTTTGATCTCAAAAACCTAACCCATGTATATCTTGGATAATCATCGACGATAACAAGAATATACTTTTTCCCATTAATGCTTTCAACTCTCATTGGGCCACATAAGTCCATGTGCAACATATGCAACTTTGCTTCCGAACTAGGTACGGATTTGGGTTTATATGATGCTCTTTTGCTTTTTCCTTGTTCGCATGATGGACATAAGTAATCCTTGGTGTATTTGAACTTTGGAAGTCCATTGACGATGTTATCTTTGGCAAGATTGTTGATGGTGTCAAAATTGAGATGGGATAACCTTCTATGCCACAACCAGGACTGTGTTCCAGATGCTCGTATCATAAGACATATTGGTAATGAAGAGGCCATTTGATTGATGCCGATAGCATACAAGTTTGTATCACGATTCCCAGTTAAGAGATCAGTGCCATTCAAGTTTCTAACGAAGCAAGCATTTTTCCTAAAAGCAACCTCTAAATCTGCATCACAGAACTGCCCGACTGAAAACAAATTGTGTCCCAACCCTTGGACATAGTAAACCCGAGTGATTAAATAAATTCCAAAAGGTAGATCTCCATAACCCATGATAGCTGCTACATGATCATTTCCAAAACGTACGGTTCCCATGAATTTCCAGACGAAATTGATCAGCAGCTTCAGATTCCCGGTCATGTGCTTGGAGCAACCCGAGTCGACGATCCAAAGACATATTTCGATAACCTGCCAATCACAGAAGAAGAAGATTTTGGAAACCGTTTTGATTTTGGTTCCTTTGGGTTAGAGGTAAAATCCTGATCACACTCATAGAAGTTATCTAATGGTAAGACAGGTTTATCACTCATTCTACCATTTTGGAGTGTGAAAGTTCTACCCGTTGGTTTCCAAATGTCATCCCTAAAGTAAACATTATGCTCCCTATCAGTAGTGTAAAGCCTAAGTCTCGCAACTAGTCTTTCTATTCGTTTAGCATAAGTTCTTTTGGGAACATTCTTCTTAACAGGCTTACCAATCTCATTCTTAGAAACACAATCATCATGAACATTAGTTAAAGATTTCTTGCAAGTTAAACAAACAGATTCAACAGATTCATTAAACTTAGCAGATTTCATAGGTTCATTACATTCAGATGAAATGTCTTTCTTATTACAAAGCGGTAAACTCCTAGGGTGTTCTTCTACTTTCTTCTCTTTATTCAAACGACTACTCTTAGAGGCAAGCGAGACTCTATTGTTCCTTGTATTGCTCTTAGGCTTTAGTCTGCTGCTCCTAGAGGTGCTTCCTAGTCCTGTAGAAGGTAAGGCACACTCATTAGGATTCACAATCTTATCTAGAGAAGTGGTTTCAGCTTTCCTAGTCTCTTTAGAATGCTTTTCTAAACTTATGTCGTTTGTTCCATATGTTTTAGATGTGGAGGCAGACGCATTAGTGGTACTCATCTTAAAAAGGCCTGGAGCTAAAACTTTTGGTTTCTCGATAACCGCTGTTCCTTTATCAACATTATGTTTAGGCAAGGCAGGTGGAGTGACTGATTTTGATAAATCATTTTTCTCATTGACTTTTGGAGGAGGCATTGAAACAGACATTTTTGGTTTTGAAACCGGTTTGGGAACATTTGCTTTCTCCTCAGTCAATGGTTTTGAAATCTTAGTATCCACTGCCTTTCCTTTTTGACATTCCAGCTGAGCCCTCAAAAGATCATTTTTTCCTTTCATGTCATTGTAGGCACGCTCATACGATAATTTGTCATACTTGCATTCCTCAGTTTTTCGATCAAGTTGTTTAAAATATGAGACATTTTCTTTTTCAAGTTTCTCAAGTGCTTTTTCATATTTTGAAACAATTTTGGAGGTCTCAGACTAGAGTCTTTCATGATCTTCAACAGAATATGTTTGCAAAATGATGGACATAATATCAGTAGTCAGAACATCTTCGAAGAGAGAATCATTTAAATTTTCCAAAACTTTGATGTGTTCAACACTTTCATTAGCTTGCTTTACCAGGGATTTATGGTCCTTGACAAAGTCAACTGTTTCTTTCAAAAACGCTTGTTCAAAATGAATTACCCTTGCACTGATGGCATTCAGCTGAGGGGCAATTTGAGTTTCAAAAAACTTTCTTTGTTCGATGTCAAAACTAGAGAACCAGTTGTTAGGTGTAATAGTGGTTTTAGTTTTAACAGTGTCTTGAAGATCCGCAATTCTAGTTTTCACATTGTCTAAAATACTTCTCGCATCACTTGTGTTAAAAGTATTGTTTGAAGACATTTTTTCAATGTTCGAAAGAGAATTTGAGACAACAACTGGTTTTGAAACAGATTTTGAAACAGGTTTTGACTCTTTGTTTGAAACACTTGGTGTGATGGAAAACTTTGACTTTTCTTTTTGATTAACAAAAGTAATTCCATTAATTTTGTTCCATTTGTTATAATCAATTGGTTTGATTTCCGAATTCTTTTGTTTCATTTTTGATCTACTCTCCTTAGATAGTTCTAACGTTTCAAGAGAATCACGAACAATAATAGGTTCATGTAAAACATTTCCATTGTTTAACACATTCTGAGATTTCTGAGCTTTCTTGAGGAACGAAGAAGGGTCATTACCAAGTGCCATTCTATTATTAGTATGAAAACGTGGATTTACTTGATTAGAAAGCATCTTGATTGTTTGAGCAGAATGACCCGTTTTAAGAAGCAAATTTTCCAAAGTTTGGATTTTTTCATTTTTATCAAGAATTTCATCAAGAAGAGAATCTTCTCGTTTTGAAAAATTAGTAATCAACTGCTTCTTCTCTTTTTCAAGATTAGAAAACATTTCTTTTTGTTTAGAAAGTTGGTTATTTAAATCAGAAATTTCCTTGTTTAAAGATTTAATTTTTAAGTTCAAATTCACATCAAGTGTGTTATACTTGATTTGCAAAAGTTGTTCTTTAGAAACCAAATTTCGATAACCAATTTCTAATTCTGATTCTTTGTTTTTATGAAATTCAAAGGCTTTTGCGTTCTCCTTGTAACTCTCAAGCTCAGCGGTCAATTTAGCATTCGCGGCCTTAACTTCGCGATTGACCGTTTTAACTTTCTCAATTTCAATGCCACATTTATTGATTAATGATTCAAAATAAGCACGTGTTTCCTCATCAGTCTCAGTATTTTGTGCCACACAGTCTCCACTAGGATCCATATCTGGAGTCTCAGAGTTAGTATTGCTACAACTCGGATTGTCCAGGTATGTATCATAAGTAGGTGCTGATGTCACAGAATGTTGTTCGTCATGAGTAAACACATCAAATATGACATTGTTATAGCATGGATCCATGATTGGTACCTCAGATATTGCGTTGGCGTCATAGACAGGAGGTGCGTCAGAATCAGTGTCGTACTTAGTCTCCTGAAGATTTGCCATGAAGATGCAGTTTGCATTGAGTTCCTCGAGGTCTTCCAAATCATCCATAATAGCCATGAAGTCATGTTCCTCAGCACTCAATTGAAGTCCAGATTTTTCCTTTTGTACCAACATGATAGCTTTCTGAAGATACGCAAGATCCTTCTTTTTCGGCTTAGTTGGACAATTCCTTGCCATGTGACCCAATCCTTGACAGTTATAACACGTAACCTGATTACCCTGATTCACATTTCCATAATTCCCAACGACTGGAGCTGCAACATTCCCATTCTGATTACCCACTGATCTATTCCCAACATTCTGACCCAACTGATTACCCTGATTCGGAACCGCCTGATTACCCATGCGAAATCCAGTATCATATCCCTGCTGATTCCCAATAACTCCAACCATTTGTCTTTGATTACCCATATTCACACCCGGCTGTGCAATTTGCCTGTTGCGAGTGTTTGATGAAATCCTTTGGTTGTTGTTAGTTGGTGTGGAATAGCGAACTCTGAATGCTTTACCCAATAAAGAGAATACTTGAGACAAAGCTTCTTCTGGTTCCATTTCAAGATCAGTGATTCCTTGTTCCTGGTAATGTTGTTGTTCAGGTGGATAGTTTTGTTGTTAAGGGATGTATTGCTGCAAGTTGTTGTTAGTGGAAGATAATGAAGCTTGTTGTTGTGTATTCACTGGAGTTTGAGTCTTTGCAATGAGTGCCAATGGATCATGATTCTTTGCTAATCTTTCTTGCCTGACTTCATTCACTTCATTTTTGTTTTGTTTCAGAAAATCGTTGAGTTGATCAAAGTTCACTTGATGTAAGTCTTTTGTTTGGTTGACAATAGTGACATATCGTCCCCATTCTTCTGGTAGATTGTTCAAGAACTTGATGTTGCTCACGATAGTTCTGGGTGTCAACTTGTTTCTGATCAGCTCATTCATTAAAGTGCAAAACCTTCCATAGTATGATTCAATGGATTCTCCTGGAGTAGATGTAAACTTCTCCCAAGCAGTTAGCAGCTTGTTTTCCGTATCTTGTTGACCAATTTCAGTTCCATGACAAAGCCGTCTAACACGTTCCCACATATCGAAAGCAGTTTCACAACTGTCTACAGCAGCAAAGATGTATCTTGGTAAACCCAGTTGGACAATATGAATTGCCATGTCATCTGCTTCGACTTTCTTCTGATCCTCTTCAGAGTATTCCGATTCTTTTTGAAGATGAAAAAATGGTGGGACGGGAGGTGTTGCATCAGCATTTCCAGGGTCTTGGACTTGTCGAGGTATGAAGGGTCCATCCTGAATGGATTTGATCATCAATTTTCCATTAGGTTTTGTCTTGATGTAACGAAGCATTCGACTTGTCCATTGAAGATAACCACCTTTTTCCAACATAGGAGGACGGTTTTCGGCACCGGCTGCATGAATGTCTTGTTGAGTTGCCATTGATGAAGGTATGATATGATAAAGTTTATGTAGGATCGATTCAACGATAAAGGAGTTGTGATTGATGACGATTAAGCTCGGTTGTTGTAGTGAAAATTTGGTCTAAAAACTTAAAAACCTCAATAACTTCTGTTCGGAGCATTTTTAGGACTTGAAGGTTGACCCAGTTTATTCGACGGTCTATTCTCCTCGTTCTTACGGTCGTTTTGATGGGTAGATCGCTGAAAACGGAGTTACGGTTCAAAAGTTATAGCCGTTTGAAGTTTTGATCACAATCTTACTCGTAAAACTGTTCTTATGCGTAGAGATGAGTGCTTATGCGTAGGATGCTTATGCGTAAAGAGCTTAGGCGTAGAAATCCTTATGCGTAGAAATCCAAGTTACGCGTAAACTTAAGGTTAAACGTAAGTCTTATGCGTAAACGTTAAGCGTACAAGTAGAGTACCTTACGCGTAAGAGTTAACTTATGCGTAGAGTGCTTACTCGTAAGCTTTTAGCTTATGCGTAAGAGTTGGTTTAAAACCAAAAATCCTTTACACTGTCACAGCGTAAAAGATATCCGAAAGTCGAAGTGTTCCACTGATGAGTGTGTAAATACTCATCATTTTTGTACAATATAAACTGCAAAATCATCTGAAAACACTCAAAAATGCATCAAAATGATCAAAATATCACAAATCAGTGTTTTATGTGTTTTAAATACAAAAATATCAAAATCAGATGAAAAACATATCAAATTTGCAAAAATTGCAGTTTTAGTCCCCCAAGTTTCAAAAGTTGTCAAAAACAGTCCCTGAGCACATAATTTCAAAAGTTAAGTCACCAAAGGTCCTTTTTAAATCATAACTTGTCAAATTTAGTCCTTTGGTGAAAAATATAAAAAGTTTTGAGAAAATTACAAGAATGGTCCTTCAACTTTGAAAATTGGCAGAAATGGTCCTTGGAAAATGTGAAAATGGCAACTTTGGTCCTTGTAATATTAACACTTGTCAAATTCAGTCCTTGGAGCAACTTTGAGAGATTTGGCAGCCTAGGTCCCTACAATTTCAGAAATGGCAAACTAAGTCCTTGTGGTTATTAACCCCTTGCTCCTTAGACCCTTGTCACAAGCTTTTTGAACCCCTGCCATTTAGATTTTTGAACCCCTGCCTTACCTTTGGACCCCCTTTAATAATATAAGCCAGTCAAATGCATTTGACTATCCATTTCCCTCTCTCCCTCACGGGTTAACACCCTCCCCATCATCACAACCTGCTACACTTCTGCTAACACTCCACCCCCTTCATCATTCCTATCCTCTACCCTCCTCCAAACATATAACTCCAAAGAAGCAATTAATGCCTTGTCCATTGTCTCACTCAAGCTCCACTGTTAAATCCAGATTTGGCGCCAAATTCATGAATCAATGGCTGAGATCAAGTAGGACAAATCCAATGGCCAAGAATGAAGAGAGAGACTTTTTTGAGGAGCTATAAGAAGATAGAAGACAGATGTAGCAAGTGTCACTGTTTTTTAGACCAAATTCTTAATATCATGTTTAATCATTTTAAGTTTTAATGTAATATTTTAGCTGGGATTCAAGTTGTTATGTGACAAACAAGTTATTCAAGTATTAATTCATCAGTTTCAGCAATTAAAGTCCAGTTTATTGCTTGTTTTAATTTTCCCACCAAAAATGTGTTCTAATCAAATCACAGTATCAGTTGATGAGGGTGTTTAAAATTGTTTGTTTAAGCTTGTTTTTGGTTGATAAAGTGAATTAGTGAAGTCTTATGGGATGTAATTCAAAGTTACTCATTTAGTCAACTAAAGTCAAAATCTGTATGTTCAATGGAAATGGTCCAGATGCTGCTGTATGGTGATCAATGTTGGTATATAGTGATCTTAGTTGGGTTGATAATCAGTGTTAGAAAGTAGCTTATTGGGTTTATTTGGCATGTCATTGTGACAGGATTCATGTAAGTTCCTATTTTCACACCTGTTTCATAACAGTCTCTTAGGCATCAGGATGTTTAGCTAGAATTAGTAGTGAGTAGTTAGTTTTATTTTTTAGTTCTCTTTTTAGTCTAGAAATTATGTTCTAGTCCTTTTTATTTTAAATGTCATTTAATTTATTGTCATGTTAATTCAGTTCAGTTAAGTGCTTTTTAGTTGTGTAAGGAATTTTTCTAGTTAATGAGAATTTTGGTTTCATATGTTCAAGTGCAATTGTGGTTTAAAAACTGTAGTACAAGATTTCTTAAGCTTCATTCAGTTGGTATTTGAGTTTATAAATTGTTTTTTAAAATTTCACACCTTTACAGTTTCAAAGAAATCCATTTTCTTACCTTGAAGGAGTGTTTGGATGTGTTGTGTTCTTGGGTGAAAATCCACAACTCGACCCACTTTGACTCCCATATCAGTGTTCAAGTCTTTTGCAAGTTCTTTGGTTAAAGTTTAAATCAAAAATTCAGATTTCAAAAAGCTTTGGTCGTTTTTTTATTTCTTTTCTTTGTCTTTCATTTCAGCAGTCCCAACTGTTGCACAAGCCTCTTGCAGGCCCTATTAAAGCTTATCTCAAGCTCAAAATTAGCTTTAGCTTAGCTTTACAAGTTCCTAGGTGTGCTGGCTTTAATGTTTTATAGTTTGTAGGTTTTGGCTTTTTGGTTAAGTGGCTTATTTATTAGCTTAAAGTGGCTTTGGTTGGCTGTTTTAGTCCACTGCTACAGCAGAGCTGCAAGCCCATTCAGCAGCCTTTTTCATGCTTGAAAAAGCTTCTTGGAAGCTAGGTGAAGGGGGCAAAAGTGAGTTGGCTTGGTGAGCTCCAAGTTCCCAATAAGCTCAGGAGCTTATTCCCCCTGGAACTTGTCTCAAATAAGCTCCAAAGAGCACCCTTTGGCCTGTTTTTAGGTTTTGCATCAGTTGCAAGACGAGTCCAACCAAGCTGAAGCCAGCTTAATTTTAAGCTGTTTCATACATCGTCTTGGCTCCCATCCAGCTTATTTTGAATAATTGCTATGCTAACTTGATTTTCCTGTTGCTTGCCCTTGTTTTGAAGATCTTATTGAGGGCTTAAAATTAGCTCCAAATCGGCCATTCAGGTCTGTTTCTGTCTGCACTTGCAGCGTGCAATATACAGGTTCATGTCCTACTCTTTAGCATAATTAGTAGGTACGTTAGCTAACTTAAATGCGATAGGACTTCCTTAGATAATCTAGATTAGCAACATATAGTTTCAGCTTATTTAGGTATCGTTTAATGTTGTTAGATTTTGTAATTTGAGTCTTAAGGATCTCCTAGTCTAGAGTTATCACCAACTGCTTTCTCCTTTACAACTACTTGATCTCACAGTCCCTTTAGTTTATTGGAGTTATTAGGAATGTATTGTAGTTAATTCTTCATTTCAACTTGTTACTTGCTTATTTAGTGCCATAGAAAGCTTATAAAAGGTGTTTGTTTGGGTGAGTTTCTGTCCAACTGTGGGACACAAAAAAAAGCAGTTTATACTGCTTATTTTGAAGGTTTTGGTGAAAAGGATTTCATAAAAAGCTTTAGACTTGATCTCAACTTTGGTTCCAAAAAGAAAAATTCTCAAAAAAAAAAATAAAGAGCCAAAAAGGGTACTGCCTGGGATTCGAACCCAGGTCAGTCCCTTCACAACAGACACGCTCTAACACACCATCTCAACACCATTGCGCCCTTGGGACTTCTTTGGTTATTTCTTTACACAACTTAATATTTAAGTAGGTTTGGCAGTTTAGTTTGTAGCACTTATTTAGCTTATTTTTAGCTTATTTCTCTAAGCAACACCCAGCTTTTACAATTTTCCTAGATCCAGTAGCACTTAAAGTATTTTCTGTACAATTTTCAGATTTTTAAAAAGTTTTAGTATTTTTAATTATTTAATTAGTGTTAAATCGTTTTTAATTCGTAATAAATAAAATAAAACTCAAAAAAATATTCCGCTTTTTCCTAAAATTTTCTTTTGTCATGTATTACGTGAGAAAATTGTTTTTACATTCGTAGGACTTTTATTTCACAAATTTTACGTTTTATCTTGCGCTCCAGCGTAATTTTTGTACATAACGTACGTTTTCATTTTAAGTTACGTTTTTAGATAATTTAAGTTTACGTTTTAGTTAAAATAGTTTATTTAAGTTATTTTATTTTATAAAATCATAGAAAAACATCATTTTAAAAATAGTGATAGCGTTTATTTAATATTTTTAATCTTTTTAATTTCCTTTAATTTTAAGCCGTTGTTATTTGTTGGCTTTTTCTGTAGTTATAATAATCCAAATTCTCATTTCCCGTTCAAATCTCGCGATCACTATACGTTTGATAATCCATTGCATAGCTCGCTGGGACATAACGACCAGGGGAAACCCTATACTCCTCAGATCTTCATTGCATTCGTTCCTGAGCCGTTTTAAGCTTGTTACGGTCTGCCATTCACAAGTGGCGGGCTTGTGTGATAAAGCTTGACTGTTCTGGAGCGCATCATCCACACACTTATCCAAGTGAGGGAAGCACTGAGTCACCTTTGTTGCATGAAGATTCGTTACCAAAAAGTTATGCGTAGAAAACTAGGGTTTTGACTTTCTTACGCGTAAGATTAGGGTTTTGACTTACGCGTAAAAAATTTCCAACGATTCAAACAATTTCTTTAGCACAAATAGCTTCCATAACACTCAAATAGCAGGAAAGTATTGACCTTAAACACCCAAAATGCTTTTTATGCTTACGCGTAGAAATGAACAACGAAATCAAAACGAGTTTAAAAACGATTTAAAACACGTAAACCTTCGAACTTTTTGCCAAAACTAGAATCTTTAACACTATATAAACCTTAGACCATAAGAATCTTGAAGATTTAAGTGCAAAAATAAAAGTTTTATGCGTGAATCTTTGAGAATGAAAACTACGCGTAACACGTTAGAAAAAAAACTTCAACCAAAACACTCCTAAACCATTGTTAGGCGATTGATACCAATTGTAGGACCACTACGATATCAACCTTATCACGAAATACCCACGTTAACCACAGTTATGCGTAGAACTCGTGAAACCCAAACACAAACAAAGCATAGAAATAAGATGAGAAAGATGGTGACTTAAGATATGAATCGTGTATGTTAGAGAGAAAAGAAGAAACAATAAAGTTGTATTACTTGAAAGAAAACACACACACACACACTCAAGTACACCCCTCAAATGAGACTTTGAGGGGTTTATATAGTACAAGTAGAAGATGCCCTAATGGGCTTGGCATGGGCTCGTTTGGATTGGATTGGACATGGATTGATATAAGGCTAGCTTAACATAACTTCTAACCAATTAGCTTAGCCCAATCCACGAGCCCGTTGACTATTCTATCACGATATCTAACACGCGTTACAAAGTTCCTAAACGTGAATGACCATCACTTCTAATAAAAACTATTAAGGCTAACAGATATAAATACCCACTAACCATAAACCATCACATTTTAATAACCCTAAAATGATTTCTTACTTTTGACACCCCCATCTCATCTTTGCAGTAATACTATCAACTACTCACAACTCAGACCCTAATTATAAATCTATCTGCCCCAACACACAAGTCAGTCACCAAACAAACCCTTATCTCCTTTGATAAAATGCAATAGCTTATCAAAACAATCACTATCACTAAGACTTATGAATCAAGATCCTTTGAAGGATCGCAGGTAGGTACGACTTGTGTTGTTTTCTTTGTGTTTTCTTGTAATAACGAACATAAGAAGGATGAAAACATAAGTTTTTGTTCTTTCTTTTGAGTTCGAATATTAACAGATCGATGAAGAAATAAGTTTTTGTGTTTATGGTCTTTGAGATCTACGGGTATGTTATACTCTGCGAACATGAATCTGAGATTATTTGATTTTTCCATTTAGTCCGAGTCTTTGATGAACGATTGTGAGTGTTGGGGAGTGAATGTTGAAAGTATATGGTAGTGTCTAGATCTAGGATTGTAGAATTGGTTGATGTTTGGTCGAGGGTAATGATAGATCTGTGATGATGTTTGCTTGATGCTCTTTTAAAGAAGAGTCGTACATAGTACCAAGAGATAAACTGAGATCTTGAATCCTTTCCATTTTGTATTCAGTGTTGAGTTGGGTCCATGATGATACTTTCTTTCGTGCTTAAACTTTTTGAAGGTTTTTCGGGTGTTTGATCCACATGAATAGAAAGAAAGCTGAGATATTGGTATATACTAAATGTGTCAGTTTTGATTTAGGATCAATGATATTGACGTTCACACTTATAAAGTCGTTAAAGTTCTTAACCACATTTTAACCACAAGTGAACCATCTGAGATCATGTTACTTTTCTTAGAAGTCTTCTAGTATCTGTTAAGTTGTGGACTAATGATGCCAAACTGAAGTTAACAATAGTAGTAGTATTTGGTTTGTGGTCAATGGTCTTTTACAACTTCATCGTCTACCTTTATTTTTCTTGGTCTTATTCGTTAAACCTTAGTCGTAAGAGCCTTGGTCGTAACCTTAGTCATCAAGTCTTACTCGTAAAGCTTACCCGTAAAGGCTTATTCGTAACACCTTACAAATTTCTTTCCAAGAAATTCGTAAACATATCTGAAAAGTAATTTGTAACATTAGGGTTTTGGTCTTATTCGTAAGATAAGGATCTTACTCGTAAAACTTTATTCGTAAGATTAAGGTTTTACGAATTTCTTTCCAAGAAATTCGTAAGATAGCCACAAATTTGCAAAAAGAGGGTTTTGACTTTTCGTTGACTTCCGGCCACTTTTTCGACCATCTTTCGACAAGATTTCCAACCATGTATTGACCTATATGATATGTTCCTTTCCGATAAAACAGCTAATATGACTGAATATACCACGGGAAAGCTAAAAAACAAGACCAGATCTGTATAAATCTTGTTAATACCAAATAAAAGCTATTAAAAATAGTTAAGGCCTAATGTAAAACGAATGTTAATACACTTTAGGAAACTGTTAAACCCAAAAGTTAGTAGAAACAATAAAAGACTAGTATAACAGCTCCAAAAATGACAATGACAAGAAAACACCACAAAAAAATCAACCAATAAATACAACCTGGCTCCTTATACTACTTGTAGGATCATGTAAATAGGTTGATATTGTGATTCCGGAGGTCGGGGATGATGGAAGTATAAGTTATCCTTGGTTAGAGAGAGAAAAACTAGTGTTTTATTAATAAAGATGAAAGTGAAAATACATACACAAGTCTCGCCCTCCTAGTGAAGTCTAGGAGGGCTTATATAGCCTAACATACACACCACTTTACAATAATGACAGTTTCAGTACCTGTATATTTGGCTTACATGTAACTAATGTAATCCCGTAAATAACGTTCCATTTACGTGTTAGGAGCGATCCCCAAAATGTCAAATGATGAAATATACCTTATGATTACACGTCTCTTTATGAACCAAGCTATCAAAGGAGATTGGCATATGTCGGACAACCTGTTCATCCACCTATTCTGCGACGATTTTATTCAAACCTTCGTCCTTAGTAGTAACCTTATGATCCTTAGTGACCTCCGTTTTCGTAGCAACAAGTTCATTCACTCGACCCACATCAACAATATGTGCAGCAACTTTATCATTATTGTATGTGTTTTGCAAATAACCTATTTCAAAAACCTTATAAGCAACAGAACCAATGTGCGTAGTACTACTAGCAACATCAGAAACACTCGTCAGCTTTAATGGGTTCCGATTGCCTCCAAATAACACGAGTTTACCTTATAACATTTGACTTTCAAAACTACAAATCTTTTCAGCTAAAGAGGTAAGATTTAAGCCCTAGTTAACATTACCCTCATTAGTTATCAGTGATGAACCATCAACATTCTAACTACCCATCTCCCTAGTCTTATCCTTCTTGCGACCACCCCTTCTCCCTCCTAAATCCAAAAACCCATGCTTCATGATCACACCTTGCACATAACCAGAAAGAAATCAGAAAGAAACAACCTCAACATCTTAGAATTTCTGCAAAGAATTGCAGCAACAAACGTTTAAGCTTCCAGTATACAGCAACAAACAAATAAAAGTTATTAAACCCTAAATGAATCTAGAGCTTAGAATCACTAACGATTCAGAAGTTATCCAGCAGTCATTAATGTGTAAACATCAAAGTAATTGATTAGGCTATTTGATTATTGAATGCAGCAATTAATAAATCCTAACACAATGAAAAACGAAAACTCTAAACAGCAAAATGCTCATCCAATTAGTGGGGATTGTAAATTTATATGAATTATAATCGAAGTAATAATCAAAGAACAAATACAAACCCAATAATTAGTACGAAGGTAGCAGATTAGGGTGATCCGATCGATAAAAATAGGTTAGGTTTTTTGTCACTAGAGAGAGTCGAGCTAGGGGTTAGGATGCCACTTTAATATTAAAAATGCATTTTAGTTATAACCAATTTACTTACCTCAAATGCATAGCTATATTACCAAGAAGCTAAACACCAACAACTCTTGATTCCTAAACAAGAATTATCATAAATACTTAACATCTCTCAAATGCATAACTAAATAAAGATGGTTTACACAACCCATGAACATATCCAAGCTTATTTCTTACATGCATATGATCATATCATGAGCATATGATAAAACCCCCAAATTCACCAAGTTAATCAATACCCATTAAAGAGATTTAACCCATTAATACTGATAACATCAAATAGTCCTGAGTTTCTAAGCATTAATTTCCCCCTTTATCATCACATTTTGAATATATTATTAGTGAAAACATCCTTATTCCTTGTTATTTCATTTCAGGACGCAAGGAAACTGCAACTGGACGTTTTCAAGAACTATTGATTCAACTTTCTCGTAATTACGGCGTAATCAAGTGATGAAGTTACGACGCAACTAGAGATTTCGAAGACTCCGGCGTAACCCTCAGAGTAGGTTATGCCGTAACCTCTGTTTACAAAGACTACGGTGTAGCTATCAGCTTAGGCTACGCTGTAACAAATATTTACACTGGATTATAGCAGCTACGGCGTAACACCAAATTAAGTTACGCCGTAGCCAATGGATAAGCACTGAAGATTAAAGGAATTTATGGCGTAACTTTCTAATAAGGTTACGCCGTAACTATTTTGAAGCCTATATATAGTTGATGATTTCATCAGTATTGGATATCTCTCCTTTCCCAAACCTTCTAGGGTTTGGGGAGATCAAAACACAGAAGAAGAAGCATGGTTTAGGAGCATGAATAACGAAGTTCTCGTCTACGATTTTCTTTGTATTCGAGTTTGGATTCTTTTTATATTTTTCTAGATCTTATATTATGAATTCATGATATTAATTAAAGTTTGCATTTATGTTATTGTTATTCTCTATACTTCTTTATAGACATTTGCTAGTCTTTTCATAGATCGCTAGCCTTGGTAGTATTATAAGCTTGGTAGTATCTAAAGGGCTGGGAGATATGACCAACTGACCCCAGTCTGATAGATAGCGAAGTATGGGAGGAATTGGCCATAGTACGACCACTCTTCGTGTGCGAATCGACCAAAGGATCACTTATCAAGTGGAGGTACTTAAGAGGTTAAGGGGAATCTAAGTTCCTAACGGCCGGGTTCCCACCATCTAGATCTAGTAGATATGGTGCTTAATGACTGCTATTAGGTTGCCGAATGATCCCGGGTGACCTGTTCATCTTGGTGAGGAATCTAAGAACCATAGGCCATGACGAATCGACCAAAGGAGTCTGGTGATAATTAACCACTATATTGAATCTTGGTATAGGGATTCAATTCATATTTGTTTTCTTTATTAAGCTTCGTTTATCTTTCTTTTTTACCTAAATTTCTGGTGTCTGTGTAAATAGAATAATTGCACACCTAAGGATTATATCAGTTTTGTCTACCCATATATTACCTATATTTTATCTAATCATCTTAGTTCTTTCAAGGTCACAGCTCTCTTGGGACGATACTCGGATTTACCTAAGGCTTTACTACATCTGATCGGGTACTCTGCCCATTAGTATGTGTCTATCCTAAGTTATTCAAGTTTTATAAATATTAAAAGCAGGATGAAATAGCACATCAGCTTTTTGGCGCCGCTGCCGGGGAGCAGTTAATGAAAAGATCTAAGGTATTTCTTATTTACCTCATTAAGAGATTTGAGCACTCCCGTAAGGTACGTTTTTAATCTCTCCTATTACAATATTACTTAATTAGAATTCTGACGCTATTAGTTACGGCGTAACTATTTCATCTAGTTACGACGTAACCTTATTGCAATTTATTAAAACTTTTATTAAAATCTTTTTGACTATCTAGTTACGACGTAACCACTATATAATCAGATTTTTATATAAAAATATGACCTTTGACTAAAATTAATTACGGCGTAACCCTTAATTGGATTACGACGTAACCCTTTCACAAACTATTGAATTTCTAATAATATTAGTTACGGCGTAACTAATTTATCTAATTACGCCGTAACTATTGTAGCGGTATAAAAACCTTTCTGAATAAAAACTAGGTTTTACACACACTTTCACAGCCCACACAAACAGTAAAATTTTCTCTCTGAAAATTTTTCATCGATATCACTTCATCTAATCCATCTTCATGGCTGGTAAGACCTATCTTTACTCTTTTTGATTTATTTCTTTTGATTATTTCAATTAGGGTTTTATTTTAATATTTTAGGGATCTTGCCCATTCAAATTAATTTTTGATGTTGGAATGATTAATTGATTGTTTTGATAATTTCCCCATGTTATTTTGATTCGTGTCCTATTACTACGGGTTGATTCGAGTGTTTTGGCTTTATTAAAATAGGGTTTTAGGGCAAACACAAACTTAGTGGGTTAGGCGCGGTCCCTCAGCACTATTAGGTTAATAATATATCGAAACTTTTCACCCTTGATAAAAATTGATGGTTCCGGCGTAATCTATAGCGTAATCAATTGATTTGTGGTGCTGATTTTCTGGGGAAGTTACGACGTAACTGGGTATTAAGTTACGCCGTAACCTATATTACTGTTATTACGGCGTAGCAGTATGTCATAGCTACACCGTAACCATTGAAATTTCTACTTACGGCGTAACTCTTATGATGGTTACGCCATAACTTAGCATCAGTATGGTCTGCACTTACTGTTTCTTGTCTTGTTTTTCAGGTGCAAACAACCCCGCGAACTGGCCTAGGTTTTTAGCACACCCCAATGCTGGTATTAGGCAACTTTGCGTGGAGGAATATGAGAAATTGATGGCAAAGGATATCAGTCAGCCCGAAGCTCTTACCTTTGAGGCATTCGGTACTTTGGCAAATGGAAAAGCTAGTCGGAGATTGAGGAAGTTTTGCAAGATCAAGTTCACATGTACTGATGGGGATTTCACTTATACTGCTTGGTTGAGGTTGTTTAGGATCACAGAGCCGGTCATTCTGGAGTACGTTCGTGAATTCCTTGCTAGTGTGGAGTTTAAAACTGAGGTTGATGATGATGAAGTGGATTCTATGTTTTTACAGCTTGGGGGCATCTGGAGGAGATTGACTCTTAGGGAGTTTACTTTGTGTATGGGTTTGTACACTGAGGAGGAGATAGAGACTGAGGCCTTTAAGCGGTTTTATAACACATGCTGGAGAAGAAGGGATGAGAATCAAGACCTTGCTGCTTATTTTGACCAGATAGCTGTCACAGGGGGTTATAATCCGAGGAGCCCTCCGTCGTATGTTATGGTGAGGAGCCCCATTCGTCGACTTGTGCACCGCCTTCTTGCTTGCTCGATTCGAGCAAGGCACCCAGCCAAGGAAAAGATGATTATGGATGATCTTTATCTGATGCAGGAAATGGAATGAGGGAACAACATTGATGTTCCTTATTATTTGGCTAGGTTTATGGCTATAGGTGCTAAGGGGTTTTCTGGTAGGAGTCCTTTGTAGGGGGCACATTTCATCGGGAGATTGGCTAGGAGTTTTGATCTTATGACCGATGAAGCTTTGGCCAAGGTAACCATTGGTAGGGATACTAATTTGATTGGCCTGCCTAAGCTAGTGGAGTTAGGGATTTGCATCCAGGATGTTTATGGTGCGATTCACCTAGCTGGGATTGCCCCTAGAAGGGAAGAAGGGGAAGCTAGTGGTGCAGGTGGTGAAGCCGGTGAAGAAGCTGAGGAGCAGGTGCCCATGGGACGTAGAAGGGCACATGTGAATATTGGGGAGAGGTCGCAGATTATTGATGAGAGGCTCGAGGGAATGTCATCCCACTTCAACGAGGAAATTGAAAGCCTTGGAGTGGGTATATATGGTCTTAGTAACCAGTTTGAGGGTTTTTCAGGTGCATTGGATCAGGTGCAGCAGCTCCAGCAGGATTTCTTTCATTGGAGTGCAGATCGGACTAGCCAGATGCTTCAGCATATGCATTTGAGCCACCCTAGGTGGGAAGTTCCGGAGTACGTGTACCAGCCCAACATTCCCGATGTCGGAGTCCAAGGAGGTGTGGCGTTCATGCATCCCGGGGCCACTCCTGGAAGCACCGCAAGCACTCCATTTGATCCTTCTCAATTCCACTCCGTGGATCATGATCTCCCCGGGGACGAGTGATTTCCCCACTTGATGAAACAATTTGAAATAATCTTAAAACTATTTTAAATTCAAGTCTATAATAACTTAACTATGTGGATATTTGCTTGTTCTATTGTTAATTGTACTCGTCGGGTACAGAATTTTCCTAGTATGTTGTGCAGGTTTTGATTATGTGACACAGTTACGGCGTAACCTTATGTTTTAGTTACGCCGTAACCCCTGCTGCAGTAGGGAATCTTGGAAGCAACACAATTAGTTAAGGCCTATTCCAGATCCAACACACATTAGCCACCCCATGACCCACCTTCTACCTTTAGGGAGACATCTTGAGCAACCATTCGAGAGGGGAGTTTATTTCTTTCTTGATTATTTTTCATTTCTATCTTATTTTTCCTTTTTCTTCGTACAAATGGGACATTGTACACTTCAAGTGGGGGGATAGGAATAGAAATGAAGTGTATGATTACTTAGCTTACTTGCCCTAATTTTCTAGTTGGTTTTAAAAATTTTAAGCTTATTTGAAAAAAAATTGTCATGTTTTTAACCAAATTAGAATCACATAAAAGCCGAGCACACTTGAACCCTTATTGCCTTTGGTGAGATTTAGCCTTTCCGTTTCCCCCATTTTACCCAAATCTACCAAAAATTGAGTGTGCTGATAGTATTGTAAACTTTAGAACCTGGCTTTTACATCACTTCGAGACCATAGACGAGTAGTGTATCAAGTTAGCTGGTGCATTTGGAAAAGGCAATTTGAAAAAAGTAAATGTTTTAGGATTTCACCCCAAATAGCCTATATGTGTTCACTTGTGTGCGTTTATCGATTAGTCGCATTGGCTTTTCGACCCCCGTGTTAACCCTATTTGTTGCACTCATCTTTAGTGCAAGATACCCCTAGTTACACCCTTTTGAGCATATCCTTTCATTTCATAACCCTTATTTTCGTTACAACCTTACACCTTAGCCTACCGTGTAGTTTTACCTTTTTACCTAGAAGCCATTGTTCACCCTAGTTTGAGGTTCAAATAAAGAAGCGTATATCATCTACATCTCGCTAATGATCTCTGAAGACCCCAAGTAATCACCTTATGCTCAGTTCAAGTGGGGGGAAATATATCATTATATCTCAAGCATATTGTAGTATATGCAAAAAAATAATAATAATAATAAATAAAAAATAAAAAATAAGCATGATTGTTTATAGTGCGAAAAAGAATAAGCACTACATTGGCATTGAGAATAATCTTCTCGATCACATTCGAAGGTAGGAAGAATAAGTTCAAGAATAATTTTGGAGGATTCCGGAGGCATGTACTGACCATATGAAGACGAACCTTAAATTATTGGTTGGATGATGGCAACTCGGTTTTAAGCTAAAACTATTTGTTTTCTTTTTCCTTTTCACCCATTAAATATCCCATGCCTATCCTTACCCTTTTTGTCGTGAAGCGTGTCTAGGTGATGCAGCGAGAAATCCTTGATGTTTTGGCCATGGATTTGGTCATGTATCATTGATTTTGTCCACTTCGCCGTGACACGTTAGTAATGACACCACCCCTTAAGCCTTTGAAACTCAACCCAACATTGCTTTCTAAAATTTGTCTTAACCTTAGCTCTAGTGGTGGAGTTGTGTGTAATTGCCAAGCTTATGATAGAATACTTACTATGTCCGTGCAATTGAGTGATCACCCAGAAATTAACACTTAGAATAGGATGAGTGAGAGTGTTTTCGTTCCCATTTCGTGAGGTTTCCGGTTCTTATTAATATTCTAGCATGGAATTCATAACTGCGCATTCGTCATGGATGTATCTTTTGCAGTCTAAATTAGTCTACTTGAGGGCAAGTAGAGTTTAAGTGGGGGGATATTTGATAACATCAAATAGTCCTGAGTTTCTAAGCATTAATTTCCCCCTTTATCATCACATTTTGAATATATTATTAGTGAAAACATCCTTATTCCTTGTTATTTCATTTCAGGACGCAAGGAAACTGCAACTGGACGTTTTCAAGAACTATTGATTCAACTTTCTCGTAATTACGGCGTAATCAAGTGATGAAGTTACGACGCAACTAGAGATTTCGAAGACTCCGGCGTAACCCTCAGAGTAGGTTATGCCGTAACCTCTGTTTACAAAGACTACGGTGTAGCTATCAGCTTAGGCTACGCTGTAACAAATATTTACACTGGATTATAGCAGCTACGGCGTAACACCAAATTAAGTTACGCCGTAGCCAATGGATAAGCACTGAAGATTAAAGGAATTTATGGCGTAACTTTCTAATAAGGTTACGCCGTAACTATTTTGAAGCCTATATATAGTTGATGATTTCATCAGTATTGGATATCTCTCCTTTCCCAAACCTTCTAGGGTTTGGGGAGATCAAAACACAGAAGAAGAAGCATGGTTTAGGAGCATGAATAACGAAGTTCTCGTCTACGATTTTCTTTGTATTCGAGTTTGGATTCTTTTTATATTTTTCTAGATCTTATATTATGAATTCATGATATTAATTAAAGTTTGCATTTATGTTATTGTTATTCTCTATACTTCTTTATAGACATTTGCTAGTCTTTTCATAGATCGCTAGCCTTGGTAGTATTATAAGCTTGGTAGTATCTAAAGGGCTGGGAGATATGACCAACTGACCCCAGTCTGATAGATAGCGAAGTATGGGAGGAATTGGCCATAGTACGACCACTCTTCGTGTGCGAATCGACCAAAGGATCACTTATCAAGTGGAGGTACTTAAGAGGTTAAGGGGAATCTAAGTTCCTAACGGCCGGGTTCCCACCATCTAGATCTAGTAGATATGGTGCTTAATGACTGCTATTAGGTTGCCGAATGATCCCGGGTGACCTGTTCATCTTGGTGAGGAATCTAAGAACCATAGGCCATGACGAATCGACCAAAGGAGTCTGGTGATAATTAACCACTATATTGAATCTTGGTATAGGGATTCAATTCATATTTGTTTTCTTTATTAAGCTTCGTTTATCTTTCTTTTTTACCTAAATTTCTGGTGTCTGTGTAAATAGAATAATTGCACACCTAAGGATTATATCAGTTTTGTCTACCCATATATTACCTATATTTTATCTAATCATCTTAGTTCTTTCAAGGTCACAGCTCTCTTGGGACGATACTCGGATTTACCTAAGGCTTTACTACATCTGATCGGGTACTCTGCCCATTAGTATGTGTCTATCCTAAGTTATTCAAGTTTTATAAATATTAAAAGCAGGATGAAATAGCACATCAGCTTTTTGGCGCCGCTGCCGGGGAGCAGTTAATGAAAAGATCTAAGGTATTTCTTATTTACCTCATTAAGAGATTTGAGCACTCCCGTAAGGTACGTTTTTAATCTCTCCTATTACAATATTACTTAATTAGAATTCTGACGCTATTAGTTACGGCGTAACTATTTCATCTAGTTACGACGTAACCTTATTGCAATTTATTAAAACTTTTATTAAAATCTTTTTGACTATCTAGTTACGACGTAACCACTATATAATCAGATTTTTATATAAAAATATGACCTTTGACTAAAATTAATTACGGCGTAACCCTTAATTGGATTACGACGTAACCCTTTCACAAACTATTGAATTTCTAATAATATTAGTTACGGCGTAACTAATTTATCTAATTACGCCGTAACTATTGTAGCGGTATAAAAACCTTTCTGAATAAAAACTAGGTTTTACACACACTTTCACAGCCCACACAAACAGTAAAATTTTCTCTCTGAAAATTTTTCATCGATATCACTTCATCTAATCCATCTTCATGGCTGGTAAGACCTATCTTTACTCTTTTTGATTTATTTCTTTTGATTATTTCAATTAGGGTTTTATTTTAATATTTTAGGGATCTTGCCCATTCAAATTAATTTTTGATGTTGGAATGATTAATTGATTGTTTTGATAATTTCCCCATGTTATTTTGATTCGTGTCCTATTACTACGGGTTGATTCGAGTGTTTTGGCTTTATTAAAATAGGGTTTTAGGGCAAACACAAACTTAGTGGGTTAGGCGCGGTCCCTCAGCACTATTAGGTTAATAATATATCGAAACTTTTCACCCTTGATAAAAATTGATGGTTCCGGCGTAATCTATAGCGTAATCAATTGATTTGTGGTGCTGATTTTCTGGGGAAGTTACGACGTAACTGGGTATTAAGTTACGCCGTAACCTATATTACTGTTATTACGGCGTAGCAGTATGTCATAGCTACACCGTAACCATTGAAATTTCTACTTACGGCGTAACTCTTATGATGGTTACGCCATAACTTAGCATCAGTATGGTCTGCACTTACTGTTTCTTGTCTTGTTTTTCAGGTGCAAACAACCCCGCGAACTGGCCTAGGTTTTTAGCACACCCCAATGCTGGTATTAGGCAACTTTGCGTGGAGGAATATGAGAAATTGATGGCAAAGGATATCAGTCAGCCCGAAGCTCTTACCTTTGAGGCATTCGGTACTTTGGCAAATGGAAAAGCTAGTCGGAGATTGAGGAAGTTTTGCAAGATCAAGTTCACATGTACTGATGGGGATTTCACTTATACTGCTTGGTTGAGGTTGTTTAGGATCACAGAGCCGGTCATTCTGGAGTACGTTCGTGAATTCCTTGCTAGTGTGGAGTTTAAAACTGAGGTTGATGATGATGAAGTGGATTCTATGTTTTTACAGCTTGGGGGCATCTGGAGGAGATTGACTCTTAGGGAGTTTACTTTGTGTATGGGTTTGTACACTGAGGAGGAGATAGAGACTGAGGCCTTTAAGCGGTTTTATAACACATGCTGGAGAAGAAGGGATGAGAATCAAGACCTTGCTGCTTATTTTGACCAGATAGCTGTCACAGGGGGTTATAATCCGAGGAGCCCTCCGTCGTATGTTATGGTGAGGAGCCCCATTCGTCGACTTGTGCACCGCCTTCTTGCTTGCTCGATTCGAGCAAGGCACCCAGCCAAGGAAAAGATGATTATGGATGATCTTTATCTGATGCAGGAAATGGAATGAGGGAACAACATTGATGTTCCTTATTATTTGGCTAGGTTTATGGCTATAGGTGCTAAGGGGTTTTCTGGTAGGAGTCCTTTGTAGGGGGCACATTTCATCGGGAGATTGGCTAGGAGTTTTGATCTTATGACCGATGAAGCTTTGGCCAAGGTAACCATTGGTAGGGATACTAATTTGATTGGCCTGCCTAAGCTAGTGGAGTTAGGGATTTGCATCCAGGATGTTTATGGTGCGATTCACCTAGCTGGGATTGCCCCTAGAAGGGAAGAAGGGGAAGCTAGTGGTGCAGGTGGTGAAGCCGGTGAAGAAGCTGAGGAGCAGGTGCCCATGGGACGTAGAAGGGCACATGTGAATATTGGGGAGAGGTCGCAGATTATTGATGAGAGGCTCGAGGGAATGTCATCCCACTTCAACGAGGAAATTGAAAGCCTTGGAGTGGGTATATATGGTCTTAGTAACCAGTTTGAGGGTTTTTCAGGTGCATTGGATCAGGTGCAGCAGCTCCAGCAGGATTTCTTTCATTGGAGTGCAGATCGGACTAGCCAGATGCTTCAGCATATGCATTTGAGCCACCCTAGGTGGGAAGTTCCGGAGTACGTGTACCAGCCCAACATTCCCGATGTCGGAGTCCAAGGAGGTGTGGCGTTCATGCATCCCGGGGCCACTCCTGGAAGCACCGCAAGCACTCCATTTGATCCTTCTCAATTCCACTCCGTGGATCATGATCTCCCCGGGGACGAGTGATTTCCCCACTTGATGAAACAATTTGAAATAATCTTAAAACTATTTTAAATTCAAGTCTATAATAACTTAACTATGTGGATATTTGCTTGTTCTATTGTTAATTGTACTCGTCGGGTACAGAATTTTCCTAGTATGTTGTGCAGGTTTTGATTATGTGACACAGTTACGGCGTAACCTTATGTTTTAGTTACGCCGTAACCCCTGCTGCAGTAGGGAATCTTGGAAGCAACACAATTAGTTAAGGCCTATTCCAGATCCAACACACATTAGCCACCCCATGACCCACCTTCTACCTTTAGGGAGACATCTTGAGCAACCATTCGAGAGGGGAGTTTATTTCTTTCTTGATTATTTTTCATTTCTATCTTATTTTTCCTTTTTCTTCGTACAAATGGGACATTGTACACTTCAAGTGGGGGGATAGGAATAGAAATGAAGTGTATGATTACTTAGCTTACTTGCCCTAATTTTCTAGTTGGTTTTAAAAATTTTAAGCTTATTTGAAAAAAAATTGTCATGTTTTTAACCAAATTAGAATCACATAAAAGCCGAGCACACTTGAACCCTTATTGCCTTTGGTGAGATTTAGCCTTTCCGTTTCCCCCATTTTACCCAAATCTACCAAAAATTGAGTGTGCTGATAGTATTGTAAACTTTAGAACCTGGCTTTTACATCACTTCGAGACCATAGACGAGTAGTGTATCAAGTTAGCTGGTGCATTTGGAAAAGGCAATTTGAAAAAAGTAAATGTTTTAGGATTTCACCCCAAATAGCCTATATGTGTTCACTTGTGTGCGTTTATCGATTAGTCGCATTGGCTTTTCGACCCCCGTGTTAACCCTATTTGTTGCACTCATCTTTAGTGCAAGATACCCCTAGTTACACCCTTTTGAGCATATCCTTTCATTTCATAACCCTTATTTTCGTTACAACCTTACACCTTAGCCTACCGTGTAGTTTTACCTTTTTACCTAGAAGCCATTGTTCACCCTAGTTTGAGGTTCAAATAAAGAAGCGTATATCATCTACATCTCGCTAATGATCTCTGAAGACCCCAAGTAATCACCTTATGCTCAGTTCAAGTGGGGGGAAATATATCATTATATCTCAAGCATATTGTAGTATATGCAAAAAAATAATAATAATAATAAATAAAAAATAAAAAATAAGCATGATTGTTTATAGTGCGAAAAAGAATAAGCACTACATTGGCATTGAGAATAATCTTCTCGATCACATTCGAAGGTAGGAAGAATAAGTTCAAGAATAATTTTGGAGGATTCCGGAGGCATGTACTGACCATATGAAGACGAACCTTAAATTATTGGTTGGATGATGGCAACTCGGTTTTAAGCTAAAACTATTTGTTTTCTTTTTCCTTTTCACCCATTAAATATCCCATGCCTATCCTTACCCTTTTTGTCGTGAAGCGTGTCTAGGTGATGCAGCGAGAAATCCTTGATGTTTTGGCCATGGATTTGGTCATGTATCATTGATTTTGTCCACTTCGCCGTGACACGTTAGTAATGACACCACCCCTTAAGCCTTTGAAACTCAACCCAACATTGCTTTCTAAAATTTGTCTTAACCTTAGCTCTAGTGGTGGAGTTGTGTGTAATTGCCAAGCTTATGATAGAATACTTACTATGTCCGTGCAATTGAGTGATCACCCAGAAATTAACACTTAGAATAGGATGAGTGAGAGTGTTTTCGTTCCCATTTCGTGAGGTTTCCGGTTCTTATTAATATTCTAGCATGGAATTCATAACTGCGCATTCGTCATGGATGTATCTTTTGCAGTCTAAATTAGTCTACTTGAGGGCAAGTAGAGTTTAAGTGGGGGGATATTTGATAACATCAAATAGTCCTGAGTTTCTAAGCATTAATTTCCCCCTTTATCATCACATTTTGAATATATTATTAGTGAAAACATCCTTATTCCTTGTTATTTCATTTCAGGACGCAAGGAAACTGCAACTGGACGTTTTCAAGAACTATTGATTCAGCTTTCTCGTAATTACAGCGTAATCAAGTGGTGAAGTTACGACGCAACTAGAGATTTCAAAGACTCTGGCGTAACCCTCAGAGTAGGTTACGCCGTAACCTCTGTTTACAAAGACTACGGCGTAGCTATCAGCTTAGGCTACGCCGTAACAAATATTTACACTGGATTATAGCAGCTACGGCGTAACACCAAATTAAGTTACGCCGTAGCCAACGGATAAGCACTGAAGATTAAAGGAAGTTACGGCGTAACTTTCTAATAAGGTTACGCCGTAACTATTTTGAAGCCTATATATAGTCGATGATTTCATCAGTATTGGATATCTCTCCTTTCCCAAACCTTCTAGGGTTTGGGGAGATCAAAACACATAAGAAGAAGCATGGTTTAAGAGCATGAATAACGAAGTTCTCGTCTACGATTTTCTTTGTATTCGAGTTTGGATTCTTTTTATATTTTTCTAGATCTTATATTATGAATTCATGATATTAATTAAAGTTTGCATTTATGTTATTGTTATTCTCTATAATTCTTTATAGACATTTGCTAGTCTTTTCATAGATTGCTAGCCTTAGTAGTATTATAAGCTTGGTAGTATCTAAAGGGCTGGGAGATATGACCAACTGACCCCAGTCTGATAGATAGCGAAGTATGGGAGGAATTGGCCATAGTACGACCACTCTTCGTGTGCGAATTGACCAAAGGATCACTTATCAAGTGGAGGTACTTAAGAGGTTAGGAGGAATCTAAGTTCCTAACGGTCGGGTTCCCACCGTCTAGATCTAGTAGATATGGTGCTTAATGACTGCTATTAGGTTGCCGAATGATCCCGGGTGACCTGTTCATCTTGGTGAGGAATCTAAGAACCATAGGCCATGACGAATCGACCAAAGGAGTCTGGTGATAATTAACCACTATATTGAATCTTGGTATAGGGATTCAATTCATATTTGTTTTCTTTATTAAGCTTCGTTTATCTTTCTTTTTTACCTAAATTTCTGGTGTCTGTGTAAATAGAATAATTGCACACCTAAGGATTATATCAGTTTTGTCTACCAATATATTACCTATGTTTTATCTAATCATCTTAGTTCTTCCAAGGTCACAGCTCTTTTGGGACGATACTCGGATTTACCTAAGGCTTTACTACATCTGATCGGGTACTCTGCCCGTTAGTATGTGTCTATCCTAAGTTATTCAAGTTTTATAAATATTAAAAGCAGGATGAAATAGCACATCAAATACGTTAGCTTAAAAATCTTTTCACCCAAAACACACAAATTTGACTCATGAACATTAATCTGAAATTGATCTAAGATAGTGATTACTTACATGTGAGGATACTTGTTATGGACTCACTCTTGCTTTAGAACACTTAATTCACCAAGATTTGATCATCAAGACTATATAGTTTTTCCCTCTTTTTTGTCTAGCTCACCTCACACACAACCCACTGGAAAGTAATGAAACACTTTGGAAGACATAAGATAATATCTCATATAAAATCTGGTATTAGTTTGGATAATTGGCACATCTAACCCCTCAAGTCCTTTTTTGTAACACTTTGACCTATAATATTTTCTAAAACCATTTAACTTAACATTTAACTTAAGTTTGATTATTTGGTTTGACTTCTACTTCAAATATTTGACTAACCAATAATAACAAGTCATTATATATCTATATTAAACTGCTACGTCGATGGCATTATTTTAATTGTTGTTTTATTGTTTTTTATTAGGCTCCGCATGGTATTTTGTTTGTTGGGATTCTGAGTTATATGTTGGGTTCTCATTCTTGGTCCAGTGTGCAAGCATCACTTTACTTATAGATAAGCTTCACCGATTCCTTTCTTCCACACTTTTCTACACATCGGTTTCTTTGCAACACTGGTATAATCGGATCTTGATCTATTTTAGCTTATTGATTTTTTGGTTGTTATGAGTTTGAATTTCTAAATTTTATTCGATCTGCGAGTTAGGGTTTCGATTTCGTTTTTGGGGTTTTTGTGAAATTAGTTGTTGTTATTGTGGTATTTACCATCAGTTTGTTTATTACAGTTATTTTGTATGGTGATCTCATAGCAATGAATTTTCAATTATGTTTGCAACCATGGTTGCTGCGCTTCTTAACAAAGTTACAATTGAGGTAGGCCGCATCTTGGTGGGGCAAGTTCTTGAATTTGCAGCCATGGCGGCTTCGCCCATTTGTTTACTTTGGTGGCTTAGAAAGCATGCTTCTGTTGGTGCCTGTAGTCTAATTGATATTTACACCGATGTTGTTGTGCAAAACAGTATTGGTATTCTCATTTTTGTTTCAAAAACATGATGGGTAACAAATAATGCATTACATTTTGAGTTTATGTTTGCAACCATGGTCAATACGCTTCTAAATAAAGTTGCAATTGAGGTTGGCCGCAATCATGGCAGGGCAAATTTTTTGTTAGATATATATCTATATTAAACCGCTACGACGGTGGTAATATTTTTAACATTTCATTTATGTTTTTAATGCTCCACATGCGGTTTTATTTGTTGGGCTTCTGTGGTATTTCAGGGTTTTTATAGAATTCGTTGTTGTTATTGTGGTTGTTGGGTGCGCTTCTTAACAAAGTTACAATTGATGTAAGTCGCATCTTGGTGGGGCAAGTTCTTGAATTTGCAGCCATGGCGGCTTTGCCCATTTGTTTACTTTGGTTGCTCATAAACAAATTTACAATTGAGGTAGGTCGCATCTTGGCAGGGCAGATTGTTTGATTTGCAGCCATGGCGTGTTCACTAGCTCGGTGGTATTATTTTAAACGTTGTTTTATATTTTTTCATTAAGGGTTGAATTAAGGTGTGTAGTCACCGATTTTGAGTTCCCATACAGTTCCTTTTCTTTTTTCAACAATCTAGCAGATCGTTTGGTGCAAGCCTTTGCAAAAGGGAGTTGGAACGAAAAAAGGATCTGTAAGGGGACTCAGACGGGTTAATTATGCTGCTTTATACCTGTTACATTGAAACTGTTGATTGCAATGCCTATTGCAGAAGGCAATGATTATTTGTTTGCGCGTTAAACTATTTCTTAAGTGTACCTCGCACATTCCCGTATCTTGGCAGGGTAACCAGGAATGTTATGTGGTTGCAGCCATGGCCGGTGCGTAGAGTGGCTCAATGAATTGCAGATCTGAGGCAGTTTTTAGATATCAATTGCGTTCAATGTAGTTGCCTGCTATTATCTTTCTCCTTCAGTTTCTTTTGTTACTTCAGCAAGATAACAGTGCGTCTGGTGCAGGCCACTGTGTAAAGTCTAACTGAATAGCAAAAGAGACTAGAGCGGGAGGTAAGAGATTCCAGTTATGTGCAGCCATAGCAGAAGTTTTATAATGCTGGTGTGTTTGTGTATCGGAGCCTATGTTTTTGCGTATTCGTTCTCTGATGTTGTGTTTTTGGTTTGCATTTGTGCTATATAACATTATGTTATACCAAGTTATTGCGGGTGGCCCGCGCGGCGCTTTAATGTGGTATATACTACCAGCGCCGGTGGGTTTTTTTATTCTTATTTGTCGACAGGCTCAGAAAGATTGGCCTGTTATGAGCACAAAATGATGTCATTTTTTTGCGCCCTTTTCAACCAATATATGTCGTTTTGTTTTCTTTCCTGTGAAGCTACGTGTCTTTTGGTTCTTCTCCAGATTTTGTGGTAGGTATGCCGTTTGTTGGATCGTTCGTTCATTGTTGCATGTTCGATTTCTGTATTTGTGTTTTTCTTTTGTGTGTTTGTTGTAGGTTGTTTCATTGGTGTGTGTAAGTTGAAAGGTGTTTGGTGTTGTTTACGACTTGTAGTATCTATTTTTGTTTGTTTTATTTTTGCATGCACGTTAGTTCACTATTGTTTTGCAGTGTGTGGGTTATTTGGTTAGGGATTGTTGTGTTTAGGTTACTTTGTTGTTTAAATGCTTTAGTTGTTAGTATTATACATAAGAGTAAGGCATACAAGAGGGTGGACGTTGTTGATAGTTGTCTTCGGAATTTACAACCCAATGACTATGTTGTCAGCCTAGGTAGTTGTCCGTTGGATTCGCGTGGGTTGGTTACAGTTGAGGAAGGTGTTGAAGGATGTAGTGTTGCTGTTGATGGAATGTTGGGATGGAGGAATGTCAGCCTTCCTATGAAAGGGCTTGCCTTTCAACTGTCGAACACTGAACGGGTTTTGAGCGTACCTTTTTTGCTTTTCTGAATTACAGGTTTTCATTGTTCGTCTGACATTGTGATGAATATTTGACTACTTTGATAATAGAATCCACAGATGTGCAGGTTGCTATGCGTGCTGCTAGCCTTTCAGTTAAACACTCTTGTGTTGCCTTTTGGAATGTTGCTCTGTTGGTGAAAACGTTATTGTCTTTCTGTTGCAACAGTTGGTTGTGGTTTCTAATGTTGGACAATTTTTCAATGATTCAACAGGTTTGGTGGCAATCTTTTAAAGTCATTTGCTCTAATTGTTATATAGGAGACTGTGATGAGTTTGTGCGGGCCTGTTTAAAGTTGAGATTACCCATTTCTTGGCAAGGCAATCAGTAATAGTTGCAGCCATGGTGGGTGTATCCGATTTTTCTAAATCGATACCCTATCTGAGCCTAAGTAAAAAAAACCTTATAGCAAGAGTGTAATGTGGAACAACCTATGTCTGTGATAGGTTTGAATGGATTAGAATATTAATCGTTTAGCTTAGTGATTAGTTAGTTGTGATGGTCTTCAAGTTGTTACGCTTATCCGGTATAGCTAGCGCTTCGCTTAATGGGATGGCATGACATTTTGTACTTATGTTTGCAACCATGGTGAATGCGCTTCTAAAAAAAGTTACAATTGAGGTGAGTCGCATCTTGGCAGGGCAAATTGTTGGATTTGCAGCCATGGCGTGTTCACTAGGCCGATGGTATTATTTTAAACGTTTTTTTATTTTTTTAGGCGATGGATTTAGGTAACGTTGGTGGTATTATTTTAAACATTGTTTTATACTCTTTTTATTAAGCAATGGTATTTTAAATATTCATTTATATTTTTTAATTAAGGGATGGCTTATGTGTGTAGCCTGTGGGTTTTTTTACTCTTATTTGTTCGATAAAAAAGTAGTAGACAAGCCCAGAAAGATTTCCCCGTTATTAGCACAGAATGGTGCAATTTTTTTGGGCCCTTTTCAAGCAATATATATGTCATTTTGTTTTCTTTGATGTGAACCTACGTGTCTTTTAGTTCTTCTACTGATTCTGTGGTAGGTACGCCGTTTGTTGGATCATTTGTTCATTGTTGCATGTTTGATTTCTCTGTTTGTGTTTTTCTTTTGTAGGTTTGTTGTAGGTTGTTTCATCAGTGTTTGTAAGTGAGAAGGTGTTTGATGCTGTTTAGGAGCTATAGTATCTATTATTCTTTGTTATGTTTTTGAATGCACATTAGTTCGGTTTGTTTTGCAGTGTGTGGGTTATTTGGTTAGGGATTCTTGTGTTCAGGTTGTTTTAACAGTAAGGCATGCAAGAGTGTGGACGTTGTTGATAGATGGCTTCAAAATTTGCAACCCTATCACATAACGGTCAGTGCGATATTAGTTGCATGGGCTTTAATAGTCCAACGGCCATGACTGGAACAAAGACTCAAATCATTCTGTTTTCGAACAGTTTCGAGGCCGTTGCACTATTAAAGTTCGTGTAACTGATGTAGCAACTACAGGTCGTTAAAGCAGTGCATCGGACTATTAAGTTATCATAAAACTAGATAACATGATTGCAAACGTACATGGAAGCGAAATATTAAGGTGATGATGAACATCATATCCTAATTAACTACGTATTTTGGCATGGCAATCACATTACAAATGTGGTTGCAGCCATTGCGGAAGTTTTATAGTGATGGTGTGACTGTGTACCTAAGCCTATGTATTTGCGTATTCGTTTTCTAATGTTGTACTTTCGGTTTGTATATGTGCTATATAACATTATGTTACATAAAGTAATTGCGGGTAACCCGCGTGGTGCTTTAGTGTAGATATAAATCATCGACGCTGTGGTTTAATATAGGTATATAATACTGTATAAACATTATATTCTAAGGCTGTGATGAATTCATATGGGTCTGTTTGAAGTTGAGATTACCGGCGTCTTGGCAAGGAAATCAACAAGGTTTGCAGCCATGGTGGGTGTATCCGCTTTTTCTAACTTGATACCCTATCTGAGCCTAAATAAAAAAATATTATAACAAGAGTGTAATGTAGAACAACCTATGTTCGTGGTCAGTTTGAACGGATTTGGTAAAAAATAAGTCTGGGAATTTGGCGTGGCAACTTCTTACGGATGCAAATGTGGGTTGTCTAGATGGTTATTCGAGGCTGCTGGAAAATTGAAATGATATTTCCGATTTTCTTTTGATTTCGATTGAATGCTACCTCCAAAAAAAAGCTCCTTTAACTGCCAACAAGTAGTGGTGGTTTACAGCAATGTGCAATGGTCAACAGTGTAGTCCTCTTACATTCGCATACTCCAAACAATGATCGATTCACAGGAATCAAGATTAATATATGTAGCAATTAAGCTTTGTTGATTGAATGGCATGTCAGACCTGTTATCATCTATAAGTTAAAGCTATAAAAATTGAACTATAGACAGATGATACCAGGTCCAGCATGGCAACCAATTAATAAACCTGGATTGCAACTATACAAATGGTTACCGTTGGTTGTATCGGTGCGCGTTGCTATTGTTGCTGCCAATATCCTTTACCGAGGGAATGAAGTGATGGCGCAACACGTTAAGGGCATTATTCTGTCACCGATGTTAACACTGACAACTTAGGCTCAGATACGTGTAGTCTTGGCATTTTGCAATAGCAATAGGTAGCATATTATACAATTGCTAAACTATATACTCTGAATGTTTTATGATGGCTACCTATTGCTATTGCAAATTTTCTTGCGACTGTAACCATGCATATGTTGTTTGCAATCACTTTTGCTGTCGATTCTCTATACATCAGGTAACACACAGAAACGACTATATGCGTTAAGTGCTATAGGTGGTGCTGATAATGTTGAATTAGTCTACATACACCTGGAACTGATGAGGTGATTGTTAAGTGGTGCAGGTAATGATGATAACGCTACAATAATCCACATACACATGCGGCTGACCAAGTAATTCAAAATCGTGTTTTTTTTAAGTTTTTCATTCATTTTTTAGACACTTATTTGGGTTAATGAACTGCAGTAGGTTGAAGGCAAACGACAGTAACACTTTCTTATTTTCTTACACACTGATATTGCAACAGGGAAAAAATATATGCGAAACAACAGCGAAAACAACTGAATTCGTTCGTGACGCTGTTTTTAAAGATACAAAAATTGATGCGGTACCAGCTGCGCAGCAAGAACAGGAGCGAGGTAACAACATTTATATCAGCAACATTTACTTTACTCAAAATATGCTTAACACATACGATGACCTAAACAACCAACTGTAAATAAAAAATAGGTACTCTCAAAACACCTGCATCAAAAGAAAAACATCTAGCAGTCGCTCACAAAGCCCAGGAACCAACACAGAACAGGTCAGTCGCACTAGCCTTTTCTGAAAATGAGACAGCAAACTGTAACAAAAAAAATTAGTTCGCAAAATTATTACTACATGGAAAACTCTTTTTATTGAACAAAATATCTTACAAACAAGTTACATGAAAATAGGTTGCATGCTACAGGCCACTTATTTCTAAATACAAATACCATCAAATCACCATACACATAGAAACTACTAACAGGTGGCGAACCATAAGAAACTGCAACTTCATTAGACTGGCACAAATTTCCCAATATTAAACCCTGGAAATTACAACGACAAAAGACCAATAAGTCTCTCGGTAAACAAATCCTTATCACGCGCACTCAACTCAAGTTTCCTTGCCATAATCTGCAACTCCAGCATTTTTTCATTGTCTTTCTTTGAACAGTCCTAAGAAATTCAGCCATTTTCTGAGGCACATTTTTGCCAACACTCTCTAGCTCACCAATCAAAGCTTCTCTTTCGCGAACCAGCTCAAGCATCTTTCCACAAATTCCGTAAATTTGCTGACCTAATTTTAGATCCTCACTTCCAGATTTACGATAGTATAGAACCATCATATCTGTCCAGCTAGAGGAATTTGCCTCAACTTTGAGCTCATCACATTTAGGAAGTCTTGCCATTCTCTTATGTTATTTCTAGAAGTTAAATTGCATCTGCAGATATGAATAACATTAGAAGCAAGGAGTTTGTTAGATAGGCATACCAACAAACAAACAATAATCACATGCATTAGTTTTCCATGGATGAAAATAAAGGTGCAGGGAATCAACACAAGTTGAATAGGAAAGAGCCTTTTTCAGACACTGCAAAGAGTTCTAAATGTGACAACCCGTAATTTCAGGACATTTCATATAGACTAGATTTAGTCTACACATCATTAGTAACATCATTTCATATCAATTTATGCATGGGTTTTGCATTTTACATTAAACGTTTATTTTCTTATTAAATAAACGCTATCGCGTAAACATTATTTGAACATTTGATCCGACACTTCCAAAAATTATCCCAACATATTTTTATACTCATATTAAGATTATAAAAATAATATTATGAGTTTACCCAGTGTTTTAAATTTATTTTGTATATAAATTGTTATATTTATATAATTACGACGGTCTTCGTAAAAACTACACGATAATTATTATTTCACTCAAATTTTGCAAGAAATGTATTTTTATAATTTTTATGACTTCAATATATTTTATTTTGACCCGTTAAAATTTATTTTTAGTTAACGCTACCCTACAAGCTCAAATATTTACACAAGTTACTAACTATCCCTAAATAATTACACAATTTCTCTACATCTAATTACCTAAATAAAAAAAAAAAAAAAAAAAAAAAAGGTATCCTAGCTAATGAGAACACCCTTGTGTCGACAAGGGGAATGACTCACACTTAAAAGTTGCAAAATATCTTCCAACATAATCATATTTTACTAAACAATAAACACATACATATCAAAAATATAAAGTGTTAAAGCAAAAACCTCTCTTCTCCTCTCTTCTCCATAACCGGCCACATTAAAGGATGTTAGGTCACTAGTTTTACAAACACAAGTTATAAGAGAAGAGATGAGGCGATTGAGCAAGCTCTAACACACACACATGATAGTAAGCATACGGTTATGAGAAGATGTATGTGAAAGAAAGAAAACTTGAATAACCAACCCTCAAATGAGGGTTTACAAGATTATTTATAGGAGGGAAGCTAGGGCAACACTCCTAGTTCCCATCCTTTCTTATGTGGGCTTGGGCCTAAGCTTATGGGCCTTCTACATAAGCTTGACCTTAAACAAACATAAAGGCCATAATAAAGCTACCTATTACATATGAAATATAAATACTTGAAATACAGTTTAGGAGTGATTCCAACAATCTCCCCCTCAAGTATATATGAATGTAAACGGTGAAGGCGTTGATGTAATAGTAGCTGTGACGTCTTCTGACATTCTTCTTTCTTGTGAGAGGAATTGCCTTGATTCGTACAATCTCCCCAGTGTAGAGAGATAGTTATCTTTGAACAGTGATGCTTCGACATCATCTTTAACTTTGTTCTTTGATCATTGTTCTTTGTGGTGAAAGTGATAGTATGTTGTTGTCTGCATCAGTCTGCCTCAGGTCTGCTTCGCTGCTCCAGTGTCTCCACGTCATTCTTCAACATGCTCACACGCTCTTTGACGTTGGAATTCAATGCTGATGAAGTTCTTTAAGTCTTTAACATTGTAGATTCTTTGGTTTGACGAAGAATCATTCTGACGGTTGTGTTGCTTTTGAATAGAACTTCCATTAGTGATGCTGTTGGCGTGAGCATGAGAAGAATCAGCACGATCATTCCGCTCCAGAGCTTCCATAAGAAGAAAACATTTCAAACGGTTAGTAATAAGCGGTTTCCGGCACTTACAAGTTTGAACTTCGAGAGTGTTGACAGCATAGTGTGAAAACACGACTCTAATTCTTACAAAGGCCGTTCCTGAAATGGAGTCCCACAAGTGAGATAACGCGATGTACCGAAGTACATCTACAGTTCATATGAGTCGCTGAGGTATACCGAAGCATCACCTCACGACTGTAGACCGTTTGAGACACACTCCGCGTAATCCACGGGGAGTTACCGAAGTGACCTGCTGTCAGGGCTGTTTGATGTTGACCCTGGCAGGAGTTTCCATTCAATCACTGAGGATCACAGATGTGAACCTCTCATAAATGTTCTCGACAGATTGCTAAGATTTGTGAAGGACTCGATATGAACCACTGATAATCTTATTAGTTGATCATCAAGTGATTAAATGTCAAGTGTTCCTAAGATATCTTTTGATGAATCTCGTGGCTCTAGACTCAACAGTGCGTTTTGGTATTCCTGAGCGGAGACTAGGGAGAGGGTCTCCTTCTTCAATACCAGCGATCTCTAAGAGAAAGCCAATAGTTTACGTAGGGTTCCCTGTGAGAATGAAACAAGTTTCTGTTTAGAAAAACTTGAGTGGCTAAGAAGGTTTAGTGCATGCGTCACTGGGTCCATGACGACTTTTAATCTTCAATACCGGTGTCACTGAGTGACAGCCAGTAGCATATGAATTGAACCCGGTGTCTGCCCTAAGTTGAATAATCTGGAGGGCTATTTCTTTTCACCCTTTGCTTTACATTTCTTTTTGATTCTTCAACTCCTTCTTTCTCCGATTCTCATTTTCTCCTTTTTATAATCATTCCTAAGGACTTCTAACACTAACTAATGGTAGTATCCTTGGGTAGATCCCTCCGGCTCTGGCGGATCATAGGACGGTTATTCCTAACCTTAGTCACCTTATAACTCCATGACTAACCTATGTTTGCCATTAAAACCAATGTTTGTGAAAATATCTCTCAAAGGGTTTGTTAATGAAAAACATGTTTGAACCACAGTGAGAGATGATGTTTTGCATAAATACTCCCCCTCCACGTGTGCTTAATAGATTTAATGGTTAAATGCACAGTGAGGAAAGAGCGCGCACTTTTTGAATTGATCCACTAAAGATAGACAATCTTCCGCGAGACACGGTTACGTTGAATAGTTAAAGAGTTACATTGTCAGCTTTTAGGTGACAACTAGCTCTAATAACTACCTTGAAGGTGTAGACAACCCTTGGAAGGTTGTCTAACCCGTCAGAGTTCATGTCTATCAAAAGTTTCTCGAATGGTACTTTCTACTTGGACAAGTCCTTTGCGAGACACGTTTACATTACTAGCGAACTAGCTTGAAATTATTACCCGTCCAGGACAAGTCTTTTCGAGTTACAAACATTTTAGTACCGTTAATTCGTTGGTTAAGTCTGAGGTACACAGATTCATTTGCATTTTGTACAACATATTTCTTATCACACAATTTTCTCCCCCTAAAAAATGGCATATAAAATGTTATTTTTGAAACGTTTGAGAATAAATATGACCATTTCGAGTGTTGCGGGAAGAGTGACCACTGTGAACAATTTGTGAACAAAGTTTTAATTAAAATACTCCCCCTCAACTAGTGATATAAACGGTTGAGGTTTTGAAAAAAAAATCATATGGGGAAGTACTTGTGTTTGTCTGAGCAAAACCTTGAAAAATGAAAGGTTTGATAGGTTTTACTCAAAAATAAGAAGCTTTCGCTCCTTTTATAAGGAATGTGGCACTGAGGCGTACCACAGGGTCCTTTCTTGACAATTGCGGGTTGTACACTGTTATGTGTGCACAAGCCATAGACATATATAATCACACATCCAAAATTATATGAAGGAAGCAATTCAAGGGGTACCAGGAAGTGCAGTGATGTTCCCAGGAGTACGCACAGGGCGTTGAAAGCCGGTGATGTTTCTCCTGGGTCGACCACCAACATAGCTCTCCAATCGTCTGAACTGATCCCTTCTGAACAACCGTTCATCAATCATGGTGATGATACGTCTCACATCCCTCCTTTCCTGAGAATTCCAGCGCTTAGGAGACCCAACTTTCAGGCGTATATCCTTCAACCTGTACGCCAATCCATCCCTAACCAGCTTCAAGGTATGATCCCCGAATTTGTGGAGCTCACTACACGCCATTAAGCAGTTTCTTTGAAGTTCACTATGGTAAACAACGCCGAAAGGTTTGCTGATGAGTGTATATTGAGATAGCTGGTTGAGATCGGGAAGAGTAAGCGTTGGAGGAGTGAGGTTGACACGCGTCTGATAAGATTCAACAGCCATCTAGATATCTTCAACACGTTCTTTGATCACGATGCGTCTAATGAAGATGAGAACTGACTTGATAAGTTCACGTTGAACTTCAGTCGAGAATTGTCTCATACGACCCTGTACTTTGGCAAGATACATGTCTTCGATGTCGTTGAGGGACAAGTTCTCAAAGTCAGCCTCGGAGAATCCATAGTCCTGTTCATCTTGTCGTTTGACTATGATATTCTTCAAGAATGTGTAGTCCCACTTAGACTTGAGATCAATGTGTTTGATGGCCACGATGTCCTTAGAACTATACACTGCATGTTGAGACTTCTGAACCAGGCAGCTTCTGTAGTAGATTCTTCGGCGTTCAGGCCAATGATGAATCCCATACAATGCATCTTGGTCGTATGCTTGCACGTTGTCAGAAAACAAGTGATTTGCTCGTTCCTCGATAGCTATGCAGTTTGAGTAAATAGCCGCTGGGAATGGAAGAGTCAATGATGTAGCGTATTTTCGCGAACCATCGCTACCGTGTAAGAGAAAATCTAGGTCTCTGTTAAAGAAGTATCGGAAGGGAATCCGTGGTTCGTCTGTTTGGCCAATGGTCGGTAGGGGTTTGGTCCAGTCGGTGTAGTATGGAGGGTTGTCCCTTTGTGTGAAGTCAATGTTTGCTTCCGGATTGAGCCAATCCATGTTGTTAGACATAGCTCGAGCGATGTTCTCAAGATGATATTCGACCTCGAGAGCGCTTTCAGAGCTGTCTTGTAGAAGTTGAAACGCTTCATTCTTGATTCGCTTCAACTCAGATTTCGTCATTTTCTTCACATGGAACTTTTCCTGCAAAAGTTTTGCGTGCTCCAATTTAGAACCGTCTACCAAGTCTTGACCATCATCAGGGTAGGGAGTTTGATTGACAAGTGTGGAGAACCATTCAAACTCTTTGGTTTTATCGTCATCTAGCCATGATACGACTCCAGGCTGAGTCGTCTTCTTCTTCTTTTTGGAGGGCCTTGATGATGAAAGTGGTTTCTGCACTTGTTTGGGTGAGGTGGGTTGTTGTCGGGGCTCAAGGACCTCTTCATCGTCACCACCCATATACTCAAAGTAATCACCTGTTTTATGAGTCAGGGGTGGTAACTCGGAATCGTCCCGAGGTTTATCAGTAGAAGACCGAGGTAGAGGAGACTTTTGTTGAGAAAAAGTCCGTGGTGGAGGAGGTGGCATCGAAGTAGATTTACCAGACTGCTTCTGACGTTTAGGTGCAGAGTCCTTGTCCTTATCATCGTCATCTCTTGGTCGTTTGGGTTGATCGGCTGACTCCTTGCATGATGATCTGAGTTGAAAATCAAGTAGATTTTCGAAAAATTTAGCTTCATCCGAAGTAAACGTTCCAGATCGCTTTGACATTTGCATCACTAGTTTAGCGATTAACTCAGATTCAGAGAGATCAGCTTCTTTGGCCATTGTATGTTTAACCAATGCGACGATGTTAGGGGTGAGTTGTCTGGAAAATACTTCTCTAGTCACACTGGGGACAGTGTCGAGAAGAAACTTGTGGGTATGATCTCTTGCTGTCTTCTCCAGTTCCTTTTGGACTTTAGGAACGATATCTTGAAGGTACTTGTTAGTGTAACCTTCGATCATTTCGTTCAGTTCCTCTTTTTGATGACTCTTCATGAACTTCTGAACAAATTCCCTTTCTTTCTCCATCTTGTCTTTCTCATCATTTAAGTACTGAATCTGGTCAGCAAACCAATTCAGTTTTCTGTAAAGTATGTCCTTCTTTCTGACTTGTTGGACAGCTTTCACAATCTTTGCATGAGTCTAAGAAATCCAAGATTTAGGTGGTTTCTTCACTGATTTGGATGATGATCTGGTTGACTTCATTGATGGTGGTGGTGATGAATGAGATGAAGAGTTTGATGATGAGGAGACATGAGGAGACTTCATGTCCTTAGGAGTTTCTGAGGTTTTCTCCTTTGAGTGTGTTGGACTGTCTAGAAGAAACTTTGTATAATCATCCTCGTCATCTCTAGACTTTTCTTTCTTAGTTTCCAGTTTCTCAAAATCATACACAATAGTATCCTCCACAGGCTGTTGTTGTTGCAGAAGAGTGGTGGCACCAGATCCCTTACTGGGTTGATTAACCGTATCAGGATCTGGTGAGGAGTGGGCAGCACCACTTGATCCTTCGGGGCCACCCATTTGATCTTTAGCAAATTCTTCATCCTTTTGAAGGTGTCTGACGTTGTGAAACTTCTTCCTGTATGATTGATCCAGTTTCTCTTCTTCATCTTCAGAGCTTTCATCATGTGACACAAGTGCAGGAGTCTTCCCTTTTCCTTTATTAGTTTGAGGACTTGGAGGTTTTGGTACTGAGGGATTTTCATCCTTTGCAGTTTCAGAGTATGTGATCTCTTCATCTGTGTCAGTAGCATCAGAGTCCTCGTCCCTGAGCTGTCTTTGCGGTTCAGGTGAAAGGATTGGAGTGGCTTCCTGAGAAGGAACTTTTTTCTTAGGGGTAGGTTTCCTCTTTGGAATAGGTTTCTTCTTTGGAATGTTCCTCTGACTATCTGAACTTGTGACACTTCCAGCACTTCCTTTTCTGGTTCTCCTTACAGGTGTTCCAGAAGATTTTTCGTCGAGATGACCAACTTTGCCTTGTCTGACTGCTTCCAGATACCTTTTGTACGTTTCGAGCTTTCTGACATCTTCAGTTAGAAGGAAATCTGGCAGCACAGCACCTTGTTTCTTTGTAGACGTTTCCTTGATTCTGACAGATAGAATAGGTTCCGTCAACATATCGTGATTGTCGGGGTCATTGAGCCTCTTGGGAATATCAGGATGAAGTCCAAGTGCTCTCTGGATCAACAAATTAGTATATCTGATGTAGGGAATCTTTGAGCCAAGTTTGTTGAGAAATGACATCATGTCATCCCAAATCAGAGCTTCGATAGCGATGTGTTTCTTGTTGACCAATGCCCAGAATATTTGCAGTTCCATGAGCTTAGGGTGCTCCTAGCCGCTGTCACGACCAGAAACAGACTTGGTGATGATCATGTAGAGAGTTCTCCAGGGTTGAGGAATACTCTTAAGCTCTACGTGAGAATGCTTGGTGATTACTCCTGTAGCCTCGTCATAGCCGATATCGATTAAGAATTGGAGAGTGAGCTCTTCAACAGGTGTGGCATATAGTTTGGTTGGATCGACATCAGGAATTAGGAGAACAGCCCTTAAGTCTGCAGGTGTAATGGTGACTTGTTTGTGATTCAGAGTCACCGTCACAGCAGTCTGTCCTTTGACCCTTTCCATAGTGTTCCAGAACTGTTGGATGTAGATCTCAGGAACAGTTGCAGAGTGAGTAAGCATGTTCTGATACGGATGAGTCCTCAGAATATCAATAGCAATTAGACACGAAGATTCTGAGCAAGTGAGGGTGTCAAAGTCAACACGGAAATTATTCTTTCCTATCTTCATTGGATAGCCATGAGGATAGATATCAGCAATGGAGAGAACTTCAGGTGCATCCACATTCATTTGTTCAGCCATGTCGTGATCTGAAATAACATTAGCCAAAAGAACCAACATATCGAAAGACATAATGTTAGTCAACAGAGGGTTTTATTGTCTAGTTATTGAATGTACAGTGATAATGATTGTTACGAGTCCTAAGTCACTTGTATGATCAATAGTTCAATGATGTCGTGAAATGTTTCGTGAGTTAGTTAACTTTAGGTTTTAAAATTTATTTTATCACTTATTGTTCACAACATATCAAACGATTTAAGTTTATTAGTGACATTTTTGGATTCGTGATGATATGATTAGTTTATTTACAAGTTTGTACACGTAACAATTCATAACGAAGGTATGATCTCGGCTTATGCGTAGGATTGGTAAAGTTATGCGTAGACAGGAATGATATATGCGTAGGCGTAAACTTACGCGTAGGATCCTAACTTACGCGTAAGAAGTGTTACGCGTAGGAAAAGGAGACCTTATGCGTAGAGCTTATGCGTAGGCATATATTAACCTTACGCGTAAGGCTACTCGTAAGAGTTGACCTTATGCGTAGAGGTCACTGTTTACGCATATCCTTCACAGGATACGCGTAGTCCCATATGTAGAACGTTATGCGTAAGACAAATCTTACGCATAACAAGCTACGCGTAAGGTGATCCTTATGCGTAGATTAACAACAACCTTGATTCTGAATATTAAGTGTTGCAAGCCTGAAATAAAGCATCATATCATCAATGTTAAACACATAACATTCATTTTATGACAGATCAAGACACAATTGCACAGTTGAACAGTTACGCGTAAAAAATCTTACGCGTAGTTTTAAAACCCTAAATCTACGCGTATGAATTTTAGCCATGGATTATGCACCAAAGTTTTTCTGGTATATCTTAGATGTTGTGAGAGCATAATGACCAAGTTTTAACACTTAATTTGCAGTGAATCAAAAATACCCAAACTCAAGAACCTTAAACCCTAATTTCAAATTGTTAACCAATTCGTGTTTCTGGGTGGTTAGAGACCTTGGAAATCATCAATTCAATAACACAAGAGCATAACCCAACAATTTTTTTGACCAAAACATTTCACATTTAGAAATACCCAATTCGACTCATAAACCCTAATATTCAAAATTCATCAATTCGTGATTCTGGGTTAGTTTTGACGATAGAAAACATATCATAGATGTTTTTAAAACATTTTGACATTATCTTTTAAGTCACAAACACATAACACATGATTATGTGTTCTTACGCGTAAGCGAAGAACACAAAATCATCCATATCAGTAGATTTGACCGTTGGATTCATTTGAAAATCAAAACCAATGTTCAAAAACACGTTAGAAACATTAGTCCACTTACAAAATGAAGATCTGAAACACGGATTTCTTGAGTGAATTATGTGCGTAGGATGGTTTTAGGTTTTTGTAATAAATGAGAAGTGAAAGTAGATGGGAGGGTGTTTTATTAAAAGTGAGTTTAACCTTTTGACGGTTTTGGTCCCTCCACCTTTTCCTTTTTCAAACAAAGCCTTTTAACTTCCATTTTGGTTACCAAACAAAGATTTTTAGGAAAGAAACACGACGACACTCCCCATCGACTTGAGAAAAATAATGAAAGGTTATTAATTTAAGTCCGAGGAGTGTCTTTGAACCAGAAAATGTACCACCATTTGTAACAGAATCAACCGAGATATGATAACATGCAAGTACACAGATATTTTGAAACAGTTAAGAGATTATTTTCTCCCCCTCAACACTTGATCGGAAAAATATTTAATTTTTAAAGATTAAAGTGTTGACGGAAGAAATGTACTTGCCATGTTGAAAGAAAGATAGATAAGGAGAATATTTTTGTTGTTTTATCGGATTTTATATTTTTGTATTTTGTTTTTGAAAAATTATTTACAGAAGATGTTTTGGTGTTTGACAGGTTTTTAAGACTGTTTTAAGAGGTCATCCAATTCCTCTTGAGTCAAACACCTCATACCAATTCGGTGGACCAACTCATTAAACCTAGCGGGAGGCAAGGCTTTGGTGAGCAGATCTGCCAATTGGTATTCAGTACCCACAAAGTATAATTCAACGGTACCCTGTTCCACGTGGTCCTTGATGAAATGATAGCGTAGATCGATGTGCTTTGATTTCGAGTGCTGAACAGATTTGCACGAAATGGCAATGGCACTCCGATTGTCGCAGTACATCGGGATTCTGTCAAATACGTAACCATAGTCTTTGAGTTGTGTTCTCATCCAGATGACTTGAGCACAACACGCGGACATGGCTACATATTCTGCTTCGGTTGATGACAGCGATGTACAATCCTGCTTCTTTGATTGCCAAGACACCAGTTTATCACCGAGAAATTGTAGAGCTCCTGAAGTACTTTTTCTTGAGTCTAAGCATCCTGCGTGATCAGCGTCTGAAAAAGCGATTAGTTCAAAACCAGAATCCTTCGGATACCAGATCCCCAAGTTAATGGTTCCCTTGATGTATCGGAGGATTCTTTTTGCCTCAGAGAGGTGGGTTTCAGTTGGTCGCGACTGATAACGGGAGCATAGATAAACGGCAAAGACAATATCAGGTCTGCTAGCTGTTAGATACATGAGAAACCCAATTATACTTCGGTATTTGGTAGGGTCAACCAATTTCCCATGTAAATCAGCATCTAATTTCTTGGTATGAGTCATTGGTGTGGCATAAGTATCACAGGTTTTCATTCCAAATTTGTTTAACAATTCAAGGGCGTATTTGGACTGACTCAAGAAAATACCACGGGGTGATTGATGAACCTGCAGTCCTAGAAAGAATGTAAGTTCACCCATCATGGACATTTCAAAATTTTTCTTCATTAGTTTTGCAAAAGCAATTGAAAACTTTTTATGTGTAGACCCAAAAATGATGTCATCCACGTAAATTTGAACAATTAAGATATGTGCCCCGTGATATTGTATAAAAAGAGTTGGGTCAACCGAGCCTTTGGTGAAATTATTGGCAATGAGGAAAGATGATAGCTTATCGTACCATGCCCGAGGGGCTTGTTTGAGACCATAAAGAGCTTTGTTCAGTTTGTAGACGTGGTTCGGGAACTCAGGATCAACGAATCCATCTGGTTGGCTGACATAGACCGTTTCTTTAAGTTGTCCATTGAGAAACGCCGTTTTGACATCCATTTGATAGACCGTCATATTCATATGAGCAGCGAACGCGAGAAATATCCGAACAGCCTCAAGACGAGCAACCGGAGCAAAAGATTCTTCAAAGTCTATTCCCTCTTCCTGACGATAACCCTTAGCAACTAGACGTGACTTGTTTCGGATAACATTCCCTTCAGCATCCAATTTGTTTTTCCAAATCCATATTAGACCAATGACGTAGACCCCTGTTGGTCTTTCAACCAGTTCCCATACTTTAAGACGTTTGAATTGGTTGAGTTCTTCCTGCATGGATTCAATCCAGTTGTCTTTTGTCATTGCATCTTTAATGTTTTTAGGCTCAGATTGGCAGACAGTGAGAGCATAAATGCAATGTTCACCATCTGTGTGAAGACGTTGTCTCGTAACGACTGGTTGATTCGGGTTGCCAATAATGTTAGCCATAGGATGGTCTTTTGTCCATCTATGTGTAGAGGGTTGATGTTGGTATACATTGTGCAGATTCTGAGGGTTCAAGTGGTTTGTTGAAGATTCTGCGACATCTGGTGTAGCAGTCTCATTGGCAAACGGGTTGAAGAACGCATTTGGATCAAAATCTGCAGGTGGGGGTACGTCATTCAGAATATCATCAGCCGGTTCATCATTGTTGGAAGCGGTGTGTTCAACTGTTGTGTTGGAGTCAACTGGTGTAGGTGCATCTTCAACAGTAGTTGTTGTAGCAGGTGTATCAGGTATAGGAATATTATCAGGTTGTGCAGCGGAAACAGCGGATACACCTGGAGCATGTTCATCAATATCGTCACAGAACAGAGGAGCAAATAACCTTTCCATTTGTTGACGAGTTAGCTGGGGGCTTTGTTCAGCTGATGATGGGGGTTGAGGGAAGTTTAAACGGTTGTGACCGGGTTCTAAGCTGTTTTACTCAGAAGCCATTTCAGTGAGTTCATCGAAATGAGCATGAATCGTTTCCATTACCTCCTTAGTTCGACGATTCCAGATTCGGAAACCTTTAGAATTGTCACAGTATCCAATAAAGACTCCAATATCAGCTTTGGCTTTGAGCTTTCCAAAATCGTCACGATCATTATTCGGATAGCAAAGGGATCCAAATACATGAAAGTGTTTGAGGTTCAGTTTATAGTTGTGGACAAGCTCGAAAGGTGTTTTGTTGTGGCGTTTTGTGATCATAGAACGGTTTTGAGTATAGCATACAGTAGATACAGCTTCTGCCCATAAGTAATCTGGAAGTTTAGCATTGATTAACATTGTTCTTGAAGCTTCCACTAACGTTCGGTTTCGTCTTTCAACAACTCCGTTTTGTTCAGTTATACGTGCAATAGATGTTTGATGCTGAATTCCCACTTTCTCATAAAATTCACGAAGGGTTTGGTTAACAAATTCAGTTCCTTTGTCTGTCCGAATTATCCTGACGGTGTTGCAGAGCTGAACCTGTATCTTTGTGAGAAAGGTGATGATCATTTGTGGAGCTTGGTCTTTGGTACGAAGAAAGTAGACCCAAGTCCATCGTGAGTAGTCATCAACAATTACTAAGATGTAGCGTTTGCCATTGATCGTTTGCACGTGCATCGGGCCACACAAATCCATGTGAAGAAGATGTAGTACATGCTGAGAGCTGTGTTCCACCTTTGAAGGAAAATGAGCACGAGTGCTTTTCCCTTGTTCACAGGCTGAGCAAAGGTGATCTTTTGAATACCGGAATCGTGGGAGTCCTTCAACTAGTTTGTGTCGAGCAAGGTTGGTGATGGTTTGAAAGTTTAGATGTGAGAGACGACGGTGCCATAGCTAGGATTTTGTAGATGTTGCCTTTGAAAGTAAGCAAATGGGAGAGGAAGCAACCATGTCTTGTATAGAGATAGTGTAGAGACTAGAATTACGCGAGCCAGACATAAGGTCATTTCCATGTAGATCACGAATGAAACAAGTTTTCTCCCTGAAAGCAACCTCCAAATCTCTATCACAAAATTGACCTACTGAAAACAGATTGTGACCGAGGCCTTCCACATAGTAAACCCTGCTGATTTCGATGTTCCCATTGACATAATCTCCGTAGCCCATGATAGCTGCGAAGTGATCGTTCCCGAATCTGACAGTGCCAATGAACTTTGCAATAAAGTTTGATAACAGTTTAAGGTTGCTTGTCATGTGTCGGGAACATCCGCTATCAACAATCCAGAGAATGATCTGTATCACCTGCATTACACACAGATGACACAGATGGAATAGAAGTAGATGTGGAACCCGAAATGTTAGAGGGTTCCGAAGCAGGTATGTTAGACATACACACATTGATAATTTTAGGCATCCATTTAAATCCTAGTGTGTTATATATCCATTTCTGCCATCTATAACTACTCTTTGCTTTAGTCTTAGTGAAAACACTAGGTGGTACTACATTCTTAGGAGGTGAAGCGGGAGCTACTGTGATAGCAATGGTTGCCTTAGAATCTAAAGAAGGCGGTCTACCAAGCACAGACTTAGAATGATTAGTGGGCCTAGAGGTATTCCGATTCTTAGGATTTCGTAATCGAGAGATTATAGCTTTAGCAACACATTTGTCATGACAATCAGAATTCATACTCTTTCGACAAATAACACAAGGTGCATCAGACTGAATATCAAAAGTACTTAACGGTTTAGCATTCGTTACATCACTATTTGTATTACATTTGCCAGACGCAACATCTATAGTGGAAGCAACATGAGTTTTATTCAGAGTCCTAGGGTGTTCTTCTACTTTAGCATTCCTTATTGATCTTTTCTTATGTCGCAACTTCCTATTCTTCGTTTGAGTGCTCCTAGGCTGTGAAGTGCGGACGTTTGGAAAAGATGCAACTATTCCTGTTTCAGTAGAGGGAAACACATTAGCAACTTGTGATTTGGCAGTGGAAATTCTAGGTTCACGATTACTAAGTGTGACTGGTGCTAATCTCTTAATCACAGTAGGCGGAAGTTGTTCATACTTTCCTAACATTTCCCGTAACTTAGAGATAGTGTCAATCAGATCTTGATTTTCAGAACGAATATTTCCAGCAAAATTCATGACATCTCTAGTGTGAGCAAGATAGTGATCAAGTTCGTTTGATGCTTCAAGTCGAGTCTTTTTGAGTAAATCAAATATGACACCATATTCCTGTTTAACTTTTAAAAGTTCTTGTTCATATTTTGAGATTTGACTTTTCAAAGACACGTTTTGATCATCCAGTTCCTCAATTTTAGGATCAGAAGATTTTGCACTCAACTGAGCGATTTTCTTTTGAAAACTAAGTTGATGGTTGTGAATATCTTTTTCACACCAATGAAGACGACGTTTTGCATTGTAAATTTCAGTGAGTAATCGTTTATTTTCAGCTTTTAAAGACTCGATCTGAAGCACATTATCGGTGTTCTCAACAGTAACAACAGTTTGAACAATATCAGCAGAGATGTAATCAGATGCAAATGGCAAGGCATGAAGTAACACAACATTATGGATATCAGCACAGATAACATCTTCCAAGAGTCGATCAACATCTTTTCTCAACAGTTTCTTTTTGCGTTTAGTGTTAGAAATAGATGTTTCTGTTTTCTCGAAAACGTTTTTCATTACCCCAAGTTCCTTATGAAAATCCTTTTCCCAGGCAATTGCACAACTTTTCAAGTTTTTAACATTAGGTAAAAGATTTTTCTGAAAAATGTCTCTTTGTTCTCGCGCCAAAGGCGATTGAAAATGTTCAACTTTGATTTCAGATCGATATTCTATCTCATGTTGTAAAATTTTGAGGTCAGCCATAAAAATGTCAAAATATCGAAGAATTTTTCGATTTTCAGGTTTTGAGTTTACTTCACTAATGGAAGGTAAAGGACCATAAGTTTGTGCAAAATCTGTTTTGGGATTAACATTAGAAGACTCAGGTGTTTTGATGATAACCCTTGGTGTGTTAGAAGATTCCGTTGGTATGACGAAAGTGACCGCGTTTTTATAATTAAAAGGTTTGTTGTAAACAACGTTTTTTAATTTTGATCGACTCTCGTCTTCTGCATCTAATTCCTCTTGATGATGATATTCAACAACAATCATGACAGTATTATCAATTTTGTATTCTGCACTGGAAACTTCAGGAGTTGGTTTGAATGTTTTTAGTGAAAGCTTTGGTTTGTAATCAGCTAGATTTTTTCCATATCCTTTTGGATTGGGTTTTAAGGTAAACTTTTCAATAGCTGTTACTGATTCACCATGTTTGTAAACAACAGTTTTAAACTCTTTAAGTTTGTTTTGCAAGCCGATAATTTCATCAAGAAGGTCATCTACCCGATTCGTTGAATGCTTTTTGTATGCGGAGAACTGTTTTTGACAATTTAACAACTCAGCCTTAGCTTTTTGATTTTCCAAGGTGAGAGCGTTAATTTGCTTTTTATGTACGTGTTTCAGTTGTTCTAATTCAGACAACAAAGCATTCTTCGAGGCGGCTAGATCACGCATCTGTCTCTCTAAATATTTTTCGTTTTGATGAGATTTTGCAAAAGCGGCTTCAAAACCTTTTTCACGGTTGTTTTGAGTTTTGAAAAAGTTGAGTTGCATTTGTAAACATTCAAAATCCTTGGTTAACAGTGCATTTTTACTTTTTAAGGACTGATTTAATGCAACACATGCAGCAATTTGGGATTGTTGATCTTTAAGTAATAGAACAAGATCTGGATGAGGCAAAGGTTCATCGTGTTCATCGTGAGTCACAACATGATCATTGTTTAGATCCTCAAGTATAACCACGGAGTCAATTTGATTATCAAGGGAAACCATAAGGTTATCTGGATCGTCAAATGTAACAACGGGGTTTATTTGAAAATCGTCAGAATGAGATGTAGATGACTCATTTTGAACATTCTGAGCCGTGCCGGATTCAGATATTAATGGAGATATTAGTTCAGATATGATAATGGTTTGTTCGGGTACCTGAGACAAGCCATCAGTGTCATACACTGGGCCTATTTCACTCATGTGTAACTCTTGCATATTAGCCATCAACATAACAGCTGCATTGGCCTGCAAGTCCTCCATATCATCATCCGAGTCTGCATCTGCCATAAAGCTCTGTTCTTTGTCTGTGAGAGATCCACCATCTTCATCCTTAAGAGCCAAAAGTAAAGCCTCTTTGAAATAAGCACTGCCCCTAGTCCTTGGCTTTGGTCATGCATTAGCCAGGTGTCCCTTCTCATTGCAGTTGTAGCATCTAAGACCATTTAACCGATTCTGAGCATTTCCCTGTTCCACCACTTGAGCTCTGTTGTTATTCCTACCCACAGCATTAAACCCTTGACCACCGCCCATCTGACGACCATAATCACGATTCTGAACTTCAACCCGTCCATTGTTCACAACAGCTTGAGTCCGTGTGTTAGATGAGGAACGAATACGATTATTGGATTTGTTGGTGTAACGGCCAAAAGCATTAGCAATCATTACAAATCCTTGTTGCAATGCTTCGAATGGATCGATTTCCTCAGTCGCTTCACTGACATATGCTTGAGCATTGTTGCTGTATGGAACCAATTGATTTTGTTGAGGTTGTTGCTGTGAAGGTGTGTTTGAAGCAGTTGGTTGAGTTGCTGGTTGAGAGGGATAATTCTGTTGAGCATACAAGGCAAGTTGTTGATTATCCGGTTGTGACTGTTTAGCAATTTTAGCACGGAGAATCCTTTCCCGATCAACTTCCTTTTCATGAGGCTTCAAGTAATCGTACAACAATCCATAAGTAGAATGATGCATATTCTTTGCTTGACGGAGAAAGATGACATACTTCTCCCATTCAGGACCAAGACTACTCAGGAACTTAGTATTCACTGCAATTCTTGGCATGATGATGTTGTGTTTATCCAAATCATTGATGATGTCTGAAAATCGATGATGATAGGACTCTAGTGTCTCTCCAGGTTCAATCATGAAGTGTTCATAAGCCAAGTAAATTTTGGATTCTAAATCCTCCTGATTGAGTACAGATCCTTCCATAAGAAGACGAATATGATCCCACATTTTTTGTGCAGTCTTTTGAGCATCAACACTACGAAGAAATGGGTTTGGTAATCCTAAGAGGATGTATTCCATTGCAAGTTCATCAGCTTCATAGTGTAGAAGTTTTGTAGGATTTAAATCTGCAACAGTAGCAATGTTGGTTTGTTCATCTCTTGGTGGAACAGCAATTGGATCTCCGGGTACAATGACAGTAGGCATCTCAAATGGACCTTCCAAGATAACCTTCTTTAAGAACTTTCCATGTGGCTTCTTTAGATCACAAAACCTAAAGAACCTTGTCACCCATTGATCGTAGTTTCCTGGAGTGAGCATTGGAGGTCTATCAAGTGATCCAGCTTCATGAATTGATTGTTGGCTGCTTAAAGCTTCACACATCTTTGCAAACCAAGTGGGTTCCTTCATAGTGGTCCGTAATGGATGTTGATTGAAATCGGTTGTGTAGGGTGGAACTTGAAGGCTTGGTGGTGTTTGAACCATTTGTGGAGTATGTTGCTGGTTAAATTGTTGTTGATAAATTGCTTGTTGTTGATTCCATTGTTGATGTTGTGGAGTTAATTGTTGTTGTTGTTGATGATTATAAGTGTGAGGGAAATAGTTAGAGTATGGTGGTTGAGACATGTTGATGAACTTGTGTAGTAAAAATGGATCTTTGTAGTCGAATGAACCTTTGTTGATGAAGTGTCCTTAGGCGTAGAAAAGACAAGTAACCAAGTAGTACTTATGCGTAAAAACACCAAAAGATACGCGTAACAATAAGGAGTTACGCATAGGATTTAGCTTACGCGTAAGTAGGATAAAAGCACTAAAGTTAGGCGTAGACAAAAGTTAGGCGTAGAAGGTTAGGCGTAGGATTACCTTATGCGTAGACCTAAGTTTACGCGTAAAGTGAATCTTATGCGTAGAATTTCTACGCGTAAGCTTATGCTTATGCGTAATTTTAGGGTTTTTGCCCAAATGATCTTTTACACTTCACAGTGCAAAAGATATCCAAAGTCGACGTATTTTCAGACTTATCCAAGTAAGAAAACACGGAATAAACCAGGAAAATGAAGATCAAACCAAGGAAAAATCATACGCGTAATTTTAGGGTTTTGATACGCGTAGGATTACTCGTAATTTTGATTTTGCCCAAAGTTGTTTCTAAACCAGATTTTTGTTATGGAATAGCTTCAATAGTACCAAAAGAACACAAAAATGTGAATTTTGATGTACCAAAACTGGTAAACGGGTTACGCGTAGAACGACACCCACGAACAAAAACAAGCTTAAAAACGAAGATCCATGCGTAAAGTTTGAAACTTTTTGCCAAAAACCAGTATTTTAACACCTCAAAACATTGAAAGTACAAGAATCTTGGATTAAAAAGTGTAAAAAACGAGTTTTTAAGAGAATCAAATATTGCGTTATTTTTACGCGTAAGACCCAAAACCAAAAACTTCAAAAACAAAGTGTACACCTAACTATTTGGCGATTGATACCACTGTTAGGTCACTAGTTTTACAAACACAAGTTATAAGAGAAGAGATGAGGCGATTGAGCAAGCTCTAACACACACACACGATAGTAAGCATACGGTTATGAGAAGATGTATGTGAAAGAAAGAAAACTTGAACAACCAACCCTCAAATGAAGGTTTACAAGATTATTTATAGGAGGGAAGCTATGGCAACACTCCTAGTTCCCATCCTTTCTTATGTGGGCTTGGGCCTAAGCTTATGGGCCTTCTACATAAGCTTGACCTTAAACAAACATAAAGGCCATAATAAAGCTACCTATTACATATGAAATATAAATACTTGAAATACAGTTTAGGAGTGATTCCAACAAAGGATCAAGAAGGAGTTCACCAAAAAATTTCAAGTCAAGTTTATATCAATCTAATTACACTCTTAGTTAAGGTTTTGAAATAAAAACCTAGGGTGTTAGGATTAACCTTTGTTCACTTCACCTCATCAAGTTACTAGTAAGCATCTCATGTTCATATTTATCTTTCATACTCATATTATGTTCATTTCATCATATTTAAGAAAAACATGCAAGTCATATTGATGTTTATACCACTTTTTATTGTTTTTAAGAGTTATAAGTATATATTTATCATCCTATAATTACTCCTTGAAATATATCACTTTTGGTGATGTCTAGGAACCCATGACACCCTAAGAAGGTGTATGGTAGGATTAGAATAGCTTCGGAGTTATTTTGAATTGGTTGGAATAGGTTTGGCGCGAGAAAAACTCATTTCGACAACTATAATTAAGGGTCTGATCTTATTTGTGAAATCTGGAAAATCCGACAGTTTGTAAAATATTTTGGGCTAGATATTCAGAAAATATACTTTAAAACGAAACCCTGTTCGCTTGAACGGGTTAAAACGGAGTTATAACGAAGAAGTTATGCTATTTTCAAGTTAGACGACGAAAACTATTTGTTTCAGAAAATTCAGCATGTATTCTCAACTTTTTACGAGTCAAAAATGAGTCTTAAGCGTTATAAAATGTGTCGACTTATCAAAAATATATTAGTATACATTAACACGAAGCTAAGGACATATAAAACGTAGAAAACGGACTTATAACGATTAAATTACACGCGTTTAAATAAAGTTGCCGTAACTATATTATATAAGCAAAACTAATATATTTCTATTAGCAAACATTACGGCCGCGGAATGACCATGTTGAAGGTCGTTTTTAACATTGATGGAGTACTTTTTATGAAACGATGTCTTCTAGTAAAAGTAAGTTTGTCTAGCCTATTTTCCAAAACGTCCAACCGTTCGTCAAACGGAGTTGTAACGAATAAAATACGGTCACTAAAACTTTGCCGAAAATCACCCTTAAACAATATTTTTGGTACAAGTACCATACTTCACCTATATTTTTCTCCATGATCGAGACCTCTATGATAAAAACTTAAAAGCTAAAACTTTGAGATAATGATACAAGCTTTCCAAAACCGTTGAGTTTGTTTCCTAACACTCGATATTCACTATTTTACGACTAGCTTTTCGAGGTCATTTAGTCACTTTCACAAATTATCAAAGTATATTGTTTTGCGACGAAAAGCTATAAATTCTTGATAAATCACTAAAACGACTATCGTAGGAGGTTGTTTCAACGTAAATACTTGTAAAGTATTTTATAATATGACGAGATGTCATAAACATATATTTCGACGATAAACATTATTTTCAAATGTACAAGTGGTATGGATATCATATGAGTTTGCATGCACGACATTGTTTCATGATTTACATTAGAACATATCATTCATAATAGGTCGCGGTTAGAGATTGCGCTGCATTTCAGTGTATCCACTCTTGTCATCATTATAATTGCATCAGGTGAGTTTTCATAGCCCCACTTTCAATTGTTTTGTACTATTTTTGGGGGAGATACATGTTCAACTACTTGCTTTTATTTACACAAGTACTTTAAACTTTTATGGATTACCGTGAGTTTCGTAGCCCCTACCTTTATATGTTTTGAACTATTTTGGGCGAGATACATGCTTAACTATTTTCACAAGTACTTTAGATCTTTAAGGATAACTTATATCATGATCACCATCGTTTCAAAACCGAATGTTGTACTATATCAATTGTTCTTGTTTGCGTGCTATAGTTCTACGTCGAATAATGTGCTATATCAGTTGACTACTGATACATTGAGTCATGTACTATTGATTATGTGCTATAGTTCTACGTCGAATAATGTGCTATATCAGTTGACTACTGATACATTGAGTCATGTACTATTGATTATGTGCTATGGTTCTACGTCGAGTTAGGTACTATTGTGAATTCATTTGACATCATGTGCTTGAACATAAACTATACACATTTTGGCAGTGGGTTGTGAACACACAGGTTGCAAGTTTTGTATGGGCGGAACTTGGAACTGAGTGGATTTACAATGCCTTTGCTGCATAAACGATTTTGAAAGACTTTACATTTCAACTCAAACTCTATGAACTCACTCAACCTTTGTGTTGACACTTTTTAGCATGTTTTATCTCAGGTATCTAAGGCATTCACTTCATGGCATGCATATGGACACATCATAGAGTCGCGGTGACGACGCGTCTCACTTGGGTTTTATTAACTTTAAAAACATCGTTTGGCTTGTATCAAATTTATTTCCGTACATATTGATTTAATTTGGGACCTACACTTTGTAAACTCTGATTATTTTACTAAATCAAACGATGTATTTTCCAAACGACACTTTAGGTCGTTCGATATAACTGTATCTTTGATGCTATGACAGTCCTCCCCAAGGTATTCCATTTTGCTGCAAAACACGTAATTTGGGGGTGTGACACTAAACCTCTCATATTCACCTATCTTTGCCAACAAATAGTAAACTGATAGCCAAAAAATTACAACATTTACAGTTTATTAATTATACAAACATATGAAACCCGGATTACTAATAAACTTAGCTCATCATTTGTTTTGTTTACTCTACGTATGCAGCCCAGTCGAAAAGTTCACAGATGCAGCCTGCAAAAGCATTATCCAACGAAGCCACAAAGCAGATATGAAAGTAAAGACTACAGCTGCAGCTCTTGACATCTGAAACACAGAAAGAGAATTACATTTTGCGATCTACTTTGGCAAATGTAAATATACAAGCGTTGCCCCAATGTAATATGCTAAATAAAGTATACTGTCTATGTGTATACATAACTCATGTAGTGCAAACATCTTATGTAAGACTAAGTTGTCCTACGCTGCTACGATTTTAATGGTGAAAGAATTACGCTATTTATGCATTCACAGAATTCCAATAACAAACCCATGAAATTATGAATACAGTAAGGCAGTTCAAATAACGTACAACAAAGACATTCATTAAAGAAAAAAAGGCTAAGCGAGAACAGTTGCTATTTGCAGCGAATATAAAAGATTTAGTGCAATGTAACTTGAAATGATTAACATATCACAAATTTTGGTATAGTCTAGTAGCGATTAGTATGTCTCAACCAAAATCCAACCAAAAGAAGAAAAAAAATAATGAAACAGGAATACCTTTGCATTCATTTTACTAACCTTTATCGTCATAAGGACTACCGACATTGTTCAACCAATTGGTCACGAGTAAGGACGTTCAAAACCTGATTCCGTCCATAATCCACAATGAAAAACAAAGCATCACTTAGATACACATAATACTCATCTACTGCATCAATACCTAAATCAAAAGTAGTCATCATTACAATGTAGCCACGTACAGCAGAAGTGCAGAAGCAACTACAAATCTTGCTTTATAGCCAGTGCTATAATAACATAGCGGTAGAGTTATTATTACTACTTTGTAGACAACAGTACTAATATCAAAGATTGTGTCATACCTACATTGACCCTTGTACGACTATGAACATAATACTAATATCCACAATGAAAAACAAAGCATCACTTAGATACATAAATACTCATCAACTGCATCAATCCTATATACATTAACCTAAATCAAAAATAGTCATCATTACAATGTAGCCACGTACAACAGAAGTGAAGAAGCAACATCGACTAATCTTGCTTTATAGGCAGTACTATAATAATATAGAGGTAGAGTTATTATTACTATTTTGTAGACAACCGTACTAACATCAAAGATTGTGTCATGCCTACATTGACCCTTGTACGACTATAAGCATAATACTAATACAAATGAAACGTATCATTTATATTCATAACATCGTAAACAACATACCATAAAGATATACAAACGACATTACACATTCACTAACTACTATAAACATCCAACATACACGACGTGCCATCAGTCTAACAAGCCTACACTTACTCCAAAACACACTTCGCATTAACACCTTCCAACCTACAAAAGATCAAACACCGATAATCCTATTATAAACGACTTAGCTTCTTCAACATCCTCGATTTTTCAGAAACACGATCATGAGCCACAAGACATCTTTCAATCAGAAACCCCAATTCGCGAAAATCTTCTTGCTCTGCAAACCTCAACGCATCCACTACCTCATTTAGCATGTCATTCCTACCAAACTTTAATAACTCCAAGATAATTGCATGCCTATGATGAACACGAGCTTCGACCTCCTTAATACGAGTATAATAATCTTTTTTATCCCACGTATATGATTTTTTCTCTCAAGCAAACACAACAGACAAGACCTTATTCATTCGTCTGGTGCCAATCTTATGTCCAATCTGATCAAGCAACGGGAACTTGGACGACATTTTTTACAGGCAAGAGTAAACAACATATACTAGAAGGAGGTATTTGAACAACTAAAACAACCAAAAGCCGAAACAAAAGCCCTATTTAAACCCTAAAGTTCGCGTGAATGATCACACTCTTAAATCCGTCACAAAACCGGTAGAGGTAAGAAACCGCTGAAGACCAAAAGATATGAAGAAGGAGATAGAGATAAGTGTTTTGTACCTGTGTTTATGTGGAACACGTATATACACACGTGTTGTATTTACAAGCGATGAAGCTATTGTTCATCAGGATCCAGTTAAATAGTTTTACGAGACTAATTGGATCGGGTTATGTTAGTGTAATTGGATTGAGTGGGTACGGGTCGGGCCACTTGCTAAATTCTTTATTTTTTGGTTTGTCTATTTTTCATTTTCCACGTAAGGTAAACGTTGTTAGCAGATTCATCAACTACCGGCACAAACTAAAGGCCTAAAGTATACCGACAAGTCCCGCCGCAACGCGGCGGGCGTTTCCACCTCGTTAATATTAAAAGTCATAGTCAATTTATTATTACAAGGCATTTAAATAATATTATACTTAACATGGATTTTGGGATGTAACATGTGCATTTTTTATTAGTAAAGTAAATAAAATCAAATTTTAAATATTTTTTGAGATAATGATAAATTAGTATTTAGTACTGCTATTCAAACATTGTTGAGGGTCTGAAAAACATACAAGCACTACAAAACAAATGACTTTTTCTCACTAAAGAAAGTGTGAGAAAAAGCTAAAAAACAGTCACTAAATGCTAACTTATCTACTCCTACTAAGGAAAAAAATTGTAAGTAACAAAGAGTCACTAAAAGTCTTTTGTTATGAAAATTTTAGTGAGCAAAAGTTCCAAATGATTTAGTGACTAAACTTTTTAGTCACTAAAGGGTACACCAATTTTCAATCAAATCACTAAAATGACACAAATTTTTAGCCAATTTCAATCAACAAAATCTGACTTTGTAATGTACAGATACATATTAAATTTCTGGCAGTAATATAATTGCATTCACAAATGTGCAGATACCTACTGCATTTCTAAAAACATTATTGCAAAAATAAAAACTATGGTTCTCAAGTTAAGTTCAAACACATCAATCCCAAAAACAATCTCAAATCTCAAATGTAGTGCCAAAACACAATGAATGAGATACTATATCAATCGTCTAATCAACTTATTTTAAAAAAAAAGTAGGCTGAATCTTTTTGACCTTTTTATGTAAACTAATCTAAAACATCAATACTTTCAGACTGAACTATTTTCTTCCACTTTTCTCCTCTGAACCATTTCACAGTTGTATGCAACGTCTTATCCTATAACATCACATCCTTGTAGGGACAATGGTTCTTCTACAAACAAAAAAAAAACATGTTAAATTACGATAACAAGTTTGTGTTTGAAAAAAAGTAAGTAATGATACCTATTCAGATTATGGATTATATGACGTCCCCAAGTGAGACCATCGAAAACCAGAAAACTGTAAGCTTGAGATACGGTACATCACAAATACACATAAGCTTGAGATCGGTTTTGAAAATGTTGTTCTTACCTGCAATATAAATGGTTCTTTATAACAACCTAAAATATTAAACTCCAAAAGTTCTAGCATAAAAAGTTAAAAACTGTAATTACCTTCTTGTTCAAATTTAACTAATAATGAAAAGACTTATTGAAAACCATGGGCTTGTACAAACAATGTGTAATCAGAAAAAGGTGGTAACGCATATATAAACTGTATTTTGGTGATTATAAGCAAGAAAATATGAGAATTTGACTTTAATGGTTGTTAAAGTGAGACTTACCACAAAATCATCTGTAGAAGTTACTATTTTACCAATCTCATTTGCGCACTTGAAGATGGATAAATAAAAGTAGTTTGCTTATATATGGCATCTCCAATAGGAATAATGGCAGTCCAATATAATACAAACAATATAAGTTAACAAAATGCTTACCAGTCTACCGCAGTTACTTCCCCCTCATGGCAGTCAAGCTTAATAGGATCTACTTGAGGTTTGTCTACCTGTATTCAAATAATATCTAATAGTCATATATAACAATCTAAGATGAGACAAAGAATCATCGCCAAGAACAAAGCTCACCAGCCAGACGTAGGATGATCCATCACTAAGTATGTGGCAGTATCATGACTTAACTTTGACTGCAATATAAGACATGAGATACAAAGGGTTATCACAGAAAACAGAGACAACATTTCACTAATGTATGGTGGTTGAAATAATGCCAACCTTTACAAAACATGTACCAATATCACATCCAATGTAATGTTGGATAGGTCCTTTATCAAGTTTAATGACATTAAAGAGATATATCCAGGAGAGGTAAATTGAATGATTACCTAGAGATGCTAAAACAAATCAAATTTAAATAAAGTAATAAATTATTTTTCCCAATAAAATTATCCTTTTGGGAACATATCTAGTAAAAATCAACAAATAAAATTAGTACATGTTGTTCATGCATGAAGCTAAAATATATACGCCATTTAAATCATGGTACAAGCTAGATATGCCATACGAGCTGAAATATATGTGCCATTTGAAAGAGACCGTTATTTAAATGCTTGTATATTTTGTTAGTACAGGTATCAGGGATCGAATAATGTATAATGATATATGGTTTAGCAAAATTTTCAGCATGAAGACATACCCACTTCCGCTTATCACCAAGATTATTTCGAGAACAAGCTTACATAATGGGAGATTTAAGGTTTCTTGTATCCTCGAACGTTATAACACTGCAAAAAATAACATTGTACTTATTGAAACTTGACCCAATGTAAAACATCATCTTAATCAAACTTGCAGATGAATTTGTAGCAACTTCTTTCTCACATATCTGCTGCATCAGCACTAGCGATGGAAACGTCATATTTCAAATAGAAAACTGATGTAAAGCTCATGGATGCAGCCTATATTAAATCAAATATTAGTTGAACGTATAAATATATTGGAGTAATATATAGCAAAACCAAATTTTCCCGAGCCTACCTTACATCTTTCTATTTGAAAAAGAATGAGCTCTTGTACAATTGCTATATTTCTGATAATATAATATTGGACTCAGTATTGACTAGTATTAGAAGTACCATTATTGAGAAAATAGAAATAGGGAACTTAAAATATAGAGGCATTTTCACGCCCATATCCCTTACGTCCCGTAAAGCAATGGAGCAAAAAGTGTTATAATCACACAAACTATATTATAAATGTAATATTCGAATATAACAATTGAAAACGTTTTAGGCATTAAATAAAATACTTTGGGAGACTTTAGGTAGGATTACCCGTTATCAAAACCAACTCCTTTTTTGCTAGCTTTTTCAATACCCGTTTGATCATCTACATATAAGAATATGACCCATTCATAAATACATGTGTCGAAATTGGTACCTCAAGTGCTAGGAAAGTATGTTTCGAACCAAATGACTTAAATATGATCAGAATGGTTTGTAGGCTCCCAAACGACTTGAGTGGCAGAACTGAATAATATAGAAATCTGCAAGAAAAGGTAACATGAAATACCATATATGCCAATATGGGGTATGCACTACTTTGTGGCCCATTGATGAGTGTGTAAATACTCATCATTTTTGTACAAAATAAACTGCAAAATCATCTGAAAACACTCAGAAACACATCAAAATGATCAAAATATCACAAATCAGTGTTTTATGTGTTTTAAATGCAAAAATATCAAAATCAGATGAAAAACATATCAAATTTGCAAAATTGGCAGTTTGAGTCCCCCAAGTTTCAAAAGTTGTCAAAAACAGTCCCTGAGCACATAATTTCAAAAGTAAAGTCACCAAAGGTCCTTTTAAAATCAAAAGTTGTCAAATTTAGTCCTTTGGTGAAAAATATAAAAAGTTTGAGAAAATTACAAGTTTAGTCCTTCAACTTTGAAATTTGGCAGAAATGGCCCCTGGAAAATTGCAAAATGGCAATTTTGATCCTTATACTTTTGGAACTTGTCATTTTCAGTCCTTGGAACAAGTTTGATGAATTGGCAGTTCTGGTCCCTGGAATTTCAGAAGTACAACATTAGTCCCTATAGTTTAAAACCCTTTCACTTGATTTTGGACCCCTGCCCAACCTTTGGCCCCCTGTCAAAATACATTGTGAACCCCCCTTCTATTATTACCCCTTGGGTCAAACCTGGTCAAATCCCAACACCCGCCAAAGTCCACCATCTCAACTGCTTCCCTGAAACTCAGCTACCTCCCATCCCCCCTCCTCCATTCCACTTCACCATGTCCCCTCCACCTTAGCTAACATCCAAGGTTCAATTAATGCTCCCCTAACCCCTCACTCAACCTCCAATTGGATAAAAGGGAATTTGGCGCCAAAACCCCATTTAAACGGTTGAGATCATTTTGAGCAAATCCAATGGCTTAGATTGTTGGGAAATGTTCAGAAGTGAGAGAAAAGAACTTTGGGTTATAAAAGAGAGGCAAAGAGAAGCAAGAAGGAGTCTCTTTAGTTTTTTTTATTTTAACTTAATGTCGTTTTTATGTTAAAAGCTTTAGATAAGTGAAAAACCTGTTGTAATCTGTTTCTTTGTATCAAATTAAGTATTTTGTAATCATTATAAACTATTTCCAGTGATAAAGTCAAGTTATGTTCAGAATTCATGTTTAAAGCCACTGTTGAAATTTTCCATTTCCAAATCACACTCAAAAGCTTCATAATGCTTGTTTCTCAGTTCCATTGAGCTTAAATAAGCTTAGCATAGCTTTTTACAAGCTCAAATTCAAGTTTACATTCATTTTGATTCCTGGTCAACAGAAGTCAAACAGGGGCAAATATGTTGCAGATTTGGAATGGGTTGGTTCAGACATGAGAATGGGGTGAATTATAGTCGGATTGGTTTGTATTAGGTAGTGGTTCTCTGTTTCAGTAATGGCTAGCCATTATGGTTTGGACCTTTGTAAGTGAATTTCTCAAATTCTTGCATGTAAGGCATTTGTAGTTATAATCTGTTGAAAATTGTTCTCATAGTAGTATTTTAGTTATTTAAAGTGAGTTTGATCATAATTACAAGACTGTTCAGTCATTAGTATTAGTTTAGTTTACAAAATAATAGTTAAAAGGGTGTTTGGTTCTGCTGAATTATCTGTCTCAGAGGCATAGGTAGTAGTTTAATTCTATTAGTTTATGTTTGTTAAGCATCTTTGAGTTAATATCTGTCTTAATTTTGGTCTGCAACATCACCCAAGTCAACATTAGATCAAAACTGTCTCTATTGATCCACTGTTGTGGATTTGGAGTTGCAAAATCTCATTTTGTGTTCAAAAGTCATAACCAAGGCTTGCAGAGGTTCCATTTCAATCATTAACATCAAGTTCAATACTTAAAATCAGTGGCAAACCTCAATAAAGTCAACTTTTCATTTTTAGTTCAAAAGTCAAAATATGAAAATCATGTTTTGGACCAACTGAAAGGGATTTTTCTTGGATTCATTTTTAAGCCTAAATCAGTGAAACTTGGTATTTTAGAAACTTCAACTGGTCCTCTTTCTTATCAGTATTTTTGTGAAATTTTACCAACTTTTTAGAAGCTTCAAACAAGCCCTTCTTTTAGGCCCATATTGCCCTGCTCCACTGAGCTCAGTACACTGAGCTTTTTCTCAGTTCTTGCAGCTGGTGCACAGAGCTCATAAGAGCTTATCATGGCCTGATTTTTGGTACAATTGATCTCAACCAGGTCTTTTCCAAGTTCCAATTGGTATTTTTCAGATTGAGCTTATTTTGAAGCTTGTGCATAAGCTTAAAGTTAGTCCCCAGAATCTGTTTTTAGCCTTGTAGCTTATTTAATCAAATCATTGAATCTTGCTTATCAGAGTGTTAAGCTTGTTGTTTGTTGTTGTATTTTGGGTATTTTTAGCTTATCATAGCTTGTGTTTCTGTTTGATAGCCTTTGGAGTGCATTTGCTTAATCAAGTGCTTATAAGCATTTCCACATCAGTTGCATAATCCTCCACACAAACACTTGTTTTTTCAATTTTCCTAGCTTCCTAATATTGTTTTAGACTTTTCCTGTAATTTTCAGATTTTTCCAAGTTGTTTTGCTATTTTTCTCAATTTAAATTAGTTTTTAAGCATTTTTAATTAGCATTTAATACAAAAAATTAAGAAAAGGTTCAAAAAAATAATTTTTCAATTTTATTAAGTTAAGATAAATATAAAAAGCCAAAAAAGTATTTTTCCCAATTTTTCTTAGTTAAATTTGTATTTTTAAATAATTTAATTAGTTTTTAATAGTTTTAAATTCCTAAGAAAATTCAAAAATATTCAGAAAAATACAAAAATAGTTTTGAAAATTCTATTTTGATATTTTAGACTTTTCCAATTCATAATTTTATTTTTCTAGCTTTATTTCCTATTTTCTTGTATTTTAGGTAATTATTAAATAAGTAAAAATAGTTTTTAATTAATAATAATTAATTAATTAGTTATAAAAATAATTTTCTTTTTCTAAAAATTTTCTTTTATCATTAGGGTTGTAATAATGTATTTTTCATATTTTTAGGATTTATATTGTATAAGTTTCACTTTTTATTTTGTACGTCACGTAGATTTTAATTTCAGTTTTGTAAAAACATAAAAACAAAATCATCATTTTAATTATAGTGATAGCGTTTATTTAATAGATTTTATCTTTTTAACTTCCTTTAATTTGCATTTAAGCCGTCTTAATTTGTTGGCTTTTTCCGTAGTTATAATTATAATCAAATCCTTTTTCCGTTCAAATTTCCCGATCACTAAACGTTTGATAATCCATTGCACAACTCGCTGGGACATAACGACCCGGGGAAACACTATACTCCTCAGATCTTCATTGTATTTGTGCTTAAGCTGTTTTAAGTCTGTTACGGCTGGTCATTCACAAGTGGCCAGTTTGTGTGATTAGACTTGACGGTTTTGCACACATCAAATTTTTGGCGCCGCTGCCGGGGAGCTGTGCTGATAATCTTACGTTTAGCAGATTAGTGATTTGGATATTCACTCTTTGTCTATACCATCTGTATGTGTTTATATTTTCTTTTTCAAAAATCTAAAAAGATTTTCATTCTTTGTTTTCAGATCATGTTTTTCAAAAATATCAAAAATATTCCTCTTTACCCTCTTACCATTTTTGATTCTTTATCCCTTTACCCTCTATCCATTTGATTCTAACTTCTTCTATTCTCATGGAATCTCTCGAGAACGAATTCTGGGACGAAGCTGAAAAGCTTCAGACTTTATCACAAATGTCTAGAATTCGTGTTGTTCGTGATGATCCATTCATTCTGCGTAGGGAAATGGAACGAGAAACCGGGGTGACAAAGGACCAGGTACTTCCTTTTGATAATGGGAGTGCTAAAAACGTCCAACCTACGGTTATCCAAAACTCTAATCCCTCAATTTCTCCTAAGCCGTCTAGAATTGATTCTAAACTTTCACGATTTACGGTTAAAAGCAAACATGCAGAATTCAGTCCGGTGACTAGCAAGAATGACTTGCTTAATCTTCACGTTTCTCAAGAACCAGAACCAGAGACCATAACGGAAGTGGTGGAAATTGCTAGCTCTCAGAGCACACCAATTGTCCCACCTCTTGAATTTTCAAAATGTTCTTCGAGTCTTAATAGTCATTCAGATCACCAAGTTGGTTTTGTTGATTCTTTGAATAAACTGATTCCTCTTCATAACTCTCAAATGAAATCGTTTATTCCTTGTGTCGGTTGTGGTGAGCCTCTCTTTGGTTCACCCTGTCGTTGGTGTACGTGTGTACAATGTGGTAATGATATTCATAACGGGAGTTGTTTGTTTTGTGGTTCGAGGAATTCATTTGATTATGATCCTAATCAGAACTCATTTAACGACTCTTCAAACTTTTCCAATTACCCACCACAGCCCGACTATTCTTCATACAATCAACATAACTGCTGTGAATTTTGTGGAGGTCCTCACCAAGGATTTGAGTGTCAATCCGGAAACACATTTGTCTATGAACAGTTTTCTAGTGATGCTCAGAGTTTTGGTTATGACCAAAATCCATATGATTCACCATTCCAGACTCAACAGTTTTACTGTTGTGAGTACTGTGGAGGTCCCCATTTCAGCTCTGATTGTCAAATAGGGAACCCAGTTCCTTGTAACAATCATGACTTTCACATGTTTGACAATTTTCAACCTCCACAGCATTATACGGTTCAAACTCCACCTGAGCCGTTGTCTCAAGAAATCTCCCAGGAATTTGAAACCGCAATGAAAACACTTGAGGATATGATTAGTAACTTTAAGAATCAAGTGAGTGGTAAAAAGACCATGGGAGAATTGCTAGCCGAAGAGCGAGAGGCCCGCCAATCAAGGGAAGAATTATTAGTCCTAGAGCATGCAGCTCTAAGGCGTTCCCAATTTCTTAAGGCCGCTCTTTATGATGATGACGAGGAGAGTTTTTATCCTTTTAAAGATAATAGTTCTCAACTCCCTCAGTCAGTTGATATCCCAGCAGTTGAGATTTCATCTCAAACAACTGCTATCACACCCGCAGCTCCCACTCACTCTCTAAACATGGGGGACGAGCATCTTGACACTGTTCCTGAAAAGGAATCGGACGAATTCATAAAGTCTAGTGTTGAGAACCTTGTCCCAATCCCGAGAGAGTCACAGGGTACTTCTGACCATATGTGTGATTCTTCTTCCCCTCTTGAGTGTTCAAATGATCATTTGGAAACTTTCTCCGATTTTAGCAACGATTGTGCTTCCTTTAGAAACATCGAGTACGTTGAGGCATCACTTCCACAATCTGATGCTGATCCCCTTCTTGAGGAGTTCTCCGGTGAACTCACTCGCATCAATCCACTCTTTGATTTCGAAGCCGATCTGGGAGAGACTGAAAGTCTCATTGATAATGATCGTTCACTCACTTCTTATCACAACAGTCCAATAGAGAATGTTGATCACTTTGTTCCCGAAACATTCAAAGCCACTTTCACTAATCCTCTATTTGAATTCGACTCTGAATTCACTTCAATTGCTGAGAATCCACTCTTTGATATTCAGATTGAGGATAGTGATGAGCCCACAATGGAACAAGAGTTCACAATTTCACCTCAGGTGAATGATTCTCTTCATGAAGAGTTCTCCGGTGAACTCTCTCATGACATATCTCCTCCGGAACATGATCATTTCCACTTTGATCTTGAGGATGATATTAGCTCGGAGGAAGGTGTACTCTATCGTATGAGTCTGCTTATTGATGATACTACCTTCACCCTTCCTCCCGATATGTCTGCATTTGAGGATGAGGAATGGATCTTGATTGTTATCAAGACCTTTCTTCCTTTCCTCAAATATCTTGTGATTTCCCTTCATCTTCACTCCTTCGGGAATGAAAACACTATCTTTGATCCCGGCATTTTCATTTATCATTTTTGAGCCGGTTCTATGTATATCTCATCGGTGTGGAACTTTCACATGCTTCAGATGTTTGTCCAAACATCTTGAATGAAAGTCCGATGGAGATTGTTTCTTCCACTTTGCTTCCCCATGAACCAATGAATTCGGGGTCGAGTCAAGCTAGCGACTCGGTAATCAAAAACAGTAGCTAAACATGGGTTTTCACCCATGTGTTCCACCCTAGTGTGGGGGAGTTACCCCACATGTTATATATATAAGTTTCTTAAAAAAAAAAAAAAACATCTTTCTAAATAAAGGCCGTAGTATTTCCCTTTCACGTTCTTTGTTTCGGCATAACCACCGGTACTTTGAATATTGAGGGCAATATTCATTTCTAAGTGTGGGGGGGAATTCTCACGAATTTTATCATATAATTATACCAATTCCCCCGTTTTTGGCCAAAATTTTTTTTTTGAGTAAGCGTTCTACACTTACTCATTTGGTTATCAGTCCGCCATGTCTGTAAGACAAAAGGATTGGCTAATCCAGGAGCAAACGGCTCTTGGTAAAGATATCTCAAATCCGTTGACGGCTTGCAATTTGCCCAAAATTGTATGGTATTCAGCTCACCATATCCTAAAAAGTGAAGAGTTGGCTAGCCCGCAAGATTATGGCTTGTGGTAAAGGCAGTGGAAAATCCATAATTGGTAATCAGCTCACCAAAGATAATATTGATAATTTATCTAAGAGTTGGCTAGTCCAGAAGGGTACGGCTTCTGGTAAAGACAAAATCAAATCCGTTGGAAGCTGGTGGTTTGCTCAAAATCACATGGTTATCGGTGTACCATGGTTCTTACTTGAACTGAAACATTTGGCTACTCCAGAAGTAATGGCTTTTGGTAAAGAGATTAAAATCCATTATGTTTTCTCAAATCATTGCTAGGGACTAGCAATATCTCAGTGTGGGGGATTGATGAGTGTGTAAATACTCATCATTTTTGTACAAAATAAACTGCAAAATCATCTGAAAACACTCAGAAACACATCAAAATGATCAAAATATCACAAATCAGTGTTTTATGTGTTTTAAATGCAAAAATATCAAAATCAGATGAAAAACATATCAAATTTGCAAAATTGGCAGTTTGAGTCCTCCAAGTTTCAAAAGTTGTCAAAAACAGTCCCTGAGCACATAATTTCAAAAGTAAAGTCACCAAAGGTCCTTTTAAAATCAAAAGTTGTCAAATTTAGTCCTTTGGTGAAAAATATAAAAAGTTTGAGAAAATTACAAGTTTAGTCCTTCAACTTTGAAAAATTACAAGTTTAGTCCTTCAAAAACAGTCCCTGAGCACATAATTTCAAAAGTAAAGTCACCAAAGGTCCTTTTAAAATCAAAAGTTGTCAAATTTAGTCCTTTGGTGAAAAATATAAAAAGTTTGAGAAAATTACAAGTTTAGTCCTTCAACTTTGAAATTTGGCAGAAATGGCCCCTGGAAAATTGCAAAATGGCAATTTTGATCCTTATACTTTTGGAACTTGTCATTTTCAGTCCTTGGAACAAGTTTGATGAATTGGCAGTTCTGGTCCCTGGAATTTCAGAAGTACAACATTAGTCCCTATAGTTTAAAACCCTTTCACTTGATTTTGGACCCCTGCCCAACCTTTGGCCCCCTGTCAAAATACATTGTGAACCCCCCTTCTATTATTACCCCTTGGGTCAAACCTGGTCAAATCCCAACACCCGCCAAAGTCCACCATCTCAACTGCTTCCCTGAAACTCAGCTACCTCCCATCCCCCCTCCTCTATTCCACTTCACCATGTCCCCTCCACCTTAGCTAACATCCAAGGTTCAATTAATGCTCCCCTAACCCCTCACTCAACCTCCAATTGGATAAAAGGGAATTTGGCGCCAAAACCCCATTTAAACGGTTGAGATCATTTTGAGCAAATCCAATGGCTTAGATTGTTGGGAAATGTTCAGAAGTGAGAGAAAAGAACTTTGGGTTATAAAAGAGAGGCAAAGAGAAGCAAGAAGGAGTCTCTTTAGTTTTTTTTATTTTAACTTAATGTCGTTTTTATGTTAAAAGCTTTAGATAAGTGAAAAACCTGTTGTAATCTGTTTCTTTGTATCAAATTAAGTATTTTGTAATCATTATAAACTATTTCCAGTGATAAAGTCAAGTTATGTTCAGAATTCATGTTTAAAGCCACTGTTGAAATTTTCCATTTCCAAATCACACTCAAAAGCTTCATAATGCTTGTTTCTCAGTTCCATTGAGCTTAAATAAGCTTAGCATAGCTTTTTACAAGCTCAAATTCAAGTTTACATTCATTTTGATTCCTGGTCAACAGAAGTCAAACAGGGGCAAATATGTTGCAGATTTGGAATGGGTTGGTTCAGACATGAGAATGGGGTGAATTATAGTCATATGGATTGGTTTGTATTAGGTAGTGGTTCTCTGTTTCAGTAATGGCTAGCCATTGTGGTTTGGACCTTTGTAAGTGAATTTCTCAAATTCTTGCATGTAAGGCATTTGTAGTTATAATCTGTTGAAACTTGTTCTCATAGCAGTATTTTAGTTATTTAAAGTGAGTTTGATCATAATTACAAGACTGTTCAGTCATTAGTATTAGTTTAGTTTACAAAATAATAGTTAAAAGGGTGTTTGGTTCTGCTGAATTATCTGTCTCAGAGGCATAGGTAGTAGTTTAATTCTATTAGTTTATGTTTGTTAAGCATCTTTGAGTTAATATCTGTCTTAATTTTGGTCTGCAACATCACCCAAGTCAACATTAGATCAAAACTGTCTCTATTGATCCACTGTTGTGGATTTGGAGTTGCAAAATCTCATTTTGTGTTCAAAAGTCATAACCAAGGCTTGCAGAGGTTCCATTTCAATCATTAACATCAATTTCAATACTTAAAATCAGTGGCAAACCTCAATAAAGTCAACTTTTCATTTTTAGTTCAAAAGTCAAAATATGAAAATCATGTTTTGGACCAACTGAAAGGGATTTTTCTTGGATTCATTTTTAAGCCTAAATCAGTGAAACTTGGTATTTTAGAAACTTCAACTGGTCCTCTTTCTTATCAGTATTTTTGTGAAATTTTACCAACTTTTTAGAAGCTTCAAACAAGCCCTTCTTTTAGGCCCATATTGCCCTGCTCCACTGAGCTCAGTACACTGAGCTTTTTCTCAGTTCTTGCAGCTGGTGCACAGAGCTCATAAGAGCTTATCATGGCCTGATTTTTGGTACAATTGATCTCAACCAGGTCTTTTCCAAGTTCCAATTGGTATTTTTCAGATTGAGCTTATTTTGAAGCTTGTGCATAAGCTTAAAGTTAGTCCCCAGAATCTGTTTTTAGCCTTGTAGCTTATTTAATCAAATCATTGAATCTTGCTTATCAGAGTGTTAAGCTTGTTGTTTGTTGTTGTATTTTGGGTATTTTTAGCTTATCATAGCTTGTGTTTCTGTTTGATAGCCTTTGGAGTGCATTTGCTTAATCAAGTGCTTATAAGCATTTCCACATCAGTTGCATAATCCTCCACACAAACACTTGTTTTTTCAATTTTCCTAGCTTCCTAATATTGTTTTAGACTTTTCCTGTAATTTTCAGATTTTTCCAAGTTGTTTTGCTATTTTTCTCAATTTAAATTAGTTTTTAAGCATTTTTAATTAGCATTTAATACAAAAAATTAAGAAAAGGTTCAAAAAAATAATTTTTCAATTTTATTAAGTTAAGATAAATATAAAAAGCCAAAAAAGTATTTTTCCCAATTTTTCTTAGTTAAATTTGTATTTTTAAATAATTTAATTAGTTTTTAATAGTTTTAAATTCCTAAGAAAATTCAAAAATATTCAGAAAAATACAAAAATAGTTTTGAAAATTCTATTTTGATATTTTAGACTTTTCCAATTCATAATTTTATTTTTCTAGCTTTATTTCCTATTTTCTTGTATTTTAGGTAATTATTAAATAAGTAAAAATAGTTTTTAATTAATAATAATTAATTAATTAGTTATAAAAATAATTTTCTTTTTCTAAAAATTTTCTTTTATCATTAGGGTTGTAATAATGTATTTTTCATATTTTTAGGATTTATATTGTATAAGTTTCACTTTTTATTTTGTACGTCACGTAGATTTTAATTTCAGTTTTGTAAAAACATAAAAACAAAATCATCATTTTAATTATAGTGATAGCGTTTATTTAATAGATTTTATCTTTTTAACTTCCTTTAATTTGCATTTAAGCCGTCTTAATTTGTTGGCTTTTTCCGTAGTTATAATTATAATCAAATCCCTTTTCCGTTCAAATTTCCCGATCACTAAACGTTTGATAATCCATTGCACAACTCGCTGGGACATAACGACCCGGGGAAACACTATACTCCTCAGATCTTCATTGTATTTGTGCTTAAGCTGTTTTAAGTCTGTTACGGCTGGTCATTCACAAGTGGCCAGTTTGTGTGATTAGACTTGACGGTTTTGCACACATCAAATTTTTGATTTGGATATTCACTCTTTGTCAAGGTAAATAAGTATAACGGCTGCTAAAAATAGCGCAAATGTTGAATTGTTAAAGCTTTGGAAGTTCACTTCAGACAAAGTTAAAGCCCAACAAAATTCTTAAATTTTGCTCAGTTTTGAGAAATTTTTTGTTTCTAAGAGAGTTTACCTCAACATGAGCTTGGGTTCAGGCATATTTCAAGCAAAGACATGATATGTTATCTAGCATCTACTTAAATTATCAGATTCCGTAGAAAGGGCATGTACCAATTAGTTTAGAAAATTGCATAATGGACCATCTCACGGCAAACTCTACACATTTTTTCGCATATATGGTCCAAAGAAATTGGATAAAGGAGTAAATCTTGAATGGAATATGAAAGTAAATGGTTACAAAAAGCTAATCCTTGATAATAAAAAACCAACATAAACCAAATGACCACTATCGAGAGTCGGGCCACAGTAATTTCATATCCCAATCTCATTTTTATCTTGTTGGTTAGTTAGATAAACTAAGTCTTCTTGTGAACTTCTCATCAAATAATTCATCGACTAATCAGAATCCTATTATGATAATATTGTATCGAACTAAAAAATCATACAATTGTTGTGTTTAGCAGCAAATGTGAATAGTTTGCAATCAAAAAATCTTAAATTTCAACCAGTAAAACTAATATAAAAATATAACATTACAAAATCAAAACAAAGTGAGAAAGACCTTCTTATCACAATTCCAAACTCATAAGCTTCAAGCGTTAGAATCATAACAAAGAGACTATAATTGATGAACACAAGATAACTACTTCACAAAAATCAATGACAATTTAATACGTACAAGCACAATAACAAGATAAACAAAAATTACCTCAATTTCTAAACTGAACTAATCCCAAATCAATAGATTTGTTGTTTGAACAAGACTGAAACGATTATATCTGATAGATTTGACGAATCTAGGTTTTCATCACTTATATGTAAATTTAGGCGACGATGACGCTGATAGTGACCAATGACTGAGGCCGTGTAGTAATGGTGGCCCATGATAGTGACGGTGGCGGATGAATATGATGGTTTCGGCTTCCCTTTTCGGGAGCCTGCGTCCTGATGTTTTTGTACAATAAACCCCTCCGGCGTTGTTGGGCGGATCCCACTCCTAAACATAAGGGATAGGGGTCCTGGGGTCGGGCCTACCATATCAAAAAGATCGTACAAAAAAAATCCCTTACTTTCTTTATGAAAGGATCTAAATTTATGTTATATTGATACCAATATCAATATTACTTAGGGCTCTTTTGGTTTGTAGATGGGTATAGGATTTGAATTTGGATTTGTGAAGAATCAAAATTAAGAGAGAGAAAATATATTTTATTTGATGTAATAATTAAATTGCATTTAAATATAATATTCTAATAACAAAAAGAAAATGTTGTTAGAGATGTATAGTGGGCCTCACGGGTTTTGTATAAAACCTACCTTATTATAGTGGAATGAAACAATAAGTGGCCCCACGGGTTTGAAAAGATTACTTAATTAACCAAACATCATTTATTATGTGTCATACCTGAATCCAAATCCGACACCCCCCAACCAAACGAGCCCTTAAAATGCATAAAGCACGTTTCCATCATTATTTACACTAAGACATCTTTTCTTAAACTTAATTAAAGATATATAATTAACCAACTAATTAGTACAACCATCTAATACAACAGTATTCAGCTATTTGACTTTTTAACCCTTCATAAAGATATATAATTAACCAACTTTGACCTTAAATATTTTTGTTTGTGTTATATAATAGTTGATGCAAAATATATGAATGCATTGAGTTTTAAATGTATTTTCACTGCTTATAATTTTTATCAAATATTATATAACACAAGCAAAAATATTTAAGGTCAAAATTAAAAATGAAAGACTTGAAAATTCAAAACTAGACATTTAACATGGGACGAAGGGAGTAGTAATTATGCCTATTATACAAACCAATCAAACACAAAAAACTTGATACAATTAATATGACTTTTTTTAATCATTTTTTGCATGGTTTTTTAAAACTGGACCTGACACATTTTTCAAACGGTTCCCGGTTTTTGGTGGTATTTTGTGGTTTTGTCAGGTTAGCCGGACGGTTCTGGACAACCGGTTCCCGTTGAACCGGTTCGATCCGGCTTTTAAATACTGGCTGTATATGTCGCCTTTCTCATATTCATGTTTATTTTTAATTAAATGCCTATTAGTATATTTATTATCGTAAGAAATAATGGACGAGTATCTCTTAACTCTATAATATTATCATCATTCATCATGAAAACATATAATCATACATACTCGTAAAAAAAATTATTTACAAAATACCCGCCATCATATCACACGGATACCCTGCTAATAAACATACAAATGAGTAATAAGAAACTTGCACTGCTAGTAGAGAACCTCCTTAATCAAATCCAAACAAAATTTAATTATTGTTAATGCACAATTACAAATTAATTAAACCCCTTTACAAAAGGAGGAGTTTAGTTTTCCATAATGATTATAGCTCTTGAAAAATACAAGTATATCCATTTCCATACCTCCATCTTCACTAATCCACTTCCCCTTAAAACCTATATCAATATCTTTACCCATCCCAATGTTAAATTACCAAAACACCCTCAACCCCATCTTAATCACTTGAGCAACTCCATAGAGCCCACCATATGACCAGCAGACTCACCACAGGCTCTAATCATATAATTATTATTACCTCCATGGTGGTTCATGTTGGTAGGGCATAAACCGGCAACAGTACTATTCATCCCTGTTGTTGTCATGATGGAACACACGGCTGTACTAGGTACGGCCGCTTGTTCCAATGTTTCAACTTGTTTTTTCAAGAATTTCATGTAATGAACAGCTTCATCCAACATTGAAGCTGTATCCATCTTAGTACCACCCGGTACTAATCTTTGCAATATCCTAATCCTTTCGCTAATCCTTTCACGCCTATGTCTAGCCGCCACGCTTTGAGGGTCTTTTGATATCTTCACGTTACGTCTCTTTGGTGGTTTAACTGCTTCCGGATCTATCTGAACCGGCTGCAGAGCTGCCATGCGGAAGATCATCTCCCGCATGGCCTCAACTGAGTCCGGCTTTTGGTGCAACCAACTTGCACGAGGGAAGTGTGATGGCGGTATGGCAAGATGGTCTTGGGTTGGGTACATGAGTGATGATGGTCCATTATGGTTGGTGGTGGAATTTTCGCTAGAGAAATTTAAATCCATAATTGATGAATCTGAAAGGTCTTGAAATGGGATTGAAAATGGGTCAGGAAGCTTATCAAGATCCATCATCATTGTCATCATGTCCATTTGATTTTATAGAATTAGGGTTATAAATTTCTGAAAAATAAGAGATATGATAGATAAATGTAATGGAACAGTGGATCGAGGAATGTGTCAGTGTGAGTGAAGGCTATATATAACAACTTGATACCCAAATATAATATAGTATTAGGAAAACAACCAAATAAAATAATTTGTACAATACATACATTCGCTATCTAGATTTAATCATTTAATTTCTTTCCATTGTAGTATAGATATTTACGTATAAAAAATAATCCATTTCGGTCGGTGTTGAAACGTGTGCGAGGTAATGAATATACAAGACATTTGAAATATAAAAAATTAACTTATGTTTGGAATTATGAAATTCATAGCATTTTTTAAATCTTATTTTTAAGAATGCTACTCGTAAATTGTAAGAAGGATAGTTACGTTCAGATTACTATTTTAAATGTTGCTAGCTAACGATGGAGGTTTTTTTTTTTTTTTTTTTTTTTTCCTCTCTCTTCTGAACATATGTATATTTGCATTCACTTTTATTCAACTCGCATTGCTAAATCAGATTGATAGATGGGACGATACATTGTGTTTGTCCTTGATTCGTTGTGAATTGAGTGGTGAAAAACACAATATCAACGTATATCAAAATAACCGTAAAATTCGACAAATTAACCCTTTAGGGAAAAGGTCAACGTATCAAATCTAACGGGTGTGATAAAAGTGATACCGGGAAAGTGATTTCCCCGGGTCGTGTCCCAACGAGGTGTGAATGGAAGGATTCGTTGAGTTTCGTGATTTGAACTTGAATTGGTTTTTAATGATTTTTTGGAATTGTGATCACGTATTCTACAAAATAAAGAACGGAAATGAAAATAAAGCATGTAAAACAAAGTAAATGCTAAATGAACTACGACTAAGCCTAAGAAACGATAAAATGAAGCTACACTAAGTCCTAGGGTGATAAAATGCAAAAACGCGAAAACCGGAAAACAAACCGAGCCATAAACGTGAAAATTATGCAATTTAAGGCCTACGGGTGCAAAACCAATTTTCCTACGTTCTACATGACCAAAAATAATTTTAGGAAAAAGCGGAATATTTTTTTGAGTTTTAAATTATTTATTACGAATTAAAAACGATTTTAATCTAATTAATTAATTAAAAATACTAAACTATTTAAGAAAAATCTAAAAAAATAACAGAAAGTACTTTGAACAATGACGAATTTAAGAAAATGAAGAACAGTAATGGTTGCTGTGGAAAATAAGCTCAAAATAAGCTAAGGAGAGCTTATGCCTAAAACTGCCAACTACCCTTAAGTATTAGATTTTGAAAAAATTTACAAGAAAGACCCAAGGGCGCGTTGGTTATAAGCTGTGTGTGTGGGGCTCTGTTATGGTGACTGACTGACCCAGGTTCAAACCTGGTGAGTTGCAGTTTTGTTATTTTTTTGATTTTTCAAATTTAAGCTCTAGATACTACAGACTAACCAACTAATAAATAAGCTAAACACAATTTATTGAAAACGTTTTATATTAAATCAGATCAAAAGCAGATTTTGAAAACAGATTATCAAGAACAGTTATGATCCAAAGAAATTTAAAACAAAACAAACACTCCTTTAACAGTTTTTAAGCTAAATGAACTATGAATAAGCACAAGGAACATGGAATTAAGCACTTTAATACAGAAATAAGCATAAACAAACTGAGATAAGCTAAAGGATAAGGGTGATAGGCAGTTTGGGAATCCTAAACTATCATGAGACATGAACATACAATGAGATGATAAGCTATTCTAACAAGCTAAATAAGCACTAAATAAGCATAAAATAAGCTAAAAACTGGTACACCTAATCTATGTCACCTAATAAGCACTAAGGTATCTAAAATAAGCTGATGGAAATACCTATCAAGCTAAAAGATGGGCTGCTATTGCTACTGCTGTTATGGACAGAAACAGTCAAACAGGGGGTGTTTTTTAGCTTAAAAATAAGCTGCTACTGAGCACCTACACCTACAAGGAGACCTAAACATGCAACTAGGGCTGGTGGGGTACCTAAAAAGCTACTTGGGTTCCTATGAAAAGCTTAGGACAGCTTATAAATAAGCTGTGAACAAGCTGCTAATGGACTGCAGTAACAGTACTTGATATGAGTTTGGACAGATTTTGATGCAAATTTTAAGCTATCTAATGCTATCCTAAAGGCAAATAGAGTAAACACATATTGAGGTGGGTATGTGAAGATACAAGAAAAACACTTAGGAAAAGTTTTAGATGACAAATAAGCTAAAAAAAAGAAGTTGGAACAGCAGCATAGGCTGCTGTTTTGTTGTGCAGAACAGAAAACAAGAAAACTTTTTTTTGGCTATCCAAACTTGTACAGCTTGTAAAAACAGATTAAGACCTATTAAACATTAACTAATACCTTGAAACATGTTTGACTTGAAGAGTCAAAATGGGTAAAAATTGATTTCTTGTTCTTCAAATAAGCTTAAACCAAACACCCCTTTACGGGTTAAAACTCTAAGAAACTGATTATTCAAACTTAAGACTAGGATTTTCTTGTACAAAAGCAACTTGCAGAACCAAAATACACTTTTAGAACTAAAAATAAGTAGTAAATAGCAAATAAGCACTTGAATGCTTATTTGCTTAATGAACAGTAACAGAAGTAAAAACTATTGCATTAATTTAAAAAGTATTACAACTAAAATTAAAAGACAGAAAACTAAGTTTTTTAAAAGCTAAAATCCTAATGCCTCCAAGGCTACAAGTGGCTACTACATTTATACTAAATGGAGAGGTCTTCATATGTGTGAGCTTTGTGCTTCTTTTCTGAGAGAGAAAGGAGCTCTTGGATGCCTTGTGTTTCTTTGCACTCAATCTTAGCCATTCATATTATCTTGGGCACCAAGGAGAAGATCACAGTCGTCCATCTTGATAAGCTCCAATGGGTGTTTCTGGGATTGCCAAGGTGGCATAGGAGACCCATGTGACTATATCTTGGGGAGGGGGTGAGTGGGTTTGGGAATTGGGATCAGCTGGGTAAAAGAGATTAAGGGAGGTTTGGGTAAAGGTGTAGGTGGGTAAAAGAGTGATGGGGGTGTTGAGTGTTTGGGGGAGAGGAAAAGTGAATTAGGGTTTGTGGGGAGTGGTAAAAAGGAGGAGCAGGTGGGTTTCTAGGGTTCTGGGGAGATTGGTTTTGTTTGGGCGGGAAGGGGAAGAAGAAAGACAGAGGTGGGTTGATTATTTCATTGACTGGGTTGACCGGGTACAGGGGGTTATATTGGACCGGGTTGTTTATTTGGATATTGGGCCAATGGTTAGTTTAGGCTAAACTTGAGTCCATTTAAGCATTAAGGGACCAAAATTGCACATTCTGAAATTCTAGGGACCACTATGTAATTCTGAAAAGTATTATCCAAGGGCCAAACATGTGAAACTCAAATATGTTGAGGACTGAATCTGCCAAATAGTGAAACCTGAGGACTAAACTTGACAAATTTAAAAATCCAGGGATCAAAACTGTAATTTTCCAAAAATTATTACAAGGACCATAAATGACAAACTTTATTAGCCAAGGGTCATAAATAATGTTTTCCATTTTTTTTGAAATTCCCGGGGACTTGTTTTGCCAGTTTTGAAAGTTGGGGGACTGAAACTGCCAATTATGCAAACTTTGTTCGTTTTTCATTTGTTTTTAAACATTTTGCATCTGAAACATATAAAACACAACTTTGAGATATTTTCAGTATTTTGATGCATTTCGGAGTGTTTTTAGATGTTTAGCAGTTCGGATTTGACCTAAAATGATGAGTGAATAAGCACTCATCAAATCCCCCACACTAAACCATTGCTAGTCCCTAGCAATCTTTTGAGAAAACATAATGGATTTGAATCTCTTTACCAAAAGCCATTACTTCTGGAGTAGCCAAATGTTTCAGTTCAAGTAAGAACTATGGTACACTGATAACCATATGATTTTGAGCAAACCACCAGCTTCCAACGGATTTGATTTGTCTTTACCAGAAGCCGTTTGCTTCTGGACTAGCCAACTCTTAGATAAATTATCAATATTATATTTGGTGAGTCGATTACCGATTATGGTTTTCCAACTGCCTTTACCACAAGCCATAAACTTGCTGGCTAGCCAACTCTTCACTAATTAAAGATATGGTGAGCTGAACACCATACAATTTTGGGCAAATTGCAAGCCGTCAACGGATTTGAGATATCTTTACCAAGAGCCGTTTGCTCCTGGATTAGCCAATCCTTTTGTTTATTAGACATGGCGGACTGATAACCATAAAAAAAAATTTTGGCCAAAAATGGGGGAATTTGGTGGTATATTTACATGATAAAATTCGTGAGAATTCCCCCCCACACTAGAAATGAATATTGCCCTCAATATTCAAAGTACCGGCTGTTATGCCGAAACAAAGAACGTAAAAGGGAAATACTACGGCCATTATTTAGAAAGAAGATTTTTTTTTTTTTTTTTTTTTTTTTTTTTTTTGAAAACTTATGTACAACAGCGGGGGGCAACTCCCCCACACTAGGGTGGTAGAAAGTAGAAAGAAATCAGAAATATGGGTGAAAACCCATATAGTGTGCTACTGTTTTTGTTCCTCGAGTCGCTAGCTTGACTCGACCCCGCATTCACTGGTTCATGGGGAAGCAAAGTGGAAGAAACAATCTCCATCGGACTTTCATTCAAGATGTTTGGACAAACATTTGAAGCACGTGAAAGTTCCACACCGATGAGATATATTCCCGGCTCAAGAGAATGAGAAATGCCGGGGTCAAAGATGGTATCTTCACTCTCGTAGGAGTTAAGACATGGAGAAGAAATGGGAGGAGAAGGCAAAGTGTCAATTACTTGACAACGGGTGGGATGGGTGGTCAAAAGATTAGATTGAGGAACATTAACGGAATGTTCAAAAATCTTTTCCACCGCAAGAGAAGTCACAACATCCGTGTTGGACTTAAGAAATATCCGAGAGTGAACTCCCTTGAAAGGTAAGATACCGGGTTTGAAAACTTTATCCTCAGAGAGGAATGAAACGCAAGTATCAACCATGGTAAAATCCTCAAGGGTGGATGAGTTACTCATGAAGGAAAGGGGGTGTAGAGCATTTTGCTCAAAAAGCTCATCCTCAATTCCCGGAGGAAGAGGATCGATGCGAGCGAGTTCACCGGCGAACTCCTCATGGAGAAGTCTACTCCTTTCGGAAGGAGGAGGCAATTCAAATGTAGATGACTCATACTCAGGAAGAGAAATATGAAAAGTGGGAATGCCACTACTTTCCTTTTCATTATGATCGTCATCAAAGCGGAATACATCAAATTCCGGAAGAGAATCATTGGAAAAAAAACTCAAGCTCAGAAAATGGTTCGGGCTTTTCCAAGATAGAGTCACTATCCTCAATGGGGATAGGAGCTGAAGCTGGTTTAGCACAAAATGATTCGATCTTAGAAACGAGGAGATTTACATTGAACAATTTTTCACGAAGTATCTCGTCCTCAATTTCTAGATCATCAGAATCTCTCACTTCCTCTAAGCTAACTAGCTCAGAAGGTAACTCCTCGACATAATCGATGTCTCCATAAGATAAAGAATCGTCAAACGAAGTACAATCGTTGTCAGAATCGGAGAACATCTCGACATGATCGTATGGGATGTCAAGAGGAGGAGAAGAATCATCATCAAGAGGCTCATCAAACATATTACCGGAGATAACCTCGGACTCACTTAGGGTTGGGACAAGGTTCTCAACACAAGACAGTTCCGTTTCCAGAATAGTGCTAAGATTTTCGTCCCCCATTAAAAGGTTATCCGAAGGTTCTACGGTAGATAAGGTCGGAGAGTGGACATGTGCGGTACTTTGTGGGCTTGAGGTATGCACCTTGTCCTTTATCATCTCCCAATCCTCCTCATCCTCGTCATCGAGACGGCAAGCCTCGTTAAATAGGAGAAGCTTTTGAGCTGCTCGCTCCTCGGCTAGTAATCTTTCGTTGCGAGCAGCTTGTTCCTCGGAAAGTTCTTCAAGGATACAAGGATATTGATCGATGACGGGAAGCTGTGGGGGTTGGATGTTGTCAATTTCAGAAGTCCACGATTGACATTGATAATCATCATGAGGACCCCCACACTTAGCACAATGAGGGTATTGGGGAGAGAAATTTTGAAACGATGTTTGATCATTGAAATTATGAAAATACGGTTCTGGTTCGTATAAATTTTGTGGAGGGTAGTTGAAATTTTTTTGAGGATAATTGAAAGAGTTTGGGTTAGAATCATAAGCGAATGAATTCTCGGCACAAATCGAACAACATCCATTGACAAGATAGTTTCCACACCACTCGCACATACATTTGTAACAACGAAAACCTTGTGGTAACAAGTCTCCACAACCGTAGCAATAATTTTGATCAAACAAAGATATTTCGGGCTCGGGAATAGGAATCGAGGGTTCAACAACATCACATATGGTAGGTAGAGCGGTATTTCCCGAAGTTGAATCATGACGAAGTTCAATTAAGAAGTTTTGAATCATGTCATTTCTGGCCCTAAAGAAATCGTCGGTAAAACGTTCTGAAGATTCCGGAGTTGGGACAAGTGGTGTGCTCTTAGAGCTAGCAAGTTCCACCACTTCCGTTATGGTCTCCGGTGTTTGAACGGGTTCATCGTAATCAATTCTAATTCTCGACCTTTTTTCATCGACTTGAATTTGTTCGATTAGATTACGGGCTCTAACTTCAAAGAAAGTGTCCTCGTAACCCTCGGTAGGTGCTTGAGGTAACTCCGACGTTTGAACGGGTTCGGGTTGTGGCGGGTGGTCGAAATAACTTTGAAAAGACTTTTTTATGGATAGTTCGCACAAATTGCAAAATTCGCTTGAACTAGGCCTTCCACACCGCGCACACACACACTTGTGACAATGATGTTGATCCTTTTCCACACACCGAAGATGATCGTCGTCATTAGAATTAAACATATAGAGGGTTAAAGAGATAGAATTAAACGGTTTTGAGGTTAAAGAAGAGTAGAATCAAATGGTATGAGAGGGTAAGAGAAATAGAATCATACGGTTAAGAGGAATGAGAAGAGTATTTTTTGTATTTTTCAAAAAACGGTAACTTCACGAGGAAGGTTCTTCAAGTCACTAATCGCAAAAATCACGATATTGTCGCAACACACCTCCCCGGCAGCGGCGCCAAAATTTGATTCGTTGTGAAGTGAGTGGTGAAAAACACAATATCAACGTATATCAAAATAACCGTAAAATTCGACAAATTAACCCTTTAGGGAAAAGGTCAACGTATCAAATCTCACAGGTGTGATAAAAGTGATACCGGGAAAGTGATTTCCCCGGGTCGTGTCCCAACGAGGTGTGAATGGAAGGATTCGTTGAGTTTCGTGATTTGAACTTGAATTGGTTTTTAATGATTTTTTGGAATTGTGATCACGTATTCTACAAAATAAAGAACGGAAATGAAAATAAAGCATGTAAAACAAAGTAAATGCTAAATGAACTACGACTAAGCCTAAGAAACGATAAAATGAAGCTACACTAAGTCCTAGGGTGATAAAATGCAAAAACGCGAAAACGGGAAAACAAACCGAGCCATAAACGTGAAAATTATGCAATTTAAGGCCTACGGGTGCAAAACCAATTTTCCTACGTTCTACATGACCAAAAATAATTTTAGGAAAAAGCGGAATATTTTTTTGAGTTTTAAATTATTTATTACGAATTAAAAACGATTTTAATCTAATTAATTAATTAAAAATACTAAACTATTTAAGAAAAATCTAAAAAAATAACAGAAAGTACTTTGAACAATGACGAATTTAAGAAAATGAAGAACAGTAATGGTTGCTGTGGAAAATAAGCTCAAAATAAGCTAAGGAGAGCTTATGCCTAAAACTGCCAACTACCCTTAAGTATTAGATTTTGAAAACATTTACAAGAAAGACCCAAGGGCGCGTTGGTTATAAGCTGTGTGTGTGGGGCTCTGTTATGGTGACTGACTGACCCAGGTTCAAACCTGGTGAGTTGCAGTTTTGTTATTTTTTTGATTTTTCAAATTTAAGCTCTAGATACTACAGACTAACCAACTAATAAATAAGCTAAACACAATTTATTGAAAACGTTTTATATTAAATCAGATCAAAAGCAGATTTTGAAAACAGATTATCAAGAACAGTTATGATCCAAAGAAATTTAAAACAAAACAAACACTCCTTTAACAGTTTTTAAGCTAAATGAACTATGAATAAGCACAAGGAACATGGAATTAAGCACTTTAATACAGAAATAAGCAGAAACAAACTGAGATAAGCTAAAGGATAAGGGTGATAGGCAGTTTGGGAATCCTAAACTATCATGAGACATGAACATACAATGAGATGATAAGCTATTCTAACAAGCTAAATAAGCACTAAATAAGCATAAAATAAGCTAAAAACTGGTACACCTAATCTATGTCACCTAATAAGCACTAAGGTATCTAAAATAAGCTGATGGAAATACCTATCAAGCTAAAAGATGGGCTGCTATTGCTACTGCTGTTATGGACAGAAACAGTCAAACATGGGGTGTTTTTTAGCTTAAAAATAAGCTGCTACTGAGCACCTACACCTACAAGGAGACCTAAACATGCAACTAGGGCTGGTGGGGTACCTAAAAAGCTACTTGGGTTCCTATGAAAAGCTTAGGACAGCTTATAAATAAGCTGTGAACAAGCTGCTAATGGACTGCAGTAACAGTACTTGATATGAGTTTGGACAGATTTTGATGCAAATTTTAAGCTATCTAATGCTATCCTAAAGGCAAATAGAGTAAACACATATTGAGGTGGGTATGTGAAGATACAAGAAAAACACTTAGGAAAAGTTTTAGATGAAAAATAAGCTAAAAAAAAGAAGTTGGAACAGCAGCATAGGCTGCTGTTTTGTTGTGCAGAACAGAAAACAAGAAAACTTTTTTTTGGCTATCCAAACTTGTACAGCTTGTAAAAACAGATTAAGACCTATTAAACATTAACTAATACCTTGAAACATGTTTGACTTGAAGAGTCAAAATGGGTAAAAATTGATTTCTTGTTCTTCAAATAAGCTTAAACCAAACACCCCTTTACGGGTTAAAACTCTAAGAAACTGATTATTCAAACTTAAGACTAGGATTTTCTTGTACAAAAGCAACTTGCAGAACCAAAATACACTTTTAGAACTAAAAATAAGTAGTAAATAGCAAATAAGCACTTGAATGCTTATTTGCTTAATGAACAGTAACATAAGTAAAAACTATTGCATTAATTTAAAAAGTATTACAACTAAAATTAAAAGACAGAAAACTAAGTTTTTTAAAAGCTAAAATCCTAATGCCTCCAAGGCTACAAGTGGCTACTACATTTATACTAAATGGAGAGGTCTTCATATGTGTGAGCTTTGTGCTTCTTTTCTGAGAGAGAAAGGAGCTCCTGGATGCCTTGTGTTTCTTTGCACTAATCTTAGCCATTCATATTATCTTGGGCACCAAGGAGAAGATCACAGTCGTCCATCTTGATAAGCTCCAATGGGTGTTTGTGGGATTGCCAAGGTGGCATAGGAGACCCATGTGACTATATCTTGGGGAGGGGGTGAGTGGGTTTGGGAATTGGGATCAGCTGGGTAAAAGAGATTAAGGGAGGTTTGGGTAAAGGTGTAGGTGGGTAAAAGAGTGATGGGGGTGTTGAGTGTTTGGGGGAGAGGAAAAGTGAATTAGGGTTTGTGGGGAGTGGTAAAAAGGAGGAGCAGGTGGGTTTCTAGGGTTCTGGGGAGATTGGTTTTGTTTGGGCGGGAAGGGGAAGAAGAAAGACAGAGGTGGGTTGATTATTTCATTGACTGGGTTGACCGGGTACAGGGGGTTATATTGGACCGGGTTGTTTATTTGGATATTGGGCCAATGGTTAGTTTAGGCTAAACTTGAGTCCATTTAAGCATTAAGGGACCAAAATTGCACATTCTGAAATTCCAGGGACCACTATGTAATTCTGAAAAGTATTATCCAAGGGCCAAACATGTGAAACTCAAATATGTTGAGGACTGAATCTGCCAAATAGTGAAACCTGAGGACTAAACTTGACAAATTTAAAAATCCAGGGATCGAAACTGTAATTTTCCAAAAATTATTACAAGGACCATAAATGACAAACTTTATTAGCCAAGGGTCATAAATAATGTTTTCCATTTTTTTTGAAATTCCCGGGGACTTGTTTTGCCAGTTTTGAAAGTTGGGGGACTGAAACTGCCAATTATGCAAACTTTGTTCGTTTTTCATTTGTTTTTAAACATTTTGCATCTGAAACATATAAAACACAACTTTGAGATATTTTCAGTATTTTGATGCATTTCGGAGTGTTTTTAGATGTTTAGCAGTTCAGATTTGACCTAAAATGATGAGTGAATAAGCACTCATCAGTCCTTGAAGCAATTATGTAAACTCACGAAGCAAAGTTTTTTACGGCCAAGAAATTACTCATAAACAGATTGAGAGTTTGTTTGGCACAAACCGTGAGGGGTACTTACTTGTTTAGAATTGAAATGTATAAATGGTAATTGAAGTCATCAAAATTACAATTATTGTTTATAAGGTAGAGTATTTGAAAAGCCTATACACGATTATAATAAAAAGCTACATGGGGGAGCTAATGCACAGGGAAGAAAGACGACAACTTTGAGTGCGGAGAACCATTAGGCTGGTCCCAATCGTGACCTGGGTCACCAGCGCCACGTCAGCTTTCTCTTTTTAGCGACCAGACATGACCCGGATGCAGGGACGGACCCAGAATTTTTAAGAGGGTGTTGCATAAAAAAAATGTTGGACTAACTAAAGTTACACCGTAAGAAACAAAAGTAGCAAAAATATTTTAGGGGTTGCACATACCACAAAAATGGCAGTTTTGAAATCCTTTTACACTTCGTGACCTAAAATTGGGTGTAGCCCATGCCACACCCGGCATACATGTGGGTCCGTCCATGCCCGGATGCAACAGTCGACGACCCAATTTTTTTTTTTTTTTTTTTTTTTTTTTTAATTCAAACATTTTTAACATTAAATTTAAATTCATTAAAATTAAATTTCAAATAGGAGCGGGATTATTTAAAATTCAAATTCAAATTCAAATTTTTAATTCAAATTAAATCACAGCTACTTGATGACACTATATATACAAACCTACCAGTCCACCAATTCACACACACAACTCACACAATTCACACACAAAAATGTCTCGCAAAGATTTTTCTCAGGAATTCCCAATTACAGAGAAGTTGCCGGAAACCAGCTTTCCAACTCTACCACAGTTTGAAGTTTACTCACCACCACATGAATCTGTCTTTCCGGTTTTCTAACCGGAAAATGTATTTTTAAACTCTCCACCTGTGAACAACCCAATTGTTCCAACTCCACCCGTGAACAATCCACATGTGGATCTTCAAAACCACCCCAGCGGGTTAAGTGAGGCGTCCCTCCGTCAACTAGAACAAGATATTGAAAACGGTAGGGAAATTATGGAAGAGCAGGCACGTGAGGAAGCTGCTCGCCGTGAGCAAGAAGCACGGGAAGCTCAGTATCTCCAAGACAACTACTTCGACATAATGGAGCGTCGGCTCTTTAATGGGGACTTTGATTCCCCTTCAAGTTCTAAGGGTTGGGTCTCAGATAATTCGTTTTTTTAAGTTTTAGTAGTTTTATTTCCATCAGTATGCGTTGTAGTTTTTTATGTTTAAGCGTATTATGTATTTCATGTTTTCAATTAATTGTTCAAGTTTCAATTTGTGTTTTTCCCAACTCAAGAAATAAAAAGATAAAGAGAAAAAAGAAAAAAGAAAAAAAAAAAAAAAAAAAGGAACAAGACATGTTTGATATCGGTTGCTTTTTAGCCCGATATTGCGTTTGCCCTACCTTCGACCGATCTAGTGCTCGATGTCCACAACCAAGACGACCGATGTTGAGGGCTAGTTTTTTCGTTGCCCAACCGATGTTTGGGGTACGAATACGACCAGCCTTATAGCCATCAGATTCCTCCGCTGCCATCTTCGCTTTAGGCTCCTAATGAAGTAGTTCCTCCGAATCCAATGCCTTCCAAAAAAAATACACGATTATTAACCCAAATGCAGATCAAAAACTACTAATAAGGTCAAAACCTTAGGCTAGTCCCAATCGAGAATTTCAAATCGGTCGGTAACCACAAATTACAAGCCTCGACCGATGTTGACATCGGTCAACTCGGTTGTGGCACCCGGTCATAACATCGGTCGTCAAGCCATAAAACCCAATATCGGGTGAGATTTCGACCGACTTTTTGTTTCTTTCTTTCTTGTTTTCTTTCTTTTTTTTTTATTTAGTCATCGACTGTGGCAACTTGGTCGTGTCTGGTTGTCGGAAAGAGAAAACTGATGTGGTACCTGGTGACCTGGGTCATCTCCGGTCACGATTGGGACTAGTAATTCTTGATAAAGCCATCAATCATCTTTATTGCTAAAAAAACCATAACAAAGAAACTACCTTACTTTATTTCTTCAAAACATCAAAACCTTTTACACTCCTCTTTTTCAACAACAAACTTCGGAATAAAATGATTGAATATTATTTCTAGGAAACCAAAGAAAATGTAAATACTAAGCAAAAAAGCTAGAGCAAAGTTACAAATCCAATGGATCCAAGTGATTTATAATCCTTTACGAAATCAGCCAGTGAGGTAGGATTTTGATATATACTTGGAAAGTGTACATCCATTTTTAAAGGTGTCTAAGTCAAGGAAAACTTTTCTTCCAAATCGATCTCCAGATTACTCAAGAAGTTGTTCAAATAACCAATTCTTGTACTATAAACAAAGCATTTTTTTTTTTGAACGAAAATAACTTGCAATTAGCAAAGAAGATAATACTAGCAAAATAAACAATGGTGTAATAAAATGAGCTCTTGTCCTTGATTGCTCATTCGACCAAATGTTGGGATTTTAGATCTAGTTAACCAGTAACCTCTACGAGTACGCAGCGGATAATGGATCTAGTTAATACAATTATGTTAACACGTAAATAATAAACACATAATTAATACAATATTAATTAATTAAAAGGGATTAAGAAAAGCTAACCTTGCTTGGCAATTGATCTCTAGTAACGGAACAAGAAACCTTAACGAAACCTTAAGTATCTAAATTAGATACCTCGAAGAGTATCACACACAAACCCGATAACCGTATACGTTCGATTAATGGCTAGTCGAGAACATAATATATAAAACCTCAGTCAACAATTTGACCACCAATACTTGAATAAACCAAATCAGAAAAACCACTCAAGACTACTCTTGTCTTCCAATTCGAGAACCAAAACAGCAAGTTTCTGTTTCTTTTACTTACCCGATATCGGACATAACGTCCAATATATATTTCCTTTGCTGTCCAACAAATAAACCACGAGCAGGAAACCTTGCAACCCTTTTCTGCTTGCTATTCGAACACAAGGAATCAGCAGTAAAAACCAAACGTGATTCTAAACACTTGGATCAAAGTATGATGCAAGTTTAGAACTTAAAGAAACAAACAAACCCTAATCAATTTTGTAAAGAATCGACTAGAACTTGTTTGCTGGAACTTCATTATCAGTTTAGGGATAAGTCTATGTATATATTCTGTCGTGAGTTTTATAACAGGTGTGTTTGTTTATTTACTAAACCAAACCAACCTATCTTGGGTCTATTGCTTGGTCGACAAGCTTCTAGCCCAAGCTTTTCTCACTGCCCGATCAGTTGGTTACCAAGCCCAAAACTGCTCCAACTTCAACCCACTTCAGAACTCATAATAAGCCCATGGGTCGTCTACATTGATCGGGTCAAATACATTCATAACGGGTATGTATAATTCAAGTATCAAATATGTTCTACACATATACTCGTGTTTATCGTGTGTGCCCCCATCGGCTCACACACTTCTAGTCGTTTACGTGTGTTCATAACTCCCACAAACCAACAGCTCCCACTTGGGAGTTGGTGTGTCGAATGGCACACAAAACTAACGACGGAAACGCCTAGCAAACGCTCTCACTCGCTTTTTAACTAAAAGTGTCTGAGAGAATAGTTTCGTAAAAGTTTCTCAGTAGCATGGTCATTCAATGTATTGCTCTAATCATCCTTTGTTATAGATACCGTTAAACCATGGATTATGGATCTTAAATCATTCCATATAGTTTAACCATTTAGAATCTCGTTATAGATTTTAATTCAGATATACCAAATGTAATCAAGAATCATCTTGTATTACCCTTTGGGTCCGGCCAGACAGTTATCTGGTTAAAACTGGAAAGGCGCCATGGTATCTTTCTGCACATATCAAGTGGAGTAACAAATCCTTTATTGACTACAAGTGTTGTGGTAGCTGCTTCACATCACTCCGAAATATAGCTTTTATAACTACCTTGTTCAGATAGCGTTTTGCGTATACTTACAAAAAATGATATCCACACATAACAGAACTTGCTTGTATCTCAAGTCTAAGGATGAAGATAACAAACCATTTTCAATATTTTACTTATGACAAGGATCCAAAAGTAAATGTTTGAAAGTTGGGGAATCCAATATGCATCTCTAGTGAATACATATGAGTTTGGTGGGAACAATCCGAATTCTCGTTAGAATTATAACCAACACTCACATTTGCCTTATCATAACAATATTCCCATATTGTTAACCGACAATGGACATATTTAGAATAATAAAAAATTATTTAAGGATTAAACATGCAAATATAGGATAACAATTATTATATGAATGAATAACAAATACCAAGTATCTTTATTCATCATAAAGTAAAAATTGTCTTTCAATCCCAATTATCCAAATACTAAAACAGATATGCATGAAACTCATTTAGTAAGTTGAAGCCTAATGTTTCCAACATTACCAACCTTTCTTTTACAAGAAAAACTAAATTGTCATCTGAGTAAACTTTCCGAATACTTGTTTCAAATATCACATATAGTGAGTGATTTGAAATATAAGATGAGTGTCTTATCTCATATGCTCATACTATTGCAAGAATTATAGTATGGAGATGTCGTCTTACCTTGCATGAGGTATTAGAAATCAACGACATACTGACAATCATCTTTACAGTTTCTAAAAGTGTAAAGTATTCTCATTCATTAATGTGTAATGCAACAATGCTCTATGTTGAGCACAACTAGTTAGCAGATTTTTCATAAATGATAAAATCCTACTACAACTAGTATAAATAATCCTCTAGCATCATTTGTACTTATACAACACTATACTTTATAATTCGTAAACATCTTTATTAAAAACAATAATCTAAACACTCTCAATTAGATATTGTTGTTGTCAGCTCATTTTGTTCTTGTACAAAAGCAACAACTAGACTTATACACAATATAATATATACATGATGAATCCTTAGTTTAAAAACACAAGGTTTCCATCCATGTAAATTATTCCAAGTGAAATATATCATTGAAGACTTGCTTGAATAATATATTGCATTTGTGTTAGACTTTATTTTCCGCATTTGTTTATTTCATATAAACATCTATTCCAAGGTTGTTTGTTTTATTCCTTAAATTTCAAGTAAAGTTTCATTCCAAGCTTAAGGATCAATATCTAGCTTAAATAGAATGATATCTTCAACATGTAAATTTTAAGGAAAAACGCAATGCTCCCACTCAATGTTAGATGTACTCAAGAGATATCTTAATTCAATCAGAATCATATTGTGATTAAATTCAAGATCTCAGCTCTTAGATGCACGATACAATCCAAACATGGATTGGTTAACTTCGTATATTACATAAAGATTATGTAGATTCATAACCCTTTTGATTACACACCGTCCTCGCAAAAGGTAATCATAAAGAAAGAGTTATAACATCTAATTGTCCTATTCAACATACAAATCACATGTATGACAATTAAATATCTTTCTATAATTAATGCGTGTATTATATAAGAAAATGTAATCATAGTCAACTGCTTAAGTATGATTAAAAACTTCTTATAAAATGCCATGCATTAATATGTATACAACTTTCGTCCTTGTGAGTCTTTCTTCAAAAGAAACTCATTCCAACCTCATAGGTTAACTGTTAGGCGAAATAACAATCAATCACAAAACTTGATTTGCTTTTTAAGGACTGCATCTTATCATTCATAGTACTAAAACATTTATCAGATTCAAGATGTGATAATGTTCTAGTAGTTAGCTGATTTACAACAATCTTCTAACTTACATCCCTCAGCAATTGATACAAAATATCACTCAAGTGATGAGGCATCCTTGCGGATTTATGAATGAGAGTAATCATTATACTTCGGTCGACATTTTCATGTTTAACCTTAGTATGACATTAATAAGTGGATATTAGAAGGTTAAGTATTTTATTCTCAAAAACTTTGAGATATGTATATACTCCCACTTACTTTTGTAAGTAGAGACAATTCTCTAAATACTAAGTATTTAAGCAACAATAAATTGTTCCTTATGGAGAACCACAAAATACATTTTAAGTTCTCATCTCAAGATTTGTTAATAAAATGCTTCATAAGATTTTAACAAATTTAGAACTTAAATCAAGATATAATGGAATTCCTCCCAACAACTCAAATTAGGGTTTATAGAAAAACTCTAATTTAGTATCACTCTTTAACCAAAAGTTCTAGCAACAGTTTTGTGTTTTGTCAAGCTAGGAAGAACACCAAAACTAGAATCTTCAAGCTAGGAAGTGTAGAAAAATCAAAAATCCTAAAGGGTTTATGATTCAATTGGTTTGAGTGGTAAAACCTCAAATCCCTAATAAATTAGGGTTTTCAGTTATGTGTTGTCTTGAATACCTTCTAGGTTTGAACTATATTGAGTGTATCCATGACACACGCAATTTCTAACCTTGATATGTTTTGGAGGTAGAGCAATTAAAGCTATCAGGAACCAAACTTTATGAATAAGGTTTGATCCAACACATTAGACATACCATAATGAAGTGGTATCCTATGAGTTATTAGAATTGTGAAACTATATCAGAATTCTATAGATAAGTTAATTTTCTTTGGACCAAATACTTGTCAATTGGGTCGAGCCAAATTGCATATAAAGTATTTACGAACCAAGTGCATGCAATAATGTATATTCGTTGAACAATACAAGAACCTTATGTTCACATGTTCACAAGAAGACAGAATTGTTCAAGTATTATATGTTCATGTGTTAACAGGAAAACATAACATTTCAATAATACATTATCATTCTTTGAATAATTCAAAGCCTCATGTTTATGTGTTAACGAGAAGACATAACACATTTACTATATATACTTTATGTTATAAGTCATTGATTAATTCAAGGACTTTATAAATATGTCTTAACATGTAAGCATAATTATACTAACAAAAGTAATCATGAACGCAAACTATTGAGTTCTATAGTAATTTCAAGTTAATTTTATACTTCAGAATTATGATCATTATCATATAACCATAATTATGTTGACTAAAACATGTAGTCAAATGTTGAAGTATCTTTACACTATATCATGACATTTGAATGTAGTAGGGCAATAAACATCTCATGTGTTTTAAGTCCTAGTAGAATTCTTATTTTACATGTAGTAGGGCATTAAACATCTAATGTGTTTAAGTCCTAGTAGAATTATTAGTTTCCTTTACCTTGCGGTCAAGAGATACCAATAATATTGTTGTTCCTTTCACACACTCTGAGATTTCTCCCACTTGTGTAAGGTACAACATCATATTATGAAAACAAACAACACGTGATTGATTATTCAAACAATATGATAATGTCATAGAGATCATAAGTAGTTGTAGAACCATAGCCTTTAATAAAGAATTGTGGATTATTATTTTATAGATAACGTTTCAGGAAGCGACAGCAGGAAGGCAACGAGTTATCTGATAAAATAAAACGCAATTTTCCTTTAAGCAATGGTTGTTCATATTCGGAAAGTAATAGATTATTTCAAAGCTAGTTTGAAATGATATGGGTGACTAACAAGAAATAAATCCCGCAGCTCCCACTGAAATTGACAACATTACATGAATGATATTTCAGTAATAAAATGCAACTGCTCCCACTGGATTTGTCAACATTGTAAGTGTTACATTTCCAGTATAAAACATATAGCAGTTTTATATACTTTCCTATTCTCTTCAATTGCCTACGAGTAGCATGTACTTAGGTATTGAGCAGAGTATATGAAGTTCTACTTATGTAGACAATGGACTAACCATTCTATTATTCAATTAACTTGAATCTTTAGCATTCATTCCTCCTTTATCGTCTACATGGCCCCAAGGGTAATTAGCACTTTAGGAATAATAAGAGTCCAAGAAGATTACCTAGCAAATATGCTAGTAATTCCTTTACTCTTTGCGGTTTAAACTCATACATCGTGACAAGTGTAGGATGTTATTTATTTTGGTAGCTCTAAACACAATGTTTCCAGTTACACAAAATATTCTATCTTTCAATTAACTCTAGACCACGAAAAGGGTAATGAAAGATATATAAGAGTTTATCAATTTTGGAATCCTATCTTAGTTTGTCAACTAAGGAGAAAAGATAGGTATAAGTCTCACTCTTCTTACTAGGAAAAGAGACTAAGTCTTTCTTTCAAAGAAAAACATATTTGTTTACGAATTATCTTGCAATAACACAATTAATCAGAACATAAAAAGTTCAAATCTAGTATTTTTGATAATTACATTCTTAAAAGAATTAACTACCTAATTAATTACTAATTAAGACTAAGATCCATCTTGCAACCCCACTTAATTACCATAGGTCTGACCAGTGTGTAAAAAAAAAGGACAAGAGGTAAGCGACGAGCGTTAATTGCTTAATGCAACTCTTAGATTTATGAGATTGTTTAAGGCATTAGTATCAAGTAATAATGTCAAAAGCATGTTTAGTTCTCATCGTATGCCTCGGGTCCGAGGTCTGACCAGGTTAACTCGATATAAGTCGACCAAGTATGAACGTGTAAAAATAACCAGAGGTCTGACCAGTGAGAAATAATTACCATGGGTTGGAAAGGCCCTTAGGTCTGACCAGAGAAGTCAATCCAAGTGCACGTGTCCATAGTTGGGTGGCATAGACTTAATATTAAAAATAGGCATGCACACATAAATGTGGTAAAAGTCGTGTACAAAGAAGCATGCAAAACAACTTTGTAACATTAATTTTAAAAACTTTTGGTAATGACACTGTAGTGATCATTATGGTTCACGGTAGCTCCAATCGAACGCACAGGGAGGCAGAGGACCAGGTAAGCGATGAAGCATAACCTTAGACATCCTTTCAGTGAGACTGTGCTCACTTCTTTAAACCCCCTTTCTAGTTTGTTCTAGTGGGTGAGCCGTACATCCCAAGTGTCCATAGCGTCTAGTTTTTAAATTCTTGAAAACGTGTTTCATATATTAGGTCACTTTATTTTACAAAAACAATTTTTCACGAATCAAATAGCAGGTCACAATGAGCATGGTATTTAGGCGTGTAAATAAAGACCAATATTGATGTTATGGTTACGATATGTATTATTCCATATTGCATACAATTAGGTGTCAAGGCAAGTAATAATGCACATATAGGAATTACAAACATACAAACATAAACATCAATATATATAACCACATATTGTTCCGAGTTCTCTTGCGAGTCTTCCCCAAACGGAGAACCATAAGACCGTCACTAGGATGCAGTACCTAGATCGCCCCATACATCACTTAGAAAAGCAATTGAGTGGGTCTTGTGGCCGGAAAAACACATAAAATATGGCAATCTCAATTAACAAGTAATTACGCAATTTTATGTATTTATAAACCAATATGTAATTCTAATTATCATAATAATTCTAATTAACAATTAATAAATTCAAATTAACTTTTAATTCTAATTAGCAAGTAATTTTAATTAACATGTAATTCTTAATTAACAATTTAATTTCAATTAAGAAAGTAATTTATAATTAACATGTAAATTAAATCCTAATTAACAAATTAATTCCAATTAACAATTAATTCTAATTATCAATATAATTTTAATTTGTGTGTGACTAGTTATTATTTATTAAAAATTGACAAGTATTGCATGTAATTGTCAAAATTAAAATAAAACAAATAACTAAACTAGGTTTCATGCAGCCCTTTTAAAACATGTTTATTAATATCAGCAACGTGTAACCCATAATCGCAAAAACGAGTTGACTCGTGATGCCACTGTTAGGATTTTAGATCTAGTTAACCAGTAACCTCTACGAGTACGCAGCGGATAATGGATCTAGTTAATACAATTATGTTAACACGTAAATAATAAACACATAATTAATACAATATTAATTAATTAAAAGGGATTAAGAAAAGCTAACCTTGCTTGGCAATTGATCTCTAGTAACGGAACAAGAAACCTTAACGAAACCTTAAGTATCTAAATTAGATACCTCGAAGAGTATCACACACAAACCCGATAACCGTATACGTTCGATTAATGGCTAGTCGAGAACATAATATATAAAACCTCAGTCAACAATTTGACCACCAATACTTGAATAAACCAAATCAGAAAAACCACTCAAGACTACTCTTGTCTTCCAATTCGAGAACCAAAACAGCAAGTTTCTGTTTCTTTTACTTACCCGATATCGGACATAACGTCCAATATATATTTCCTTTGCTGTCCAACAAATAACCCACGAGCAGGAAACCTTGCAACCCTTTTCTGCTTGCTATTCGAACACAAGGAATCAGCAGTAAAAACCAAACGTGATTCTAAACACTTGGATCAAAGTATGATGCAAGTTTAGAACGTAAAGAAACAAACAAACCCTAATCAATTTTGTAAAGAATCGACTAGAACTTGTTTGCTGGAACTTCATTATCAGTTTAGGGATAAGTCTATGTATATATTCTGTCGTGAGTTTTATAACAGGTGTGTTTGTTTATATACTAAACCAAACCAACCTATCTTGGGTCTATTGCTTGGTCGACAAGCTTCTAGCCCAAGCTTTTCTCACTGCCCGATCAGTTGGTATACCAAGCCCAAAACTGCTCCAACTTCAACCCACTTCAGAACTCATAATAAGCCCATGGGTCGTCTACATTGATCGGGTCAAATACATTCATAACGGGTATGTATAATTCAAGTATCAAATATGTTCTACACATATACCCGTGTTTATCGTGTGTGCCCCCATCGGCTCACACACTTCTAGTCGTTTACGTGTGTTCATAACTCCCACAAACCAACACCAAATGCATGCATGATGAAAGATATATACGACATAGACCTTCTCATGCAAAGTTTATACCATAAACTTGCTATATATGAAAAACGAATAAATCAAATTTTCATTTTTCATATTATTTTAAAACAACAGTTTTTTTTAACACCCGTATACTATACATTACCCCTTGTCTAAAAAGTATCTTTAAAAATACTTGAACTCATAGCATTTTGGTCGATGATTGTAGTCCCAATCGACTCATTGTTCTGTGATTAAAACATGTCAACCAAAAAGCTCTGTTGAGAAAAGAATAAACCTTTTAACTTTCAAACGTAATTTTCATAGACATACTACAACATGTAGTAAATTGATAAACTGTTGGAAAATTAGTTGGTAAAAGTGATTTTTGACTAATTTTGGACACAATTATCTATATGTATGTGTCATATATATATAAGTAATAGTTTGTAGGTTCGCGTTCTCCTAGAAGAGAGCTTCGCATTAAGCTTTTATGTGTCCAAAATAGAGTTGATGTGAATGAGATTTCGGGTCTCAAAGTTAGGCATTTGGTACCATGCCTAAAGAGGAAAAGTAGTTTATTTTCAATCCCACATCGGTGGGATGAGTAAACTTAGAGGGAGTCTATTGTGTATAAATAGAGGCCCTAATTCCACAAGTTTTACAGACATCAAATCAATAGTTATTATTGATTTCCAACATATGGAATACGCATCTCTTAAAATGAAATTCCAGGCAGTTTAGTTAAGTCCGATAGTACAACTTACTGTTTTGGCTGTTGTACCCTGGGAAACAGACGGCGAATCTGTTTTAAGGGAAGCGTGTCAAACACGTGCCTCGGCTTTTAGTGCTTCTTTGTTGATCTCTATTTGGTGATCAAGTAAGTCTTTTGACTATTTTATTATTTTATTTAATTATCGTTTATCTGCTTACATTCTGTTTGTATTTAATTTTCTGTTATTTATTTACTGTTAATTTTATTTATTGTAAATTAGATTTTATTTATAAAAGTGTAACCGTTTTCCTACAGTCTTAAAACAGATTCTGTTTAACAGAATTAAAACACTTTTATTAAAATCTGATTTATATAATTAACAGATTTTATACAAACTGTTTTTCTGCTGAAACCAAGATTGTGTTTCTTTGAAAATCAGTTTTATAACTAAACAGAATTTTAATTAACAGATTTGGTATAATAGTTTTATAAACGATTTTTAAAACAGTTTATTGAATCAGTTTATATTGAAACTATGATGAGTTTCTTCTCAAACTGATTTATTTATTGCATATGTTATTGTTTAAATTTGGATTTGAAACCAAGCTTGTGTTTCTCGGAATCATATTTGGTACAAGTGTACATAAACCATGTCGAGTTTATTAGATACCATATTGTTTTAACAGTTTTTAACTGTTTTTTTGTGTTTAAATATTCACAAGTTAACTGATGGTAACATAATTTGTGACCCTAGTGAATCTTGCGAATGTAATTGGTGCGCCAGTTACTAACATGGTTAAAAATCATGATGAAATCAGATTCATTGAAACCAAGTGGAGTTTCTTTGAAACAAATCTCATAAAATACAAGTTGTTATTTTATTAGATTACTAGAACATGTTTATTGAAATCAAGATGAGTTTGTTTGAAACAAAATCTGATAATATACAAGTTGTTATCATATTTTGTGAAAAAGTTTATTTGACTTGTTTAGCTTATTAAACCATGTTGAGTTTAATTATAAACTAAATATAGTTCTTGAAACTTTATGCATTTGAAAGTAGATCTATAGAAACCTTGTTGAGTTTCTTTGAAAGAGTAAATCTATTTTGAAACCTTGTCAAATTTCATTGTAGAATTATACCATGTGATGCAGATCTATTAAGATATTGTTAAAGAAGATTGACAAAATCATATTACAAATTTGTTTTTGTTTAAAAACATTATGTAATATGAGATATTGTTTAATTGTTTAATCGAAAGACTTGTTTAAAAGCGGGTTTGTATAATGGATCTTACAAAACAGTAGTGTTTTAAACAAAATTTGATGTTATCGTGTTTGTTAAGAAACACTTTGTGATATAGCAAGTTGTTAATTATTCCAAATTTAGTGTTACACTAATAACGGAATCTCGTATTAACAGAATGTTTGGAATGTCATGAATGACATCTAAAGGATCTGCTCCCGAACTTGATGAAAGGGAGATCGATACTCGAGTTATGTGTACGGTAGATGCTTTAAAGCATTCATATTTTATGTCCAATAACTATGGGTTAAATGGCCTGAATGAAATGAAAATTGTTGCCAAACCGGGATCCGACATTAGAAAATGGTGGATTAATGGGCATCATGTCATGAGTATGATGATAAGAGTTTGGTTAACTCTTTCAAAGTAGCATAAAATGGAGAGATGCAATTTATGGGCAACTCTATAACTGCTAATAGCAAGGGAAAAGAAATGTGATGTTGAAATTCACATGTGGAAAAGAGCTTAAGTGAACCAACACGTTGTATGTGCCAGAGATTTGTAGGAATCTTGTGTCTGGATGGTTGCTTAATAAATTTGGCTTTATTTTTATTTTTATCAAATTAAATTGAGTTAACATTGAACAAAATTTTGGTCGGTACGGGTAGGGGTGTCAGTAAGGTCGGGTCAACCCGACCCGAACCCGATAAGGCCTTATCGGGTCGGGTCTATTCGGGTCAAAAATCTTGTTGGGTTGTTTTGACCCGAACCCGATAACCCGATAATGTTATCGGGTCGGGTTAGGGTTAAAAAAATAATGTTGTCGGGTTATCGGGTCAACCCGATTAGACCCGATAATCAATTTTCCATTTTTTATATATTAGTTTTATAGGCCCAATGAGTTACTGTACGTTTGGTTTTTATGTATTAGTTTTTATATATTAGTTTTTTACATCCAATGAGTTATTAAACGTTTGGTTTCCCCACTTCTCATAAAAAGTTTGGTTCCCAGTTTTTACACTTCTCATAAAATGTTGGAGCATGCTCAGTCAATGTTGAATGTATATCAAATGTTGCAAGTTGGGTGTAGTTGATGCTCAGTCAATGAAGTTTGAATGTATATAATATGTTGCATGCTCAGTCAATGAAGTTTGAATTTATATAACATGTCTGCTGCTGTGATTGATGTTTTAACCCGACAACCCGACTCAACCCGACCCGACTTAACCCGACCCGATAACACCCGAACCCGATTACTTATCGGGTGGGGTTGCGGGTCACTTTTTAAAAAATCATAACCCGACTCAACCCGACCCGACAAACCCGATAACCCGACCCGATAACACCCCTAGGTACGGGTTATGTCCTTCATTAAATGTTTAAGCAGTTTTTTTTTTTTTTTTTTTTTTTTTTTTTTTTTTTTTTTTTTTAATAAAAATGAGTATGAATCCAACTTATTTGATCCTTTGAATGTATAGCATGGCCAACTCGGCCATGTTAATTTTAACTCAATACGTTGTTTACTTAAATAAACGAACACGGATTACAAAAGTAAAACTTATGTTGAAGCCAAATTTCCAAGATTGTCTTTTCACTCGGTTGACCGAAAGTTAACCGAACCCTTGATTCATATAGTTTTATGTGATTTGGAATCGATGGCTACTAAGGTAGCAATTAGGTACTTCATCGTAATTGTTGATGGTAGCACAAAATATTGCGACTTTTACTTACTTGAGAGTAAGTATATAGACAAGATTGATCTATAAAAATAAGTTAAGAATCAACTTATTATCGAAAACAAGGCGGTTCGAAGTGATATTAGAGGTGAATATATGTCTCCATTTCATGTATGTTCTAAACATGGAATAAGACATAAATTTATTGCTCCTTATACACCACAACATAATTGTTGATAGAAAAGAATTGTGCCTTAAAGATATGGTTATGCCATGTTGTTAAAACATGGTTTATGCCATGGCATGTAGGGGAAAGCGGTTTTATTGGCTACTTATCTTTTAGATAAGATCCCCTGTAAGGAAAAGAATATAACTATCTTACGAGTGTGGGGGTGTCTGTCACACCCCCAAATTACCTGTTTCACAGCGGAATGGAATACCTTGGGGAGGACTGTCATAGCATCAAAGTTACAGTTATATCGAACGACCTAAAGTGTCGTTTTGAAAATACCGTTTGATTCATTAAAATGATCAGAGTTTACAAAGATTAGGTCCCAAATTATTTCCAATATATCAAAATGAGTTTGTTACAATCAAGCGATAGTTAAGTGCATAAAATATATGTGAGACGCATCGACACCGCGACTCTATGATAAGTCCACATGCATGCCATGAAATGAATGCCTTAGATACCTGAGATAAAACATGCTAAAAGTGTCAACACAATGGTTGAGTGAGTTCATAGAGTTTGGTTAACAAGTAAAGCTTTTAAAAAGCGTTCATGCAACAAAGGCAAAGTTTTTGGTCATTTAGAATAGTCCACAAAGCAAAGGCATTGTAAATCCACTCAGCTCCAAGTTCCGCCCATACAAAACTTGCAACATGTGTGTTCACAACCCACTGCCAAAATATGTCTAGTTTATGTTCATGCACACGTTGTCAAATGAGTTCACAAAGCAAAGGAATTGTGAATCCACTCAGTTCCAAGTTCCGCCCATACAAAACTTGCAACCTGTGTGTTCACAACCCATTGCACAAAAATATAGTGTGTCTAGTAGTCGAGTATAAGTGGTCATAATAGTTCACAATATAGTACCACGTATATAATAATGTATGCCAGGCAAAGCCCCTAGAATAAATAATATGCGTCCCGTAACATAATGGACGAGAGGTTGGCCGACCTCTAATAGCGCTATCCATACTACCTACTAATAGGAGACTAACAATGCGAATGTACGAACAGTACATCATACAACTATTATATACAATTAAGAACACTCCGAACATGGGAGAATTTGCACTGCTCCGAACAGGGGAGACTTTGGGTCAAGAACGCTCCGTAACATAGTGAGACGTTCTGCTCCGAACATGGGGAGACTTTGCACACTCCACCGATAAGGCGATAATTATTGAGAACGTTCCACCAATAAGGCAAGACTTTATAGTGATGCTCCGAACATGGGAGACTTTATAGTGATGCTCCGATCATGGGAGACTTTAGGTCAAGGTCATAACACGTACGGTTCAATAAGTTCAAACGAGTCATAAGTTTGTATTTAAGTTCAAGAGTTCAGTTCAAAAGTTCATAATTAAGTTCAAAGATTTAAGTCGAGTTCAAAAGTTCAAAACAGTCTAAGAGCTCGAATAATATCAAAAGATTCAAGATAGTCGAAGCGTTCAAAATCACGTCAAACAAGTTTATAATATATCAAAAGGGTCCTTTACAGGATGAAAGAGTTCAACTATATGTCAAAAAGTTCAAATCAAGTCCAAAGTGTTCACTTATATGTTAAAGGGTCCGAATCAATTTAGAAGAGCTCAAATATACATGTCGAAGGGTTCAAAATCAAGGAAAGTGTTTCAACTAATAGCGTTCATAACATAGTGATCAATTTAGTTCGGGCATAATCTACTTACGCGCACATAGAGTGAAACAAAAGATATTTATGTTCATATAGATGTAAAGTAAAAGCAAGTAGTTGAGCATGTATCTCCCCCGAAGAGTTTATAAAACAATTAAACGAGTAAAAGTGGGGCTACGAACTCACCTGTTGCAATAGTTATGATGACAAAGTGGATGCACAGAAATGAGACGCAACAGTCTAGCCGCGACCTATAATGAATGATATGTTCTAATGTAAGTCATGAAACAATGTCGTGCATGCAAACTCATATGATATCCATACCACTTGTACCTTTTGGAAAATAAAGTTTATCGTCGAAATATATGTTTATGACCTCTTGTCAAGTTTCAAAATACTTTATCAGTATTTACGTCGAAATGATATCCTACGATAATCATTTAGTGGTTTATTATGAAATTATAACTTTTCGTCGTAAAATAATTTCATTTGACAATTTCATGAAAGTGACTAAATGGCCTCGAAAAACTAGTCGTAAAATGGTGCACGTCGAGCGTTAGGAAACTCAACGGTTTTGGGAAGCTCGTTTCATTATCTCAAAGTTTTAGTGTTTAAGTTTCCATTCTAGAGGTCTCGATCACAGAGAAAAATATAGGTTAAGTATGGTACTTTAGTCCAACATATAGTTTAAAGATGGTTTTCGGCAAAGTTTAAGCAACCGTAATTAATTCATTACAACTCTGCTAAACAAACGGTCGGACATTTTGGAAAATATACTTGGCGAACTTACTTTTATTAGAAGACATCACTTTATAAAAAGTTCTACATCAATGTTAAAAACGTCCTCCAACATGGTGACTAGTTTGACGTAATACTTGCCTATTAGAATTAATATAGTTTTTCTTATATGATAAAAGTTACGGCACTTTGTGATAACATGTATAATTTAATCGTTACAAATCCGTTTTCTACGTTTTATATGTCCTTAGATTCGTATCAAAGTATACTAATATATTTTTGATAAGTCGACACAATTAATAACGCTTAAGTCCCATTTTTGACTCGTAAAGGGTGACATTTTCATGCTGAAATTTCCAGAAAATTATAGTTTTCGTCGCCAACTTGAAAAATTCATAACTTCTTCGTTATAGCTCCGTTTTAATCCGTTCAAGCGGCCACGTTTTCGTTTTAAAGTATATTTTCCAAATATCTAGCCCAAAATATTATACCCACTTTCGTATTTTCCAGATTTTGAAAATAAGGACATACCCTTTTTAAAACGTGTCGAAATGAGTTTTTCTCGCGCCAAACCTATTCTAACCCATTCAAAACAACTCCGAAGCTATTCTAATCCTACCATACACCTTCTTAGGGTGTCATGGGTTCCTAGACATCACCAAAAATAATATATAACAAGGAGTAATTATAGGATGACTTATATATATATAACCCTTAAAAATCAATGAAAAAGTGGTACAACATCATATGACTTGCATGTTTTTGCTCAAATATGATGAAATGGATATGAAATGAATATGAAAGATGAAAAATGGACATGAGATGCTTACTAGAATACTTGATGAGGTTTATGAGAACAAAGGATTTTTCCTAATCACCCAAGGTTTATATTACAAAACCTTAACAAGAGTGATACTAGTGTATGTATAACTTGATTAGAAAAATATTTGATGATCACTTCCTTGGTCCTTTATGGTTGCCGGTTTTAGAGAGAAAAGAGGAAGGAAAAATGGTTTTGATCTTTTACTCTTGCAAATAAATGAAGTGAATGTGTTTGTGTGGATATTTTGAGTATAATACTATATACTTGTAAGATATTTGGCAAGCCAAATGACTCACCAATGGGGTGGTCGACATATACAAAAAAAAAAGGACTTGATGCATTAAGTAGTATTTAAGTATATTAATGTAGGATAAATGTGTAGTTAATTAAGAATTATGAATAACTTGTGTATTTATTTAAGCATTTAAGGTAGCGTTAGCTAAAGATAAATTTTAACGGATCAAAATAAAATATATTGAAGTCTTAAAAATTATAAAAATACATTTCTTACAAAAGTTGAGTGAAATAATAATTATCGTGTCGTTTTTAAGAAAACCGTCGTAATTATATAAATATAACAATTTATATACAAACTAAATTTAAAACACCGGGTAAACTAATAATATTATTTTTATAATCTCAATATGAGTATAAAAATATATCTGAATAATTTTTGGAAGTGTCGGATCAATATTCAAAATAATCTTTATGCGATAGCGTTTATTTAATAAGAAAATAAACGTTTAATGTAAAAAGCAAAACTGTAAAACCTGAAAATCTAAAATCTGATTAAAGACTAAAATACCCTTGGAATCAAAATTTATAAAATACGTAAAATATATTTATAACATTTATATATTTTAAAACTTAATTTGTGAATAATTAAAACCTAACTAAAATATATTACGTGATCGATTTTGGTACGACGAAGTTTGGACGTTTCGTAAATGATTTGGGTCGTGTTTGTTTTGTTCGTTTGGATCAAAGGAGCCGAGAAGCCCATATGGGCGTGGGTTTTTGTGTGTTCGGTTGGACCAAGCCGAAAACCCAAGGCCTCCTCAAAGCCCTAAACTAAAATGTTACCACTATATATACAACACATAATCACAAGATTGGAACCCTAGTTTTATTTGCCTCTCCTTTTTCTTTTGTTTCATTCGGCCGAGAGTCTCAACTCCCTTGGTCGCGAGTTTTGTTTCAACAAAGCTAAGGTATAATTGATGAGTGTGTAAATACTCATCATTTTTGGGTCAATCTGAACTGCAAAACGTTTAAAAATGCTCAGAAATGCATCAAAATACTGAAAATATTCCAAAATTGCATTTTATATGTTTCAGATGCAAAATGTTCAAAATCAGATGAAAAATGAGCTAAGTTTGCATAATTGGCAGTTTCAGTCCCCTAAGTTTCAAAAATTGTCAGAAATAGTCCCTGAGCACTTAATTTCAAAAGAAAAATCACCAAAGGTCCTTTTAAAATCATAACTTGTCAAAATTAGTCCTTTGGTGAAAAATATCAAAAGTTTTGAGAAATTACAAGTTTGGTCCTCCAAGTTTAAAAATTGGCAAAAATGGCCCTTGGAAATTTGAAAATGTCAAGTTTGGTCCTTGTATTATTAAAACTTGTCACTTTTGGTCCCTTGGAGCAACTTTGCAAATATGGCAGAAGTGGTCCCTTGAATTTCAGAATTTACAACAAATGTCCTTGTTTATTTAATCCTTTAAACCCATTTGGCCCTTGTCAAATCCCTTGTGACCCCTGCCAACCCAATTGGACCCCCTGCTTTTGACCCCCCTTCAATATAATATAACCCCCAGTCAACCCTCTGGTCAAATCCCACTACCCGCCCTTTTTCTTTCCCCTTCAACTGCTTCTCTGCAACAAGCCAGGCTCCCCACACCTCCACATCACCTTATCCCCTCCTTATCACTCCACCTTCAACAACACTCCAAGATACATTAAATGCCCCCCCCCCCCTCATCTCACTCAACTTCTCCAGCTGGCAAATAAACCATTTCCCGCCAAAATTGAATCTAAGGCTGAGATCAACTTAACTCATCCAATGGTCTTAAAAGGAGGTGGGATTAGCTCAGAGAGAGGAGAGAAGCAATGTTGGTGTATAAAAAAGGAAGAAAGAGATGCATAGAGAGTAGTTAGTTTTAATAATTTTTCTTAATGTCGTTTTTTAAATAAATGTCTTAGTTTAATTCAAAATGTTGTAATTTCAGTTTCTATGTATCACATTTAAGTTAAAACATCTTTGTAATGTGCTTTTGAGTATCAATCCAAGTTTTTAGATAAGTTACAAGTTTCGTGTTTACTGTTGCACTTTTCAGTTTCAAATTCTTATGAACAAGCTCTTAGAAGCTTATTTTTAAGCTCAAACAAGCTTATGTAAGCTTATCATAGCTGTGAGTAAGCTCACAACTCATTTTCAAACAATTTGGGTCCATGGTCAACAAAAGTCAACTGCCAGATGAAATGGTTTGATTTGCTGAATTGGAGGTGAATTTGGGTTGATGCAGTGATTGAACATGGGTTAATTCTTAGTTAGATATGGGTTGAGAACAGATTTAGGTAGTGTTCATTGATCCTCAGTTGCAACTTGGACCTATTGTAAGTTCATTTTTTTAGCCATTGCATAATATGTATTTGTGGTCTTAAATAATTTAAACATGTTTAAATAGTTGTATTTAGGTCAAGAAAACTCAGTTTGATCAATTGTACAAGTTGGATCAGTGTTTAGCTTAGTTAAACTTGCTAATCAGTTATATAAGTGGTGTTTGGATTTGCTGTTTGATCTGTGATTTAGGTTAGTTCAGTGGATAAGTCTTGTAGTTTTAGGCTTGTTAATCTTTATTTGACTCATTGCTGTCTTAAAAATGCATCTGCAAACCACAATAGTCAAAGTCACACCTAAACTGTCTTAACTACTTATCTGTTAGAGTTTTCAAAAATCAAGAGCTTGTTTTGTGTTCAAAATCCATAGATATTGGTTGTATTAGTCTTAGTTTAACATAATTCATCTTAATCAATCCATAAATTAGTGTCAAAGTTCATCTTGGTCAAAGCTTTCAAATCTGTCAAAAAAGTCAATGTTGAAAATCTCATTTTGTGCCCAACTAGAGAGATTTTTCATTGCTTCATTTATGGGTCAAATCCAGTGAAACTTAGGGTTTATAAACTTCAATTGGTCTAGTTCCTTAGTATGATTTTTATAAATTTTTAGCAATTTTGTAAAAGGTCTAAAACTGGCTTGTCAATATGGGCTTATATGCCCTGTGCACTGACTCAGTATTCACTGAGTCTGCACAGGGTTTAAGCAGGCTTGTCACAAGCTCCCAAGAGCTTGTCTAGGTCTGTCTTTTGGTTTACAAGCTCTTGCCCAGGTCTACTTTAGGTTCCTTCATCTGTTTTTTAGTTTAGCTTATTTGGGTGGCTTGTGCTCTAGCTTAAAAGTGGTTGCCTCAACCTGTTTTAGCTCATAAGCTCAAATCTTCCATATCTTTGTAGCGTGCAATTCAGATGTTTAGAATAGTTGTAATTGGTTCCTTTCGGTTAGTTATAGCTTAGTGTAGCTTCTGTTTCAGTGTGGTGCCCATTTGGAAGCTTTTGGCTTATTGCAAGTGCTTATTCTATAAGCACTTGCTTTGCAGTTGCATAATCCCACACACAACCCACTGTTTTTCTATTTTTCCTAGATTCTTAACATTATTTTAGACTTTTCTTGAATTTTTCAGATTTTTCTAAGTCTGTTTGGTATTTTTCTTGATTTAAATTAGTTTTTAAGCCTTTTTAATTAGCATTTAATACAATTAATTAAGAAAAGTTTCAAAAAAATAATATTTCATTTTTCTTAAGTTAAGATAAATATAAAAAGTCAAAAAAATATTTTTCCCAAATTTTTTTAGTTAAATTTATATTTTTAAGCAATTTAATTAGTTTTTAATAGTTTTTAATTCCTAGAAAATACAAAAATAATCAGAAAAATATAAAAATAGTTTTGAAAATTCTCTTTTGTTATTTTAGATTTTTCCAAGTCATAATTTCTTTTTTCTAGCTTTATTTCATATTTTCTTGTATTTTAGGCTATTATTAAATAGTTAAAATTAGTTTTTAATTAATAATAATTAATTAAATAGTTATAAAAATAATTTTCTTTTTCTATAAATTTTCTTTTATCATTAGGTTTGTAAAAATATCATTTTCATATTTGTAGGATTAATATTGCTCCAGTTTTGCATTTTGTTTTGTACGTCACGTAGTTTCTAATTTAAGTTTTATAAAAGAAAAATCAAAAACATTAGATTTTACAAATAGTGATAGCGTTTATTTAATATAGTTTATCTTTTTAATTTCCTTTAATTTGCATTTAAGCCCCTGTAATTTATAAACTTTTTCTTTAGTTATAATCAATCACAATCCTTTTACCATTCAAATTCTCTCGATCACTATTCGTCTGATTATTCTCGCACAGCTCGTTGAGACTTAACGACCTGGGGAAACACTATACTCTCGTGATCTTCATTGTATTTGTGTCTGAACAGTTTTAAGTTTCTTACGGTCGGCCATTCACAAGTGGCCGGCTTGTGTGAGAAAACTTGACGGTTTGGCACGAATCAAATTTTTGGCGCCGCTGTCGGGGAGCTGTGCTGATTATCTTCCGTTTATCAGATTAGTGACTTGAATATTCACTCATTGTTCATACCATCTGTATGTATTTATATTTACTTATAAAAATCAAAAACCCAAAAGATTTTTCATTCTTTGTTTTTACATCATATTTTTCAAAAAGACCAAAAATATTCCTCTTTACCCTCTTACCCTTTTTGATTCTTTATCCCTTTACCCTCTATCCATTTGATTCTAACTTCTTCTATTCTCATGGAATATCCAGACTACGACGAATTCTGGGACGAAGTTGAAAAACTTCAGACTTTTACACAAATGTCAAGAATTCGTGTTGTTCGTGATGATCCATTAATTCTGCGTAGGGAAATGGAACGAGAAACCGGGGTGACAAAGGACCAGATACTTCCCTCTAATAATGGAAGTGCTAAATACGTCCAACCTACGGTTATCCAAAGATCTAAACCCTCAATTGCTCCTAAGCCGTCTAAAATTGATCCTAAACTTTCACGATTTACGGTTAAAAGCAAACATGCAGAATTTAGACCGGTGACTAGCAAGAATGACTTGCCTAATCTTCACGTTTCTCAAGAACCAGAACCAGAGACCATAACGGAAGTGGTGGAAATTGCTAGCTCTCAGAGCACACCACTTGTCCCACCTCCTGATTTTTCAAAATGTTCTTCGAGACTTGATAGTCATTCGGATCACCATGTTGGTTTTGTTGATTCTTTGAATAAACTGATTCCTTCTCATTGCTCTCAAATAAAATCGTTTATTCCTTGTGTCGGTTGTGGTGAGCCTCTTTTTGGTTCACCATGTCGTTGGTGTACGTGTGTACAATGTGGTAATGATATTCATAATGGGAGTTGTTTGTTTTGTGGTTCGAGGAATTCATTCGATTATGATCCTAATCCGAACTCATTTAACGATCCCTCAAACTTTTCCAATTACCCACCACAGCCCGACCTATCTTCATATAATCAACTTAACTGCTGTGAATTTTGTGGAGGTCCTCACCAAGGATTTGAGTGTCAATCCGGAAACACGTTTGTCTATGAACAGTTTTCCGGTGATGCTCAGAACTTTGGTTATGACCAAAATCCATATGATTCACCAGTCCAGACTCAACAGTTTTACTGTTGTGAGTACTGTGGAGGTCCCCATTTCAGCTCTGATTGTCAAATAGGGAATCCATTTCCTTGTAACAATCATAACTCTCACAGGTTTGACAATTTCCAACCTCCACAGCACCATACGGTTCAAACTCCACCTGAGCCGTTGTCTCAAGAAATCTCCCAAAATTTTGAAACCGCAATGAAAACACTTGATGATATGATTAGTAACTTTAAGAATCAAGTGAGTGGTGAAAAGACCATGGGAGAATTGCTTGCCGAAGAACGAGAGGCCCGCCAATCTAGGGAAGAATTATTAGTCCTAGAGCAAGCAGCTCTAAGACGTTCCCAATTTCTCAAGGCAGCTCTATATGACGATGACGAGGAGAGTTTTTATCCTTTTAAAGATAATATTTCTTAACTCCCTCAGTCAGTTGATGTCCCAGCAGTTGAGATTCTATCTCAAACAACTGCTATCACACCCGAAGCTCCCACTCACTCTCTGAACATGGGGGACGAGCATCTTGACGCTGTTCCTGAAAAGGAATCGGACGAATTCATAAAGTCTAGTGTTGAGAGCCTTGTCCCAATCCCGAGAGAGTCACAGGGAACTTCTTATCATATGTGTGATTCTCTTTCCCCTCTTGAGTGTTCAAAAGATCATTTTGAGACTTTCTCCAATTGTAGCGAAGATTGTGCTTCCTATGGAAACATCGAGTATGTTGAGGCATCACTTCCACAATCTGATGCTGATCATCTTCTTGAGGAGTTCTCCGATGAACTCACTCACATCAATCCACTTTCATCAGAAAATAACGATGTTCTCTTTGATTTCGAAGCCGATCTGAGAGAGACTGAAAGTCTCCTTGATAATGATCGTTCACTCACTTCTTACCCTAACAGTCCAATAGAGAATGTTGATCACTTTGTTCCCGAAACATTCAAAGCTACTTTCACCAATCCTCTATTTGAATTCAACTCTGAATTCGCTTTAATTTCTGAGAATCCACTCTTTGATACTCAGATTGAGGATAGTGATGAGCCCACAATGGAACAAGAGTTCACAATTTCACTTCATGTGAATGATTCTCTTCATGAAGAGTTCTCCGGTGAACTCTTTCATGACATATCTCCTCCGGAACATGATCATTTCTATTTTGATCTTGAGGATGATATTGGCTCAGAGGAAGGTGTACTCTATCATACGAGTTTGCCTATTAATGATACCACCCTCACCCTTCCTCCCGATATGTCTACATTTGAGGATGAAGAATGGATCTTGATTGTTATCAAAATCTTTCTTCCTTTCCTCAAATATCTTGTGATTTCTCTCCATCTTCACTCCTTCGGGAATGAAGACACTATCTTTGACCCCGGCATTTTCATTTATCATTTTTGAGCCGGTTCTATGTATATCTCATTGGTGTGGAACTTTCACGTGCTTCAAATGCTTGTCCAAACATCTTGAATGAAAGTCCGATGGAGATTGTCTCTTCCACTTACTTCCCCATGAACCAATTAATTCGGGGTCGAGTCAAGCTAGCGACTCGGTAATCAAAAACAGTAGTTAAACATGGGTTTTCACCCGTGTGTCCCACCCTAGTGTGGGGGAGTTGCCCCACATGTTGTATATATATAAGTTTTCAAAAAAAAAAAAAAAAAAAAAAAAAAAAAAAAAAAAAAATCCTTTCAAAATAATGGCCGTAGTATTTCCCTTTTACGTTCTAAGTTTCGGCATAACAGCCGGTACTGTGAATATTGAGGGCAATATTCATTTCTAGTGTGGGGGGGGGGGAATTCTCACGAATTTGAATTTTATCATATATTTATACCGCCCAATTCCCCCGTTTTTGGCCAAAATTTTTTTTTGGAGTAAGTGTTTTGCACTTACTCAATTGGTTATCAGTCCACCATGTCTAATAAACAAAAGGATTGGCTAATCCAGGAGCAAACGGCTCTTGGTAAAGATATCTCAAATCCGTTGACGGCTTGCAATTTGCCCAAAATTGTATGGTATTCAGCTCACCATATCCTTAAAAGTGAAGAGTTGGCTAGCCCGCAAGTTTATGGCTTGTGGTAAAGGCAGTGGAAAAATCATAATTGGTAATCAACTCACCAAAGATAATATTGATAATTTATCTAAGAGTTGGCTAGTCCAGAAGCAAACGGCTTCTGGTAAAGACAAATCAAATCCGTTGAAAGCTGGTGATTTGCTCAAAATCACATGGTTATCGATGTACCATGGTTCTTACTTGAACTAAAACATTTGGCTACTCCAGAAGTAATAGCTTTTGGTAAAGAGATTCAAATCCATTAAGTTTTTCTCAAAAGATTGCTAGGGACTAGCAATAGTTTAGTGTGGGGGATTGATGAGTGTGTAAATACTCATCATTTTTTGGTCAATCTGAACTGCAAAACGTTTAAAAATGCTCAGAAATGCATCAAAATATTGAAAATATTCCAAAATTGCATTTTATATGTTTCAGATGCAAAATGTTCAAAATCAGATGAAAAATGAGCTAAGTTTGCATAATTGGCAGTTTCAGTCCCCCAAGTTTCAAAAATTGTCAGAATTAGTCCCTGAGCACTTAATTTCAAAAGAAAAATCACCAAAGGTCCTTTTAAAATCATAACTTGTCAAAATTAGTCCTTTGGTGAAAAATATCAAAAGTTTTGAGAATGTCCTCCAAGTTTAAAAATTGGCAAAAATGGCCCTTGGAAATTTGAAAATGTCAAGTTTGGTCCTTGTATTATAAAAACTTGTCACTTTTGGTCCCTTGGAGCAACTTTGCAAATATGGCAGAAGTGGTCCCTTGAATTTCAGAATTTACAACAAAGGTCCTTGTTTATTTAATCCTTTAAACCCATTTGGCCCTTGTCAAATCCCTTGTGACCCCTGCCAACCCAATTGGACCCCCTGCTTTTGACCCCCCTTCAATATAATATAACCCCCAGTCAACCCTCTGGTCAAATCCCACTACCCGCCCTTTTTCTTTCCCCTTCAACTGCTTCTCTACAACAAGCCAGGCTCCTTACACCTCCACATCACCTTATCCCCACCTTATCACTCCACCTTCAACAACACTCCAAGATACATTAAATGCCCCCCCCCCTCATCTCACTCAACTTCTCCAGCTGGCAAATAAACCATTTCCCGCCAAAATTGAATCTAAGGCTGAGATCAACTTAACTCATCCAATGGTCTTAAAAGGAGGTGGGATTAGCTCAGAGAGAGGAGAGAAGCAATGTTGGTGTATAAAAAAGGAAGAAAGAGATGCATAGAGAGTAGTTAGTTTTAATAATTTTTCTTAATGTCGTTTTTTAAATAAATGTCTTAGTTTAATTCAAAATGTTGTAATTTCAGTTTCTATGTATCACATTTAAGTTAAAACATCTTTGTAATGTGCTTTTGAGTATCAATCCAAGTTTTTAGATAAGTTACAAGTTTCGTGTTTACTGTTGCACTTTTCAGTTTCAAATTCTTATGAACAAGCTCTTAGAAGCTTATTTTTAAGCTCAAACAAGCTTATGTAAGCTTATCATAGCTGTGAGTAAGCTCACAACTCATTTTCAAACAATTTGGGTCCATGGTCAACAAAAGTCAACTGCCAGATGAAATGGTTTGATTTGCTGAATTGGAGGTGAATTTGGGTTGATGCAGTGATTGAACATGGGTTAATTCTTAGTTAGATATGGGTTGAGAACAGATTTAGGTAGTGTTCATTGATCCTCAGTTGCAACTTGGACCTATTGTAAGTTCATTTTTTTAGCCATTGCATAATATGTATTTGTGGTCTTAAATAATTTAAACCTGTTTAAATAGTTGTATTTAGGTCAAGAAAACTCAGTTTGATCAATTGTACAAGTTGGATCAGTGTTTAGCTTAGTTAAACTTGCTAATCAGTTATATAAGTGGTGTTTGGATTTGCTGTTTGATCTGTGATTTAGGTTAGTTCAGTGGATAAGTCTTGTAGTTTTAGGCTTGTTAATCTTTATTTGACTCATTGCTGTCTTAAAAATGCATCTGCAAACCACAATAGTCAAAGTCACACCTAAACTGTCTTAACTACTTATCTGTTAGAGTTTTCAAAAATCAAGAGCTTGTTTTGTGTTCAAAATCCATAGATATTGGTTGTATTAGTCTTAGTTTAACATAATTCATCTTAATCAATCCATAAATTAGTGTCAAAGTTCATCTTGGTCAAAGCTTTCAAATCTGTCAAAAAAGTCAATGTTGAAAATCTCATTTTGTGCCCAACTAGAGAGATTTTTCATTGCTTCATTTATGGGTCAAATCCAGTGAAACTTAGGGTTTATAAACTTCAATTGGTCTAGTTCCTTAGTATGATTTTTATAAATTTTTAGCAATTTTGTAAAAGGTCTAAAACTGGCTTGTCAATATGGGCTTATATGCCCTGTGCACTGACTCAGTATTCACTGAGTCTGCACAGGGTTTAAGCAGGCTTGTCACAAGCTCCCAAGAGCTTGTCTAGGTCTGTCTTTTGGTTTACAAGCTCTTGCCCAGGTCTACTTTAGGTTCCTTCATCTGTTTTTTAGTTTAGCTTATTTGGGTGGCTTGTGCTCTAGCTTAAAAGTGGTTGCCTCAACCTGTTTTAGCTCATAAGCTCAAATCTTCCATATCTTTGTAGCTTGCAATTCAGATGTTTAGAATAGTTGTAATTGGTTCCTTTCGGTTAGTTATAGCTTAGTGTAGCTTCTGTTTCAGTGTGGTGCCCATTTGGAAGCTTTTGGCTTATTGCAAGTGCTTATTCTATAAGCACTTGCTTTGCAGTTGCATAATCCCACACACAACCCACTGTTTTTCTATTTTTCCTAGATTCTTAACATTATTTTAGACTTTTCTTGAATTTTTCAGATTTTTCTAAGTCTGTTTGGTATTTTTCTTGATTTAAATTAGTTTTTAAGCCTTTTTAATTAGCATTTAATACAATTAATTAAGAAAAGTTTCAAAAAAATAATATTTCATTTTTCTTAAGTTAAGATAAATATAAAAAGTCAAAAAAATATTTTTCCCAAATTTTTTTAGTTAAATTTGTATTTTTAAGCAATTTAATTAGTTTTTAATAGTTTTTAATTCCTAGAAAATACAAAAATAATCAGAAAAATATAAAAATAGTTTTGAAAATTCTCTTTTGTTATTTTAGATTTTTCCAAGTCATAATTTCTTTTTTCTAGCTTTATTTCATATTTTCTTGTATTTTAGGCTATTATTAAATAGTTAAAATTAGTTTTTAATTAATAATAATTAATTAAATAGTTATAAAAATAATTTTCTTTTTCTATAAATTTTCTTTTATCATTAGGTTTGTAAAAATATCATTTTCATATTTGTAGGATTAATATTGCTCCAGTTTTGCATTTTGTTTTGTACGTCACGTAGTTTCTAATTTAAGTTTTATAAAAGAAAAATCAAAAACATTAGATTTTACAAATAGTGATAGCGTTTATTTAATATAGTTTATCTTTTTAATTTCCTTTAATTTGCATTTAAGCCCCTGTAATTTATAAACTTTTTCTTTAGTTATAATCAATCACAATCCTTTTACCATTCAAATTCTCTCGATCACTATTCGTCTGATTATTCTCGCACAGCTCGTTGGGACTTAACGACCTGGGGAAACACTATACTCTCCTGATCTTCATTGCATTTTTGTCTGAACAGTTTTAAGTTTCTTACGGTCGGCCATTCACAAGTGGTCGGCTTGTGTGAGAAAACTTGACGGTTTGGCACGAATCAATAATGCTTATTCGTCTTCCTTGTTACACCTTACGTTTGTTTATTGTATCATGTTTCGTTTGGTCGAGTTATGTTTCTTTTCTTTTTTGTCGAGCCGTGTGATACAAACAAGAACAAACCCTAACGAATTAAACCTTGTTAAGAACATGTACGTAATACGTAAAATTGGATCGAGTCATGTATATGTCGAATGAAGTAGAACCGAACCATATGATATGTGAACCGAACCACTTGTAATATATTCGGCTAAGGTATAAACATGGTAACTTGAATATGTAAAGTACGTAGATAAGCTAGGACTTGCGTAAAACTTAATAGCCGAAAACCCTAGATTGAACCGAACCATGTATAAGTTTTGAAAGTGCATTAAGTAAGTAAGGTCATGTAAACGTAAACCCTAGTTTGATATGTAAATCAAATAAGGTATGCCAAACCCTAATGGTTTGTAAATTGTGTCTCATATGCGTGCGTGATTATAAGTCAAGTGAATTTGTAAAAGTGTGAACGTGTAATTAATTCGAGTAATAAGTAACTTGTATCTCACATAAAATCATAAAACGTATATAGTGAAAAAAAAAGGAAAGATTGTTTTATGACGTGTTAGGTTAAGTAACGAGTCATTAAAAGACGTAACATGTAAGTAAATGCATATTAATGAGATATTAAAGATGAGAAACGCTAGAATATACATAAGAGTCGTTTAGGGTTTTGAAGCTAAATATACTAATTCGTTATTTTATGTGTGAGTTATGACGTTTTAACTATTTTCACATTTAACCCTAAACTTTAATAAATGACATATGAGCCCTAATCTACGATATTAATTATAAAACATTTAAGTCTCATTTAATTATAAAACCCTAAAATATTAAAAGATCATTTCGACGATTATGGAATCATTAATAATATATACGACCATTAATGTGTATAGGTTCTGTGAAGAAGGAGTAATTCTTTGCTTTCTCTGTTTCTACTTTTCGATCATTTGCTTTGGAATAAGGTACAGATATTCTGACCTTTTCAGTAAAGGTTTCTTATAACGTTTACTTTTCGTTAACTTTTGTATTAGGATTTCCTAAGCCTTTGCTATGAACCCTAATGTGTCTATTTGAGCTGTTGCTTATCTGAACTTTGATTTTTGAATCATAAAACATTGATTTTGAACTATATGATATGAAACCTTTGATTTTGAAAACATGACTAAACATTTGATAAAATATGATCTATGTCAGTTATGACATTCTAATTTGACTTAAGATAGTTTGACACCCGAGCCAATTATTAACTAGTCATGGGGGTTCCATGTCCGTGTCAGTAATGCACTTCTGACATGACTCTAGGGCAGTAGAGTGAAGTTCTGCCACGTCCCTTATCTGATATTTGCTATGAGCTCAATTTATGTTATATTATATTATCAATGTATGTTTGTAGGGCGTATGGGTGCATCCTAGATCTGTTATATGTTATATATTATATGTTATATGCTATATGTTGTTTGATGATTGATGCTGCGTGCATGCACGTCCTTCATAACTCTGGTAGGTCTCCCCTACAAATGTTGCCTTATGTGATTATGAATATGTTTATGATATGGCATATGTGTTTGGGCTCGAGGTAGTTAGCTATAAAACTTATTCTTATATCCTGATTTATCTTTTGAAATGATTATGATTTCACTATCTTTCTTTCACTTTATTTCGTATTCGTTCTCGTTTCGTATTCGTTTTGCGTGTATATCTGTTCACTGGGCTTTTGAAGCTCAGCCGCATTTCTTTTCTTCCGTGGCAGGTATCTAAGCATTGGAGCTGGGTATTGCTTTGGGATGAGTGCTGTGTGGACTTACCTTAGAGATTTTAGCTTTGATCTTATGATGCCATTTAGACTTTTATTTAGACATTTCATTTGGAGTTTATTTTTCCGCTGGGACCTATGTATTGAAGTCTTTTGACTTGGATTATTTCAATATTTATGTTGAGATTTCTTTTGGATATTTATGTTTGCTTTGATATGACACCATTACTTGTGATTCCTTTACCCTTGTCGTGTCGGGGCGTTACAATTTATGGTATCAGAGCCCAGGTTTACGACTTATAGTCAGGACCTGTGATATATGGAGCCTAGGTTTTGAGACCTTAGAGCTTAGGATTTGACCTGTGAGGATTTGGGTAGACTTTAGGATTCCTTCTGCGTACTTCCATTTCGTATCTCACCTTTGTTCATTTTGCTAATCGTTCAGATGGTTCGAACTCGTACTACTGGTGGCGCAGATGGAGACGATGATGCTACTAACATGGATACTGCGATTGCGAATGCTCTCAACTCTCTTTTCCCTGGTCTTACTACACCTGAGATGATGGAACAGGTGATCAACAACATTCGTAATCAGAATGGTGCTTCGGGTAGTGGTGGAGGAAATCAACCCGTCGGTATTCACACTTGGCTCGAGCATTTCGGTAAGCTCAAGCCTCTTTCGTTTAGCACTGCTGCTACTCCTACTGAGGCCGAGGACTGGATCACTCATATTGAAAAGCTGTTTGAAGTACTGGGTTGTGGAGACGAGTTTAAGACTCGTTTGGCTGCATTCAAATTGGAAGGTGATGCTTTAAATTGGTGGAAGGCACTCAAACAAGCAAGAGGAGGAGATGCTTTTGCTGTGACTTGTACCTGGACTGAGTTTCGGACTATCTTCTATAACCGTTACTTCCCTGATGCTGAGCAGCAAAGGTACGAGAGGGATTATCAGGCAATCTACCAGTTTGATTATGAGAATTCCAATGAGTACATGAGTAGATTTATGAGGTTGGTGAGTTTTTTGGGAGCCATTGCTGGAGATGGTAGGCGTCAAGCTAAGCACTTCAAGTGGGGACTGAAGAAGTGGGTGTTGGACCGACTGCTTAATAATGAGTATGAGAATGTGTCGGCCTGCAATGATGCAGCTCGTAACATTGAGATCTTTCATGAGGTTTCGGGTTCCAACAAGCGTAATCGAGATGGTGATCGGATTCAAGGTAGGACTCAAGGCAATGACTATAAGGGAAATTCTGGTAGGAGTTATGATTCGAGGAATCAAGTGGATAGGAGTTATGATCAGAGGGGTCAGTCAGGAAGGAATGCTGACACTGGGCGCCCTGAGACGAGGGGTCAAGATAATAAAAATGCTGGTAAGAATGGAAGTGATCGTCAGAACCAAGGTAACAATAACCAGCGTTACAACAAGGATCAGTCAGCTCGAGGAGCAAATCAGGGTCGTGCTTCAGGATCTTCAGGTCAACAGAGGATAGCTGAAGTTTTGCCACCCCCACCTATTTGTACTACTTGTGGAAAGGCTCATCCGGGGCAGTGTTACAAGGCCACTGGTAGTTGTTTTGCTTGTGGTTCCACTGCTCACAAGATTAAAGATTGCCCTAAGAAGAACCCGGCGATTCCTGGAAACTACATCAAGCCGCCAACTACTACTGGACGTGTTTATGCTACTACTCGTAACCAGGCGGAGCGCACTTCAGGTACCATTACGGGCACTCTTTTCATTGATGATTATGATGTCTTCGTTTTATTTGATACCGGTGCCACACACTCCATTATATCTATCACATTTGCTAAGAAACTTAATATGAAGCCCAAACCGTTAACAAATCACTTATCGATTTCTACGCTTATGAAAAACCACGTGATCATTGATCATAAATACGTTAAGTGTCCTCTTCGTTTTGATGATCGTATTCGCTTTGCAAATCTGTATCCTCTCGATATGGTCGACTTTGATATCATTCTAGGCATGGATTGGTTGGCTTACCATAGAGCTTCAATCGACTGCTATGCTAGAACGGTGATCTTTGGAGACGTAAAACATCCCGAATTCGTTTATCATGGTTCTCAACCTCTTAAATCTGTTAAGCTCATTTCCGCTATGAAGGCACGGACCATGATTGCTCATGGGTGCCAAGGTTTTCTAGCATCTGTTAAGGACACATCTTTGGAGAATCCTAACATTGAAAATCTTTCGGTTGTTTGCGAATTTACTGACGTTTTTCCCGATGAACTCCCTGGACTTCCCCCAGCTAGAGAAGTTGAGTTTAGCATTGAGTTAATTCCTGGTGCTGAACCGATTTCGAAGGCTCCGTATCGCATGGCACCTGTAGAACTGAAGGAGTTGAAGGAACAGCTGCAAGAGATGATAGAAAATGGATTTATTCGCCCCAGTGTTTCTCCATGGGGTGCACCTGTCTTGTTTGTGAAGAAGAAGGATGGAAGCATGCGCTTATGTATCGACTACCGTGAACTCAATCGTATTACCATTCGTAACCGTTATCCTCTGCCGCGTATTGATGATTTGTTTGATCAACTACAAGGAGCTAAGTTCTTTTCGAAGATTGACCTGAGGTCTAGCTACCATCAGTTACGTGTGAAGGAGCAAGATGTTCCTAAGACCGCGTTTCGTACCAGATATGGTCATTACGAATTCCTCGTTATGCCTTTTGGTTTGACCAATGCGCCTGCTGTGTTTATGGACCTGATGAATCGTGTTTTCCATGAGTTTCTCGATAAGTTCATTATTGTTTTCATCGACGACATTTTAGTTTACTCCAAGTCTGAAGAAGAGCATGAAGAACATCTCCGGATAGTTTTGGAGATTTTGAGGAAGAAGAAGTTGTACGCAAAATTTTCGAAGTGCGAATTTTGGTTAAGACAAGTCGCGTTCCTTGGTCATATTGTATCAGCTGATGGTATCACCATGGATCCGTCTAAAGTTGAGGCTATCACCAAATGGCCAAGACCTACGACAGTGACTGAGGTCAGGAGTTTTCTTGGACTTGCTGGTTACTATAGACGTTTTGTTGAAGGTTTCTCTCGCTTAGCTCTACCCCTAACCCAACTGATGAGGAAAGGTGAAAATTTTGTATGGACGGATGAACGAGAGAAGAGTTTTGAAGAGTTGAAGCGGAGATTGGTGTCAGCTCCTATTTTGACTCTTCCAACTGGTTCTGGAGGATTTCAAATTTACAGTGATGCATCTAAGAAAGGATTAGGCTGTGTTTTGATGCAACATGGGAAGGTAATAGCTTATGCTTCGAGGCAGCTAAAACCTTATGAGGAGAATTACCCAACTCATGATCTTGAGTTAGCTGCGGTGGTGTTTGCGTTGAAGATCTGGAGACATTACTTGTATGGAGAGACGTGTGATATATTCACTGATCATAAGAGTCTCAAGTATATTTTCACTCAGAAGGAACTTAACATGAGACAAAGAAGATGGTTAGAACTTCTTAAGGATTATGACACCAACATTCAGTACCATCCATGTAAGGCTAATGTAGTTGCTGACGCACTTAGCCGGAAATCAGGCATTCTTGCAAGTATCGAGATTGAGCCTAGGATTTTGCGTGACTTAGAGAGTTTGAATGTTGAGTTATGTGTACGAGGTTTTGATGGATACTGGGCTAGTATGAAGGTGGAGTCGAACCTTATACTGCAAATTAAAGAAGCTCAGAAAGATGACGGCGAGCTGTGGGCCGTGGCGCAAAATGTTGAAGAAGGTAAGCAGACGGAGTTTAAGGTTGATAATGACGGTATTGTATGGTATGGAGATAGGCTTTGTGTTCCCAATGATCAGGTACTTCGTGAGAAAGTTATGACTGAAGCTCATAGTTCTCCTTTCACTATCCATCCTGGTTCTACCAAGATGTATAGGGATTTGAAGCAGTACTTTTGGTGGAATGGAATGAAGCAAGATGTGGCGACGTTTGTGTCGAAGTGTATGATTTGTCAGCAGGTTAAGATTGAACATCAAAGGGCTAGTGGATTGTTACAGCCATTGGATATTCCAACATGGAAGTGGGATAAGATATCTATGGATTTTGTGACTGGACTACCTCTTACTCGGAAGAAGCATGATGCGATTTGGGTAGTTGTTGATCGACTAACCAAATCTGCTCATTTCTTGCCAATCAGAAAGGATTATGGTATTGGTAAATTGGCGGAGATTTTTCAGCAAGAGATCGTTAGACTTCATGGTACTCCGGCATCTATTGTATCCGACAGAGATCCGCGTTTTACTTCTCGTTTCTGGAAAGGTTTGCAGAAAGCTTGGGGTACTCGACTTAACTTTAGTACGGCATTTCATCCTCAAACAGATGGTCAGTCAGAGAGGACTATACAGACCTTAGAGGATATGCTAAGGGCTTGTGCTTTAGAATGGACTGGCAGTTGGGATGAATATTTATGTTTAGTAGAGTTTTCATATAACAACAGTTGGCATGCTAGCATTAAGGCGGCACCGTTTGAACTTCTTTATGGAAGGAAATGTAGAGCACCTATTTGCTGGGATGAAGTAGGTGAGCGCTTGATTGAAGGTCCGGAAATGATCGAGATCACTAATGAGAAAGTAGCTGTTGCTAGAGAAAAGTTGAAGGAAGCTAGGTCTCGTCAGAAAAGTTATGCCGAAAAGCATCGTCGTGATTTAGAATTTCGGGTTGGAGATCGTGTATTTTTGAAAGTTTCGCCGGTCAGAGGTGTGAAACGTTTTGGAATCAAGGGCAAGCTAAGTCCTCGATTTATCGGTCCGTTTGAGATTCTAGAACGCATAGGAGAAGTATCGTATCGTTTAGCACTTCCGCCTCAGTTATCGCATGTTCATGACGTTTTCCATGTATCACTCCTAAGGGGATACAACTATCATCCGTTACACGTTGCTTCTTATTCGTTTGATCAAATTCAATCCGATATGTCTTTATCTGAAGAACCGGAAGCTATTTTGGAAAGACAAGAAAGAGTTATGAGAAATAAAGTCATTCCGTTCGTTAAGATTCTTTGGAAAAATCATCCTGAACGTGAGGCTACTTGGGAAACCGAGGAGTCGATGCGAGCTAGTTATCCTCATTTCTTTGAATAGTTTGGTATGTTCTCATTTCGTTTTCGTTCTCGTTTTCGTTTTCGTTTTAGTGTCATTTCAATTTTCGAGGACGAAAATTTTTCTTTAGAGGGGAAGAATTGTAAAACCTGAAAATCTAAAATCTGATTAAAGACTAAAATACCCTTGGAATCGAAATTTATAAAATACGTAAAATATATTTATAACATTTATATATTTTAAAACTTAATTTGTGAATAATTAAAACCTAACTAAAATATATTACGTGATCGATTTTGGTACGACGAAGATTGGACGTTTCGTAAATGATTTGGGTCGTGTTTGTTTTGTTCGTTTGGATCAAAGGAGCCGAGAAGCCCATATGGGCGTGGGTTTTTGTGTGTTCGGTTGGACCAAGCCGAAAACCCAAGGCCTCCTCAAAGCCCTAAACTAAAATGTTACCACTATATATACAACACATAATCACAAGATTGGAACCCTAGTTTTATTTGCCTCTCCTTTTTCTTTTGTTTCATTCGGCCGAGAGTCTCAACTCCCTTGGTCGCGAGTTTTGTTTCAACAAAGCTAAGGTATAATGCTTATTCGTCTTCCTTGTTACACCTTACGTTTGTTTATTGTATCATGTTTCGTTTGGTCGAGTTATGTTTCTTTTCTTTTGTGTCGAGCCGTGTGATACAAACAAGAACAAACCCTAACGAATTAAACCTTGTTAAGAACATGTACGTAATACGTAAAATTGGATCGAGTCATGTATATGTCGAATGAAGTAGAACCGAACCATATGATATGTGAACCGAACCACTTGTAATATATTCGGCTAAGGTATAAACATGGTAACTTGAATATGTAAAGTACGTAGATAAGCTAGGACTTGCGTAAAACTTAATAGCCGAAAACCCTAGATTGAACCGAACCATGTATAAGTTTTGAAAGTGCATTAAGTAAGTAAGGTCATGTAAACGTAAACCCTAGTTTGATATGTAAATCAAATAAGGTATGCCAAACCCTAATGGTTTGTAAATTGTGTCTCATATGCGTGCGTGATTATAAGTCAAGTGAATTTGTAAAAGTGTGAACGTGTAATTAATTCGAGTAATAAGTAACTTGTATCTCACATAAAATCATAAAACGTATATGGTGAAAAAAAAAAGGAAAGATTGTTTTATGACGTGTTAGGTTAAGTAACGAGTCATTAAAAGACGTAACATGTAAGTAAATGCATATTAATGAGATATTAAAGATGAGAAACCCTAGAATATACATAAGAGTCGATTAGGGTTTTGAAGCTAAATATACTAATTCGTTATTTTATGTGTGAGTTATGACGTTTTAACTATTTTCACATTTAACCCTAAACTTTAATAAATGACATATGAGCCCTAATCTACGATATTTATTTATAAAACATTTAAGTCTCATTTAATTATAAAACCCTAAAATATTAAAAGATCATTTCGACGATTATGGAATCATTAATAATATATACGACCATTAATGTGTATAGGTTCTGTGAAGAAGGAGTAATTCTTTGCTTTCCCTGTTTCTACTTTTCGATCATTTGCTTTGGAATAAGGTACAGATATTCTGACCTTTTCAGTAAAGGTTTCTTATAACGTTTACTTTTCGTTAAATTTTGTATTAGGATTTCCTAAGCCTTTGCTATGAACCCTAATGTGTCTATTTGAGCTGTTGCTTATCTGAACTTTGATTTTTGAATCATAAAACATTGATTTTGAACTATATGATATGAAACCTTTGATTTTGAAAGCATGACTAAACATTTGATAAAATATGATCTATGTCAGTTATGACATTCTAATTTGACCTAAGATAGTTTGACACCCGAGCCAATTATTAACTAGTCATGGGGGTTCCATGTCCGTGTCAGTAATGCACTTCTGACATGACTCTAGGGCAGTAGAGTGAAGTTCTGCCACGTCCCTTATCTGATATTTGCTATGAGCTCAATTTATGTTATATTATATTATCAATGTATGTTTGTGGGGCGTATGGGTGCATCCTAGATCTGTTATATGTTATATATTATATGTTATATGCTATATGTTGTTTGATGATTGATGCTGCGTGCATGCACGTCCTTCATAACTCTGGTAGGTCTCCCCTACAAATGTTGCCTTATGTGATTATGAATATGTTTATGATATGGCATATGTGTTTGGGCTCGAGGTAGTTAGCTATAAAACTTATTCTTATATCCTGATTTATCTTTTGAAATGATTATGATTTCACTATCTTTCTTTCACTTTATTTCGTATTCGTTCCCGTTTCGTATTCGTTTTGCTTGTATATCTGTTCACTGGGCTTTTGAAGCTCAGCCGCATTTCTTTTCTTCCGCGGCAGGTATCTAAGCATTGGAGCTGGGTATTGCTTTGGGATGAGTGCTGTGTGGACTTACCTTAGAGATTTTAGCTTTGATCTTATGATGTCATTTAGACTTTTATTTAGACATTTCATTTGGAGTTTATTTTTCCGCTGGGACCTATGTATTGAAGTCTTTTGACTTGGATTATTTCAATATTTATGTTGAGATTTCTTTTGGATATTTATGTTTGCTTTGATATGACACCATTACTTGTGATTCCTTTACCCTTGTCGGGTCGGGGCGTTACAAAAACCATGCACGAACCGATATGAAATGATGAATATTGAGTTTGAGAAATGACCGGAAATTGAGAATTGTGACAGTGTCTAGCAAATGTAGCTATACCGACTCCCAAGGCCCAAAAGATTGGACCTAAATCTGTGGATTGTATATTCATCGGATATGCTAAGAATAGCAGTGCTTATCATTTCATTGTACATGCTTCGAAAAATCCGGATATACAAAAGGGTACAGTAATGGAATCAATGAATGCTTCATTCTTTGAAACTATATTTCCTTGTTTAACGAAAGAATGGAAATTCATCTAGAATAGTTGACGAAGTTGTCCAAGATAAGAGACAACGAGATGATAATGCTCTCCAAGATGAGAGACAAGATCAAATTGAGGAAGAAGAGGTTGAACCTAGAAGAAGCAAAAGGGCAAGAACGGAGAAATCGTTTGGACCCGATTTTGTTTCTTTTATGGTTGAAAACGAACCTACTTCATACCGAGAAGCGGTTACTTCCTCAGAAGGGCCTCAATGGAAAGAAGCCATTAAAAGTGAAATAGATTCTATTTTACAAAATCATACTTGGGAGCTCGTGGATTTACCTCCTAGTTGTAAACCACTAGGCTATAAATGGATCTTCAAGAAGAAGATGAAAGTCGATGGCACCATTGACAAGTACAAAGCAAGATTAGTAATCAAAGGATTTAGACAGCGGGAAGGTCTTGATTACTTTGATACGTATTCGCCTGTTACACGAATAACCTCGATTAGGAGATACTTGCTATTGCCGCTTTAAGAAATTTGGAAGTTCACCAAAATGTATTTGAGAATGTCATTACCAAACAGTGATTTAGAAAAAGAAATCTACATAAACCAACCTGAGGGTTTCATGGCTCCTAGACAAGAGAGCAAAGTTTGTAGGCTTGTTAAGTCATTGTATGGCTTAGAAAAAGCTCCTAAACAATGACATCAAATTTTTTTCCCGTCATGTCAGAACGTCAATTTAAAAATAACGGATGTTTGTAGAAAGAAAGAAAAATTACTGGTATATATGTAATCATGTGTTTATACATAGATAGCATACTTATCACAGAAAGTGATAACAAGATGAACAAATCCACTAATGCAATGTTGGAGTCAAGATTTGACATGAACTACATTGGCTGCTCGATATGGTTCTTAGGAACTAAGATCATATGAACCAAATGGATTTGTTTTGAAGTCAAAAACACTATAAGGACAATATTCTTGAGAGGTTCAATATGGGGGATTCCGGCCTAGCTAGAACTCCAATGACATCTTTTTAAATCTATTTATAAAAGAGGTAGAGGTGTTGCCCATTTTGAATACTCAGAGAATATTGGGCGTCTTATGTGTCTAATGACGTGTGTGAGACTTGATTTAGAAGTTATAATCAAGTTAAGTAAATATAACAGTAATTCAAGTGATGACCATTTGAATAGTATTAAACAAGTACTACGATACTTACGATATTGCACTTTGGAAGATATCCAACTGCTATCTAATGATAGAGTAATGCAAATATGGATTCTTACATAAAAGAATCTAGATCCACTAGAGCGGATGTATTGAATCTACGTGGGAAGCTGTGTCTTGGAAATCTTGAAAGTATTTCAAACAGACTTTTATAGCTAAATCTATGATGGAATTTGAATTTATCATTTGAGATAAATTTATAGAATATGCGGATATCTGCGTTAATTCGTAGAGGACATACCAAGATGGGGTAAACCGGGAACGGCCATCTATATAAAGTGTGATACTCAATTGGAAATTGACAGAGCTCATATCACAATGTAAAACGGTGAGTCGAGACATATCCATCATAGACGTTGATTGGTGCGACAACTACTCTCAACTAGAGTTATCACGATTGACTACGTAAAGTCAATGGATAACATCGCGGATCAGCTTACGAAAGGCTTAAGCAGAGAGTTAGTTAGTAAGTCGTCTAAAGGAATGAGACTAAAGCCCTTGAAGGAATGAGTTTCTATGAAGGAAAACCTAACCCAGTTGATTGGAGATCCCAAGATCTGGGTTCAATAGGACAACCTAATCATAGAAATGTGGGGGAAGTCACGTCAATGTGGGGGAGTTACTAAATGTTGTAATTTCCTAGTCCATTCCTATAACAATTGTGACTTGTTGAGAGGTTAAACATATGGCTTTAATGATTCAGGATGAAATCACAAAGCACAATGGTTCAAGATGAAATCACAAAACATATGTTTTTAACGATTCAAGATGAAATCACCTATGTGAGAGAGAAGTGGGGTCGCTTTGAAGGGAATTGTGGAGGGCGCAAATCCTAAGAGCTCTTGCAGAACCAGGAAAATGTTCAGGACCATAATAAACATGACTATGAGAACTTGACAATGTCAGGGAGAGTCTTGTGTGAAGTGTAATGTCGTCTACGTAAACAGAGGCTGAGTTCAAGGACATTGCGTCTACTCAGATCTAGGAGACTAAGTGCATCTCACAAGGGAAGGTTCAAAGGGTTACACCTACCTATCCTTTGCAAGATTCAACTATTGGAATTTCATCGTAATTTTTGTTTATTACGACCGATCTCCATTCATGTGGGGGATTGTTGGAAAATTAGTTGGTAAAAGTGATTTTTGACCAACTTTGGACACAATTATCTATATGTATGTGTCATATATATATATATAAGTAATAGTTTGTAGGTTCGCGTTCTCCTCGAAGAGAGATTCGCATTAAGCTTTTATGTGTCCAAAATATAGTTGATGTGAATGAGATTTCGGGTCTCAAAGTTAGGCATTCGGTACCATGCCTAAAGAGGAAAAATAGTTTATTTTCAATCCCACATCGGTGGGATGAGTAAACTTAGAGGGAGTCTATTGTGTATAAATAGATGCCCTAATTCCACAAGTTTTACAGACATCAAATCAATAGTTATTATTGATTTCCAACATATGAAATACGCATCTCTTAAGATGAAATTTCAGGCAGTTTAGTTAAGTCCGACAGTACAACTTACTGTTTTGGCTATTGTACCCTGAAAAACAAACGGCGAATCTGTTTTAAGGGAAGCGTGTCAAACACGTGCCTCGGCTTTTAGTGCTTCTTTGTTGATCTATATTTGGTGATCAAGTGAGTCTTTAGACTATTTTATTATTTTATTTAATTATCGTTTATCTGCTTACATTCTGTTTGTATTTAATTTTCTGTTATTTATTTACTATTAATTTTATTTATTATAATTTTGATTTTATCTATAAAAGTGTAACCGTTTTCCTACATAAACTTGATAAACATAAACGGAGTGCTAGATTAACGATCTAAATTTGAAAAACTCAAATGGCATGCTAATTTTCTTTGTAAAACTTATGTGCATCTCTTTACTCAAAAAGTTTGCGATATATTTTCTTGAGCAACAAACTTATGTATTTATATGTTGAAATTGGGACTCTAAAGCATTTACTTTTCTTGGTATATCACGTGGTACTCACAAACCATAAACCTATGACATGTTGGTAGACTGTGTACACTTAGGGTGTGTTTGTTTGATTAAGATGTTTCACATCTGAATCTGACTACCACATCTTATTAGTAAGAGGTGGCTATAATATTTGAATCTGAATGAAAAAGTGTCGTTTGTTTTTTTATAATTGTCTGAATGGTTTAATTTTTCTTTTTTTTAAGTATATATTAAACTATTGCAAATACGATTAATAAGTAGATAATGTAAACTTGAAACGAAACATTTTTATCATAGATTTAACACAATTATAAATCATTAAATAAATTATCTTTTTGAACGAATTAAATAAATTATCTTAATAAATATCCAAAATTTAACATAATAAAAACTATTACATAAATCGTCTTAAAATAAAACATAAGCTTAACGCTATGAAACAACAATTAAATAACTTAACTAATATCAAATAATTTAAAGCCTAGCTTTGCATAATTTGAAGATGAAATGGTTGAAGGGTTTTGAAGATGAATGAGTTGAAAGGGTGTTAATAAGAGGTAGTAAGATCATTTTGCCACTTCTTACCGAGTTAGACATATTAGCTCTTACCATGTTTGACTGGTGATGAAAAAACAAACAAGTAAAACGTCTGCCCACATCTTACTGGTAAAAGTAAGAGGGCTAGTAAGACGATTTTCTAAAAAACAAACACACCCTTTAGTATAGTTGTTTCTAAATTTTTAAAAGGACAAACACAAAGTGTAAGGGTTAAAAACATAAAAATCCAAATAACAAAAGTATCTTATGATATTAGTGACGTGAACAAGTCATTGTCTGATGAATCTAATATTAATCAAGTAGATATTATAATTGGTATTTTTTATTGTGTTTGTTTGCAATAATTATATGGATTAGATGTATGATTATTTTCTATTAAGGGTGTGTTTGGCAAAAGTAGCTGTGAGCAGTAGTAGTGAGCAGTAGCTGTGAGCTGTGAGCAGTAGTTGTGCAGCTCACCGCTCACCGTTCACAGCTTTTTAAAGAAGCATTGGAAAATTGAGCATTTCTAAAAAATAGGAAAGCTCACCGGTCCTTTTCCAAACGACTACTAAAAATTAAAATGCTCATTGCTCACCGCTCATCGCTCCAAAAAGCTTTACACCGCTCCGTGCCAAACATACCCTTATGTATCCTAGTTTTGTTGTTTCTCCTAATAAGATGTTCGCAACGTTTTCAATAAGGACAAAATAAAGAAAATTGTAAACTAAAACACAGTTTACAAATAATCATTGAATCCACATCTAATGGCGAAATAGTGAGATAGGTGCATGAACCTGAGGAACAAAGGGCGAAAATGTTGATTTGTGAAAGTATTTAAGGGATGCTTTAAGAAAAACCCCACACTCACATGACATGTGTCAGGACCAGCAACCCCCCGTACTCCATTTCAGATGTGGGCCAGCCCATTGGTTGAATTGGGCCCATTAGTGATGCCTCATTTTTAAGGGTAGAAAAGAGGGTGGGAGGGCACACCCATCGAGGTCATGGTGGTCCTTTAATTTGCATTCAGGCCACTTGTACTAATTATGTCATTATAAGTAGGAGCTTTTCCCATATGAAAAATGATAAATGAACCTAACTAAAAAGGCCTAAAAACTGTATAATTCATTTATGCATTAGGTTTTCTTTTAGGCCTTTTTAGTTAGGCTCATGTATCAAAGCTCTTTGCATATATATATTTTCGATAATGCAAAATTGCATATCTATATCTATACTACTTTATAAAGGGTTTGAGACTTTCTAAATAAAGAAGTCTTAAAAATTTTAAGACAAAAAACATTTCTTTAATAGGAAATTGAAATTAACAACCCAACATTGAAATGTAAATTAAATATCTTTAATTGTGACAACTTTAATATTCATAAAACACATTGACTTGTGAGTTGTAACAACCCATTTAATTCATCATCATCATGCAGTAAATGTTTTGATGGATTAGTAATTGGACTATCCGAAAATCTGGACCACTAATGGGCTTATTCAAATATACAGGGCGTGTAGTTTTATCCTTAAAAGTTATGGTAAATGGGTTGATGGATTAGTAATTTAGTCATTTTATTTGAAGTTTTATTTGTAATGTTCTTAAATGTATTTGAACTATTATGTAATGGTTGAAAAAAAATGTCGGTCGCCTTGTTGTGCTTAAAAGGTCAAATGAAAAACATTTGTTAGCCATAAAAATGGTCACCGGGTACCCGCCGCCGCATTGCGCGGGTACCCTTCTAGTATGTCTAAAGTATGCATAAAAATCATTGTACTATGTGCTAAAAAAACTTGTACAAAAGATATATATACAATTATTCACTTTGAGAAAGATATATATGCATTTTTGCCTTATAAGTAATCCAGTGGTACAAGCATGCAATGCTTAGAGCATTTCCAATATATAACATTAAATTTTGCATTAACATAGTGCAAACTTAGCATTCTAATGAAATATGCTTGCACTAAATAAAAGTTGCTCCAATGTATGACACTAAAATTTGACATTAAATATTTTCAACTAATTTAAATTACATTTATACACAATAAACAAAGAAAATAGTTTAAAAAATATATATCAATATTAAACTCATTTTAATTGTATTTGTTAGACAATTATAATAATATAATTTATATAAATTAATTTTTATATTTTTAGTCAAATATCAAAAATTTAACAAATATATTGAGTTTTAATAAAGAGAATAGTGTTTAGTGTCATGAATAGTGTTTCACTATATTTGATAGTTTACTATTCATTTCATTAAATTAATGACAAGTTTAATGCAAAGATTTGAAAAGAATTTATATAGCTATTTGTACTTTTTTGCACTAAATCAGTGCAAAAAGTACATTTAAGGCTAACATTGAAGATGCTCTTAGATCATCTATAATGCATCAAATATTTAAAAACTTGATGCATTGAATACATTAATTATTGCATCTATTTTTCTATACAAAAAGCTTTTTTCAAAAATTTTCTTCAACGCTAAAAAGTCTTGCAATAGCTTTTTATGTACCTCACTTGGATCATTTAATGCTTCAATTAACGTAAATGATTTGGTTAATTTTGTGTCAAACGCTTGGTATATACCAAGTAACTTTACAACAAGTCTTTGGTAAAGCTTTTGTTGCAATCCACTAAGGGGGTTAATAACATCAAATAGTCATAAATATTAAGTGTCAATTTTCCCCGATAATGCTCGTATTTTATATCATTTATATGGATTTACGCTTGTTTTCCTCTATATTTCACTTTCAGGTAATTTACGAGCATTGGAGCTAAAGAGACGCGGATTTGGAGAGTTTATTGAAGATATATGATAGTATGCCCATTATGAAGTAATTACGGTGTAACTCGTCTCTCACATTACGCCGTAACAAAAGTGTGACTCAGAAGACCAACTCAACAGCAGATTACGGCGTAACTCCATCCTAGGATTACGCCGTAACTAATTAGGTCAAATGATGTTCCACGCCGCTGCAAGCTACGCCGTAACTCCTTCCAACGATTACGGCGTAATCATGATTTTGTAACGTATATTGAAGATACGCCGTAACTCATTCTATGTGTTACGCCGTAACCAGCTATATCTAGGGCATTATTACGGATTTATATAGGTTACAACGTAACTCTCAACTTAAGTTACGCCGTAACTAGATCTGGCCTATAAATACCAGCCCTAAATTCTACATTTCACATCATTCACTCCACACACAAAATAGAGAACGTGAGTAGGGGACAGAAGGAATATCTTGAGGAGCATACGGAGCCATCTCCAAGGGAGAAATCACTCCCTAACGATAAGCATTAGCGATCTATCATTTCTTTTACTTTCAATTCATGAATTTCATTATGTCAAACGTTGAATTGATTGTTTCATTTAATATCATCGACTAAGAACCTCTGATGCTAGCCTAGTTATGATTCCTTAATTGTTATGTTTATATTTACATTCCTTCCGTATAATTGTTTCTAGTGTATGCATGCATAGTTTGTTGGTTGCTACCCTTGTTTCGGTAGTTTTGAATAGCTGTAGTATCTAATTGCTTAGGAGAATTGACCAACTGACCCTAAGTAGATAGACTGAGTGGGAAGGGTAAGAATTGACCAACTGACGACCCTTCTTCGCTTGTGCGAACTGACCAAATGATCACCTGCCGTTTGGATGATCTTAAGAAGTTAGGGATGAGTGTCTAAGATGCTAGCGTCCAGGCACTCATTGTTATGAATCTTGCATGTAGCGGTACTTAATGACTTGGCTTAGGGGACTAAAAACAACTGGACTTTCAAGGGTAGTAGCTTGATCTCCGGTGGAAACCTTTGCTGATAGGTTAGGACGAACTGACCAAATGTTGTCCTAACGACCTAAACCCCCACTTGAAGCAATTGGAAGTAATTAGACGTAAACATAACTTGATAGGATGAGTAACTAGGTTAGCAAACTTCTCCTCTATTGATCACAACCTTTCCATTTATTTGCTTTCTTTCATTTCTTGTTTTATTAGTTTATTAATCATTTCAATCTTAAAACCAATCAAAACCAATGACATTAGAATCCGCTCATATAGCTCTTGGGACGACCTCAGTTTTACCGATTACTACACTACACACGATCGGGTACACTGCCCGTTAGTGCATAAGGTAGACCATAGGTAAACGAGACACTTATAAATATTAAAACCTGGTCAGTAAAACCTGCATCAAGTTTTTGGCGTCGCTGTCGGGGAGTTATATTAGGGTTTTTATTAAGTCTATTTTTAATTTTCTTTCTTTTTCGTAATGTCAGGATTCAAGACCAGAAGCTCCAAGCCATTTTTGGCTACCCCATTCTACGATCTGGAAAAACAATTTCGGACGAAAAAAGATTACTCACCAATTCCTATTCATAATGTTTTCTCATTTTACGAATTTGGCCAATCTAATGCAGAACCCGAAGTTATTGATGAAGTTAATATCGAAGGGATAACCATGGAACAATATATGGAACAACCTAATGTGAACTGAAAAAGGGCCTTCACACAATACTCTGGTATGGAGAAATTCTCCATTCCGGACCAATTTATCAGGGAATTACACAAGCTGCAGTTTTCAAGAGATGAGAATGTGGATGTACAAAATCATGTGGAAGAAGTGCTTTACTTGTCTTCCCTTTTTAGCGTCCGGAATATCCCTAGCTATTCAGTTACAGCAAATTTTTTTTCCTATGACTCTTACAGTGACTGCAAAAAGATGGTATAATAGACTCTCTGCCGAATGCAAGGGAACGTGGGATCAATTAAGAAGGGAATTTGTTCAACAGTTTTGCCCTCCTTCAAAGATGGCTAAACTTCTCGGTAAAATCCATCAGTTCGTTCAAGAGAGTGAAGAAACATTGTATCAAGCATGGGAAAGATACAATGAGCTACTTTACCGCTGCCCTACTCATGATCTGAACAAGCACCAAATTGTCTATGTTTTCTATAGAGGAATTACTGCAGAGACGCGTGAACTTCTCGATTCTCCTAGACCTATTCCAAGCATGGCACCTGACCAAGCTTTGGAGTCTATTCGACAGATATCTGAACATTGCTATAAATGGCATATGGAAACCGAGTATGGACCAAAATATAATTTCGATCACAAGGTGATGAAAACATTAACCAAGAGGGAAAATGACTACGGTGCAATGTTTGAAAAGCGGAGACTGGAAAGGGCTAGTGAAAGTGAAGCTTGTAGGGTAGAAAAAGTAAAAAGTGTATTTGGGGCCAAGGTTGAAAATAGCTTGGAAAAGATGATTCTTGATCACATTAAAGAATCAAAGGAACGTGATGAGAGGATAGAAAAAATGATGAGGAAATTCGTAGAAAGCACGGTATCTTGTTGGGTTCAGTAAATACCCAAACCCCTTAATCTAGGATTTGAATAGAAAATAACCTAAGTGCTTAGACCGTTAAACACTAACAGGTCACTGAGTGCATAGTCTCTCAGTGAGCCATCTTCAGGACGCTCAGTAAGAGACATAGAAGAAGTCTCTCCACTCAGCAAGGCGGAACTTAAAGGGTGAAGACTGAGTCAAGAAGAAGATGGTGGATTCAGTAAGTGATGACAATAACTTACTGAATCCCTCAAACTTCTCTCCAACTACAAACACTGAAGACAAACTGAAACTGAAGACTATGAAGACTGAAGAATGGGCGGGACAAAACGATTATTCTTGAAGCGATAAAGACGGAGTACTTATCTTCAAGAAGTAAACCTTCCCTAAAAGGCTCAACATCAGTACTGACATGAAGAAAGTGACTTGGTCCCTTTACCTAATATAGTCTTTGTAAACATAGATAAAATACATCAGTATTTTGTCTTCTGCAATATTGTCAGTTTGTCACTTAGGAAAGAGTTAAAATTCACACTTGTATAAATAGCATAAGAGATGGAGTGAAAGGTTAAGCTTATGAATTGTAAAAACACACATACACGCAAGCCATCTTTCACTCCTCCAAATACAACTTAATCCCTGAGATAGCTCAGTGGGTACTTGTAGTTGTGCTCAAACTTAGCCTGAGCTTAGAGAGGAGTAGCAAACACTTTGTCATTTCAATCCCTAGTACTGTTCCGCAAGTACTAGGGTAATGTATTCTTGTGATTCATTTCTAATAAGAATATGACGTTGAAAATTACTCTTGTGTTTTATTTATATCTTTTCAGTCATTGATTCACTAGTAGTCTTGTTTACTTTACTTAAACTGTATTAATACATTAGTGAATAGGGAACAACAAGTGGTATCAGAGCAAGGCTGGTTATAAAGCTGTTTTTAAGCCGCTCTAAACGTTTTTAAATCAGGATCCTAAAATGGCTGAAATTGATGTACCCCAACTAGTCGATAAAAAGGGTGGAGCTTATTCAGTTGTTGCCCCCAGACTTGAAGTTGGTAAATTCAACAAATGGAAAAAGCGTATGCTTTGCTATTTGATTGGGATGGAACCTTATTATATCAAGTGTATAAATGAAGGTCCATTTATCCCAAAGACTGCTGAAGGTTTGCCTAAACCTGAAGCTCAGTGGACTCAGGATGAGAGAAGAGTGGTCAACCAGGACCGAAGGCTCAAAACTATCATAATATCTTGTCTTCCTGACGATATTATGGAGTCAGTTATAAGCTGTAGTACAACCAAACAAACCTGGGATGACCTGGTTCATAGTCATGAAGGTCCTTCTGATACCAAGAAAAACAGGATTATGGACCTGAAACTTGAGTATAATACCTTCAGGGCTAAGGACTCAGAAACTCTGTCTCAAACTTACACCCGTTACAAAACTCTTTTAAATGAACTGTCAAATGATGGTGTTTAGTTGTCCAAACATGAAATCAATGTTGGCTTTGCCAATAGTCTCCCTGAGAAGTGGTTGAATTTCTCTCAGGGACTTAGGAATGCTAATCATATCCAGAATCTTGAGCTTCATGAAATTTATGGGAAATTTGTCTATGAGGAAAACCTCATCAACAGATGATACCCTGACTTAAAGAAGTCTCAGGAAGTCAAGAAGTCCCTGACCATCACCTCATCACCAATATCAACTGCTTTCTATTCTAACAATGTTGTTCAAGATTTTCAGGAAAATTCAGATGATGAGCCTGATGAGAGATCAAGTGAGGAGTACCTAAATGACCTGAACACTGAATTCCAGGAAAGGGCACTCCTTGCTAACTCTCGAAGGTTTATAAAAAGAAACAAAGGTTTTTCAAATGCTAAAGCAAACGAGGACACTGAATGCTTTAAGTGTCACAAAAGAGGTCATTTTGCAAAAGACTGTTTTTCAAAAACAATCTCTGAACCCTCTTATAAACCATCAGGGTCAAATCAGTCCTCAGTATTTAGCAAATTTCAACCAAAAATCTATCAGTCCCATCAAAACTTTTAAAACAAATCTGATCAAAACAAAACTGTTGATTTTGAAGCTAAGTATAAGAAAGTTAAAGCTAAGCTTGCATTGCTCGAGGCCAGTCCCTCAGAAACAACAAAAAATGTTCAATCTGTGCAGGGTAAAAACAAAGGCCTTGTTGCTGAAACCTTCGACTGGGATGAAGAGCCAGTGTCATCAGATGATGGAATGGTGCATGTCAGTGCACTGATGGCCCTCTCAGAAGAGGACAAGCTAGTTGTTGGAAAGAATCATGCTAGGAATGGAGAATGGGTCAATATCACAATGAAGAAGGTAAATATTTTACTTTCTATGGATGATGACTCTGATTGGCAGTCTTACATAAATTATCTTAATGTTGACCTTAAGTTCGTAGAAGAGCAAAGACTGAATCTTTTTTCAAAATACAACAAGCTAAGTTTTGAATTAAACAAGTGTAGGGATGAACTGCTTCTTTTAAAACAAGCTAAGCTTGAGGCTGTCACTTTGCAAATTCAAAACACTGAACTAGTTAAAAGAAATCAGGCTCTTCAAGACGAACTCAAAAAGGTTCAAGATATTCTTGATAGTTGGACTGCTAAGAATCTCAGGGTCTTTGATGTTGTGGGAGCCCCCAGTAGCAAGAAGAGAGTCTTAGGTGAAGATCATCTTCCTGACTCTCTCAACAAAGACCAGGGTCCTAAGCCATTTGTGTCTGGTGGTATGATTACCAGTATATTGACTATTCCCAAGCCCAGTGATTGGATTGATCGGGTTAATCCTGATAGTAAGCTTCCTAATTTCGATTCTGGAAGAATTCTTGAGCTTGAGAGTCAAGCTCTTAAGAGCATGCTTGGACTCCCTGATGTGCCCAGTAGTACTGAACACATTGAGTCTGAAGCAGAGTCTAATGCAATGCTTCCACCCTTGGAACCTCTTCAGGGTGCTGCACCAAGCTCTAAGCTTACTCCAATGCAATTCAATCCTCATTCACTAAAAGAAAGGTCTGGACTTAGTAGAACCATCCTGAAAAGGCCAACAAAACCAACTTAACAAGAGTCTACTCCCATTGAGACTTCCACATCCTTGACTCCCACTGAAGCTGACCAAATTCAGCAACTGACTGAACTTGTGAGGAAGCTAACTGAAAAGATGGAATCCATTGAAAAAGTCCCTGAATCAATCAAGAAGACAAAGTCAGCTTCCTCTAGTTCCTCAAAGTCCAAGTCAAACCCCAAATCCAAGCAGAAGTGTAATCTATGCCACTATACCAGTCACACCACTGACAACTGTTATAGAATCCTTTTTTGTATGATATGCAAAAAGGATGATCACAGAACTTCTGATCACTTACAATATGTAAGTTCACTCAGTGAAGCAAACTATACCAAAGTTGGTCATCAGTATGCTTCAACCTCCAAGTCTGCTCAAACATTTAGAGAAAAACCCTTTCCTCCTTGTCCACACTGTGGGTTTAATGATCATCACCCTGATGATTTTCTTATGAACACATGCTGTGATATTTGCGGAAATCCAGCTCATAAGACATCCCAGCATGATAGTGTCATCCATGCAAAGAGAAGTTCCAAGCAACCCAAAATCACTGAGTCATCCTCAGTCTCTAAATGCAAAACCTGTGGTAGCACAATGCACTCAACCACTGACCATGAGTCGATTGCCAAATTCAAAGAGACCTTGAGACCCAAGCCCACCAGTAAGTGGGTCACTAAGAGAAACTAATTCAGTTTACTACTTGTGCAGAGACACGCCAGGGAGCCTATTTGGCATCTAGACAGTGGATGCTCAAGAAGCATGACTGGTGTGAAGGAATATTTGCACAAGTATGTAAAGGAACCAGGACCCAAGGTAGTATTTGGTGATAACTCATCATGTCCCACTGAAGGTTATGGTTCAGTAAACTGCAATGGAATAGTTTTCTCTAGAATAGCTTATGTCAATGGTCTCAAATACAATCTCATCAGTGTCAGTCTACTATGTGATGCTAAGTACATTGTGCAATTCAATGACAAACAAGGTACCATTTTCAATGCCAACAAAGAGGTTGTTTTGATAGCTCCTAGAAGAGATGATGTTTATGGCTTAGACATGTCTACTGTTTCTCAAGATGGAACCTGTATCTTTGCCAAAGCCACTGAAACTATCAACTGGCTATGGCATAAGAGAATCTCTCACTTAAACTTCAAAAACATCAACAACCTGGTAAAACAAAATAAGGTCCTTGGCTTATCATCACTGGTGTTTGCAAAAGATAAACCATGCTCAGCCTGTGAAAAAGGCAAACATCAAAGAGCATCTTTCAAAACAAAACAAAATTTCTCCATCAAAAGCTGCCTTCACCTCTTGCATATGGATCTCTTTGGACCAGTCAGTCCTAGATCAATCCAGCATGAGAAGTATACACTTGTCATTGTTGACGAGTTTTCAAGATACACTTGGGTATACTTTCTTTCAAAAAAGAGTCAAGCAGCTGACACAATAATGTCATTCATCAGGAACATTGAAAACCAGAATGACATTACTGTTAAACAAATAAGGACTGACAATGGTACTAAGTTCAGAAATGATGAGCTTGAGAGTTTCTGTGATGAAAAGGGAATCTCCCAAAACTTTTCATCTCCCTACACCCCTGAACAAAATGGGGTGGCTGAAAGGAAAAATAGAACTCTCATTGAGTCTGCAAGAACCATGTTAAATGGCTCAGCCCTCTCAAAGCATTTCTGGACTGAAGCAGTCAAGACAGCCTGTTACACTCAAAACAGGTCAATCATTGTCAAAATACATAACAAAACCCCATATGAGATATTCAAAGGTAGACTTCCTGATATAAGCTATTTTCATGTGTTTGGATGTCTTGTGTTTATTCATAACCACAAGGATCATCTAGGCAAATTTGATGCTAAAGCTGATGATGGATACTTTCTAGGTTACTCACTGATCTCCAAAGCCTTCAGGGTATTTAACACAAGGAGACAACAAGTTGAGGAAACCTTTCATGTCACCTTTGATGAGAGTTCAGAAAGCATCAGGTTCACCAACACCTCAGTGGAGGAAATAGGAATTGATAACTCATCAAGATATCCTCCTGATGAGTATAACACTGAAATCAATTCCTCATACCAAGCTGATGCTGACATCTCATATTATGTCTTGCCTCATAACCTGTCACAACCAACTGTCAGTGAATTCATTGATAATCAATCAGTCCCTGCTGGGATAGGCAACACTGATCCAAATGATCAGGATCCTGTGATTCATGAAACCCAACCTGAACAAGACATCTCAACGGATGTTCTTAATGATTCTGTGGCTAATGCACCAGAACTCACTCCTAAGTCTCCAGTGACCTCCTCAAGCTCAGATCCTAGACCACAAAGTAAGTGGACAAAATCTCAGGACATTGAGCTTGTAAACATCATTGGTGAACCCACTGAGGGCATGCTCACTAGAAGCATGGCTGCTAATTAACTGCAGCTTCAGCCAATGAATGTCTATATGCTGATTACCTATCAGATATAGAACCTAAAAGTGTCACTAAGGCTCTAAAACACCCAAGCTGGGTTCAAGCCATGCAAGAAGAACTTCAACAGTTTGATAAAAACAAGGTCATGACCTTGATCAAATGTCCTTAGGATGTCATAGTCATAGGAATGAAGTGGGTTTTCAGAAACAAAACTGATGAAAACGGCACTGTCATTAAAAACAAAGCCAGACTTGTAGCTAAAGGTTACAGTCAACAAGAAGGCATTGACTATGATGAGACACTTGCTCCTATTGCAAGAATGGAAGCCATCAGGATCTTTCTTGCATTTGCTACCTACATGAACTTCAAAGTTTACCAGATGGATTTAAAAAGTGCATTCCTGAATGGTGAACTCAAGGAAAATGTGTATGTTGAGCAACCTCCTGGCTTTGAGAGTAATGAATTTCCTGACTATGTCTGCAAGCTTGATAAAGCCCTTTATGGACTAAAACAAGCTCCCATAGCATGGTATGAAACTCTCTCAGCCTTCCTGATTCAAAACAAGTTTGTCAGAGGAAAGATAGACAACACATTGTTTATCTACAGGACAAAACAAGATATGATACTAGTCCAAGTATATGTTGATGACATCATCTTTGGCTCAACAAACTACACTATTTGTAAACAGTTTGAAAAACTGATGACAAAGAAGTTTGAAATGAGCATGATGGGTGAACTCACATACTTCCTTGGACTACAAATCAGGAAAACTGATAAAGGAATCTCTATCAGTCAAGAGAAATACACAAGAAATCTCTTGAAGAAATATGAGATATCTGACTGTGCCTCAGTGAAGAAACCAATGGTCCCTCCTAACAACCTTGGACCTGATCTCATTGGCAAATCAGTCAATCAAACCCATTTCAGAGGGATTGTTGGCTCACTGATGTATCTAACTGCTTCTAAACCAGACATACAATTCTCAGTCTGTCTAATTGCAAGATATCAGTCCAATCCCAAAGAATCCCACCTCACTGCAGCCAAAAGAATACTCAGATACCTGAAGGGAACCCCAAGCCTTGGACTCTATTATCCAAAGTGCTCAGGGTTTGATCTCAAAGGTTACTCTGACTCTGATTATGCTGGCTGCAACATGGACAGAAAAAGTACCTTAGGGTCCTGTCAATTTCTTGGAGGAAAACTGGTTTGTTGGAGTGCTAAAAAGCAACAATCAGTGGCTATGTCTTCAGCTGAGGCTGAGTATGTGGATGCTGCAGGATGTTGTGCCAATGTTTTATGGATGAAAAGTCAACTCAGTGACTATGACATCCATTACAAAATGGTACCCATCTTCTGTGACAACACCAGTGCAATTGCAATCTCCAACAACCCCGTCCTTCATCAAAGAACCAAATACATTGATATCAGTATCACTTCATCAGGGACCACATAATGAAAGGAGACATAGAGCTCCATTTCATTCCCACTGAATATCAACTGGCTGATATCTTCACCAAACCCTTGGATGAACCTACCTTCAGGAGACTGAAAGCTGAATTGGGGATGCTTGACATTGAAAGTCAGGCATCTGAAAACCAATCTCAGTAAGTTCTCTGAAATGGTTCCATCTCCCTGAACGAAACCCACAATACAACCTCTCACTGAATGAGTAAGACTCATTCAGGGACCCTGACAGTTAATTTTGAGCATTGAATGAGTAACTAAATAATCCAAGTATCAGTTACTTAAATGTCCTAGGTTGGTAACTATGCCAATTTAATATAGGAATATATGTCTCTTTGTCTTACTGTCAACAATATCAAGGGTCCCTCATAAACTTACCTCATCCCCACTTGGCATTAAATGCCTCCTCTCACATGAAATATCTTATTGATACTTTATTACTACAAAAGTGCACTTTTACTGTGCACTGCAACTGTTCCCTTGAAAAACGGGATTTTACTGCGGGTAGTGGAGTGGTGGCATTAAATGTGGAGATTCAAAACGTTTTCATAAACTGACTTTACAAATTCCCATTTATGCACATTTTACCCCTCTCACCACTCTATAAATACCCTCATCTAAACCAAACAAACACACACAAAATTGTTTTCTGAAATAGAACTCTGTCAAAATCCTTTCTCAAACCAAAATTTGTTGTGTGTTCTCAAAAAAAAACTCTTCAAACCTTCCTTTGAAAAACCCTCTTTGTAAACATTTACAAAAGTATTTCATCACAAACTTGAGAGATCTAAAAACTCTTTGATTGTTCTAGCTAAAATACCTTTTTTTGTTAAACCCTAAAATCTTTTTAATGGAAATGGCTAGAACACAATCTCTCCAGTTTGCTTCTCAGTGGGTAAGGGATCTTACAAATGTTGAATTTAAAACAAATAATGTCATAGGCAATTTTGAATACCCTAAAACTGTTCCAGCTTACAAAGACATTATGAAATTTTTGTTTAACTGCCCACTAAAAACGGCCTTTGTGAAATGTCCCTCAATTCTGTACCAAAACCTCCTCAGGGAGTTTTGGGCTACAGCCACGGCCTATGACCCGAACTGACCTACGACTTCTCAGGGAGTATCTCATTAAGTTCAGTCTTTTCAATGGGGAATAGTCACTAACCCTGGATTATAAAACTTTTTGCACTTCCACAGGGTTAGATTACAACAATGGAGTCTATGTTGCCAGTCCTGAACCCTCAACAGTTAAGGATGGGTTAAAACAAATTGCCTTAGATCCAAACTTTTTGGACAAAACCTCAGTCACCAAGAATTCATTTCCTGTGGCTTGGAGGATCTTGTTTACTTTTGTGATTCAGGTCCTCGGCGGGAATCACTCGTCCACTGAACAAGTTAATTCTATTCAGTTGATGATGGCTCACTGCTCGATGAATGGGGTCACTGTCGACATGGGAGAAATCATTTACAGTGATCTCGTAACCAAGCTACTGAGCAAAACTAGGGCGAAATACGTTTCGTACCCTAGGTTTGTCTCATGTGCTTTGCAAAGGTTACTGGGTTGTAATTATCCTCAGGAGTACAAACATACTGCTTTACCTAGTACCCTGAGTCAATCTAATTTTCAAAAGGACCCATCCCAAGTCACTGATATTGTATTGACGGCCCATATGGTTGCTATAAACAACCAGAGGGATTCAGTGTCTCCTAACCCTGCTCCTAAAAAGAGAAAGGGGAAGTCTCAGACTGGGACTAAAACCAAACCCAAGTCTCAGGGCCCTGAGGCTTCAGGAACACTGCCCAAAAGGCAAAGAAAACCCAAGACTGATTTGCCACCCACTGGAGACCAAGCAACATCCACCCAAGGGACAACGAAGGACACTGATAAATCACAATCAGTGCCCTTGGTCCAAACTACTACTCCCCAAGATCCAGAGGGAAACAAACAACCCGCTGGTAGGGGAGCGCCTTCCACAACGCCCAGTGATGACATTAGCAAATCAAAGACTTTGTTTGAGGGCACACTGAATGATCCCAAAGACTCAGAGGGAACCAAAAAACCCGCTGATAGGGATATCACCTTCACTGACTCTGCTAAAGGCACTGGGAAAAACCCATCTGTGTCTCAGGGGTCTCAGGGGGACAAATAATCGGAGGGAAAGGAACAACCTGCCGATACGGAACCCAAAACCAATCCTGACTCAAGAGACGGCACTGGAAAAATCCCACCAGTGTCAGAGGGGTCAACGGGGGACAAAAACTCAGAGGGATTAATACCACCCGCTGATATGAAACCCATCACCAACCCCTTGTTGACTGTTGCTGATGTTACTGGGATACTATTTTCTAAAGATGAACTTGCTGACAGTGATGATGAAATATTATCAGCAGGGGAAGCAGTGGACGCTGAGATTCAAATTGAACAAAGACCTCAGCCTAATCCACAGGAGCATACTGAATCACCATTCCAGCCTGACAACAATGACTCCGACTCCTCTTCCTCCACTGATGAATTCAAAAGATTTGATAATGTTCTTCCACTCACAGAGAGGCAGCTTGTTCAGTGGATCACCAAATCTTCAAGGAAGCTATACTCCGGGGTCACTGACACATTGTGGGAACAACACACTGAGGCTGGTGCCAATTATGCAGATCTGAAAGCTGAGGTACAAGCTTTTGATGAAAATGTTCATGAGCACAGGGATCTGATGTATGACACTCTTCACAGACTGAATGACAACTTGGCCAACTTTCTCAGGCACCTTCAGGGTGTAGGAACAAAGATAGATGAAATCAGGGAATTTGTCAAAGAAGACCCAGCGCTCAACTCTAAAGTGCTGAAGGCTACTCAGGCTTACTTGAAACAATCCTCCATCCTCACTGAACTGATCGAAATGCTCAAGTCTGCAAATGTTCATGGTCTTCAATCTTTAGTCCAGTCTCTTCAAGCTACATTGGGCTCTGTGAATACTGAGGTGGCAACTTTGGCTCAAGCATCTTCTTCCTTGGCTTGGAATCTCGGACCCAGAATGACTGCTTTGGAAGTATCTCAGGCAAATTTGGAAACAAAAGTCACTGGTATTCAAACAGACACTTCAGATATCAAGGTCATGATCACCGAAATCTATCAGGCTTTCAAAGGTCAAGCAGATCCGTCCCCCTCAGCACCCACACCAACTCTTGCCCTCACTGACGCTCCAGCAACAGTTGAGGAGGAGAATACTACTGACAAAACTCCTCTTCACACTGAGGGGGAGCCAACACCACCAGTATCTGAAGTTGTACCAATCTCATCACCACCAGTCCCAGCAGTACCAATCTCATCAGTACCACCAACATCTTCAACAACAACAACACTGACAGTAATCACACCAGTAACAACAACAACACCACCCCTAGTAGCAACATCATCTTCCTCAGGCCAGGACAAAGGAAAAGGTATAATGACGACACCACCTGAGCCTGAGAAGATACCCTTTAAGATCGGCAACACTGAGTACCTGCTCACACCACAACAACTAAGTTCATACCTTGCTAAGGAGGAAAGGAGAAAGAAACTTGCTGAAGAGGAAAGAAAAAGCAGAGAAGCACTGGTACAAGTAGTTGCTGAGGAAGCTGAAAACATTGGAATAGATGCTAAGAAGCTTGAAAAGGGTCAGGCAGGATAGAAGTTCAAGGATGCTCAGGCAGCAAAAATGGCTGAAATGAAAAAGCAGTTGGAAGAAAAGAACAAAAGAACTGCAGCCATCAGGAAAGCAAGAATTGACCATTATAACTGGACAATGTACAGCATAAGACTGCCTGAGAAGATCACTGATGTCAAAATCATCCCCAGATCCAAACCACTGGAAATGAACGTCTACAGGGGGATGATAAAAGACATTTCGAGGTTCATGATCCCCTAAAATTCACTGATTTTGGGATCACTGAACTCGATGAACTCGGTCCAATAATAGAAAAGAAGCAAAATGCGGTGGTTAAGGAGCTGATGAAGATGCTCAGTAAAAGATATGAAAGACTGAGGGATACACCAGCACAACTGGGGATTCAGCCTGCCTTAACTGCACCTCAAGGATCTCAACCACAATCATCCACTGGCAAAAGGAAAAGAGTTAAGTTCCATCCTGAGATTAAAGTGCCTGGACTAGAATGCAACAGGGAGCTGCCTGAAGGTGTGAAATTCGTGAACTGTCTGGTAATTGAAAAGCCTGAAAGAGGGCTATTCCACATTGATGTCTATGGAAACCCAACATTTCAAAGATGGAGTGACATTGATCAGGCAGGTGTGGCTGCAATGCTAAGCTACATACCAGTGGCCTCTCAAATTCAGACTCCTGCAAATGTCAGGTTCTATGCTGACCTAAACGCCAAGATAAGAGAGCACCCTGACAGAGAAACACTCATCACCAAGAAAGTAAAGCTTGAAGCACTGGGGATCCATCTTGACTGACATCATTTTCATTATCTTTTGTACTAGTGATAGGAACCTTGTAATTTGATCAATAAACAATGTATGTTTTGTTAAAATATTCAGTGTTCCTTATTGTATTCATTAGTACATTCAATGTAAGAAGAAGCCATTTGCTCACTTACACTGATCAAACACTTAGGCTATTTGTATATCCAAATAGGGGGAGACTGTTGGGTTCAGTAAATACCCAAACCCCTTAATCTAGGATTTGAATAGAAAATAACCTAAGTGCTTAGACCGTTAAACACTAACAGGTCACTGAGTGCATAGTCTCTCAGTGAGTCATCTTCAGGACGCTCATTAAGAGACATAGAAGAAGTCTCTCCACTCAGCAAGGCGGAACTTAAAGGGTGAAGACTGAGTCAAGAAGAAGATGGTGGATTCAGTAAGTGATGACAATAACTTACTGAATCCCTCAAACTTCTCTCCAACTACAAACACTGAAGACTGAAGACTATGAAGACTGAAGAATGGGCGGGACAAAACGGTTATGCTTGAAGCGATAAAGACGGAGTACTTATCTTCAAGAAGTCAACCTTCCCTAAAAGGCTCAGCATCAGTACTGACATGAAGAAAGTGACTTGGTCCCTTTACCTAATATAGTATTTGTAAACAGAGACAAAATAGATCAGTATTTTATCTTCTGCAATATTGTCAGTTTGTCACTTAGGAAAGAGTTAAAACTCACAATTGTATAAATAGCATAAGAGATGGAGTGAAAGGTTAAGCTTGTGAGTTGTAAAAACACACATACACGCAAGCCATCTTTCACTCCTCCAAATACAACTTAATCCCTGAGATAGCTCAGTGGGTACTTGTAGTTGTGCTCAGACTTAGCCTGAGCTTAGAGAGGAGTAGCAAACACTTTGTCATTTCAATCCCTAGTACTGTTCCGCAAGTACTAGGGTAACGTATTCTTGTGATTTATTTCTAATAAGAATATGACGTTGAAAATTACTCTTGTGTTTTATTTATATCTTTTCAGTCATTGATTCACTAGTAGTCTTGTTTACTTTACTTAAACTGTATTAATACATTAGTGAATAGGGAACAACATATCTTCTCTTAAGGTTCATGAAGACCGGATCAAGGGTGTTGGATCGATATACTTTAATCAAACTAAACTAGCTTGTTAAGGTTTAATAACCTCGGATAAATCCTAAGTTATTAACAAAGAAACACTGAGCAATCTTTATTAAGTACGCGGAATTTACTTAACAAAGCTAAGAAGAAAACTTTATTAATAAACTCTAAATCTGCTTATTATGCAGATACTCTAATACAACTCTAAGATATTCGAACTTTTCTCTAAACTTTTAATTCGTAAACTCTAAAACTCTTTTTCTGAAATCGTACCTCTAATACCAATCTAGGAGTCCTTTTATAGGCTCAAGGATATCCTAGTCGGTTTACAATTGATAACCTTGTACGACAAGTAATCTAAACGTGGAATACAATACTTTCCATAAACGAATATAACAGATCTTCTGTCCTAGCAGTACTTTGACTTCACCTTGCAGTACTTTGACTTTATCTTTAGCAGTACTTTGACTCTTTGACTTCTTTCAGTACTTTGCAGCTTACAGTACTTTCATATCTTCAGTACTTTGATGTCTTCAGCACTTTCATATCCCAACAATCCTCCCCTAACTTGAATTCTACTTGCTTGACTTCAAGTTCCTTTGTGAATATATCTTTAACAGCTTCATCTTTAAAATGGATTGTTCTTTAGTCTTTAGATTATATCTCTGTAGATTCTGTTCTCTTGTCAAAGTATCTCTTAGAATTGTTTTCTTCACAGCAGCATTCAGCAATCTCCTTCTTATCAGCAACACAGCAACATATGACAATGTGTACAATAATTCAAGTTTAAGTTGCATACTATTCTCATCACATCTAAGTGAATCATTGAAAATTCAATGGATTTAGACCTCTTTACCAAAGCCATTATCTTTGGAGTAGCCAAATGTTTTGGTGTGTAAGACCATGGTACATTGATAACCATATGATTTTTAGCAAACCACCAGCTATCAACAGATTTGTTTTGTCTTTACCAAAAGCTGTACCCTTCTGGACTAGTTAGTTCTTTTATCTAATGGTGAACTAATTACCAATAATGGTTTTTCCACTGCCTTTACCACAAGCCATTTCTTGTGGGCTAGCCAACTCTTCACATTACTGATATGGTGAGTTGATGACCATCCAACTTATTAGCAAGTTGTCAACTAAAAACGGATTTGATATATCTTTACCAGAGCCGTTTGCTCATGGATTAGTCAATCCTTTTGTAACCATGGTGGATTGATAACCTATTGATGTTATCATCACAAAAACCATTTATTCAACCTTTATTTCAAAAATATTTATTATTTAGCAAAAAGGTTTCATCTAAAATTTTACTTAACTGGTTTAGTTCAGCAAACAGTACTTTGATGAAAGTACTGTCTGACTAGCAGTACTTTGAATAAAAGTACTGATATATCAAAAAGTAATTATTCAAATAACATTCATACCAGTTAAAGATCATTCTCAGCAATGGTAGTCCAGTCTATAAACAAATTGATCACCATGCAAGCAGTTTCATCATCCTCTTCTACTTCCATCCCATGCTCTAGCATTCTTCTCATTAGATCAACAGTAAGAGGATATCTTCTTTCTGCAAACATGTGAATCATTGTTCCATTTTCTAGCTCCAAGACATGAACTCCAGATTCTTCAAAGAATCTCCAGCAAACTATTTCCCAGTTTTCTTGATCCTTCCAAATATCATCAGTACTTTCTTCATCAGTTTCCCACATAGTTATGAGATCCCCATGTAAAACCAATCCAATCCCTTCTAATGGATTTTCTTCAAAATAAGTTTTCACAGCATGATATAAGTAGAATAGATCTACTCTGTCTATGATATGCAGCAAGTCCCATAGCCTTTTAAAAACTCTGAAACTTTTATCTTCTTTGTGAAAAACCATGTAATCTCCATTCTTAGATTTCTCAACTTTGAAAGCACTGATCTTTGATCTGTTCATCTTCATGTCATTATCTTCCTTGGTATAATCAAAATCTACTATTCTGAGATAATTCTTCAATTCATCAACAGTCTCAGATCTTAATTCAACCTTCTCTTTCTTTGAAAACTGAACATCTGTAGCTTCAGTTTTTCTTTTTCTCTTTAAGCTTTTCTTCCTTTCAGCTTCAGTCCAATAAGCTTCTTCTCTAAAATCTTTAATGCCTGCAACATCTTTCTTATAAGCTTCTCTCTCAGCATCATATAATCTCTTCATATCCACATAATTTAGCTTCTGCAATCCTTTAAATCCTCTGCTTTTTAGATATGCCATCATTGCATTCCTTTCTTTAGCCAAATTAGGTCTTCTTGACATGAATCTAACAGGTGTTGGAGACTGTAAAGGTTCAGCAGCTTCAGCATCCAATTCATCTTGTACCTTTTGAGCTGCTTCTCTATTTAGAGCTTCTTGAGCTTCTTGTTCTTCTCTATCTTTAGCATCTAACTCTTCTTGAACTTTTCTAGCTGCAGCTTCATTCCTTGCAACTTCAAATGCTCTAAGTTCTGCCAAAGTAAGTTTCTTCTTCTTAACTTCAACCAAAATACCTTTTCCCTTGTCTTTTGGATCAATTGCAGGTTGATCAGTTCTTGGTTGTTCTTCTTCTTGTACATCTCTAATGGTAACACCTCCTCTTGGTTGTGACAGATCAAGAATTGTAGCAACTAATTCATCATCACTTGGTGAATGAATAGGTTTAAATCTAGATTCCTCCTCTTCCTCTATAACAACTGTAGAAGGACCAGCTTCTTCTTCAAAATTCAAAACCCTTGGAGTTATTGGTGTTATAACTTCTGGCCTAGATGTATCATGAAATTCAGTACTTTGATGTTCAGTACTTTGTTTATCAGTACCTTGATGTTCATCAGTACCTTGAACTTGTACTTCTTCTTTTTCCTCAGAAAAATCTTTCTTCATCAAAACATCTTCTTCAGATTCTTTTGTCTTCAAAACATCTTCTTTCAAATTTTCTTTGTCTAAATTCCTCCCCAAGTTGACAGAAGATGATTTAGGAACCGCCTTTCGTTTCAATTCCTTACGAAGTACTTTTCGTCGTTTATTCTCTTCCTTAACCCATAAGTTGAAACCTTGAATATAGGGTTTAACAAAATTTCTCAACCAGAAGTAGTTTCGCTTCAACTTCCTAATAGTTTTAGCTTGTCGCTCAACAGTCTTATTCAACCTAGCAAGCGCCTTTGTCAAAGCATAGTTATCCATAGTTACACCTTCACGAGAAATTGTAGGAGCATCACCTTGAACTTGTGAATGTTCCTCTGAACCAGAAACAAATGGTTGAGGAGATGGAGTAGGTGTTCTCTCAATCTCTGCTTGAACCTCAGGACTTGGAGAAACATCACCCTGTAGAGATGCAGTACCTTCACGAGAAGCAGTACTTGCAGATGCAGTACCTTGTGAAGCAGCACTTTGTGAAGCAGTACCCTGTGCAGAAGCAGTACCTTCACTTTCTTCATCCTCTTCAGCACGTACAGCTTGAACAACTTCCATCATGGAAGTAGTTAAGGGAATATCTCCACCTCTGAATAAATCACTGCGCCTAGCCATGAATGTATAGATTTTGGCTTGTTGCACAATTACAGGTAGTAAAGCAGTAGGTTTAGGAATATCAGCAAATTGCTTGTTTAGAAAAACCTGTATAAATCTTGGGTACATCAACCAAGTAGCCCCAGATGATATATGAAAGAGCATTCCATCCAAAATAAGCTGTGAAAAGTTAAATACTCTATCCGTAGCTAAACCAACCACTGCAGATGCAATATTTGAACCAAACTGCTCCCAAGAAGTACTTTTAGAACTTATGCAATGGAGCAAGACATGGATCAAAAACTTCCATTGAGGACAGAATAAGGCCTTCTTAAAAGTTTGTTCAGTCAAAGAACCTTCATAACCAAGATTCCTAAAAGTATCCCAAATCAGTTGCTTATCAAATCTAATAGCCCCATCTTCATCTTCAAATAATAAATCTGCTCGAATAGAGGCTTCAGTAATCTTAATAGTCTTTCCAGCAACTGAGGATCTAATATAGTATTCATCCTCCTCCATATTGTCATTAGCATTAGCCCAAAATTCCTGAATCCATGGTTCAATAACATCCGGCTCAACTAAAAGAGCATAACTAATAGGCGACCCAGTAAGATAATCAATGATATCATAAAACGCCACATTTGCCTCAGTCTTATCCAAATTAGCCACCATATTGTGCTTCGAAACAGTTAAACGATTCACCATTGTTGAAAGAGTGAGCACAATAGAAAGATTGTAATGAATAATAAAGAGATGGTAATTGGAAGATAAGTATGGAAAAGATGTGAAGTAATAATATGAGAGGGAAAATCGGAAAGAAGTTATTTATAGGTGAGATTTGAAAAATCACAGCCTAAATAACCAAGTTACCGTTACTACCAATTACCCTTCAATATTACCGTTGGAACAGTACTTTAATACGACAAACAGTACTTTCCACATAAGCAGTATTTTCCCAAGCAGTACTTTCAGGAAATACAGTACTTTGCCAAAAATCATCAAATAATCTAAGTATAAACTAACATCCTCCCCTCAAGCAATACACAGGACTATATCAAACATCTTATAGTCCTCCCCTTAAACATAGCTTAGTAGTTAATCATCCCAATGCTCACGACCAAATGATTGAATCGTGACACATCAAAACCTTTGGTGAGTAGATCAGCTACATTATCATCCGTGTGAACTTTAACCACATTAATGAGCCTATGCTCATAACAGTCTCTGATAAAATGATGCCTAATCTGTATATGCTTTGTCTTGGAATGATACACAGGATTCTTCACAATACAAATAGTACTCTCATTATCAATATTGATAGGAGTATTCTTAAAGTTGAACCCATAATCCAATAGTTGATTCTGCATCCATAAAACTTGACCACAACAACTTGCAGCAGCTACATATTCAGCTTCAGTAGATGATGTTGCTGCAATTGTCTGCTTCTTGCATTGCCATGAGACTAACCTTCTTCCAAGATATTGGCATCCACCAGTTGTGGATCTTCTATCATAGTTATCACCTGCATAGTCACTATCTGAAAAAGCTTCTAAGTGAAAAGGTGACTCTTTAGGATACCACAACCCCAACTTAGGTTGTTGTTTCAAATAACAGAATATTCTCTTGACAGCATTCAGG
>BPTQ01000004.1:202013049-202023841 GCA_019973895.1 Chrysanthemum seticuspe | reverse complement strand
GCAGCAGTGATGAACTTCTCCTCAAGAGGAGTAGCGAGCTTCGGAAAAACCGAAATTCCCGTTCTCTAAACACAAAGAGAAAGTGGAAACTCCGAAGCCTTAGAAATCGTTCCTGTTCGATTGAAAATCCAACGGATACTCAAGTAGCTCCCACTCCTAACAGTTTAGAAAACTGAGAAGCTAGCGGCAGTGGAATCTAGAGGTGAAGCTACTTTCACGGGAATCTATAGAGGATTGTACCAATGCCGATCTTTTTCTAAGTAGTTCACGAACATTTCTACATTATTATCATAATTTCAATCGTTTACTTACTAGATATCAAAGGAGTAGACTATAACTTAGTTGTAACTCATCAAGGCAACCAACAAGTTAAAAATAATAAAATTGATTTATTTGTTCAACAATATGAACAATTTTCAATATCAGATGAGGAAACTATAGATCATTCATTTGCTAACTTTAATACTATTATTACATCTTTACAAGCACTTGATGAATCTTTTTCTAGCCGTAACCATGTTAGGAGATATCTAAGGGCACTTTCATCGAAGTGGAGATCTAAGGTGACGGCGATCGAAGAGTCAAAAGATTTGACAATCCTCACCCTCGATGAACTCATAGGCAACCTAAAAGTTAGCTTGTCCTTGCTAAAGATTCCGAAGCCTCAAAGGTGAAAGAGAAACACAAATCTCTTGCCCTTAAAGCCAAAAAGGCTTCGAGCGATGAGGAGAACTCCTCTTCAAGTAGTGACGACGAAGAGTATGCTATGGCAGTAAAGGACTTTAAAAAGTTCTTTAGAAGAAAGGGAAGATACGTCAAACAACCGTATGACGATAAGAAAGGCTTTCGGAAAAGCAAAGAGGACGAGAAGCCAAAGGATGATCGTACTTGCTTTAAATGTGGGGACCCAAACCACTTTATTAGTAAGTGTCCCAAACGGGATGATCAAAAGGCGTTCGTGAGCGGCACATGGGGAATGAGCGACGAGGAGGATGAAGAAATTTGTCTCATGGCAAATGACGAGGTATGTCACGAATACTATAGTAGTTCATCGCTTGATGACGACTCATTGCATAATGAATATGAAAAACTATGCAATATTAGCTTAAAACTAATTAACAAAAACAAGCTTTTAAAGAGTCAAAATCAACGTTTAGACAAAGAAGTCATAGAATTAAAAGCAAACTAAAACGGTTAGAAAAAGGTAAAATAGCAAGTGGTGAATGTAAACTTTGCATTCAACTTTAAACACTAGTTGATCATCTAGATTCTAAAATTGCTAGAATGAGTACAAACACTTTAGATACGATATTAGATAATGTTAAAACCGGTAACAACCAAAAAGTTTTAGGGATTCAACAACTTGATCCATCAACTAGTGAAAATAAAGAAACAAAATTTGTTAAAGCACTAGAAAAATCAGCCACTGTTGTGGCGGATCCCACGGATCCCTTGATAAGGGAACCGGCTAGTGTACAGCCAGGGATCCGTGGATCTGCTGTAGCAAACAATAGCAATAAAGTAGCGTCTTCATCTAGAACTGATTTTGTGATCATTAATAGGAAGAAACCAACTCACGTCACCACTAGACAACCACCTCCAAATATAATCCTACTTTTGCAAGAAACAAAGCTCCATCTTTTTCAAAACCTAATTCATTTAGGAGACCTAATAACGTTTATCCAAGAAGTAACCATCAAATGGGATGGAACCCAAATATGCAAAACGGTTTTCCTTTTCAAAACTTTGCTCCATGGAATGCATATTCATCTTATCCAAACATGTCTAACATGAATGGAATGTTTAACACTAATGGACCCATGAACAAATGGGGACCAAACTTTTGAGTTTATTATTGTTTTAGGTGTGCTTAAAGGTCGATCTAGACCCCGATGAATGGGTCAAGGATAGCGGGTGCACGAGGCACATGACCGGCAATAGGGATCTATTCTCCACATATGAATCTGTAAATGGAGGTAATGTGGTGTTTGGAAATAGCAAAAGTAGAATCATCGGTAAAGGTACGATTTCTAAAAAATCTCTAACCATTAACGATGTGTGTCACGTAGAAAACCTAAACTTTAATCTCTTAAGTATAGGACAAATATGTGATAAAAAGTGCAATGTACTTTTTACCGAAACCGGTAGTAAGATACTAAAAGATGGCATAACCATAGGAAGAGGAATTAGGAAACATGGAGTCTATGTCATTAAAATTGGTAATGAACCTAAAGACAAACTTTGTCTTACCTCTATGGATGATACTTCGACCTTATGGCATCGAAGATTGGGTCATGCCTGTAACACCCCAACCCGCTAAGGGTAGAAGTATTACAAAATGGTGTCATATCAAAGCATACATAATGAACATAACAAAGCAGCGGAAGTCTTAAATAAATAACCAAAGGAAGATCCAGCCAACACGGCTTAAACGTTACACAAGTTCAAAAGGAAACAAAGGAATAATCCAAGACATACATAAGCATAATCCGAGTCTAAATAATGTCAACATAATGAAGTAGAAACTAAGATGACTAAAGCCATAAGTCCGCATATCCGCTCATCACTCAAACCCATAGCTAAGAATCCCAGCATCTAGCTTAATTACCTGCCGCATGGAAAGAAAACGCGGCTGAGCTTAAAAAGCCCAGTGAACAGATATATATAACAAACGAATAATCGAAGGTAAGTAACGAAGGTAACATAATCATAAGGTGCAAATGGGTATATCATAAGGCATAACAAAGGATAACGAATAGAAATGGAATAGAAAGGTCAGTCCTCAACCACGAGCCCATATCATATCAAACACATATCATATCATATCATATCAGTTGTATCCCGAGGGGTGACCTCGAAATACCATATATAAGAGGGGAGACCTCAAGTAGCCATGGAGTGATCAACTCCCAGAAATGTGAAGACGCGGATTGCACCCGACATCATTCACCAGACAAAGCTCCAATCAGATCAAATCCCTCGAAACATATCATATCTAGGATGCATCCATACGCCCCCCAGTGGCCAAAACATATACATATCAAATCATATCATAACATATCATAATGGGGAACGGTGTGTATCATTACTCGTACACACTGGAGTCATGCCATTGGTGCATCAATGACACGGTCAGGTTACCTTCCTGACTAGGAAACATATTTTGGCTCGGGTATCAGACTGAAGGGTCAAAGCATATCATATCATAAGGGTTCATATCAGATTTCATATCAAAGTTTCATATCATAGTTTCATATCGGAGTTTCATATCAAAGGTTCATATAAGTTTCATATCAAAGGGAGCATAGCAAAGTCATAGGGAAGCCCTAATCATGAGGCTTAAAGTACAACCTAACAGTTCAAGCTAATATCGAAAGATGTATAAGAATCACAAGAAACCTTAAGAGATAAGGTCAGAATATCTGTACCTTATTCGAAGCAAATCACAATGAAAGTAAAATCAAGAAAGAGATCAATCCCGTCGCCCGGAACCTATATGAATTAAATAACGTTATATAAGACCAAGATTACTCGATTAAGACGGCTTTCCATTTTTAGTAATCTTTCCATTTTAAGTACTTTCTATTTTAGGCAGGTTTCCATAATTAGCAGGTTTCCATATTTAGTAACTTTCCATAATTAGCAGGTTTCCATATTTAGTAACTTTATTCACTTATCTAAAGTTAAATAATGAAAATGAGTGTTTTTATGATTTAAGGATCATTTATGACAAGTTACAAAAGTTTAGGGTTTAAAATGTCAATAATGTAAAGTATAGGGTTAAAAGTGTAAATATAGCAAGTTTACTCATTTTACTCATTAAATCCATTTAGTTACTATATTAGCAAGTTAATCCATCAAGTTTCATAATTTACAAAATAACCCCTTAACTTTATTAAATCATGTACTTACAAACCCTAGTTTTAGATTATGATTATCGTATCCGTTCTAAACCATTTTAGCTCGATTATTACAAGATTATAATACACCTTATGTGATAACATTTTGATTCGACACATCCCTTCTAAAACAAATATATGTACGCCCCATATCATATCAAAACAAACCCGTAAATCATTTGTTATCAAATCCATTAATCACATACGTATTCGTATAGTTTCACAAGCTCATTAAACCCGTTCCAAATCCACACATATGTCGACATAAAGAGAGACTCAATTTCAGTTTCGTATTCATTTATACATCATATACCATTCGACTTACCTTAGGTTAATAATCAAGGTTTTAAGTATCCTTGTTTTATCATTTCATGTGACAATTATACTTATGATTTCATGTGATATATAAGTCGAATACAAGCCCTAGAAAACCTAATCCAAGCCACGAATTGAATAGGAAACAAGGAGAAAGATACGAGAGACGATTATACGTTACCCTTGTAGCGTGTACGTGACAAAGAAACAAGGATCAAAGCAACACGATCAAAACCAAGCCCCTTGGCTTAATCAAACCCCACGGCTACAAAACCAACCCACGACCTAGCTTCTTTTCGAACCAAACACAATCACCACGTCCACCAATCGATCATACACTATCACGAGCCTCCAAGGAACCTTTTGTTTGTATAAATTTCGGATCCAAGTGATAAAAAAAAATGATGGCCGCCACTTGTTTTAGAGAGAGAGGCACTTTAGGGTTTCTTGGTGTTTTTGAAATGAAGAGGAAATGATAATTGTGATTAATATAATTGATTGAGGAATTGATTGAGGAGCCTAATAGAGGCCGGCCACATAGGGGGGGGGGGGAAAGACCAAGTTTAATGATTTTCCAAACTTATCTCTTATCATGCATCTAGTCTCTTTTGTAGACCAAGTTAGTATGTACACTTTGGTATGCTTAATAGTTACTTAGGATTTAATCTTTCATGTTTCTTTTAATTTATATCATAAGTTAATTACTTCATAATGGATGAATATTATTAATGATATAATTTGTTTAACGATGTTGAAGTGTTTCCCGAGTTTGTATAATTTTTAGTTTGAGGGCAAAATTGTCATTTCACGCGATTGAGATTTTAGGGTTTTACAACTCTTCCTCTCTAAAAAGAAAATTTTCGTCCTCGAAAATTGTAAAGGAAACGAAGCAATAAACGAATACATACCCGATGATGAAAAGAAATATGGATAACTAGCTCGCATAGATTCCTCGGTCTCCCAGGTAGCTTCACGCTCTGGGTGATTCTTCCAAAGAATCTTAACAAACGGAATTACTTTGTTTCTCGTGATTCGATCTCGTCGATCTAAAATAGCTTCGGGTTCCTCCGGTAATGACATATCTGGCTGAATCTGATCCAAAGGATAGGAAACCACGTGTAACGGATGGTAGTTGTATCCCCGCAGCAGAGATACATGAAACACGTCATGAACATGAGATAACTGAGGAGGTAGAGCTAAACGGTAGGAAACCTCCCCAATACGATCCAGAATCTCGAAAGGTCTGATGAATCGAGGACTGAGCTTGCCCTTGATTCCAAAACGCTTAATACCACGGGACGGCGAAACTTTCAGAAAAACACGATCACCAACATTAAACTCCAGGTCGCGCCTATGCTTATCAGCATAACTCTTCTGTCGTGAACGAGCCTCCTTCAATCTTTCCCTAGCAATCGCCACTTTCTCATTAGTAATCTCAATGAGTTCAGGGCCCTCAATCGAACGCTCACCTACCTCATCCCAACAAATAGGTGCTCTACATTTCCTCCCATATAACAACTCATACGGTGCTCCTTTGATGCTAGCGTGCCAACTGTTGTTGTAGGCAAACTCCACCAAGCACAAATACTCATCCCAGTTCCCGGTCCATTCCAATGCACAAGCCCTCAACATGTCCTTAAGAGTCTGAATGGTCCTCTCCGTCTGACCATCAGTTTGAGGATGAAAAGCAGTACTGAACTTAAGACGCGTGCCCCAAGCTTTCTGCAGACTCTTCCAAAACTGTGACGTGAAGCGCGGATCTCTATCGGAAACAATAGCAGTAGGGGTACCATGCAATCTAATAATCTCCTGCTGAAAAATCTCCGCCAATCTACTAACACGATAATCTTTCCGGATAGGTAAGAAATGAGCAGATTTGGTTAGTCGATCAACAACCACCCAAATCGCGTCATGTCTTTTCTGAGTAGGAGGCAAACCCGTGATGAAATCCATGGAGATTTCTTCCCACTTCCATGTAGGAATATCTAACGGCTGCAATAAACCACTAGCCCTCTGATGCTCAATCTTAACCTGCTGACAGGTCATACACCTTGCCACAAAGGAAGCCACATCTTGCTTCATACCATTCCACCAGAAATGTTGCTTAAGATCCCGATACATCTTGGTAGAACCAGGATGAATAGTGAAAGGGGAACTATGAGCCTCTGACAAAATAGTCTCACGCAACGCGGGATCATTCGGAACACAAAGTTGACCCTCATACCATACAACGCCGAAACCATCAACACTGAACTCAGTCTGCTTACCCGCCTCAATATTCTGAACTATAGACCAAAGCTCACCATCATCCTTCTGAGCTTGTTTAATCCGCAATATAAGGTTGGACTCAACCTTCAAGCTCGCCCAATAACCATCATAACCCCGAAAACAAAATTCCACATCCATAAGCTCAAGATCGTGAAGAACCCTGGGTTCAATCTCCAAACTAGCAATCATACCCGACTTCCGGCTTAGTGCATCTGCAACCACATTAGCCTTACCCGGGTGATACTGGATGTTAGTGTCATAATCCTTAAGAAGCTCTAACCATCTACGCTGTCTCATATTGAGCTCCTTTTGTGTGAATATATACTTTAAACTTTTGTGGTCAGTAAAGATATCACACGACTCACCGTACAAGTAATGCCTCCAAATCTTTAAGGCAAAAACCACCGCAGCCAACTCCAAATCATGCGTAGGATAATTCTCCTCATACGATTTCAATTGCCTCGAAGCATAGGCAATCACCTTACCATGCTGCATCAATACACAACCCAACCCTTTCTTTGACGCGTCGCTATAAATCTGAAATCCTCCGAAACCCGATGGAAGTGTCAAAACAGGCGCATAAACCAATCTACGTTTCAACTCCTCGAAACTCTTTTCACGCTCTTCCGTCCATTCAAACTTTTCCCCTTTCCTCATCAATTGCGTCAAAGGTAACGCCAATCGAGAGAAACCCTCAACAAAATGACGGTAATAACCAGCAAGGCCCAGGAAACTTCTCACTTCTGTCACGGTAGTAGGTCTCGGCCATTTTGTGATAGCCTCAACTTTAGATGTGTCCATCTTGATACCATCAGCAGACACAACGTGACCAAGGAAAGCAACTTGGCTCAGCCAGAATTCACACTTAGAAAATTTTGCATACAACTTCTGCTGCCGAAGAGTCTCCAATACAATACGAAGATGCTGCTCGTGCTCAGCCTCACTCTTAGAATACACAAGGATGTCATCGATGAAGACGATTACAAATTTATCGAGGTACTCGTGGAAAACACGGTTCATAAGATCCATGAAAACTGCAGGTGCGTTAGTCAAACCAAACGGCATAACCAAGAATTCATAATGGCCATAGCGAGTACGAAACGCGGTCTTAGGAACATCTTGCTCCTTCACACGTAATTGATGATAACCAGACCTCAAATCGATCTTAGAGAAGAATTTTGCACCCTGCAATTGATCAAACAAGTCGTCGATGCGTGGAAGGGGATAACGGTTACGGATAGTAATACGGTTCAGCTCGCGGTAGTCAATACACAACCTCATACTCCCATCCTTCTTCTTAACAAATAACACCGGTGCGCCCCAAGGTGAAACACTGGGCCTAATAAAGCCGTTCTCCAACAGTTCTTGCAACTGTTCCTTCAACTCCTTCAATTCGATCGGTGCCATACGGTAAGGAGCTTTAGATATAGGTTCGGCACCAGGAATCAAATCGATGCCAAACTCAACTTCCCTAGCTGGAGCAATACCAGGAAGTTCATCAGGGAAAACGTCAGAAAATTCGCGTACAACAGAAAGACTTTCAATGGTAGGAACTTCAAGAGAAGTATCCTTAATGGATTCCAGAAAACCAAGGCAACCATGTGAAATAAGAGTGCGAGCTTTCATAGCCGAGATGACCTTAACCGTCTTAGGCGGTTGAGCACTGTGATAAACAAAATCAGGTTGGTGAATATTACCAAAGATAACAATTCTAGCATAGCAATCAATGGTAGCCCTATGCAAGGCCAACCAATCCATACCCAGAATAATATCGAAATCAAACATATCCAAAGGAAGAAGATTAGCCGAACGAATACCATCATAGAAACGTAAGGGACAATCCATGTACTCACGATCAATAAGCACTTGGTTTTTCATAGGGGTGGAAATAGAGACTCGGTTTAACAAAGGTGTGGGTGTCATATTTAACTTCCTTATTAACGAAGTAGATATCATAGAATGCGTAGCGCCGGTATCAAATAGAGTAAAGGCAGAAATGTCACCAATATAAATAATGCCGGTAATGGTACCTGGAGTGTTCGCTGCCTGGTCCCGAGTAACAGAAAACACACGGCCCTTAGTCGGAGCTGGTTTGGCCGTGTTTCCCGGAGTTGTCACTTTCCCCTGAGTGCAATCTTTCACCCTATGAGTAGTAGATCCACATGCATAGCAACCACCTGTGGCCTTGAAGCAAACGCCCGGATGGGGCTTACCACAAGTGTTGCAAAGTGGAGGAGGAGGCAAAACCTCAGCGGGCCTCCGCTGATATGACGAACCAGAAGAACGGTCCTGCTGACCACCACGATAAGATTGGTCCCTAACCTGACGTTGACCCCCACCATCACGACCCTGACGGTCGTTTCCCGATCTGTCGTACCTCTGAGAACCATGTGCCCTAGTATCCTGAAGCCCACGGTCATGTCTACCCCTGAACTCCTGAGGCTGGTCCTGTCGACCCCTAGGATGAATACGATCCCCATCCCTGTTCCTCTTGTTGTAACCCTGCTCCTCATGCAATAACTCGATGTTGCGGGCATCATCCGCAACTGCAGCCACCTCAGTATACTGATGGTTGATCATCCTGTCTAGCACCCACTTCTTTAACCCCCATTTGAACTTACGAGCCTGACGACGAGCATCTCCAGCAACTGCAGCACCTACAAACCCAACCATCCTCATAAATCGTTGCATATACTCGTGAGAATTTTCCTTATCCAACTGATGTATGGCTTCGTACTCCCTTTCATATCGCAGCTGTTCTGACTCAGGGAAATACTGTTTGTAGAAGATGTCCCTGAAGGTATTCCAAGCACAAGTATCAAGAAAGTTCTCTTCTTTGGACAAGAGATAGGCCTTCCACCAATTTAGGGCATCACCCTCGAGTTTGAAAGCAGCAAGTCGGGTTTTCACCTCATCACCACAACCCAGCACATTGAAAAGCTTTTCCAAGTGCGTGATCCAGTCCTCTGCCTCATTAGGTGAAGCTGCCGAGCGAAAAGGGATTGGCTTAAGTTTGTTGAAGCGCTCGATCCATACATGAATGGGTGTAGGTGGGTTAGCACCCCCACCATTATCCCCACCAGAAGAACTAGCGCCATTCCGAACGTTATTAGTGATGGTAGCCACTATCTCGGGCATAGCAGTGGCCAGAGCGCGTGCAATCAAAGCTTCGAAATTAGGATGTCCATCCCCGTTGTCGTCGCCGTTCCTTCGAGTTTGGACCATCTGAAGAGTTCATTAAACGATTAGCAAAGGTTAGGAAAATAAGATGAAGATCATGAACGGAAACGATGAAAATGAACCTAGAATCTACCCAAACCTCACCAGTCAAAACTTAAGCTCTACGGATAACGCTTAGGGTCCATATGTCATAGGTCCTGACTACAAGTCGTAAACCTGGGCTCTGATACCATAATTGTAACACCCCAACCCGCTAAGGGTAGAAGTATTACAAAATGGTGTCATATCAAAGCATACATAATGAACATAACAAAGCAGCGGAAGTCTTAAATAAATAACCAAAGGAAGATCCAGCCAACACGGCTTAAACGTTACATAAGTTCAAAAGGAAACAAAGGAATAATCCAAGACATACATAAGCATAATCCGAGTCTAAATAATGTCAACATAATGAAGTAGAAACTAAGATGACTAAAGCCATAAGTCCGCATATCCGCTCATCACTCAAACCCATAGCTAAGAATCCCAGCATCTAGCTTAATTACCTGCCGCATGGAAAGAAAACGCGGCTGAGCTTAAAAAGCCCAGTGAACAGATATATATAACAAACGAATAATCGAAGGTAAGTAACGATGGTAACATAATCATAAGGTGCAAATGGGTATATCATAAGGCATAACAAAGGATAACGAATAGAAATGGAATAGAAAGGTCAGTCCTCAACCACGAGCCCATATCATATCAAACACATATCATATCATATCATATCAGTTGTATCCCGAGGGGTGACCTCGAAATACCATATATAAGAGGGGAGACCTCAAGTAGCCATGGAGTGATCAACTCCCAGAAATGTGAAGACGCGGATTGCACCCGACATCATTCACCAGAGAAAGCTCCAATCAGATCAAATCCCTCGAAACATATCATATCTAGGATGCATCCATACGCCCCCCAGTGGCCAAAACATATACATATCAAATCATATCATAACATATCATAATGGGGAACGGTGTGTATCATTACTCGTACACACTGGAGTCATGCCATTGGTGCATCAATGACACGGTCAGGTTACCTTCCTGACTAGGAAACATATTTTGGCTCGGGTATCAGACTGAAGGGTCAAA